>OY735222.1:33314556-33577056 GCA_963457665.1 Thysanoteuthis rhombus
CTACTACTAATAATAATAATAATAATAATAATAATAATGATAATAATAATAATAATAATAATAATGATAATGATATTTAAAAAAGTGGTTCAATTCAAACCATGCCACACAAAGGCATACATGGAATTTTTGCATACTGCCATCATATTCAAGTTCAGTACTGTCATATAAGTTTATATAAATGGGGAATGACATATAGGTGGACATGTATACATAAATGATTGGATATTAATGAATGGTGAAATCGTTGAAGGCTTGAGAATATTGAAAAAAAACATCCGGCAATTAAGATTTAATAACATTAAATATGTTTATAATTTTGTATTTCAGGAGGCTATAGGTAACATGAGTGGAACAGTGAGTCAATATTTGGGGTTAATAAAACAACATTTGGATACGGAATATGATATTCTGTGTGAGCCGGCAAGAAAAATCCAAGTCGAATGTCATTTTCCAAAAATGTGTTCCTCTCTTCCCGACACCAATCAGGCCATCTTGTATTGCAGTCTTAACATGGCCTATGCTTACCTGAACAACTTGAAAGTTCTTCTCGAATTGCCGGTAAGTTACCAGTTTCAATACATGTTAATTATTGCATCTCTAAGGATAACACACTTTTCATTCATCTTCTTTCACCTCTAAAAACGATCCAACAATCTTAAGATGGAAAAGTTTTCATAGTGTCATATTTTTGTATGGATTTATTTTAATGACATGTGATATTCGGCGATGTTTCATTGCAAAGTAAAAATGTCATTGGTAATAGTGTTTTTTCGTGTTTTTTATTTTGTAGCTTTCCGAATCTGCCTTGACTAATATTGATGAGGACAGCCGACTAGTTGTGCCCAAAAACCTTCCACTTCTGTACGGCCGATGGCTAACAATGCTAACCCTACACACGTCACTGAAACAAGTGCAGTTCATTCAACAAACACTGACTGCAATGTCATGAAGGGCTCTACAAATGTGTTTGTAAACTCACAGATAAATGATACAAGTGTGTCATTCTAATAATGTAGAAGCGTTTTCGTCTTCAGATATTTCATTGATATAAAACGTTATGATTACAAAATTATGTGTATTATAAACTATTTTCCTACTAATGTTATGAATAAAAAAGTGATTTTTTAAATACATGTTATCTGTTTTTCTTTATGCATTCAATGGATATTACAAAAACGGTAAAGATCTTGTGGACTATAGTCATTTAAACTTAACTCAAATGGTTCTCAAACGTGTTTGTTATTATTCATTGACAAATAAGTTGATGTTAAACACTTTACTAAGTAGAGGAATTGCTGACATTTTTACAGGGAGCATCGATACTGGGAGCATATTTAAGTTATATTTTAGCGACTATAGTCCATCAACTTCTTCGTTTTTTTATATACATAAAAATGTGTTTTATGTATGTGTATGTATGAATGTATGTGAATGTGTGTGTGTGTGTGTGTGTGTGTGTGTGTGTGTGTGTGTGTGTAATCTATGGACATATATATTTCCTGAAATGTCATGTTGACAATATAAATATCAAGTTCAATCATCTGATAAATCTTGGAAATGAATAAGAATGAAAAGAACGATGTTGATCAATAGAAAATGCATAAATATTTTACGAAAAGAAAAAATATTTTCTCGTTAGATATGAATGATTTTATACTGTTTTTTTGTATTAATACAACATATTTTTTTTGTATCAATACAACATATTTGAAACTGAATGAATATATATACAAACATCTCATTCATTCATAGTCATGTTGAGTTTTTCTTTCACAAACATCAGTTAGGGGCTGATTAACTAGTTTCGTGAACGTTCAGCCGAAGTGAAATGATAAAATCTGATTTTGTTGAGAGATTCACCGCTTTTCTGCTTTCACCATCATTGACACAATTGACAGACTTCTGCAAAAATTATTTCTACTCCAGCTTGTGTTCATGAATGAACGTCATTTACTACAAAAAATTACTACGATTTTCCTGTAACCGGTCTGTTTAGCTGGCTTTTATCGCTCCTCCGTATAAACAAGACAGGAAAGGATCGTGCTATGCATTATTAGACGTCAATCTATTGATTTCTTCATTTCTTTCGACGTAGTTGACCTTTCTTCGGGAGGACGTAGCCGAATTATGTTCAAAAAATGTGATAAAAACTCAATTCAAACACCCAGATCTCCTTAGATTGTAAGACTTCTTCAATATTCTTTACGTAAATGTAGTAGTATTGGGTGTGACGAAAAGTTATTTCGATTGATTGTAATGTTTTTTATGGAAAATTTCTGTGAAAAGTGGAATAATTAGATAATAGTATAGACTTCTTTAGCTGTGCCCAACAACCTTCCACTTCTATACGGCTGATGGCTAACCATGCTAACTCTACTCACATAGCGAAATGAAATCGTAAAATCTGATTGTAACCCTGCAGTATCCGGTATCAACATGAGAAATTGCTTCCACTACTGCTGGATTTTATGAATGAACTTCGTTTCCTACACACCATTACTACCGTTTTTCTGCAACCCGTTCGTATTGCTAATTACTGTCGCCCGTTATCGACGTGTACCCAATAACAGTCCAGTTCAGTAAGACCGGTCGTTAACAATACTAACTCTACTCACGTCACTGAAACAAGTGCAGTTCATTCTATAAACACTGACTGTCATGGCAAAAGGGTTCTTGTAATGTGGATGTAAACATAGAGATTACTGATACAAGTGTGTCATTTCAACAAAACGGAAGCGTTTTCGACTTTAGATAGTTTTTAAATTCAGAAGATTCGCTTGAAAAACTGTTCATAATATAATATTTTTCAGATGATATCATGAATGAAAATGCAATTTATAAATGAATTATCTGTTTTTTTCATTGGACATATATATATATATATATATATATATATATATATATATATATATATATATATATATATATATATATATATATATATACGCACACACACACACATATATATATATATGTATATATATATATGTATATATATAAATATATATATATATATATATATATATATATATATATATATATATATATATATATATATATATATATATATATATATATATATATATATATATATATATATATATATATATATATATATATTGATAGATAGATCATTTTTATTATACCAAAACACATATACATATACACAATGTATACAAACACACACACAAACACACACACATGTATATGTGTGTGTGTGTGTATGATATCCGTGTGTGTGCATTGCTAATAAAAATTACAGTTTTATAGAGATATAGCCGAAGTGGAAATATAAAATGTGATCTATTGAGAGAATCTCTGTCATTTCTGCTATCAACACCAGTGACACAACTAACCGACTCACATAGAGATGATTTCTATTATTGCTTTATTTTGTGAATGTATGTCATTTACTACTCAACATCACTATGTGTTTTCCCTGTAACTTATCCGTCTTGCTGAATACTGTCGCTCTTCTTAACTAGAATTGCTGGAACCTCGTAAAATATGACTATATGAATAGGGACAATTTTTTGGAGATTTTCTGTAAGTATTAAAGCGTGAAATATTGTTTCTGTATCCGCCTACGTAGCTTAATAAAGCGTAGACAGGATTAGTCGGTTGAAGGGCGATCACGCAGAATTTGGTCAGCAGGATTGCGTCAAAAAACATTGGCCCGTCATTTTCACTTTCATCAATTGTGAAAACACAGAAGTTGGTTTCGTTTGTGGCGGATACTCTTTAGAGAAGTTTCATATCTCGAAGTGGAAATACTTCAGTGTACCGGAGGATGATTTGTTTTGGATGAAATCAAATTGTGTTACTACGTGTGGGTTATATTTATAGATATGACCGTCAATATAGTTTTCTATCCTCATATTAAATATCATTCTACTTTTAATAGTGAACGGCATTGAAAAGGTTGGTTGAGCTGTGACACTTCGTTTTGTTGCAGCTATTTTCCGATATTGAATGAACTCAAAACACGCAAGAAGTTCATATAAGGCTTACAGAAATTGCATCGATTCATAGATGACATATTTTGGAAAATGTTTTTCTACATTTAGTGTTTAAAGCTGCAAAGCTTTCCAGATTATATACATATATACCTGCATCTCTCTCTCTCTCTCTCTCTCTCTCTCTCTCTCTCTCTCTCTCTCTCTCTCTCTCTCTCTCTCTTGATTTTAGCTGACTCGATTCTATTTCGTCCCTGATCCTTGGAATCCTACATACCAAACGTAAACATATTGTCCACTCTCTGTCACGTGCTGACGCAAACTTAACCCCGAGTAGCATAATAATATCGTGCTAATCGAATATTTAGCCGCCAAAATGAAATGTCGACAACCATTTGATTGTAGTAATCAGAACACATTAATACTGTCAAATTAGTTCCAGGTTTACTGAACATGTGATCATTCCGCTCCATAAACGACAATCATACTTTGATATCATCCGTTTAAGATATCTGCAACATATTTACGTATATTTTCATAAACATCGTTTATCTGTTGTGGGTGTTATAAAGAAATCACGACTCTCTTATTACAGAAGTTGTGGCACATCCAAATTGAATGAAAGTGTGAGTGTTTATGATTTTATCTTTCTTTTCATTACATGAACTTTTGTTCAGACTCCACTAATTAGACAATTTCATCGTATATACGAAGGAAAGAAAATGAAAAGGGAAAAAAAAAAAAGCACACAGAAACACATTCTCAAAAGAATAAATAAGATTTTATTCGAAGTAAACTGTTCAAATAGCAATAAAATATTTTTACATAGTTATACACTGAAAAGTCTGAAGCTTGAAACGCTTCCACATTATTAAAATGACACACTTGTATCATTTATCTGTGTGTTTACATCCACATTTTTAGATCCGACGTGACATTTCGGTCAGTGTTTGTTGAATGAACTGCAGTTGTTTCAGTGACGTGTGTAGGGTTAGCATTGTTAGCCATCGGCCGTACAGAAGTGGGAGGTTTTGGGGCACAACTAATCGGCTGTCCTCATCAATATTTGTCAACATGGAATCTGACAGCTGCAAAAAAACAACACAAAAACATATTATTTCACCTGAAATTCTGCCATGGAAATGAAACAGCGTCAAATATACGTCATTATAGCAAATCAATACAAAATGTTGGGTGGTGGATTTTTTCCAAAATTAGGAATTTATATTAAATGAGAAAAAAAAGAAATGTTTAAAAATTGTGCAAGTTATATTGATGCAATGAATAATGTTGAATACTTTTTGAAACTATCAACTCACCAGTTTCAGATGTCCCAAGTTCTCCAGCCAACGGTAGGTCATATGAAGACTGCAGTACAACGGTTTAGGAAAGGAGGAACAGAATTCTGGAAAATGGCACTCGACTTGGATTTTTCTTGCAGGCTCACACAGAATATTCTCTTCAATATCCAAATGTTGTTTTATCAACCACATATATTGACTCACTGTTCGACTCATGTTACCTATAACCTCCTGAAATAAGCAATAAACAAGATATTTTAGGTTTAAGTAAGCAATAAAATAAACTCAAGATTGAAAGAGAATTATCTAAATATACGATTAAACGTTCATTTCAATCTATTGATGTATTAAAGTGTATGTAATACTTGGAGTTCAATATTTATCGATTCATTTTGTAAATCTCCCATTATTACGTGATGTTCTTATATGGTATAGAATTGAAATATGTAACACAACAGGCATGCATGTATTGAAATTCATGTGTTAATCTAAAATGAAAGAAAATCTACGTAGGATTCTTAATGGCCAATTCTCACTACTTTTAGACAGGAACCTTTCGGGAATTCTGAAAATCTGCTTAGAAAATCTGACTGCTTTCGCTAGCTATGAAAAGAGAGTTTTTTTTTTGTTTTTGTTTTTTGCTTTTTTTAACAGTGTATGCGAAGTATTTTATGATATAATGTTTTGTTTTTTTTTTCATATTTTCAATGGGTAGAATATTTGTATTTTCTGTGGTAAAATGAGTAAAACTGATCGAAATAAGCAGTACGGTTTTCTTAGAAATAACTTCGACTGATTCATCATTTTCTATCGTCTCATAAAAATGTGTTCAAAATTGGATGACATGTTGAAAACTTACCTTAACAGATTTTTGGTCTTGAAAATCCAAATTCTCTCGAATGACAACCTGTGGGAGCTGTGGATGTGCCTCAGCTTTAAACATAATCATGAACTGATTGCAGTCTGAGGCAAATCTTGGAATCTGTGTACACTACAAAGAATACAAAGCTAATATTGAAATATCTTTTTGTCGACAATGTTATATAGGTTTATGATGCTGACAGAAAAACCTCCGTGTAAATTGTTATATCCTATTTGATGCTTATGGCCATTTCAGGGCTCAGTATCACAGGCAAGAGACACATAACCTCTGTTTAGGTCCATGATTTGCTATAAAATGGATTTAGTGAACGATTTTCATTTGATAAGAATTCACGAAAAGTAGCCCCATAAATCTTCACGTTTGTAATTTTTCTCGACGTCAAACGCTATTTTTGTGTCTATCAATTTAAGAACATGGTCTTAAATAATTGGAGTAAACATGTTCCTGTTTGCCTTGGAAATCTTGTTGAAGAATGTATTTTTTCATCCAGATATTCAACCACAAGTGAAGTAAATGAAACATTTCAATTATCTTTCCTTTCTAGATAAGAGGCGGTTTGAAACATACACAAATTTGGAAACGCTTCTTATATGACAAAAATTATCATATAATTTACATATCAGAGAATTTATACGCGTTCTTAATTATAAGAGTGTAGTTCCTCAACCCCCTACCTAAGATCAGTGTGCACTTATTCAAAAGTCTTACATGCACACATACGCACACACACACACACACACACACACACACACACACATGCATATGTATATATATATATATATATATATATATATATATATATATATATATATATGGATACACATTCCATTCTATTGATGTGGATATTGAAAATCAATTAGAGATGATGTTTGGATGTTGATATTGGATATCAATTGGAGATTATGTCATTTAAAAGAAAACACGACGGTCATTTTTAGAAAAGAATTTCGAAAATATGAGGTTAACATAATGAAATAGAATATTGATGATTTTCTTTTTTCAAGTACTTACATAATGGTGGAAGGTGTTGTTTATTTCTGTCATCGTGATAGCTGTGATTAATGAGGTTGAATTTACGTCTTTTTCCAAATCTTTGCTGCTCGTTTCGTCTGTAGTCAATGTTGGTGCCCCTTGGATGAGTGATACATACACAGCCAATATAACAACAAAGACAGAGTTACTCCGCACAAAATACACTGTAAGTAAAAAAAAGCAAGAAGTCAAACGTAAATATCGAATCTAGCTAAAGTCAAGGAAATATTTATAGCATTCAAGCGAAAATTTTATCTGAAACTTGTCGGACACTTACTTGTTTTTCTTGGATACAGTATTGATGATAATTAGGATTCGATTGGTACAGATATCTTTCAGATAAAGACGTATTCAAGGATGTTCGATTGTGGCAGTTATTGGAAGATACAAGCTAACAAGTATCAGTTTACGCAAGTATTTGAGAAAACAGCTCTCTCGGCCAGAGGTCTTTGCAGTTAAACGCGTAAGAAGACAATGATTTGTCGTTGCTGAAATATCTCTTTTATATATAGGATAGATTTGAAAATTCCATGTCCAAAATTAGATTTATGCTGGAGGTGGAGCAGTAGCATCATTTTTCCAGTGTGAAATTCTTAACCATCATCTATCATGAAAGTGAAAGTAGCGATGTGATGAGGCGGAATTAGCTATTTAGTTTTCGTCATGTAAAAAACCACTTACAAACCGGACTTCCATTCATAGTGAAATACAATTAATTCATATCTAAGTGAAAGTTCTACAATGAGAGCGAGAATGCCTGTGATCGCTGAATTTGCGGATCTACTTCTCTTTGCGTCGATTAGCAGAGAATTATAGATAGACTGTTTCATAACTGCATACAGAGACATTTGTGCACACGTGCCAACAAATATACTTATACACAATGGTAAAATACTTATACACGATGGTAAAATACGCTCAAAGATGGGAGATTCGTAAATCCACATGATACAGCATTCAACACTTTTTACAGTTGGTATTCTAGAATTTAACCAGTTACTTATAGGGAAATTGCTTTGAGAATCGTTTGCAAAAAACTAATAATTTCATTATATTTGGCTGAAAATTTTTAACTGAATCTAAAATGCACATTCAATACATTTGCTTTCACTATTCGTATGTATTCTCGAGGAAAATACAGTGGAATCTAAGTCACTGATAAATCAAACCTGAACGCAGTCAGGCTTTAGATGCTCTACCTCTTAAAATACTGAAGATGTAAAAGAATTCTTCAAATTTGGTCATTTCCATGAATCATTTCCAAGTATCTGTTAGTGACTCTAACGGAAGCTTTTAAATATATATATATATATATATATATATATATATATATATATATATATATATATATATATATATATATATATGTATGTATGTATGTATGTATATATATGTATAGTGAAACTATATATATATATATATATATATATATATATATATATATATGTATATATATATATATATATATATATATATATATATATATATGTATAGTGACACTAGCAGAAGCTTCCATATGTATACATATATATATATATATATATATATAGTGATTGGGATTAAGTGTTAACAAGATTGTTCTATACACGAGGCTTAAATCTTTATATGAATAAAATCACGCACAACATACTCACACATTCATCTACATATATACACACATAGTGAAATACATACATGGTAAATACAGATATATATATATATATATATATATATATATATATATATATACATATATATATATATGTGTGTGTGTGTGTGTTCGTGTATACATATATATATATATATGTATATATATGTATATGTATATATATATGTATATATGTATATATATATATATATATATATATATATATATATATATATATATATATATATATATATATATATATATATGTATGTATTTACCATAGTACAAATCAGTCATTAAATATCTGATATGTGGTGGATTCATTTCATAAAGTACACCATAAATTCAACATTAAGTTAACTTAAAGTAAAGCTTTCAATATGGTATAATAATGCAGTTTCTGGACAAACACGCTTATGTTTCTGCCTTCTTCAAATCCAGACGTTTGTTCTATGACTAGGATCGGTCTGCCCTTGACTAATATTGATTAGGACAGCCGACTAGTTGTGCCCAACAACCTCCCACTTCTGTACGGCCGATGGCTAACAATGCTAACCCTACATACGTCACTGAAATAAGTGCAGTTCATCCAACAAACACTGACTGCAATGTCATAAAGGGCTCTAAAATATGTCTGCAAAACACACAGATCAATGATACAAGTGTGTCATTTAATAATGTGGAAGCGTACTTGACTTTAAATATTTCAACTATTAAATTAGCGTGTATTTGGAACCATCTAAACCACAGCATTAATAAGAATCAGTTAGAATACCTGGGGAAATGCGGGAGAATCCACATGCCTTTGTTTTTGTTTTGTCAGCTAGGTAGAACATCAGAAAATACTGATTATAGAACTTGAAATGTATAATCAAATAATAATAACGATAAAAATACAGGTATTAATCGTATTTTCCATCCATACAAATTAGGGAAGCCGAGTAGTTTTGTCACTTTTCGATCTGCACAAAATCCAACATTTTATAAAAGCAATCTGAAAATCTAGATACAGTTGTTGGAAGTGATTTGGGCATTTAAGAAATGAAATTGTGAATATTTTCGGGCACAGTTGTGCGTATATGCCTGAATGTAGTTGAGAAATTGTATGAAATTGTGTTTAAATGTGCGTGTATCTAGTGGTAATCATAATTATTTCAACATCTCTAAGACGTATATATTAGGTTTGCCATCTTCATCTACGAATTTGTGTTTGTAACATTGGTTTAAAATCAAGCAAAAGAGAAAGCAAATGAGTAAATATCAGCGTACAGAGTTACGAGAATTAAACACTTTGAATTCTATGTGTGCGTGTGCGTGTTAAAACTTTTCAATGAATGGGTAATCAAGTTATTGTGTGTGTGTGTGTGTGTGTGTGTGTGTGTGTGTGTGTGTGTGTGTGCGTGTGTTTCTCGGTGTTAGTTTGTTTATAATCATTTCATCAACCACTCTCTGCTTTCAACAGACCAACGGTAAGTGGGGCATATCTTCCTTTTCAGCGATAACACACATTAACTCATACTGTACAACATGGGAAGTTGAATTATCTAACAATTCGCCTCCACAAACGAAACTTTAACCTGTGTTTTTAATCTAAACGAAAGTAAAACTATGATGACAATATATCTAATGATAATTTACTATATCCCTACTTTTACTTTCAAGAACAGGGACGGAAAAGAGACGAGAACGTTCCTCCCTCTTACCCGTAAATATCTAATTATGGACATGGAATTTTCTAATCTATCTGCTATAAAACAGCACATTTCAGCAACGAGAAGACATCGTCATCTCACGAGTTGAACTGGAAAGACCTCTGCTCCAAAGACCTGACCCTTCACATATTTGTTTAAACTGAACTTACAGCTCAAATCTTTCATCAACTGCTAAAATCAAGCATCTCCGATATAGTCTATATCTTAGAGCAATCTGTATTAACAAAAATCGAATTATTGTCTGTATTGTATATGAGAAGAATAAGTAAGTGGCTTTTTATTAGTTTCTTTTTCTGATTTTCACTCAACTTTTATGAATATGTCCATGACTTTTGTTTTGATATCCCAATTTGAGTTTCAAGCTATTTTTATGACAATTCTCACTTTATTTACTTACAGTGGACCTTGTCAGAACTAAATCTACCTTTGTCGTCGTTATATTGGCTGTGTGCATGTCAATCATCCAGGGGGCACCAACATTGACTACGGATGGGAAAAGCAGCACAGATTTGAAAAGAGACATACATTTAGCCTCTCAAATCACAGCTATCACATTTACGGCAATAAACAACTCATTCCACTATTATGTAAGTATCAAAAAATGGAGGTAATAATATTTCCTATCAATAATTACTGTCAGCTTTTGTGAATCCAACATTTTGAAATTTTTTCATATGATAATCAGTGAGTTTTCTCCATTTACTTTAGCCATAATAAATTCTTAATAATATTAACAAACTTTCTATAGAATGTGGTCTTCCAAATTTGTTAATTCTTGGAAAATTGTCTCTATGACGATTCATTACCAATCTCTACTTTCATTGCAAGAAAATACAAGTGAAAAAGATATTTGAAATGTTTCTTTTGTGTTGTTTGTAGTGTACAAGGATTCCACTGATGTTTACCTCGGACTGCAATCAATTCGTGATTATGTTGAAGGCCAGAGCAGATATGCCACTACCACAAGTGGTCATCAATGATAAATTAAATTTTCAGGACGCCAAATCAGCCGAGGTAAATTTCTATTATTTTCTAATTTTTTATCGAAATCAAAATGTATCTTCCATTAACTTTTAGGGCTTTAGATTTATGGTTTTACTCGGTTGATTTTGATCAACATATGACTAAGAATTTGAGTTTATCTGATACATAAGGCAATTATTTTCAATCTTCACTAAAATGTATTTAGAAGGCTAGGATAAGTATACCCATTCGACTGACACTAGAGCGTAAAAATAAGTCGCTAAAGGGAATTAAATTTCAACTATCAATGTTTCGTGATGAAACACTTTCTATCCACCAATTTTGGATATTACTACTACTAATAATAATAATAATAATTATAATAATAATAATAATAATGATGATGATGATATTTAAAAAAGTGGTTCAATTCAAACCATGCCACACAAAGGCATACATGGAATTTTTGCATACGGCCATCATATTCAAGTTCTGTACTGTCATATAAGTTTATATAAATGGGGAATGATAAATAGGTGGACATGTATACATAAATGATTGGATATTCCTGAATAGTGAAATCGTCGAAGGCTTGAGAATATTGAAAAAAACATCCGGCAATTAAGATTTTATAACATTTAAGTGTCTTTATAATTTTGTATTTCAGGAGGCTATTGGTAACATGAGTCGAACAGTGAGTCAATATTTGTGGTTAATAAAACAACATTTGGATACGGAATATGATATTCTGTGTGAGCCGGCAAGAAAAATCCAAGTCGAATGTCATTTTCCGAAAATGTGCTCCTCTCTTCCCGACACCGATCAGGCCATCTTGTATTGCAGTCTTAACATGGCCTATGCTTACCTGAACAACTTGAAAGTTCTTCTCGAATTGCCGGTAAGTTACCAGTTTCAATACATGTTAATTATTGCATCTCTAAGGATAACACACTTTTCATTCATCTTCTTTCACCTCTAAAAACGATCCAACAATCTTAAGATGGAAAAGTTTTCATAGTGTCATATTTTTGTATGGATTTATTTTAATGACATGTGATATTCGGCGATGCTTCATTGCAAAGTAAAAATGTCATTGGTAATAGTGTTTTTTCGTGTTTTTTATTTTGTAGCTTTCCGAATCTGCCTTGACTATTATTGATGAGGACAGCCGACTAGTTGTGCCCAAAAACCTTCCACTTCTGTACGGCCGATGGCTAACAATGCTAACCCTACACACGTCACTGAAACAAGTGCAGTTCATTCAACAAACACTGACTGCAATGTCATGAAGGGCTCTACAAATGTGTTTGTAAACTCACAGATAAATGATACAAGTGTGTCATTCTAATAATGTAGAAGCGTTTTCGTCTTCAGATATTTCATTGATATAAAACGTTATGATTACAAAATTGTATATTATAAACTATTTTTCTACTAATGTTATGAATAAAAAAGTGATTTTTAAATACATGTTATCTGTTTTTCTTTATGCATCCAATGGATATTACAAAAACGGTAAAGATCTTGTGGATTAAAGTCATTTAAACTTAACTTAAATGGTTCTCAAACGTGTTTGTTATTATTCATTGACAAATAAGTTGATATTAAACACTTTACTGAGTAGAGGAATTCCTGAGATTTGTACAGGGAGCATCGATACTGGGATCATATTTAAGTTATATTTTAGCGACTATAGTCCATCAACTTCTTAGTTTTTTTATATACATAAAAATGTATGTTATGTATGTGTATGTATGAATGTGTGTGTGTGTGTGAGAGTGTATGTGTGCGTGTGTGTGTGTGTGTGTGTGTAATCTATGGACATATATATTTCCTGAAATGTCATGTTGACAATATAAATATCAAGTTCAATCATCTGATAAATCTTGGAAATGAATAAGAATGAAAAGAACGATGTTGATCAATAGAAAATGCATAAATATTTTACGAAAAGAAAAAATATTTTCTCGTTAGATATGAATGATTTTATACTGTTTTTTTGTATTAATACAACATATTTTTTTTGTATCAATACAACATATTTGAAACTGAATGAATATATATACAAACATCTCATTCATTCATAGTCATGTTGAGTTTTTCTTTCACAAACATCAGTTAGGGGCTGATTAACCAGTTTCGTGAACGTTCAGCCGAAGTGAAATGATAAAATCTGATTTTGTTGAGAGATTCACCGCTTTTCTGCTTTCACCATCATTGACACAATTGACAGACTTCTGCAAAAATTATTTCTACTCCAGCTTGTGTTCATGAATGAACGTCATTTACTACGAAAAATTAGTACGATTCTCCTGTAACCGGTCTGTTTAGCTGGCTTTTATCGCTCCTCCGTATAAACAAGACAGGAAAGGATCGTGCTATGCATTATTAGACGTCAATCTATTCATTTCTTCCTTTCTTTCGACGTAGTTGACCTTTCTTCGGGAGGACGTAGCCGAATTATGTTTAAAAAATGTGATAAAAACTCAATTCAAACACCCAGATCTCCTTAGATTGTAAGACTTCTTCAATATTCTTTACGTAAATATAGTAGTATTGGGTGTGACAAAAAGTTATTTCGATTGATTGTAATGTTTTTTGTGGAAAATTTCTGTGAAAAGTGGAATAATTAGATAATAATGTAGACTTGTCCAGCTGTGCCCAACAACCTTCCACTTCTATACGGCTGATGGCTAACCATGCTAACTCTACTCACATAGAGAAATGAAATCGTAAAATCTGATTGTAACCCTGCAGTATCCGGTATCAACATGAGAAATTGCTTCCACTACTGCTGGATTTTATGAATGAACATCGTTTTCTACACACCATTACTACCGTTTTTCTGCAACCCGTTCGTTTTGTTAATTACTGTCGCCCGTTATCGACGTGTACCCAATAACCGTCCACTTCAGTAAGACCGGTCGTTAACAATACTAACTCTACTCACGTCACTGAAACAAGTGCAATTCATTCTATAAACACTGACTGTCATGTCAAAAGGGCTCTTGTAATGTGGATGTAAACATAGAGATTACTGATACAAGTGTGTCATTTCAACAAAACGGAAGCGTTTTCGACTTTAGATAGTTTTTAAATTCAGAAGATTCGCTTGAAAAACTGTTCATAATATAATATTTTTCAGATAATATCATGAATGAAAATGCAATTTATAGATGAATTATCTGTTTTTCTCTATACATATATATATTTGTGAATATGTATAGAGAGTTTTTTGTTTTGTTTTTTTTTAACAGTGTATGCGAAGTATTTTATGATATTATGTTTTTTTTCATATTTTCAACGGGTAGTATATTTGTATTTTCTATGGTATAATGAGTAAAACTGATCGAAATAAGCAGTACGGTTTTCTTAGAAATAACCTCGACTGATTCATCATTTTCTATCGTCTCATAAAAATGTGTTCTAAATTGGATGACATGTTGAAAACTTACCTTAACAGATTTCTGGTCTTGAAAATCCAAATTCTCTTGAATGACAACCTGTGGGAGCTGTGGAAGTGCCTCAGCTTTAAACATAGCCATGAATTGATTGCAGTCTGAGGCAAATCTTGGAATCTGTGTACACTACAAAGAATACAAAGCTAATATTGAAATATCTTTTTGTCGACAATGTTATATAGGTTTATGATGTTGACAGAAAAACCTCCGTGTAAATTGTTATATCCTATTTGATGCTTATGGCCATTTCGGGGCTCTCTGTCATAGGAAAGAGACACATAGCTCCTGTTTAGGTCAATGATTTTGCTATAAAATGGATTAAGTCAACGATTTTCATTAAGATTTGATAAGAATTCACGAAAAGTAGCCCCATAAATCTTCACGTTTGGTATTTTTCTCGACGTCAAACGCTATTTTTGTGTCTATCAATTTTAATAACATGGTCTTAAACAATTGGAGTAAACATGTTTCTGTTTGCCTTGAAAATCTTGTTGAAAAATGTATTTTTTCATCCGGATATTCAACCACAAGTAACATAAATGAAACATTTAAAATATCTTTCCTTTCTAGATTTTGTTGTAAACTGAGCAGATATTTGGAATGAAAGGTTGAGAGACGGTTTGAAACATATACAAATTTGGAAACGCTTCTTATATGACAAAAATTATCATATAATTTACATATCAGAGAATTTATACGCGTTCTTAATTATAAGAGTGTAGTTCCTCAACCCCCTACCTAAGATCAGTGTACACTTATTCAAAAGTTTTACACGCACACATATGCAAACACACACACACACACACACACACACACACACACACACACATATATATATATATATATATATATATATATATATATATATATATATATATATATATATATATATATACAAACATACATATATATATATATTTATATGTATATGGATACATTTTGTATTTTATTGATGTGGATATTGAAAATCAATTGGAGATGATGTCGTCCAAAATGGATGAAGAAAACACGACGGTTATTTTTAGAAAAGAATATTGAAAATATGAAGTTAACATAATGAAATAGAATATTGATGATTTTTTTTTCTCAAGTACTTACATAATGGTGGAATGCGTTGTTTATTTCTGTCATCGTGATAGCTGTGATTAATGAGGTTGAATTTACGTCTTTTTCCAAATCTTTGCTGCTCGTTTCGTCTGTAGTCAATGTTGGTGCCCCTTGGATGACTGATACATACACTGCCAATATAACGACTACAAAGACAGAATTACTCCTCACAAAATACACTGTAAGTAAAAAAAGCAAGAAGTCAAACGTAAATATCGAATCTAGCTAAAGTCAAGGAAATATTTATAGCATTCAAGTGAAAATTTTATCTGAAACTTGTCGGACACTTACTTGTTTTTCTTGGATACAGTATTGATGATAATTAGGATTCGATTGGTACAGATATCTTTCAGATAAAGACGTATTCAAGGATGTTCGGTTGTGGCAGTTATTGGAAGATACAAGCTAACAAGTATCGGTTTACGCAAGTATTTGAGAAAACAGCTCTCTCGGCCAGAGGTCTTTGCAGTTAAACGCGTAAGAAGACAATGATTTGTCGTTGCTGAAATATCTCATCTATATAGAGGATAGATTTGAAAATTCCATGTCCAGATTTAGATTATGTATATAATTACAATAGATTAGAAACAAAAATACATAATTGTAAAAATAGTGCATTATTAGCTGAATTTTCATCTGAAATTACCACTGTAGACACGTTCACATACACACAAATACACACACACACACACATACAAACTCACACATAAATATATATATGTGTGTGTGTGTGTGTGTGTCGGTGCATTTCGAAAGCTTCACATGTTTAAACACTAGAAATGTAAAAGAATGTTACAAAATTAGTAATTTCAGTCAAATATTTCAAAATGTTTGTTGATGAAATTCATGCAAACTTATATATATATATATATATATATATACATATATATATATATATATATATATATATATATATATGTGTGTGTGTGTGTGTGTGTGTGTTTGTGTGTGTGTGTGTGTGTGTTTGTGTGTAAGTGTGTGTGTGTTTTGGTGATTGGAAATAAGTGTTAAGATGATAATTCTATAAATTAGACTTAAATCTTTCAACGAACTAAAATCACACACACGTATACATACATATTTACATATGTATATACCAAAGTACAAATCAGTAATTGAATATCAGATGTATGGTGTATTCAATGAAGTTCGCTATATACTCAACATTTATTCAAGTTAAAGTAGAGCTTTAAATATGGTCAAGTAATGCAATTGCCGAACAAACACCTTTAAATTTCTGCCCTTCTTGAACCCAAATTTTTGTTCCATGGCTAGGACTCGTTTGCGTCTTGCACGGAATTTGCTGCCACTAGATGGCATTCTGAACGTTTAGTTTTCATTCACTTCATCCAAAAGGGTTCATTGTTCCACGGCATCTTCTGTGGAAGACTACAAAGAGCACTGAGAGCCATTCTTTGCTGATAAAGATAAAAAGTAGTGGTAGGATAGAATTATGAAGTTTGCTGAAATTACTGAAGAGAGTAGAACGAAACAGTGAATGTGTAAAAAGAATTTGATTCGGGGAAAAAAAGTTATTTATTTCCATTTAGGAATTTTTGTGGTAACTTAATTTCAATCTATCCTCCAAACTCTCCAAGATATTTTACATCATTGCAATCTGATGCAATCACTACGTATTTTTTTTTTCTAATTCCAACTTCAGTTCCTTCTGTACATAAGATGTCCGATTTTTACCAAATTATTCACATTGTCACCAATTTGAAATTCCCTAATTGGTTTTTCCGGTTTGTAGTGTGTAGCACAACATAGACATATCAAAATCAACCAATCAGTACTTTACCACATGGGACCGAGATAATTTTTTCAAATCCTGTTTGTTTTACCAAAATTCTCTACTCCATTGACTAATCTACCTCAAGGGGAAATTTATCATATTCCTGCACTGTATTTGTTGGCAACCATTTAGTGATGCATGATTTAAACTATCATGATTTACGTATCAGAACCCTTTTCAGTCGAGTGAACATTTCATATCGTAAAATATTGACTGGAGGATGAATGCATACAGATAATGTATTACTGAGTTCAAATACTGATCACGGCTGTTGATGTCACTTTCTCAACAATACACAAACTCTTCAGACTTTGTTCTATCATCATCATCATCATCGTCAGTCTTTTAACGTCCGTCGTTGGACATAGACCTTTCCCAGGATTTGCCACAATTCTCTATCCTGGGCGTCACGGAGCCCGTATTTTCTGAATTTGTGTAGCTCGTCTCTCCATCTAATATTCTGCCGGCCTCGGTTGCACGTGTGATCTCGGGGGATCCATGTCGTGAGTTGTGATGTCCTTCGGTTGTCTGCTATTCGTGCAACATGACTAGCCCACTGCCATTTGAGATTTTTAATGGATTCTATGATGTCCCTGACTCTTGTCTTTTTCCCGGATGTACTATGCTGTCTTGTGGTCTCTCCATATGAGGCCCAGCATAATTCTTTCATGTGCACGTTGCATGGTTCTCAATTTGTGGATCTGTCTCTTAGTGAAGTTCCATGTTTCAGCTCCATAAGTGACTGTTGGGAGGATGCATTGGTTATACACCCATCTTTTTTTGGATTAATGGGATCTTGTTATTTTTTTTCCTTTTGTTCTATAAGTAGTTTGGAAATGATTTGAAATGATGATATACAACACGAAAGAAAGTTGAGAAATGCGACCCAGTTTTCTCTGGCTACAATACCTACAAGAGCAAAATAAAATTTGTTTTAATGATAGAGAAATATTCACAAGAGTTACGTATAACTTACAATAAGGAATTAATTCTCATCCAACCTGTGTACACGCTTTTCGGAGCACCATCTTGTAAGGTAATAGTTAACGAGCTAGTCAAGTAGACTATCATGGTGTTGCTAGTTTGGTGGTCAGTGGTCACCATACACATAAGACCTTGTTTCACACTGTACTAAGCTTCGTGGATATCCCAAAATAAGAAACTGGATTTGTATACAAGAATAATCAATACTATCAGGCAGTCAGGGCGTATCTGAGGAGGCTGTGCATCTCAATAACTAATTTCACTAAATCTTGGAGGGGCCTCTCAAAGCTAAACCCAAACCTTGGAATTCCAAATCTATAGTTCTGTTACTGTATGCTGTCATTACGCATACGATTAATCATTGGAAAAAGTGACCAAAAATCAACCGCCATACATCAACTGATATTAGGCTTTTCTTGAAAAACGGATATTCGCGTTGTATAAGTTGTAAAATGAATGGAGGTGTATAAGTTGTGCTCAGATTCGCGTTAGCGTAGTTTGTGTAGATGTTAGTGCTCAAGATCCAGCTCGATCCAGATTTCCCAATTCCTTCAAGATTCCCTCCGCCTGTTTTCTAGCAATCTTTCTCAACAATCAGTTCCCGTCCGCATGTCTGTCTTTCGATCGTAATTCACTCTTTTCGCTGACTGAAGTGTCAATATTTTGTTATCACTATGAGATGTTTCGAATGTTTGTTCTTTGTCGTTTTTATTGTCTGCGTCTTTTCAGTTGGCATTCCTTTCCGACTGCAGTCAATTTACGACTATATTGCTTGCCATGATAGGGGCACAGCTACTACAATTGAGTATTAAGGAAAACTTGGATTTTCAAGACGTCAATTCCGTCATGATACGTGTGCTAAATTCTTTTTATTTGAGATCAAAATTCATTTTTTAACAATGGAAGTGAAATCACAGTATCAGACTGTTAAGCAGTCAGGAATATCTATTGTACATTCCATACATACATCACAAGAATCAAATCAATGAATGTTTAATCAACATTTGATGAAACAATCTTAATCATCCGATACACAAAAAACACCAACATCATCTCCTGATTGTTCATCGAGTTTTCCAAGAGGTGACAATTTCAGCCTTTTAGCGTTGGTCGTTGGACATAGACCTTCCCCAAGATTCGCCAGACTTCTCTATCATGGGCATTTAGTTGAAGTGTATGATTCAGATATTGTATGAAATTGTGTTTGAATGTACGCTTATCTAGTGGTAATGACAACTATTCCAGCTTTATTAACTCATGTTTATTCGGTTGGCCGACATATACCAATGTATGTAGCACTGATTTAATGTCAGGAAGAACAGACCTAGTGAGTAAATATTAGCGTAAAAAATAACAAGAATTAGCTAAGACTGTTTGAAATATGTGTGTGTGCGTGTATTCATTTTATCAACCGGTTTCTTTTCGCTCTCAACAGACCAACGATAAGTGGGGCATATCCACGTTTCCAGCGATAACATACATAACATGTTATGTTGACTTATCTCACCTCCACAAACGAAACCATTATCTGTGTTTTTGCTCTAAACGAAAGGTAAACTAAAATGACAAAATTTCAAATGACACATTACTATATCCCTACTTTTTAAGGTGGACAGAAAAAAGACGAGAAAGTCCATTCCACTTACTCTCATATATATAATTTTGGACTTGGAATTTCCTAATCTATCTTCTATATAACAGCATGCACATTTCAGCAACGAAAAGATATTGTCTACGCACCTCTACAGACCTCTGCTCGTAAGACCTATTTCTTCAAATACTTGCTTCAACTGAACTCTTTAGCTATCAACTGCCACAATCAAGCATCTCCGAAATCGTCTCAATCCTATTCTAATTATCGTCAAAACTGTATACGAGAAAAGTAAGTGACTGACAGATTTCTCTTTTAGATTCTTCCTCGAGTATTATTGATATCAACATGACTTTAGATTGGATATAATATATTTGACTTTCAAGTTATATTCATGATAACTCTCACTTTTCTTACAAACAGTGGACCTTATCAGAACTAAATCTACCTGGGTTGTTATATTGGCTGTGTGCGTGTCAATCATCCAAGGGGCACCAACATTGACTACAGATGGAACAAGCAGCACAGATTTGAGAAGAGACATACATTTAGCCTCTCAATTCACCGCTTTCACATTTACGGCAATAAACAACTCATTCCACTATTATGTAAGTATTAAAAAATGGAGGTAATAATATTTCCTATCAATAATTACCGTCAGCTTTTGTGAATCCAACATTCTAAAAATTTCTTTTAATCAGATAATCAGTGAGTTTTCTCCATTTACTTTAGCCGATGTAAATTCTTACTAATATAAACAATTTTTTATGGAATGTGGAGTTCCAAATTTGTTAATTCATGAAAAATTGTCTCTGTAACGATTTATTTCCAATCTCTGCTTCCATTGCAAGAAAATCAAAGCGAACAAAATATTTGAAATGTTTCTTTTGTGTTGTTTGTAGTGTACAAGGATTCCACTGATGTCTACCTCGGACTGCAATCAATTCATGATAATGTTGAAGGCCAGAGCAGATATGCCGCTACCACAAGTGGTCATCTATGATAAATTGAATTTTCAGGACATCAAATCAGTCAGGGTAAATTTCGATTATTTTCTAATTTTCTTCGAAATTGAAAATTTTCAAATTTTATGGATCTAGATTCATGATTGGGGTGGTAATTTCCATTATTATATGAGTAAGAAAGCGAGTTTATCTGAAATATTTGTCAAATATTTTAATTCTTGACAAAAGTCTGTTCTGAAAGTTAGAAGAAGTATTCCCATTTAATTCACACCAAAGCGTACGAATAGGTTAATCGCTAAAACTAATTAAATTTCAATGCATGATAATTCATGCTGAAACATTTTTAATTCATTGATCTGAGATTTGTTCTAGCATCTATCAGCAATTTTCACCGGGAAAATTTTTTGCATATTGCTAATAGCCATACATAAACCTAGGCAGTTTTTCTAGTTTTTGTTGTTTTTTTGTTGTTGTTTTTTTTTCATCTGTAATCGAAACATTGAGGAAATTTTACTTTAATTCTAGTCCTCTTGCAATTGCCTAAGCGTTGCACTACAGCAGAATGTTTCAGCTGCCTACTTCTCTTGAGAAAGGGACAGGGAAATTCTTGCTGCAAGTCGAACGTGAGAATAGAAAACTACCGATAATTAAGGATTCAAAATTTCAAATCAGAGAAAGAACCTCTCAAAGATTCTCCCGTCATTAATAATATTTATAAAAATGGTTACGCGGAACATTCCATTCAAGCCATGCCACACAAATGCATGTGTCATTTTTACATTCTTCCATCATATTTCAGATCAGGACTGTCACATAAGTTTATTTAAATGGGGAATGATAATTAAGTGGATATGTATGTATAAATGATAGGATATTCCAGAATAGTGCAATCATTGAAAGTTTCAGAATATTGAAGAAGCTATCTGGTAATAAAGATTTTATAATATTAAGTATCTCTATAATTTTATATTTCAGGAGGCTATGGGTAACATGAGTCGAACAGTGAGTCAATATTTGGGGTTAATAAAACAACATTTGGATACGGAATATGATATTCTGTGTGAGCCTGCAAGAAAAGTCGAATGTCATTTTCCAAAAATGTGCTCCTCTCTTCCCGACACCGATCAGGCCATCTTGTATTGCAGTCTTAACATGGCCTACGATTACCTGAAAAACTTGAAAGTTCTTCTCGAATTGCCAGTAAGTTACCAGTTTCAATACATTTTATTCAATACATCTATAAGGATGACACACTTTTCATTTGTTTTTTTTTTCACCTCTAAAAACGATACAACAATCTTTAGATGGAAAAGTTTTCATAGTCTCATATTTTTGTATGGATTTATTATAACGACATGTGATATTCGGCGATGCTTCATTGCAAAGTAAAAATGTCATTGGTAATAGTGTATTTTCGTGTTTCTTTTGAACTTTTCCGAATCCGCCTTGACTAATATTGATGAGGACAGCCGACTAGTTGTGCCCAAAAACCTTCCACTTCTGTACGGCCGATGGCTAACAATGCTAACCCTACACACGTCACTGAAACAAGTGCAATTCATCCAACAAACACTGACAGCAATTTTGCAAGGGCTCTAGAAATGTGGATGTGAACACACAAATCAATGATACATGTGTGTCATTTAAACGAAGTGGAAGCATTCTCGACTTCAGATATTTCAATAGTTAAACACAAAATCATGTGTTATGTAAATTATTTTTCTACTAATATCAGAAATAAAAAAAAGCGATTTTTAATTAATGTTATCTTTTATTTCTTCGTGCATCTACTGGATGTTATAAAACGGTGAAGATTTGGTGGACTACTGTCATTTAAACCCAACTTAAATGGTTCTCAAGAGTGTTTGTAATAATTCATGGATAGTTAACTTGAGGATAAATACCTCATTAATCAATAGAATCGCTGATATCTGTACAAGGAGTATTTCAAGTTATATTTTAGCGACTATTGACCATCTAATCATTTGCTTTTTCCGGGGTCAACGGTTATATAAATATGTTGGTTGATATGTGCAGACAAAAATATAATCTAAATATTTATGGAAATCTGGGCTTAAGAACGGAAGGAAAGCAAACAACCGAATTCAGTTTCATAAGTGTTGCTACCATTGGAATGAGTGAAAAAAAAAAGAATTTTACAAACATGTAAGTGTACTTGAATAAGGCCGTAGAATGTAACGACCGAAACGTCATGATAACAATATAAATGTCAAGTTCAAACATCTAACAAATTTTTCAAATATAGTTTAGAATACTCTGCTAAAAAAAAAACAATGTATATCAAGAGAGAATGTGTAAATATTTTACGAAGGAGAGGAATTTTTTTTTTTTTTCGTTAAAAAAGAATGTTTCTTTACTATTTCTTCGTATAAAAACAACCTATTTGAAATCGAATGAATAATTGTAAATGTTTAGCCGAATTGGAATGCTAAAATCTGATTTTGTCGAGAGGGTCACCGCTTTTTTGGTTATCAGCATCAG
Organism: Thysanoteuthis rhombus; assembly: GCA_963457665.1. Taxonomy (NCBI): domain Eukaryota; kingdom Metazoa; phylum Mollusca; class Cephalopoda; order Oegopsida; family Thysanoteuthidae; genus Thysanoteuthis; species Thysanoteuthis major. The sequence goes on from OY735222.1 coordinate 33,338,439, forward strand.
TGACACAATTGACCAACTTTTGCAGAGATTACTTCTACTATTGCTTGGTGTCATGAATGATCATCGTACACTATAAAGCATTACAACTATTTTCATGTAACCTGTTCGTCTTGCTGACTCCCGTCGGTATTCTTTACATATAAGAAAGAGTAAAGGATCATACTTGCAAATTGAATTCGACGTTATTAGATGCCAGTCTATTTATTTCTTCCTCTCTTTTCATGTAGTTTACGTTTCTTCCGGAAAACCTGACCAAATCAAGTTGGAAAAATCTTCGTAAAAGTTTTTTTTTCAGAAAATCGTTTATTTCAGTTTGGAAGACCCTTCATCAAGTAAACAGTCCTACCCCTAATTCTTTACGCCCTGGGTACATTTCCTCCGTGAATATAGAGTCAAACAAATTAGAAGAGACGGATAACAAATATTGAAAAACCCAAAACTGATTCATGAGATGAGGTTACCGAGAAAGGAAGTTGAGTAATTGGCGCTGCATAATCGTCCATCCTCTATTTGGTCTTGTATTGCTCTAATTTCCGTCCAATACAATTAATTATGACAATACATTGAACGTTGTGACACTGCTTAAATTTCAATAAATCAAATCAAAATTCATCATAGATATCAAACGACCACACTTACTACATCCTTACTGTTACTTCCACTCACGAGGGTGGGTGAGAATTCCCATCGAGAGAAGAGATGCTAATGTCCTCCCCTCTTCCCTTCAAATATCTTATTTTGGATTGGGATTTTTAAAATCTATCCGCTGTATAACATCACACATTTCAGCGACTAGACATAGTCGTCTTACGACTTGATCAGCAATGACATCTGCTCGAAAGTTTTGTCTCCTTCGATACTTGCTTAAATCAAGCGGAGAATCACTCTAGGTTGGCAAGCTTCCGGCAAAGCAAGTTCAACTTTGAAAAACAAGACGATCCCAATAATCCTAAAAAGAAGAGTATACAACAAATGCATCCTCCCGATAGTCACTTATGGAGCTGAAACATGGAACCTAACCAAAAGACAAACCTGAAAACTGAGAAGTATGCAACGTGCGCATGAGAGAATCATGCTGACCACACACACCCTCATTTTTTCTGGCCTTTTCGGCAAGGATTAAGGTGCAGTATCTGTTCCCTGACAGAGCCTGAGGCGCTGGTACTGACACTTGCCTACTAATAGGTGCATCTCTAAAGGTATTTAAATTTCAACATTCGATAATTATTGTTAAAACTTGTTCGTTCGTCGATCTGTGAATTTCTTTTTCAATTGGTCAACAATTTTTAACGAGGCTGATATTTTACATTTTGCCGAATATCAATTTATGTAGTTTTCCTTTCGTTCGTTATCGAAACATTATGGAAATTTTTAGTTTATTTTTCTTTTGTATTTCGTCTTTCATTTCGAATTTCGCACAACGTTTCAGCTGACTTACCTCTTTTAAGAAAGGAACCGAGAAGAATGGCCGGAAAAGTGAGCAGAGAAAACTGTGAAAAATTGAGGTTACAAAATATAAAAGAGGAGGAAGGACCCCTCAAATTATAAAGTTATTATTATTATTATTATTATTATTATTATTATTATTATTATTATTATTATTATTATTATTATTATTTGGAATCTCACACCAGTTGTCTGGTGGTAAACCCAGGAGTTTGAGTGACAGCAAGTCTCCTCAAATCTCCAGCCCTCCTCTCCTAGTACTCATAGGTCGCAGTAATTCTGCGATTTACAGTTTCACACTGGTTGCCCAGTGGTTATCGCTGAAGGCTGAGAGACAATAAGTCTCCTCGGGTCTCCTCTCTCTTTCACCTATCATGGCTACAATTCTTTGCAGTCCTTATATCTCTAGCACCTTCCTCAGTATCCGTACAGTTCCCAGTAGTGCTGTGGTCTGTACGGTCTCAATCCTTCCCCTAATCCCGATCTCCTCCAGTCTCGCCCTCAGCGTTTTGGGGACAGATCCTAGTGCGCCCACTATGACCGGTACTACCCTGGTTTTCATGTTCCACATCTTCTTTAATTCTCTTGCTAGGTCCTGGTATTTTTCCCGTTTTTCACTCTCCTTCTTTTTTACTCTATGGTCTGCAGGTACATCCACGTCTACTATTTGGCAGGCCTTCCTTTTTTTGTCTACTATTACCAAGTCCGGTCTTCTTGCCTGGATAAGGTGGTCAGTTTGGATGTCAAAGTCCCAGAGTAGTTTGTGGTTGTCATTCTCCAAAACTGCCTCTGGCTTGTGCTGATACCACTTTTCCACGTGGCTGAATCCCATTTGTTTGCTTAGTTCGCAGTGTATCATCGTTGCTACTCTATCGTGTCTATGCTTATACTCCTTCTGGGCGAGTTGACTACATTCACTAGTTATGTGGCTTACTGTCTCATCTCTTTCTCCGCACATGCGGCATTTGCTGTTTGTTTGTGTTCTGTCGACTTTTGTTTTTATGTAGTTTGTCCTAATGCTTTTATTTTGGGCTGCCATGATGAACGATTCCGTTTCTCTCTCCAGGTTTCCTTTTCGTAACCACGTCCATGATTTCTCGTCTGCTACATATTGTATCTGCCTTTTAAACTCGCCATACAATTTTTTCCCTTCCCATCTTTCTTTTCTTGTTTGCTGTGCTGTTCCATTGTTTTCTAGTTTATTGTTCGTTGCGCTATCTCTCGCACTCTTTATGATTTCTTCGCTATTCGTTTGCAAATACCTTTCTAGGACTACTTTAGCTCTCTGGACACAGTCTTCTATGCTGATGAGCCCCCCTGCCACCTTCTTTTCTCTTAACGTATAGTCTATCTGTATCATCTCTAGGGTGTAATGCTTTATGCATTGTCATAAGTTTCCTTGTTTGCCTATCCATTGATTGAAGTTCTTCCTTTGTCCATCCTAGGAATGGTCCTGTATACCTAACTACTGGCACAGCCCAGGTGTTCATTCCTTTTATTAGATTTCTGCTGTTTAATTTGGTCTCTAATATTTTCCTTATCCTTCTAAGGTATTCTCTCTTTATTTTCTCCTTCATCTCTTCCCGTTTTATCGTGTCACATTCAAGGACGCCTAGGTATTTGTATCGGTCTTGTGCAGTCAATGTCCTGATCTTGCTGTTGTCCGGGAGTTCAATTCCTTCAGTCATTGTAAGCCTTCCTTTGTGCATTACCATGATTGCACATTTTTCTATTCCAAACTCCATTCCAAAGTCTTCGCTATATTCCTTCACTTCGTTGAACAGAGTCTCAAGCTCTCCCCTGTTTTTTGCAAACAATTTTATATCGTCCATGTACATGAGGTGGCTGACCTTTCCTTTTGTTTTAGAGAAATAGTACCCTTTGCTGTTCTTCAGGATTCTGCTGAGCGGTATCATCGTTAGAACAAATAATAGAGGGGACAACGAGTCTCCTTGGAAGATTCCCCCTTTTATCCCTACCTCTGCTAGGTTTCCCCCTGTGGCTGTCAAGTCTACTTTCCAGTTTTTCATCGAATTTCCAATGAATCTAACCACCGGTTCGCTAATTTTGAACATTCTAAGGCATTCGAGTATCCAGCTATGTGGAATCATATCGTATGCTTTTTTGTAATCTATCCATCCCATTGCGATATTTTTTCTCCTTTTCCTCACTTCTCTTAAGATCATCTGGTCTATGTTGAGTAAATCATTTGCCCCTTTGGTTCCTATCCTACTCCCTTTCTGTTCTTCTGGTAATAGTCCCCTTCTTTCCATTGACATGTATATTCTCTCTGCTATTTGTCCCGTCAGGATTTTCCACATAAGTGGTAAGAACGTTATTGGTCTATAGTTGCTTGCTATGTTTCATTTTTCTTGGTCTTTTTGGATGAGGGTGGTTCTGCCTTTGGTCGTCCATTCTGGTGCTTTGCCTTCGTTTAGACAACTTTGGAGTAGGTGGATGAGTCTGCCGTGTAAAGTGGTGAATTTCTTGAACCAATATCCATGGATCCCGTCGGGACCCAGTGCTTTCCAGTTGGCTACTTTCCTAAGAGCATGTTTCAATATGGTTTTTTTCATTATTATTATTATTATTATTATTATTATTATTATTATTTGGAATCTCACACCAATTGCCTGGCGGTAACCGCTGGAGTTTTAGTGACAGCAAGTCTCCTCAAGTCTCCAGCCCTCCTCTCCTATTACTCATAGGTCGCAGTAATTCTGCGATTAGCAGTTTCACACCGGTTGCCCAGTAATTATTGCTGAAGGCTGAGAGACAATAAGTCTCCTCAGGTCTTCAGCTAACGTCTCCTCTCTTTCGCATATCATGACAGAGCTACAATTTGTTGCAGTACTTATATTCACAAACATGGTTACACCATACATTTCATTAAAATAATACCACACAAACGCATGCACATAATTCTTTGATATTTCCATCACATAAAAGTTCAGCAAAGGCATACAGAAATTATTCGATATTCCTGAATAGTGCAATTTTTGAATTTCCAAACTATGTACCTTTATGATTTTATGTTTTGGGAGGCTATAGGTAACATAAGCGGAACAGTGAGTCAATATTTGGGCTTGATGAAACATTTGGATACGGAATATGATATTCCGTGTGAGCCTGCAAGAAAAATCCAAGTCGAGTGCCATTTTCCAGAATTCTGTCCCTCAATTACAGACACCGATCACGCCATCTTCTACTGCAGTCTTCACATGACCTACGCTTACATGGATAACTTATATGTCCTTCTCCAATTGCTGGTGAGTTACCAGTGTCAACAGGTATATCAAATCATTTATTTATGTACATGAATGACTCGGGGATAAAAACACTAAGATCAAAATCGAGGACACAGAACTGGAGGAAGTAGACCACTACGTCTACTAGGACAACGAATCTCCATGAGACCCTCAAAAGAAGAAGAAATCAAACGAAAAATCACATTAGGATGGCAAGCCTTTGGCAGAGCTAGCTCAACCTTCAAAATTAAGAAAATCCCCTTAATCCTAAAGAGAAGGGTGTATAAGCAATGCATCCTCCCAATAGTCACTTATGGAGCTGAAACATGGAACCTAACCAAGAGACAGACCCGTAGATTGAGAACCATGCAACGTGCACATGAAAGAATAATGCTGGGCCTCACATGGAGAGACCACAAGACAGCACAGTACATCCGAGAAGAGACAAGAGTCAGGGACATCATAGAATCCTTTTAAAATCTCAAATGGCGGTGGGCTGGCCACGTTACAAGAATGGCAGACAACCGATGGACATCACGACTCACGACATGGATCCCCTGAGATCACATGCGCAACCGAGGCCGGCAGAATATTAGATGGAGAGACGAGCTAGACAAGTTCAGGAAGTACTGGCTCCGTGACGCCCATGATAGAGAAGTGTGGCAAATCTTGGGAAGGTCTATGTCCAACGACGGACGTTAAAAGAATGATGATGATGATGATGATGATGATGATGATGATGATGATGATGATGATGATGATGATGATGATGATGATTGACTCACTTTTCAATTGTTTTCATTTGTTCCCTAAATAACACAATGGCCAATCAAGAGTTTTATATGTTGTTGATTTTTTTTTTTTTTGCAGCTTTCAGATTTTTTCTTGACAATAATTGATGTACACAACCGTCTAGTCGTGCCCAACAACCTTCCACTTCTTTACAGCCGATGGCTAACAATGCTAACCCTACACACATCACTAAAACAAGTGCAGTTCATTCAACAAACACTTACTGCAAAGTTGCAAGGGCTCCAGAAATGTGGATGTAAACACACATATCAATGATACAAGTGTGTCATTTCAAAACAGTTCAGCACATTCTGATAACAAAATTATTCGTAGTATAAATTTCTTATGTACTGTTATTGAATAAGGAAAAGTGATTTTTGTATCTGTATATTTTTCCATGAGTGTGCGTATGTATATATATATATGAGCGTGTGAGAGTGTGTGCATGTATGTGTGTGTGTGTGTGTGTGTGTGTGTGTGTGTGTGTGTGTGTGTGTGTGTGTGTGTGTGTGTGCACTGACACGCATTATTTCTATTCATAGTTAAGGAATATAAAATCATCTATGTATTTTCTTTTCCTCATCAAGAGAGAAATAAAATAAAATATTTAAATGTTGGAAAATCTTGATTGTCTTTCGGCAAGATAGAGAGGAGACATAGGTTCTGTTTCTGGTTTTGAGAAGTGGCATCAGGGACAAGGTCAAGAAATCCGGACCGAACAGAGGAAGGGAAGGAAAACACCCCAATACTATGTATTAAGCGTTACTAGCATCGGTGAGAAAGGATTTGTGTCTATCAACATAACATCTGGTCGAATGAATCATTGTGTTTACAGCATGAACAACAAGAATGTTCAGTTTTTTCGAAAAACACTTTCAAAACATAGGTTATATTACTAAATTGCAAATAGAGCGATGTTGATCGACAGACAATGAGAAGATATTTTATGAACAGGGGAACTTTTCTTGTATTTGGAACATATTGTTATAAGAATGAAGAGGAGTAAAATCTTCTCATTCATATATCCAGGCATGACGAGTTTTCCCTTCAGTGACATAGTTTTTTTGTTCGGAAGTAGAATTTCGAAATCTGATTGGTTGAGAGAAACTCCGCCTTTTACGCTATCAACACCAGTGATGCAGTTGACCGACCAATGAACAGACTACTTTTACTACTGCTAGATTTTATGACAACATCAAAATAGGTTTTCTGTAACCAGTTCGTTTTGCTGATAGCTGACGCTCTTCTTTACAAAACGAGAAAGAACTTCTGAAAATGTGCTCATTCAAAACGCTGAAAACAAATCATGTATATTTATGGCAAAGTGTTTTTAAGGATAACTACTCGGCCACTTGCAACTCCTGAACCTTCAAATTCAGTCTTATCAAATATTTCGGCACTCTTTTTGATGATTTTGTCAATCTATTTCAAACCAACAAGAAATGTCTTATGATGTATAACTTCTGATTTAGCTCGGTCCTTAAGGTGTATATAAAAGAAATTTATGACTATTTCCAAGGCTTTCGTTCATCCTTCTAATAATATGACTTGGGCTGACAACTCTCTGCCCGAACTTTTAAAAATAATATTAGAAAAAAAAAAACTTGAATAGTTTTAATTCTCTATTTTTCAAAGAATATACCTTTGTTTTAACTTCGTAACTTTCAAATGTTAAAATCAAGTTGTCGTTCATAATTATCTTACATGATCAAAATCTTATCAGATTTTCTTGTGAAATAAGTGCGTTGTGATGCAGACCGCCCGAATTATCTAATCATAATTCGCCAAAAGTCCCTCTGTTTGTCCGCCTGTCTGTCTGTCTATCTGTACTCGCCTACCACATAAACTATTTGATACAAACCCTCAGATTTTATGTGGGTATGGATTTGATCCAAGGAAGGTGTTTTTAGCGTATTAGTTTTCGAAAAACAACGCCCAAAACATGTTTTTAGTGGGGTTCAAATTGGGAGGGTCTATCTATATGATTATTCATCAGTGGTGAAATTCTTGAAATTGATGACGTAATAAAGAATATTTTTCATTCTTTTTTTCACAACTCAATCCTCAGAGACGAAAATGTGACGTATATCTGCCTCGCGGTACTGAATAGGATAAAGTCTATAGCCACACTGAAACAGCTGTCTGTGGATGACACAATAATTAATGCTCCTCTATTCAGGGTTGAGCACTTTTTAAGTGAGGTAACTCATCCATTGTAAGCTTATGCAATGCTCTTCCACAGGAATAGAGCACTCTGGTGGATGAGGAGTTTCTGCGAAAAATGGATGTATCGCATAAATTCAGCCTTACTGACCACCCGGTTCCGTAGTCCAGATAACGGTCTCCGGGTCCCATATGAGAGTTTCAATTCTGCCTCGCAGTATTGAATGGGATAAAATCTGTAGCCACACTGAAAAGTTGTAATACATCGAAACGGCTTTCTGGGGATGATACAGTTATATATTTTTTTTTTCTCCCAGGGTTTCTTTTCTTTACTTCTGGGGGTCAAAATGGAGGGATATTTTTTTCGTTTGGGAGTCATAATTAAGGGGAAGATTTTTTTTTTCCACTTTTAGAGGTTGAAATCGTGTTTTGTTTTTGGTTTTTGTTGTTTTTTTTTTGTTGTTGTTTTTGCTGCTGTTTTTTTTTTTTTTTTGCTGTTGTTGTTTGTTTTAGGGCCCAAAATCCTGGGGAATTTCTTTTTTGTTTACGTTCAGGGCTCAAAATTGGGCAGTAATTAGGGATCCAAATTGAGAGGTAATATTTCCCACTTTTGGATGTCATAAGGCAAAGGAATTTTTATTTTTCCACCTGAAAGGTTCAATATCGAGGGGATTTTTTTTAGTTTCTGGTGTCAAAGTTGAGGAGGGAGAGCAAAACAGGGGGGTATTTTTTTTTACTTTTATGGGTCAAAATTGGGTGGGGGAAAGATTTTTTTTTAACTTTTGGCGGTCAAAATCGGTAGGAGATTTTTTTTTTCATCTTTAGGGAGCTAATGTTTTTCAACTTTCAGGGGTCAAAATGCAAGGGAATTTTTTCCCATTTTCGAGGGGATGATTTTTTTCCCATTATCAGTGGTCGAAATCAGAGAGATTCCAAATTTGAGAGGTAATCTTTTCCACTTTCAGGAGTTGAATAGCAAGGGAAGTTTGTTTTTTTTACTTTTATCAGTTGGAATGGGGGAGGGCGTCAGAAGCCAAAATCAAGTGAAAACTTTCAAAATCAAGTGGTGATTTTTCTTCTCATTTTTAGCTGTCAAAATTGTACGGGAACGTTCATTTCATTTTATCGGGTCAAAATAAAGTGGGAACTCTTCCCCCGTTTTAACAGTGCGCCCTCCCCTTTTTAGCATCAACTCCCACGCCTTTTATTTCATTACTTGCCAAATTATTAGCTCCACTTTTTAACAATGGTCCTCTTTTTTTTTACATCACTCCACTTTTCTTTAAGATTACGCCCCCATTTTCAAGATCATACCTCTCCTTCTACCATTTCTTGAAATCAGACGCCCCTTTTCATCAGCCCCACCCCTTTTTGGAGATCAGCCCTTCGTGTTTTTTTTTAGTTCACGCCCGTTTCTAACTTTGCCCACCGTGACACTTCTTTTAATATCTAAACCTGATTTTTCACCATTTTCGAGAGTCAATCAAAATAAATCAAACTACATGGGAATTTTTTTTTCCTTAATTTTCAAGTTCAACAGTTTAAATCATTCTTTGGCCATCTTTGGCTTCTTTATGGTGTTAGGGTCATTTTTAGTGAGTTTTAGCAATTTTTGAAAATTTAGTGCCTTTCTACGCGTTTTGGCAGTCAAACTAGCGTCAAAATATTCGTGAGTTGGTCTGCATACAATTTATAATCCGTGTTGCATTTCCACACTCAATACTGTGTATTGGCAAATCTTTCAAAATCAATTTCTCTCCTTTTTAACAATTTATTTTTACTTTCAATGTTAATAAACTAGTTTGAATTTAAATGAGAATTAGTTAAATCATTTTTTTCACAAAACTGACAAATCTCCTGTAGTAACTAAGCCTTGATGATTAAATGCACAAAAGATTACTAGTGAAATATTTCTCTATTTTTTTCATAGATTATTCGACTTTCCATTTTTTCTATAGGTGTTTTGCAAAAAATGAAGTTTTGACGTAAATATCCCTGTTTTGATTATATTAAATGAAACTGCAATTAGATTAAAACTACATTTTTTTTTATTTTATTGTTTTTAAAGATTCAGGTAAATTTCACGTGATATTGTTTGTTAACTTTTCTGCAAGAATGCTGACAGCCGGTATCAGCAGGAAATTTGACAAGATAAAAGTCGAATTTTCTTTAAAACCGAACTGACAATCCTCTCGTCTAATCTCACCCTCTCTATCTCTCTATTAGGATGAAATTGAATTTTAGTAAAAAAAAAAAAAATTAATGATATTTTTTACAATCCTTTCTTTTTTTTTTTTTACAATATAATGGAATTGGATATAACTGAACTACCATTTTATAGCAAACATGACGCAGAAAAGATCGATATAAGGTGTCAGTTTGAACGCTTGATTTCGAATTGGTCTTGCCATGAAGTTTCGATAGTTCAGTGGCAAGAGCTAACGTGCGCAAGGCGAGACACCCTCTGGCAAAGAGAAACGTGAATTCGATTCTCATTCAGAATATATTCTTTAATCTGATTTATTCTTCATTGTTAATTTCTATGCTCACTGCAGAAGGAAACCCAGCAAGTTTAGTTGCGACAAAAAGCAACAACAATTAAGATGAAAGTAAATAGTTAAAAAAATTGAATGATGATGATGATGATGATGATGATATAATTTAAATTGATATATTTTCCTGTTTTTTCCTTCGATAATTATCTTTTAAAAATTGAATGCAATCTGGTTTAGTTTTTAGTTCTGATTTTTATTTATATCTATTTATTTTTATTTTTTTGTGCGCCGTTTTTAATTCTGATTGTGCGAGGGTATTAAACCTTAAAATCGGAAATGTGGGTTATTTCTTAAACTATACCCCAAAAGTAAATAATTCAAACTTTTTGGAGATATATCAAAAATAATTTACGTATATTGTAAGATTTAAAGAAATTTTATACAAAAATTTCACAGATATGACATTTACAAATTTAACCATTAAGCAATTTTATAAGTCATTTTTAAATTCGAAAGCTTATATTAGGATATACGTAAGTCGTTTCTTCCTAATTTATTCGTTTAATCTTTTTTTGAAATATTTTTCTTTAAAGATTTATTCTTATCAACTGTTCTAATTCCTAATACTTTTGTATGCTTTTAATGTTGGCATCTCTGTGGACTTCGTTTGACTTTTAAAGACTTATTCTTATCAACTGTTCTCATTCCTAATTCTTTTGTATGCTTTTAATGTGGGCATCTCTGTGGACTTCGTTTGACCTACTAAGTAGAAATTGACTCCTTACGAGAAAAAACGTCAAAATCATATAAAACTCAATTTTATCGTCGAAATCTTACATGATCGGAGATATTTTAGAATTGGGCCTAAATTATAGTGACGGTGTGAACAAAGTGCCTACAGTAGTCATTTGAATTGCGAATTCTGTCCAATTTTCGACAAGCAAAAACACTTAGATAAGAAAAAAAATTATAAAAATCGACTTGAAATTGGATTTCAGTAAAATTTTCAATACTTATCTAATAAAGAACGAAAATTACTCCGAATGAGTTTCTATCTCAAATTTCCGAAAAAAGGGTATTTTTTTATTGTGATTACCGACCCCTCCCTTCAATCATTTGATGATTATTTTATTCTTTGTTATCAGTTTTTGATATATGAAAGATAAATCAATAGGAATATTATTTCTGTTTTTTTTTTCTGAGAAAAAAAGTAAAATAATTGCTCTTATTGGCTACCTTTTTCATCCATTGGTAAATTTGTTATTTATGGCTATTTTCCGTGGAGAGAAAATAATAGTTTTCATAAAAATTCATTGAGATTTTATTGTTAATTCGATCATTTTTTTCTGGGTGAGCGGGGAATCCATAGTTTTATTTATTCTGAAACGGCGCCACCGACATCTTATGAAGATATTGTACAAAAAGCAGGGTGTCAACTATAGAAAAATCAAAGCAAATCGTCCGTTATGGGGGAGGTGTATTTATTTATTTATTTATTGTTCTTTTGTTTCTGGCTCTATCCTGATTAATCGATACATTTCTACGGATGGTCAGAGATGACATGATGCTATCATTATTTTTCCGGTTGTTCGAGAGACGACAACATATCTGTCTGCTTATGAAGTTACGTAAATGCCTTCTGTAAGAACACCAGCTGCAAATTTGATGACAGGAGTCATAATGTCTGGCGGTTGTTGTTTTTTTCATCCCTGCCCCCCTCCCAAGCTTGGAAAAAATAGGTATTTATTAATGAATTTGCAAAAAATGTTTTTGCTCAGTTTCGTTTAGTAATGATGGAAGCATGTATCTATAATTTAACCATATCTATTGGAATGACATTTTATTTTTTGCATTTTTCTTGGATTACAGAGTTGGATTTTTTTTAAATTTTTCAAAAGGTCAGTCAGAATGGCGCTCAATTTGAATTTTTTTTTTAGATTTTACATTCCTAAATGTAATATTGACTTCTAAGAGCACAATTCTAAGCTGAAATTTTCTTCTTTTTCTATTTTATGAACTTTATTCATTCTTGCAAAAAAACAAGAAAAACGTTTGGACAATTTCTTGATCTTTAATTTACACTTTGAAATAGGGTGTAAAAGACCGCAGAAATGTCATCATCATCAGATATACGTAAACCAATGGGAACTGAAAGTTATGACAGGCATACATGAGTTATTTTAGTTACAGGTAGTCGTCAATGCTAGGATTGCTGATGATCAGCAGGGTAGAATCACGTCGTCAACAAGTTCCAGACACCGATCACCCCATCTTCTACTGCAGTCTTCACATGACCTACGCTTACCTGAACAACTTGAAAATCCTTCTCCAATTACCGGTAAGTTTCCTGTCTCATCAAATTTCATTCATTGCATCTATAAAAATGGCACATTTTTCATTCATTTTCTTTTATCTCTGAAAATAATACGAAGACTTGAAGATGGAAAACATTTCAGACGCTCCAAACATTTTGTATTACTTTGCCATTATCTAGTCAACGATGTTTTATTGCTGTGTGACGATATCATATGTAATCATATGTATTTGTGTTTCTTTTACAGCTTTCAGATTCCATGTTGACAAATATTGATGAGAACAGCAGACTAGTTGTGCCCAATAACCTTCCACTTCTGTACGGCCGATGGCTATCAATGCTAACCCTTCACACGTCACTGAAACAAGTGCAATTCATTCAACAAACCGTGACTGTAATGTCAAAAGGGCTCTAGTAATGTGTTTGTAAACACACGGATCAATGATACAAATATGTCATTTCAATAAAGTGGAAGCATTTTCGACTTCAGATATTTCACCAGTTAAACATGATTTGGTTACAAAAATGCATGAAATCTGAACTATTTTTGTATTAGTAATGTAAATAGAAATGTGATAAACTTTAATCAATCGTTCCTCTGTTTTCTTTATGTATATAAATATACTTACATACAAATGAAATTCTTGGTATGTGTACGTGTTGATAATACAATATCAGAGCCATATATATATATATATATATATATATATATATATATATATATATATATATATATGTATATATGTATATATGCATATACATATATATATATATATATATATATATATATATATATATGTATGTATATATGTATGTATATATATATATGTATATATGTATGTATATATATATATATATATATATATATATATATATATATATATATATATATATATATGTATATATATATATTTATATATACGTATGTATATATATGTATGTATATATATGTATATAGGTACAAACTTTTTATTCATTCATGCTGAGTGGGAATTGCTTATTTAAACCAGTCTAACAAAGAGAAATGGAATCGTAAAATCTCATTGTAAAACCTGCCGTATCCGTTATCAACATGAGAAATTGCTTTCATCATTGCTGGATTTTAAGAATGAAAATCGTTTACTACACAACATTACTACTAGTTTCCTGCAACCTGTTCCTATTGCTAACTACTGTCGCTCTTATCTACATAGAAAACAGGAAATTATTGTGCTCACAAAATAAAAGTGGCATTATTAGATGTACGTTTGTTTTTACACCTCTTTTAATGTTGTTGGCGTTTTTTCCAAGACAATCTGACCAAGTTAACTTGAAGAAAATGTTGAAAAAGCTTTATTTTTTGTAATATTGCTCAATATCAAACGAATGACCTAATATCAAGTACACACTCCAACCCCCATATTGTTTCAACGCAGGGCACATTTCTACAATGAATTTGAAGCTAAACGCTGAAGAGAATTTTTTTCAGAGCAGCAGAAATATAGAAAAACAGCAACTGCCCCATGTGAGGGTTCTACCAATTGGTGCAGCATAATATTTTGGTTCCTTTTTGAACGGGTGTTGCACCCATTTTGTGTCAAGAACTATTTTTTTCTTGATAGATATATAAGGAACGTTGACACACTGTTCAATGTTTATCAGAAAGTTTGTTTTTTTTTAATTTATTCTTTTTTTCAAATTCTTTTTACGTTCGTATAGCGTGTGAATCGTTTGGTTCTAGAGAAAACTTCGTTTAGGAAGACCAGTTTTTGTTGTATTGTGATAGCTATCATATTAGTGTGCTCTGTTTTTTACCTTAAAATTCGCATTTAGTTTTTAATATTGAAAAACTGTATATTGTGAGAAATATATTTGTTTTGTAAGAAAGTATAAATGTGCCTCAAAAGTAACAGTTACATGATTATATTTGTTGATAATTCTAAATAATAATATACCAACACCATAAGAGTAAATATTCATTATTGAGCCTACACATGAGCACATGCACGCATATATATATATATATATATATATATATATATATATATATATATATATATATATATATATATATATATATATATATATACACAGATAATGACACAAGTGTGTCATTTTAATTATGTGGAGGCGTTTTCGACTTATTTTTGTATTCATATTGTGAATAAAATTTGTGATATTTTTAATCAACTGTTGTTTTTTCTTCGTGTATATATATAAATGAAATCGTTGATTTGTGTAGATAATACAAAACCAAAACAAAGAAGTATATGTATAGATAGATAGATAGATAGATAGATAGATAGATAGATAGATTGATAGAGTACAAACTCCTCTTTCATGCATGTTGATTGTTTCCCTTCACTGACACAGTTATTGTTTGTTAAAACCCGTCTGATGAGGAAGAATGGAATTATGTCATCTGATTTGAATCCCACAGTCTCAGCTATCAACACCAGTCATATAACTGATCGATGTGCAGAGACGGTTTCCACTGCTGTTTGATTTTATGAATGAAGTTGTTTACTACACAATTTACTACCGTTTTCATGGATCCTGTTCGTCCTGTTGACTATTGTCGCTCTCCTTTATGTATAAGACCGGCAGACGTGCTTACAAACTGAAATCGGCATAGTTAGATGTTCATTTTTTTTAAAAACTTTTTTACGCTTTTCCAAGAGAACCAAATTAACACGAAGAAAATGTTATAAAAGATTGTTTTTATTTTGGGGTTTGTTTTTTTTAATCGGCCATCTTAGATCATAAGACCCAATTTCGTGTAAACAATCCAAACTCCAATTGTTTATACTCGATGTGGATGTAAACACAGAGATCAATGATATAAATGTGATACTTCAACGAGTGGAAGCGTTTAGGACTTCCGATATTCCATCGTTTAAACACGTTCTGGTTCCAAAATGATTTGTAATATAACTTATTTTTGAACTAATATCATAAATGAAGTATGTGATTGTATTCGTAAATACATCTAGATCACACTGTACCAAAACCTTAAGACATACTTATTTATTCATACACTTACACAGGTACACATAAGCATGCGCATATATATTCGCTGATGCAATATTTTTATTATAGGTAGTTGTCGTTGTCAATACTGCTGATGATCTGCATTGAAGAATCACGTTTTGAACATGTTCGAGAGGAAAAGTGTGTGTGTGTGTGTGTGTGTGTGTGTGTATGTGTGTGTGTGTATGTGTGCGTAAGAACTGTTAATCTAGGGAAAAGGATTGCTTTACTTTCGTCCACATCATTTTAACAAGTATTGTTTTTTTGTTTGTTTTTTTTCTAAATCGATTTCGTCTAGAATCTCTTTAGTCTACGGGCACTTCCGCCTACAGGAAATTTACTATAAATAAATTGTAGAATATAAACACTTACTAGGGAAACGAGGGAGAAATTGAATTTTCCAGCAACAAAATTTAGAAAACTGTGAATTTTTGCCGCTTTTCACTGTTGACCAAATTTAGCATTTTATACAAATTTTTATCAATCTGAAAACCTGGACACGGAAGTCAAAAACGGGTTTGCCATTCCGAAACTAATGTTCAAGTGTGCGTATGTAAACGTGCACGTGTTATTGTGAAGTTATACTCAGCATAAGTATACTGGTATATACTAACAAGGATTAGAACTTTATAAGTGGCTGCTTTAGGAATCGAACCTACGACCAATAAGGTATCCTCTACAATGTAGCATTAGCCTTACCATTGAGCTAAATAGCCGTTGCTAATGCGGAGGCCCAAGTTAGTGTTTCAACGCCGAATTCTGATTTTGCTTATTCTCGATCGAAATCTTCTTCCTTTGTTTCTTTAAATGCGAAAATTATGTTATTAAAAAAATGTATATATCTGATAGGATGGTTATAAATTGCCTTCTATTATGGTGAAACTCATATTACTCAGGGAAAATATCATTCGGCCTGAACGACGAAAATACAATAAACAAGTGAGGGAGATGAGTCTGTGCACGAATCTAACTTGCAAGTAATAGGTTAGCCCCTTAAACGTAGCGTTCCACATATACGTATAAATTTGTCTAACTTTCATAAAAGCAAAACTAATGAGTAAATATGGGTTTAAAGTATTGCAAGAAATAGCAAACCCTTTGATATATAGGTATGCATGGCTGGCTGCGTGAGGAAACACGTAATTGTGTCTTGGTGTGTGAGTGTGTGTGTGTGTGATTTTGCAAATCAATGAGTGATTTCATACGCGCGCGCAGGTGTGTGTGTGTGTATGTGTCGATATATATGTGTAAATCTTCTCTTGTTATCATAAGTTGTTTACCATGTTACAGTTTCGCGGATTTAAAAATCAAACAGATATATTGATATGGCATTCCAGCGGTATTGATCCAACACCACCACCCTTTCAGCTATGATTTAAATAAAAATCTTATGTCATACATGCAGTTTATAATTCATATACAGAATTGTCATAATGTACTCTATATGGATATCATTTCATACTTCAAAGTATTTAATATTTTTTACTCATGGGGCTCACTTATGAAGACTACCCGGAAAACGCATTTTAAGATGACGGATCAAAAGTATAAAAAATGACGTGACTCTTTGTTTGTGTCACTTCTATTGAGTGTTCATCCATGTGATTATTGTATCTGTTGTGTTGGTTTTAATCTCAAACTGTATGCTAACCAACTCATGATATCATCTTTTAAAGAATACTGAAAACACACAAAAATTTATCTGAGTTTATTTTCTATCAGCATATTCAAGCAGGGATTTTGACAATTTCTTTCCATTAACCATGAAGTTAATTCTTCCACTTCATGAACCATCTCATATTCCAATTTTTTAAAATTATAAAATAAATTATCCTTCTATATATACTTGAGCAAGACCGTAAATATATATATATATGTGTGTGTGTGTGTGTGTGTGTGTGTGTGTGTGTGTGTGTGTGTGTGTGTGTGTATGTCTGTATACATACAAAAAAAACGTAGAAAAGCACTATTATTCTACAAGTGGATTACAATAAGTGTAAGAAATCAGTAGGGAGTAAATAGGAACCACACAGGTAAAAACCACCTCCTCCTACGAAATTTCTGTCAGCAGATTCCTTCATTTATTTAGCAAAATCGCCGAGATATATACCCTTATTTGGCAAAATTGTGACTTCATTGGAAATTAAAATCCTGCTTTCCAAACGGAAATCATCGTCGGTAAATCAAAGCCCTGCACCCCACGGAAAAAACCTGGTAAGTATTTTTAGACAGAACTGTCTTTTGACTGAAGTACGTGTACATTAAAATCCCTATAGACTAAAGTGATTTTAGACAAAATTGATATTGGATAAAGTAATCTAACAATCGCCAATTAAATTATCAACGGACCATCACATCGATTAATTCAATTTTGTTGCCAGTTGCATTGCTAAAACTGAAGAAAACATTCATCGGAAGAAAAAATTATCTATGGATTCGTCTAAGAATCTTATTATAGATAATATATTTTTGTTCATGTTTTAATGTAGATAACTCTATCCATATACAAATAACAATCAAGTTGATTCAAATCTTACAGGATATACGGTGACTTAACTATCTTAGAATGATTCTTCTGATCATTAAAATATCTATGAATTTTTATAATACTTGAATAAACAAGATTATCCCTAAAATTCAGAAATATTTTGAGTAGCCGTGCCACAAACGGTATTTAACGGCACACTTCATCACACCGTGTTTTCCTTTCTATCTAGGTTGGAGGCGTCTTTCCGATATGTTATTGTTGAGTGGTGGAAATTACTTTCAATAACTTCATCAATCACATCCTCAAAATGAATGAAAAATTGAATATCACGTGACTCTAATTGAAAACGAGGAAATAATTGTATTTCCTCCAACTGAATGTAGAAGTTGAGGATATTTGTAAATTCATTTGTATATTCTTGTAATATCAAGAAGTAAAACTTCATATATATATATATATATATATATATATATATATATATATATATATATATATGTGTGTGTGTGTGTGTGTGTGTGTGTGTATGTGTGTGTGTGTGTGTGTATGTGTGTGTCTGTGTCTGTGTATGTGTATGTGTGTGTGTGTGATTTGCAAATATATGAGTAAATAAGTGAATATTTATGTGCGTTGTCAGTGAGTGTGCTTCAGAGCGTGCATGCAAATGTATCTGTATTCACTCATCAGCTTATCTCCCTTTGCTTTGCAGTAGGTGAAGCATATACATTATTTAAGTTATCACAAACGCTCTCATTTTCATTGTTGGACTTTGACTGTGATATGAATTTGTCAGTCACTGTGATATCCATTCATTTAACGAATTCACCTACACCAACAAAACTGAATTCTGTCTTTACATTCAATCCGAAAGTAGAACTAAAAACTTAGTACATTCTTACTTTTACTTTCATGTAAGTAGGTGGTTGGGATATCCCATTCGGAAAAATGTAATTGACATTAAAACGAGGAAATACTTGTATTTCTAGCCAGAAAATCTAGAAAGCTGTGTATCTTTGACGCTTTCAAGTGTTAACAAATTCAGCAGTTTATAAAAAGAACAATCTTAAAACCCGTATGCGGAAGCCCAAAACTGGTTTACCCTTCCAAAACAAAAGTAAATAATACGTTTCAGCGCTTATTTGTGCGTGTGTGTGCGTGCAAGCGTCTCCAATCATGAAGTTATTGAAATATATATATATATATGTGTGTGTGTGTGTGTGTGTGTGTGATCGGCAAATTAATGAGTATGTGACTGAATATATATATGCATATGTGTGTGTGTGTGTGTGTGTGTGTGTGTGTGTGTGTACTTCTCCATGCGTGTCCAAACGTTTTCGTTTTCACTTATCAACAAGTTTCACTTTTCTTTGCGGTGAGTAATTACAGCTATTACGAACGCTCCCATTCGCACAATAGTACTTTGACCAAAATACAGATTTATGTAAGGACTTCCCCTACGCTGTGTTTCCCTTCACTGACATGGATATTCTTCAGTTGTGAAGTTAATTGTATATTCTTATAACGTCAAGAATTAAACTTTATATACATATATATATATATATATATATATATATATATATATATATATATATATATATATATATATATATATATGCATATCCGTGTGTGGGGTTGTTTGTGTACGTTTGATTTGCAAATGTATGAGTAAATCAGGGAATGTCTATGTATGTGTGTGAGTGTGTGGCTGGTTGTGGGTGTGCTTCTGGGCGTTTGTGCAAATGTATCTCTATTCACTCATCAACTAATTTCTCTTTGCTTTGCAGTAAGTGATGCATATCCGTAATTTCAGCTATCACAAATGCTCTCATTCACATTATAGTACGTTGTGATACAATTTATCGAACGCATTAGCCTATGAAACTATGAAAATCTGTGTTTTCATTCAATCTGAAAGTACAACTAAAAACTTAGTACATTCTTACTTTTACTTTCAGGTAAGTAGGCGGCCGAGATTTCCCATTCGGAAAACCGATATCAATGCCCCTACTAAATCCCCTCAAATATCTGATTTTGGACAAGATATTTTCAGATATATCTCCTATATAACAAAACAATTCAGCAACAAAAAATCATTGTCATCTTACGACTTGATCTGTAAAGACCTCTGCACGAAAGATTTATTTCCTCAAATACTTGTTAAACTTAAACTGATTGGCTTGAATTTTTCATCAACTGACCGTACCAAACATCTCCGATCACGATTATCTTTCAAAGAACACTGCAACAATAGAATTCTAATAGTCGTCAATATTATACACAAGAAGAATAAGTAAGTGGCTGACAAGTTTCATTTCAGATTTTCACTTGATTATGATTTGATTTTTGATACTTACATTTGACTTTAGATATTTCACCAGTTGAACATGATTAAGTTACAAAAATGCGTGTAATGTGAATTATTTTTAACAATACAATTCAGCAACAAAAAATCATTGTCATCTTACGACTTGATCTGTAAAGACCTCTGCTCGAAAGATCTATTCCCTCAGATACTTGCTAAACCTAAACAGATTGGCGTATATCTTTCATCAACTGCCTGTACCAAACATCTCCGATCACGACTTTCTCTAAAAGATCACTGAAATAATAGATTTCTGATAGTCGTCAATATTATACACAAGAAGAATAAGTAAGTGGCTGACAAGTTTCATTTCAGATTTTCATTTGGTTATGATTTGATTTTTGATTCTTACATTTGACTTTCAAGTAATATTGATGAAAAATCTCTCTTTTTTCTTCTCGCAGTGAATCTCATCAAAGTCGATTGTACTTTTGTTGTCGGCATATTGGCCATGTGTGCATCACTCATTCAAGGGGCACCAACTTTGTCTACGGTCGAAACAAGCAGCAAAGATTTCAAAAGAGACATTCATTTAGCCTCACAAATTACTGGTATTACGTTGACAGCAATAAATAACACATTTCACTATTATGTAAGTATTTGAAAATGAAAATCACCTTCTTATTTGTATCAATACTTAACATCAGCTTCTGTGATCTTAATATTCAAGAGGTACATTTTATTACATAACTATTTGATTTTGTTTCATTATAATGAGTGTATCTAAATCTTTTGAAGTTTTAAGCCGACTAATTTGCTATCTCGAACTTCATTGCAAACAAAAATTCGAAAAGTAAAAGATAATTGAAATATTTTTCCTGTGTTATTTGTAGTGTTCACGGATTCCACGATTTTTCATCTCCGACTGCAATCAATTTATGACCATGTTGAAGACCAGAGCAGATTTGCCACTACCACAAGTGGTCATCGATAAATTGAATTTTCAGGACGTCCAATCAGTCAGGGTAAATTTATTTTTTTCATATTTTTATTCAAAATATTATAAGTGTCTCTAATAAATTTTCTTTGCTTTAGTTTTATAATTTTTCTAGGTCAATTTTTGTTGATATATGTGAAAAGAAGCGAATTGAAGTTAAAATCTGAGCAGAAATATCTGCAATCTGAGATACAGTCAGTTTCAGGAGTGAAAAGATGATTCACCATTTTCTAGAATCTCGTTCAGAGCACACCAATAAAAACATCCGTAAATGGCAATGAATTTCACTTTCAATAATTCCTCTTGAAACTTTGTTTGTTCATCGATCTGATATTTGTTTCAAATTCATTAACAATTTTCAAGTAGTGGAACATAAGTGCACAACTTTCAGCTGTTCACTTCCCTGGTATTATCAATCATTCAACATGGTATTGCAACACAAACGAATCCATTCCACATTCAGTGTTCATACATCGGGGACATTATCAATAAGTGGCCATATAAATATGAATGGTTAGCTATTCCTGAGTAATTGTTGGAAGATAGAACGAAGCATATGTTAATTTTGAGATTATAAACCATAACGTATTTTTATGATTTTGTATTGCAGAAGGCTGTTGGCAACATGAGTGAAACAGTGAGTCAATACTTGGGCTTGATAAAAAGACACTTAGATATGGAATATAATATTCTGTGTGAGTCTGCAAGAAAAATCCAAGTCGAATGCCATTATCCGAAATCCTGTCCCTTAATTCCAGACACTGATCATGCCATCTTCTACTGCAGTCTTCACATGACCTACGCTTACCTGAATAACTTGAAAACCTTTCTCCAATTACCGGTAAGTTTCTAGTCTCATCAAATTTCATCCATTGCATGAATAAAAATGGCACACTTTTCATTCATTTTCTTTTATCTCTGATAGACTTGAAGATGGGAAACGTTTCATAGCCTCCAAACATATTTTATCAATTTGCTATAATGTAGTCGACGATGTTATATCGCCATGTGATATCAAATGTAATCATATATATTTGTGTTTCTTTTACAGCTTTCAGATTCCGTGTTGACAAATATTGTGGACGACAGCCGACTAGTTCTGCCCAACAACCTTCCACTTCTGTGCAGCCGATGGCTAACAATGCTAATTCTTCACACGTCACTAAATCAAGTGCAGTTCATACAACAAACACTGACTGCAATTTTAGAAAGGCTCTAGAAATTTGGATTTAAATACACAGATCAATGATACATATGTCATTTCAACGAAGTTGAGGCATTTTTGCCTGCAGATAGTTCATCATTTTACCATGATCTGTTTACAAATTACGTGACATAACTTATTTTTGAACAAATATTGTAAATAAAAATGTGATAATTCTCAATTAACCGTTCTCCGTTTTTTTCATGTATAATATACATACAAATGAAATTGTTAATATGTGTTGATAATACTATACTGCACCTATATATATATATATATATATATATATATATATATATATATATATATATAAGTGTGCGCGTGTGCATGTGGTGTACATCTCATTGCTTTATATATATGTGTATACGTATATATATATATATATATATATATATGAGTATTTACATATATATATATATGTATATATATGTATATACATATATATGTGGGTGTGGGTATATATATATATATATATATATATATATATATATATATATATATATATATATATATATACAGATACATGTATATATATTTATAATATATACAGATACATGTATATATATGTATATATATATATATATATATATATATATATATAAATATATATATATATATATATATATATATATATATATATATATATATATGTATATATATGCATATATATATATATATATGTATATACAGATACATGTATGTATATTTATAATTTATATTTATACATATATACACATATAGGTCCAAACCTTTTATTTATTCATGCTTAGTTTTTCCCTTCAGTGACATGAAAATTGCTTATGTAAATCAGTCCAGTAAAGAGAAATGGAATCGTAAAATCTCATTGTAAAACCTGCCGTATCCGCTATCAACATGAGAAATTGCTTTCACTACTGCTGGATTTTATGAATGAATATCGTTTAGTACACAACATTACTACCAGTTTTCTGTTATTGCTAACAACTGTCGCTATTATCTACATAGAAAACAGGAAATGATCTTGCTTACTAAGTGAAATCGGTATTATTAGGTGTACGTTTATTTTTACACCTCCTTCAATGTTGTTGACGTTTTTCCAGGACAGTCTGACCGAATTACCACGAGGAAAATGATATGAAAGTTCGCTTTTCTTCTAATAATATTGCTCAATATAAATCAAACGACCCAATGTCAGTCGAACCCCTTCATTGTTTACACACAAGGCAAATTTACACCATGAATTTCAAGCCAAACACAAAAGCGAATTTTTTTTAAAGCAGCAAAAATATTGAAAACACCAAACGATCCCATGAGAGGGTTGTAACAAGAAACGGAATAGACTTCATCGTAATTGGTGCAGGATAATTCATAGTCTCTATTCGAACATGTATTGCACCAATTATGAACTATTTTTTTAGATGGCCATAAAATAAACCTTGACACACAGTTCAGAGTTCATCGGATGAAATAATAAATAATATGGGTGAAAAGACGGAAGCAACCAAGTTAGTCCAGAGAGTTTGTTCTAGGTTGGCGTTCCATTTCTTTTTACAATGGTATGGTGCGTGGATCGTTTAGATCTGAACAAAAGCTCGTTAAAAAAGATCAGTTTTTGATGTATTTTGATATCTATCACTTCAGTTTGCTATGTGTTTTAGGTTAAAATTCGAATTCACTTTCTTATATTGAAAACAGTGGAATATGGAAACATGTTTGTTTCGCAAAGACGTTAAAATTGCATTTCCATAGGATTATTTCAGTTACATAAATGTATTTGTTAATACGTGTAGATAATAACATACCAACGCCATAAGACATGCTTAGTCATCAATGAACCTACACATATGCACGCACGCACGCACGCACACACACACACACACACACATATATATATATATATATATATATATATATATATATATATATATATATATATATATATATATATATATATATATATATATATATATATATATTTACATGTATATATATATATATATATTGGGAAATAAGCGATTGAAGTTATAGAAAAATTATATATATATATATATATATATATATATATATATATATATATATGATTTTTCTATCACTTCAATCGCTTATTTCCCAATATCTTTTAATGTAATCTATTTTCTTTGGGGTTTCTGTATGTTTTACCTTTACTTTGAAAATGTGATACTATGTGTAAATTTTCTCTTATTTTTATCATAAATTGTTTATCATGTTACAGTTTTGGGGAACTAAAAACAAAGCAGTTATATAAATATGGCCCCAACAGTATTGATCCAACACCACCACCCTTTCAGCTATGATTTAAATATGTAGCTTATATCATACATGTTGTCTGTTATCTATACTAGGTATTGTCATAAAATATTGTATATGGTTATCATTTCGTACTGCAAAGCATTCAATATTTTTGAAACACAAGACTTTCTTAAGTAGAGTACCCATAAAACGTATTTAATGACGAGGGATCAGAGAGTATATCAAATAACGTGCCCCCATGTTTGTGTCACTCCTACTGAGTGTTCATACACGTGAATGCTATATCCATTGTTTTCGTTTTAATCTCAGACTGCGTGCAAACCAACTCATGATATCATCTTTTGAAGAATTCTGATGAAACAGAAAATTTTCTTCCAGTTTACTCCCTCCCAGCACATTCAAGCAGAGAATTCGATCATTTTTTTTTTTTCATTAAGCTGAAAGTTAATTTTTCCACTACGTATACCACTTTGCTTTCATCAATTTGTTTTGTTTTTTTTGTTTTCGGAATTATGAAATGAATTATCCTTATGAATATGGTTGAACAAGATCAAATATATATATATATATATATATATATATATATATATATATATATATATATATATATATATAAGAAATACTATTCCACAAGAAAAGTACAAGAAGTGTGAAATACAAGTTAGAAGTTGGTAAAAACCACACAGGTAAAGCCATCTCCTATGAAATTTCTGTCTGTAGATTTCTTCATTTATTTAACAAAACCACTGCAAATATCTTCCCTCATTGGACAAAATTGCCTGAAAGTGATTTTAGACAAAACTGATATTTGATGGAGTAATGCATCTATCTCTAGTAGAATTATCAACGGACCATCACATCGATTAATACAATTTTGCAGCTAGTTTCATTACTAAAACTGAGGAAAACATTCATTATATAGAAAAAAATTACGGATTTATATGATAATCTTATACATAATGCCACGAACAGTATTTAGCCACACATTTAATCATTTTGTGTGGGGTATTTTTTGTATAGGGAAGTGTCTTTCCGATATGATACTGATGAGTGATGAAATTTTCTTCTAATAATTTCCTCAGACCCAGCCACTAAATGAATGAATAATTGAATGTCATATGACTCTAATTGACATTAGAACGAGGAAATAATTGTATTTCTAACAAGAAAATCTAGAAAGCTGTGTATTTTTGCCGCTTTCAAGTGTTAACAAATTCAGCAGTTTATAAAAAGAACAATCTTAAAACCCGTATGCGGAAGCCCAAAACTGGTTTACCCTTCCAAAACAAAAGTAAAGAATACGTTTCAGCGCCTATTTGTGCGTGTATGTGCGTGCAAACGTCTCCAAAGTTATTGAAATATATATATATGTATGTATGTATATATATATATATATATATATATATATATATACATATATATATGTGTGTGTGTGTGTGTGTGTGTGATCTATAAATTAATGAGTATGTGACTGAATATATATATATGTGTGTGTGTGTGTGTGTGTGTGTGTGCTTCTCTACGTGTGTCCAAACGTTTTCGTTTTCACTTATCAACAAGTTTCACTTTTCTTTGCGGTGAGTAATTACAGCTATTGCGAACGCTCCCATTCGCACAATAGTACTTTGACCGAAATACAGTTTTATCTAAGGACTTCCCCTACACAGTGTTTCCCTTCACTGACGTGGAAATTGTTCATTTAAACCAGTCTACATAGAATCAATTAAAAATCTCTAATGGCAGTGGTGCTGGCCATGTTGCAAGAATGGCAGACAACCGATGGACATCACGATTCACGACATGGATCCCCAGAGATCACATGCAAAATCGAAGCTGGCAGAACTTGAGATGGCGAGACGAGCTAGGCTAGTTCAGGAAGTACTGGCTCCGCGACGCCCATGATAGAGAATTGTGGCAAATCCTGGGGAAGGTCTATGTCCAATGACGGACGTTAAAAGACTGATGATGATGATAATGATTATGATGATGAAGATGAGTAAAGAGGAATAGAATCGTAAAATCTTATTGTAATACTCCACACTATCTGCTATCAAAATCAGAGATTTCTGCTGCTACTGCTGGATTTTATTTACTACACTTTACTATATTTTTTCTGCAACCTGCTCCTTTTGCTAAGTACTGTCGCTCTTATCGACATATTGGACAGTAAATTACCTTGCTTACAAAATGAAATCGGCATTATTAGATGTACGTTTATTTTTCCACTTCTTTTAAAATTGTTGACGTTTTTCCATGACAATTTGACCAAATTACCTCGTGGAAAATGATATGAAAGTTTGCTTTTTCTTTTGTAATATTGCTCAATATAAATCAAACGACCCTAGGTCAGTCTAACAAGTATATTATTTACACACAAGGCACGTTCCTATCATGAATTTAAAGCCAAATACGAACGAGAATTTGTTTTTTAAATCAGCATAGAAAAACACCTCATGGCCCGGTGAGAGGGTTGTACCTAGGAATGAAATAGTCATCATCGTAATTGGTGCAACATAATCTTCTGGTCCCCGTTTGAACACGTGTTGCACCAATATCGTCTTAATAACAACTTTTTAAGATGACCCTAAAAATGAATACTTTCAGGGCATATTTGTGTGTATGTGCGTGCAAGCGTCTCCAGTTATGAATTTATTTGTATATTCTTATAACATCAGGTATTAAAACTTTATATATATATATATATATATATATATATATATATATATATGGGGGGATGTTTGTGTATGTTTGATTTGCAAATATATGAGCAAATCAGTGAATGTATATGTATGTGTGCGTGTGTGTGGTTGGTTGTGGGTGTGCCTCTGTGCGTGTGTGTAAATGTATCTCTATTCACTTATCAAGTAGTCTCTCTTTGCTTTGCAGTAAGTGATGCATATCCGTAATTTCAGCTATCACAAATGCTCTCATTCACATTATAGTACTTTGACTGTGATACAATTTATCGAACGCATTAGCCGACGAAACTAAAATCTGTGTTTTCATTCAATCCGAAAGTGGATCTAAAAACTTAGAACATTCCTATTTTTACTTTCATGTAGGTAGGCGGCTGAGAACTCCCATTCGGAAAAGGGATATTTCTGTCCCTTCCACCTCCCCTCAAATATCTAAATTTAGATAAGAAATTTTCGGATATATCTTTTATATAATAATACAATTCAGCAACAAAAAATCATTGTCATCTTACGACTTGATCTGTAAAGACCTCTGCTCGAAAGATCTATTCCCTCAAATACTTGTTAAACTTAAACTGATTGGCGTATATCTTTCATCAACTGACCGTACCAAACATCTCTGATCACGACTATCTTTCAAAGAACACTGTAACAATAGAATTCTAATAGTCGTCAATATTATACACAAGAAGAATAAGTAAGTGGCTGACAAGTTTCATTTCAGATTTTCACTTGATTATGATTTGATTTTTGATACTTACATTTGACTTGAGATATTTCACCAGTTGAACATGATTGAGTTACAAAAATGCGTGAAATGTGAATTATTTTTGTACTAATTTTGTAAATAAAAAAGTGATTTTTAATTGAATCTGTTTTTTTTTTACTTATTTTTATTTATTGTGCTCACGAATACATACATTTATATATGTACGTGTGAGTGCGTGAGTTTGTGCACGTAGTCAGTTCTATGCTATATGGTTAAAGAAAATAAGTTTATGCACGTATAATAATTCTTTTCTTTGTGGAAGAATTACCGACTTCAGATATTTTTTTCACTTGAACATTACACTAGTATTTGTAATATAAGTTATTTCTGTACTTTCATTATGAATAAAACAGTGATTTTTTAATGAGCTATTATCTGTTTCTATTTATATAGATATGTGTGTGTGTGTGTTCATATCAATGCGCATGTGTGTGTGTGATTTTGTGAGTAAATGAGTGGTTGCTTATGTGTATGTAAGTTTATTTATCAGTGAATGTGTGCCTGTGTTCCGATGTTTACTCATCGACTAGTTTGTCTTTGCTTTCATTAACCCAGCAACAAGAGAATCATATCTGCATTTCCAACTACCGCAAACGTTCTTATTCACATCGTACAACTCTGACTCCACGTTATGTACTTATCAGAAATATTCGCCTCCACAGAATCCGGAACGATGATGACAAAATTTTCTCTCGTCCCCTCATTTATCACATTTTGGACGTGAAATTTTCAAATCTATCTTCTATATAAGAATACATTTCAGCGACAAAACATTGTCATTTTACGGGTTGTTCTGCCAAGACCACTGCTTGAAAGAACTATTTCCTTAAATACTTGCTTAACATAAACTTGTTGGATGGGATCATTCATCAGCTGTCACAACAGAACATCCCTAAACACATCTATTCCTCAAAGGAAACTGTACCAGTATGATAACAACCGTCGTCAATATTGTATACACGAAGAATAAGTGACTGGCAAGTTTCCTTTTTTTTTTGCTGTTCGTTCATTTTAGCTGTCGTTTTTTATTTATTACTTTGGATATGATATTATATTTCATATAGGTAACATGGGTCGAGAGACCCGTCAAAATTCGGGTTTGATGAAACAACCGATCAACATGGAATATAACATGTTGCTGCATATCAGACACTGATCAAGCTGTTTCTCTGAATTTTCTGAGATGAGGTATTATTATTATCCCTACTATTGTTGTGACTATCCTCATCTTGGTTGTTTTCCATGGACACATGGCGTAGTGGTTAGAGAGTCGGACAGAATTACAGCAAGTAATCTAATGGTTCTAGGTTCATTCCCAGTGTGAGATGATAATAATTCGAAAAATACTACTACTGCCAAGAGGGGAGTGCGGTCTATATACACCCGTCGGTTAAATAAAGGGTTCGGTTCGTTACTTCCCCCACATCTACCGGATGATACTTGATGAAGGCTGTAGAGTACAACGGCCGAAACGTTGTATGGAAAACAACCAAGAAGAGGATAGTCCGAACAATAATAGAGATAACTGATCAAGCTATCTTGAACAGCAGTCTTCACAAGGATGACTTGAAAGTCCTTCTCCAATTGCCGGTTAGTTACCTGTATCAAAAAATATTTCACATCGTCCATTATGATACAACTGCTGATACGTTTTCGTGTTTGTTTTGCAGCTTTCAGATTCTATGTTGACAAATATTGATGAGGACAGCTGACTTGTTGTACCCAACAACCTCCCACTTCTGTACGGCCGATGGCTAACAATGCATCATATATATATATATATATATATATATATATGTGTGTGTGTGTGTGTGTGTGTGTTTGTGTGTGTGTATGCAGGCATGTTTGTATATGTAATTCTTTTCCCTAGTTTTAGAGAAATATACTGATTTAAACTTGAAAAAAAATTCCTTCGGTATTTCCATTCCTATATTTGTAAGTTTTTATGTACCCGGAAGTAATATATGCATATATGTACAAATATATCTATGATATGTGTATACATAAGTACAACCAAACGCACACACACACACACACATATATATATATATATATATATATGAATATATGTGTATATATATGCGTGAATGCATATGTGTGTGTGTGTGTTAGTGCATGCATGTACGTGTATGTATGTGTGTGTATGTGCGTGTGTGTGGTGTGTGTGTGTGTGATGTATTACTGACAGGCAAGGCCGAAATATCACCAATAAAAATTCTAATAAAGTGATACATCCGCCGGAAATAATGAACATTATTTTGTCTCAGGAAGATGAACAATTTACATCCGAATAACCTTAATAAACCAATAATTAGATGATTTGATTTTGAGGGAATTTTCCGGTAAAATAGCTAACAATAGCTTTACAATTGCAGGAGAAACCGAAAGTGAAAATTGTAATTTCTTTTAATCATTTTATAGAAAAAAGAAATATTTTGACACAGAAAAGAGAGCCGCTTAGAACCCGGATGTAGAAATTAGAAATGTATTTCACTTTCTATTGGTGAATCTCTACTGTGTTTGTCATACTATTAGTAAGGGCATTGTTTTATGCCTGAATGAATTTAAATTACTAGCTGAAAATCCTGCATCCTCTGGGTTGAATATTCACTGAGTAACAAAGAGGACTCGTAGAAAAGATTGTCTTTCACTTTTAAAGGCAAAAAAGCCTCCCTTCACTTTTGACCTCTTGAAGAGGAAAAAAGAGTCTCCGGTCATTTTTTCACCCTTTTAAAGGAAAAAAGTTCCCCTTACCCTTTGACCTATTCAGTTTTTACCCATTGAAGGGGAAAAGGTTACCTTCCACTCGATCCCTTGAAAGAATGGGTATAGTCTCCCTTCACTTTTGATCCCCTCAAGAATTATTCATAAACATATTAAATGAGATGTGTATATGCAAGCAAGGGTTCACTTTAGCATTAGAGTTACATTGTAAATAGAACCTCTTTCTCGAACTTTTAAAAAATTTTCTCTGAACCCTTTACATTAAAACATTCGCCTATGTCGATTGGGTATGCATACCAGACAGAGGTTGGAAGAACTTACTCTTATATGTACAAATCGCAAACGCATGTGGGGGTGTGGAGGTTTCATTGCCAAGTCAGATGACAGCCGGATCGATTCTACCTTTGCGAAATGTCACTCTTCGACCAACATCGGACAGGTGAGCATTTAACTAAAAATATACAATATACATATATATTATTGTGTCATCTACAGACAGCTGTTTCAATGTATTACAACTCTGGCTATAGACTTTCCATTAACCCCTCCAGTACGGCGAGGCAGGATTGAAACTTTCACTTCGGATCCGAATATTCTGCCTCTGGACAACGGAACAGGACAGTCAGTAAGGCTGAATTTTGGTGATATATTTATTTACACAGAAATTCCTAATCCACCAGAGTGCTCTATTCCTATAGAAGAGCATTGCATAAGCTTACAATGGATGAGTTACCTCACTTAAAAAGTCCTCAACCCTGAATAGAGGAGCATTAATTATTGTGTCATCCACAGACAGCTGTTTCGATGTATTACGTCTTTTCATTGTGGCTATAGACTTTCCATTATCCCATCCAGTACAGGCAGGATTGATATCTTCACTTCGGACCCGGAGGCTGATACCCTGCTTTTGGACTACGGTCAGTAATGCTGAATTTTGGCGATATATTTATTCACACAGAAATTCCTCATCCACCAGAATGTTCTATTCCTATGGAACAAATATTTGTAAATTACCTCGCTTACAAAATGAAATCGGCATTATTAGATGTACGTTTATTTTTCCACTTCTTTTAAAATTGTTGACGTTTTTCCATGACAATTTGACCAAATTACCTCGTGGAAAATGATATGAAAGTTTGCTTTTTCTTTTGTAATATTGCTCAATATAAATCAAACGACCCTAGGTCAGTCTAACACGTATATTATTTAAGATGGCGTAAGGTTGTATCCGATAAGTTTTCCAACATTAATTTTATCAAACAATGTACTTTTCTTTTTTCTTTTTTCATCTGCCATCTTTCAACCAACGTCATTATCCTCTTATGACTGTTTTAGTTGGTAGGTTAAATAACCCTCTAAAGTTCAGATCTTATCTGAGAGAGGCCATCTGATTCACCTAATTTCATTTTGGAAATTTTCGACGAACAGGAAATTCTGTATTGGTGAAATCGTATAACAACGCTGTGTGGGAGTGTCATAATTTTATCAATTACTTCGAAAAGCGGCACCGATAGGACCAGAGTCATGAGATAAAGGATATAATTAATTCAAGAGAAAGTTACATTTATTAATTCCCATAATGGTGGTCCAGGAATCAACTGAACAAGTGGTTTCTGATGTAAGTTTTCCATATATTCGCGGGCTTGAGCTGGCTTTTGGACAAGCGTTGTTTATGCTGGCAAGGGTGTTGTTATATGTCTTATTGTCTTGAGAACATTTGACACTAGAAGCACCAAGATTTTTTTCGAGTTGCAAAAAATCATTTTTTTACAATAGTACAGTCTTAGTTTTTTAAAAGAATAATTCTTAGTTCTTATATTTTCATATATATTTATAAATGAAGATCATTAATTTTATTCAGTGTAAGTTATGCTTATCTAGATTTTCTCCCTGGAAACTAATTTCTATTTCATACTCTTTTATTAATTGTCATGGGTGAGAGGGGACTGAATAAAATAGATTATCTTAGAAAGTTCACCAATATGAACAAATGTATAGAAAACATTTACATTTCAGAATGATGATAATGACTTTTAAATTATAACAATTACATTTTTGAACACATTGCTGTGTCATTAGCTGTATGTATATAATATTCTTATTCAGGGGATCCTTGCGAAGAATCACTTTGGGATGGCAAGCCTTCGGCAGAGCAAGCTCAACTTTCAAAAACTAGATGATCCCAATAATCCTAAAAAGAAGAGTATACAACTAATGTATTCTAAGAGATTCACTTATGGAGCTGAAACATGGAACCTAACCAAGAGACAGACCTACAAACTGAGAAGTATGCAACATGCGTATGAGAGAATCATTCTCAGCCCTCACATTTTCTGGCCTTTCCTTCGGGATCAAGGTGTGGTATCTGTTCTGCAGCAGAGCCTGAGGCACAGCTACTGACACTTGTCCGTTGAATGGGCCGGAGATTGTGTTGTGGTTGGCATCAAAGACTGAGTGCGCCGGTGCAAGCGTTAGCCAATGAGGTTTTACTGAGGCTGCGCTTTGCTACGCGCATCGGGGAGCCTTTGGACTTGTCCTTCGGCTCTCCTATTATTACTCGGCCCAGCAGCGGGGGGTCGGTTTCCCAGAGCAGCACTGCTCCATTGCACTTAAAGGAGCAGGTCCCCTGCTGGACGCTTTCGTGGTGGAGGTAGCTTTGGTTGCAAAGCAAACCGTAGCCGCGTCGGCTGGGGCCATTTTTGGAAGGGTTGATCCTATTTTCCCCACGTTAAGTCCGACCTTGTGTCAAATATTGCTGTGGTGGGACAGTGATTAAATAGATGCTCAACCTTACATGGAAAGATCACAAGACAGAACAGTACATAAGGAAGAAAACAGGTGTCTATGACATCATAGAAACTATTTAAAAACTCAAATTGCAATGGGCAGGCCTTGTTGTTAGAATGAAAGACAACCGATGGACATCATGTCTCACTACATAGATCCCCAGAGATCACATGCAAAACTGAGGCCGACAGAACACATGATGGAGAGATGAACTACACAAATTCAAGAAATACTGGCTCCGCTACGCCGCCCATGATAGAGAATTGTGGCAAATCCTGGGGAAGGTCTATGTCCAACAACGGACGCTAAAAGACTACTGATGATGATGATGATGATGATGATGATGATGATTGCCTTTCAACCAACTACATTTTGCAGTTGCTTAGTAGGAAATATAAGCATCTTATTATCTTCCAGTGCTTCTCTCCACTCACTTCGTCAACAAATTGCCCTTAAGGAAATGAAATACTGGGGCTCCTAAAAACCCATGCACGGTGACTAACAAGAAAGCTGCTTCTAAAATCCACAGCTCAATGCTCAACAAGAAGACACTTTTAGAAAATCTACAGCCAAGCTAGACAATCATAACAAGCTATCCATGTAAACCAATCATTATAATATCTCTGAATTTTTGAGATGAGGTATTATTATTATTTCTATTATTCGGACTATCCTCATCTTGGTTGTTTTTCATACAACGTTTCGGCTGTTGTACTCTACGGCCTTCATCAGGTATCATCTGGTAGGTGTGGGGAAGTAACTAACCGAACCCTTTATTTAACCGACGGGGGTATATTGACTGCACTCCCCTCTTAGCATTAGTAGTATTATTATTGTCTCACACTGGGATTGAACCTAGAACCATCAGATTTCTTGCAATCAGACAAAATTACTGTTTGTCTTTTCATTTCAGATTTGTACTTAGTTGTTATACATGAAAATTCGTTTTTTACATCATTGTAAAAATACTGCAAGTGAAGGATTTACAAATGTAATAGCAGTTCCTTTGTAGCAGTTCCTTTGTAGTTAGAGACGTATACTTTGGTATTATTGCAGTTTTTTGACGTCTGCAAAACATTTGAAGTGAACATGGAAGGACAGACGAGTTAAATGAAAGGAGAAAGAGACAGATAGAAAGGAGGGGAAAAACAGACAGAAAGAAAGAAAGAAAGAGACATCGTAGCCAAATCGAAACGGCGATCAGAAGTAGAGAGCGAATAAATAAAACAGAAAGAAAACATTAAACGTATTACCTTTTTCCCCGCTTAACAGTTATTTGCCTGACTGGTGTAACATCTGTTGCTACTAAGCACGTTAAAGCGACCAATACAGAAACCAGTGACATTTCTTAGAGGGCCGTGGACAGTTTTCCCACTCGTCCTCTGATATTTCTGGACCAGTGTCAACCAAACAGCGTTAGAAGAGCCAAATGGAGAGCATCACAAAAATAGCAACAACGACACAACTTTCACAAAGGCAAAAATGATATTCATGAATATTGGTGGGCTACGTAAAGGGCTGTTCTCCATAACTCAGTTAAATATTATATGTACCTTCGTGATTAGTATTTAATGTTGCATTCCATCCTTTTTTTTTTTTTCCTCTCATCGGACACGGAGCAAGACCGCTCGTTTTGGACCTTATTTATTTTTTTGCCACAGGCGATGTGTTAAAATGCTTTTTTAGGGACCGAGCCAATCACCCAGTCTCCTCTTGTTGCTTTAAATGACCTTAGATATTGACTCTTACAAAAGGTGCCAGTACCTAAAGGGAACTTTGTTTATTTCTCTTAATAACTCGACATTGAGTGAAATTTCAGCATTTCTGCTGAATTCAACGAAGGAAAAATTCGCTTATCTCTAGAAATAAAATAAACTCTTGTTAACAGGAAACATTTATTTCCGAGAATGCGCTTATTCACAAGCACAACTTCCTCCTTTCTTTTCTACTTTTCCATTCTTTACTACCCTCCGTTCACAAGAGTATTTTTAAACTATGGTGCTTGCAATGTTTCATTCAATTGTCTGTACCCTCTAGAGGCAGAAAGCAAGACTAACAGGATGCAGATCCATGGTCTCTGTGAATCAGACAGATACCACCGCCCAGTGCTTAGAACAAAAATAGGAAATAATAAGAAGGTAGGTTTTAATACTAAACCAGAAAATTGTTCATTCCATCCGGTAAGTTAGGTACAGAAAGGTCTGCCAGAGAAATCAATGTTGTTAGTTGTGAGACTATCGTGGAGAGCACATAAAAATAGTACGTAGTCGAAGAGAATATATCTGTTGGGCCGGGGATCTAACTGTAAAACCTGTTGAAACAATCAGAGAAATCGTAGGTTCTAGTTAACAAGTGGAACCTCTGAACTACATGGTTGATAGCGACGTCTGAGTAGGTTGATCTATCTGATGTGTATCATCATCAGCCTTTTAGTGTTCGTTGTTGGACATGGACCTTCCTCAGGATTCGCCAGACCTATCTATCGTCGCAGAGCCAATACTTTCTGAACTCGTCTAGTACTTCTCGCTATCTTATTATCTGCTGATCACGGTTTTACATGTCATCTCTGGGGATCGACGTTGTGGGTCATGATGATCAGCGGTTTGAAATTCTAGCAACATGACCATTGGCATTTTTATGGTATCTTGGTCTCATGTTTTTCCTCTAATACATTATGTTGTCTTGGGATTTCTCCATGCGATGTTGAGCGTGATTCTCTCATGTGCACATTGCATAGTTATCAGTTTGAGGGTCTATCTCTTGGTTAGGTTCCATGTTTCAGCTCCAGGGGTAACTATCGGGGAATGCATTGGTTGTAGATCCTCTCTTTAAGACAATTGGGATTTTCTTGGTATTCTCTTTAAAACCAGGTATAAAACTCAGAATTTTGTGACACGCAACACAGTCACTTAATTCCCTAGATTGAAGAGCAATTTTGACTCTGATAACTTAATGAGAACATCGTTTTTAGCAGTAGCAGATTTTGCTCAACAGATTTTTTCAAATGGTGCTTAATGAAATCTATAATTTGCATAGTATACGATTTTACTTGATTAATGAAGAAACCATTTTCACAATCATTTACACAATAAAGATATAAGTTTGAAAATTGGTGTTTTATGGACTTTTTAAATGAAAGCAATAAGTGACGGAAGAGTCTTCCTGACACTTGTGACAGTTGTGTATCTTCCATCGGTGTTAGTGATCAGTGTTCAAGCCCAGGTGAAACCCAGAATTTCAAATACTGATCAAGGCGGATTGACTATTGCCCTTTATGAAATTAGCGCAACACAATCCTCCCACCTCTACATATAATAATGTACGAGGATGGATCAAAAAGTCTGTAGTCTAAAATGTAATTATTAGCTGAATTTTTATCTGAAATTTTCGCTGTATAATGTTCGATTTGTGCGATTGATATTCAGCACTGAATTAAATGCGTTGTCGAGGGAGGAAGGAAAAGGTGGAAGATTGTTTTGTGCCGCTAAAAAATTGTGTGAAAAAAAATGCTCTTTACATTATTAGGCTGCCTACGTATTAATGTACTACATTAAGATATGCTGAGTAAATATCAATGGAGGAAAGAAAAACAATAAAATCAACAAAAGATTGAATGCAGTGAATTTATTTAGAAAACAAATTTGCAAACGAAATTCAAAGTTTATAAATGACCATTACACTTATTATGCAGTAGAGCTAGTGAGCTTGTCTCGTAAACCTACGGTAGTGAGCTCTATCCTCACAGGGTGCCCCACACTTGTGGCCTTGTGCCAGTCTAAATCGTGAGCCTCGTCGAAGAACATTAGTTAACAAGCTCGTCTCGCAGGCTAATGAGATACATCTTCACTGAGGAGCCCGAACTAGTGGTCTTGTGTCAGACTAAGCCAACATGACCGAAAAAATCGCCGATTCGGGCACCAGTCAATTCAATCCAATTCTCATACTCGAGTCTTAAAAAAAAAACTGGATCATGGTCTAGAAATTTCTAGTACATTCCGAAATTTCTCCACCTGCTTAATGGCTTCTTTGAGGATTGCCATTGTGTACCAGCGTCGAAAAATAGAAGGTAACTCTTCCGGAAAATTTGGGACATCATCCATTAAAGTGTTTGGTGACAGAAGATCAGAAATCTGAATGAAAAAAAAATGAATAATAATAAGACATAATACTCAGTAGAAACCGTCACGTGACCAACGTCTTTTGGCATCATTCCGTGTTTGGGTGGTCAATTGAAACATTGAAAGAAGGGGCGATCAATGAATAAGTTACTTCTCTTGCCTTTCGCTGGGCAGTTATCAATAAAAATTCTGAATTTAAAAAAAAATGAGCTGCCCCCCTCCCCCCATCACTAAAAACCTATTGGTAGGTAACAGTGGCATGATAAGGAGTATATGTTTGAATTTTCAACTTTTAGCTCTATTAGTGTATACATAGCCAGCCGGGTCGACTTAAAAACTGAGGAAACCTATTTTAATAGTTTCGGTGATAGTTTTGGTTTACGGCTTCTGATTGAGATTTGCTAACATCCCTGGGTTTTTACTTATAATACATCATTCTTTTTTTTCTATTTATCTACAGTAAATAATACTTAAACTTGAAAAAAAACGACTGTTTTCATTTGATTTTACTCTCATATTTCAGTTCGTTTGGAGTAAATTAAACAGTAAACTTGAGTGAACATTCTGTAAGAAGTGCCTACGCTTTGATGATGATGATGATGATGATGATGGTGGTGGTGGTGGTGGTGGTGGTGGTGGCAACAACTGCTCCTTCTTCTTCTTCTTCTCCTCCTCCTCCTCCTCTCCCCATTCGCTACTAGAGCCACTATAGAGACACTTCGAAGCACTGACTGTTTGGCACAGGATCATTTTTGATACCGTTGATTAAATTCTGTGATTATTTTTGATATTTTAGTAATATTTTTACTTAATGATATTCTTACTGTTGGCTTCTGACAATTTTACTTTTGGCTTCTGAAACAGTGTTCTTTGATTTTGAATTTTTCGAGGAGACTTACTGTCGCTCAAACACCAACGGTAACCTCCAGGCAACTGGTGTGAGATTGCAAACAACAGCAACAACAACAACAACAACAACAATAATGATTTTTTCTATAAAGGAACAAGTTGGAAAGCATAAGCCTGTTAACAAGTCAGAAATAAGCGAAAAATTCTCTTATGTACAAGCAACGGCTAACAGGAGCCATTTTTACATGAGGATATTCAATCGTTGAGTTTGTTCAGAATTTCGTATTTTCTCTTATTTACTGTTAATCTTAAACTCCTTTGTACGTTGAAATTTCAATTTTAAAGGTAAGAAAAACAGGAGGTAAGAATCATCATGGTAGGTCTCAAGTTTAAAAGAGTAGCTTCTAGTGTGGCTAGAAAGACTTGAAAGAAGTAAGAGAGAGAGAGAGAGAGATATAATCATACTAATAATACTTACGTAGTTACATATTGATTCGAAGAAGTAATACGGGGAAAGTAGCAAATTCTAAGGCCTAATGGTGCTAACTCAAAGCACCTCAACCAAACAAAAATGACAGTACAACCAAATCAATTTACTGCAAAAATGAAGCACAAATTCAAGATATGCGGGTCATAATCGACAGGTGCTCCCTTGTTAACCAGCATGAAGGACCCGGTCATCATCCTGCGACTGTTGGCCAAAATCCCGGCTCGTGTTCACTCAATCGCCTTCAGAAGGGACACAGTTGTTACCAAGTTACTGTTGGCCAAGACCACGGCCTATGCTCCCTTAATGGCCATCAGGAGGGATACAACCATTACCAAGCAGCTACTAGAAGAGAAAATGGACGAAAGCGGACAACGAACTAGTAATGTAATGTTACTTTAAAAGCAAACATCTGTGACGCTATAGACAAACGCATGTTCAAAATATGGAGGGGAAAATCCACTGAGGAGGCATCAAGTCGGCGCCTTATTGATCAAGTGAAATAAACCCTTAAAAATAAATGGCCCTCGGAGATAGAAGTACAGAAAATCTGCAATAGAATAGAAAACGAAGAACATGGTTTACCCGGAGAGGAAACCTTTGACACAATCAACATAATGAATGATAAAACGGAAACAAATTCAAACAAAGGAAAAAACCTTGACCAACGTCATACACAAGTAAGAAACGGTGACAACCAACGGGAGAAGAAAAGGCCTAGATACACGCTCAAAAAGAAATGATACAAGAATATGACAGCGCTATCTCTTAGAGGCAAGGGTTTGAATATTTAAAAGTGTTAATTTATCATGTTAACTACCTCTTATAGCAAATTAAAACTTACGACGTAACGGAGATCAGCCAAAGAAGAAAGACTAAAGAAATATAGACAAGGGCACAGAACTGCACGTTCTAAAACATCGAAAGAAAATTTTATTAGGACCTGAACAGAGGAAGAAAACATAATTTAAACCCGGGCGCTTCAGGGATAAAAAAAAATATCTGGAACGACATATGGAGACACTCGAAAAGACACAACAAAAGTCCAGAATGCTCCGATAACATGAAAATAGAACTCAAAGACATTGATGACCGTAAACAAATAGTATTGAATGAAACCACATTGAAACATACCTTCAAAAAATAACCAGTTGGAAAGCACCAGGACCTAATGGGATCCATAGATATTGGTTTAAGAAATTCGCCACATTACACAACAGACTCATCCACAAACTCCAAAGCTACCTAAATGAAGGCTAGGTCCCAAAATGAATGACTGAACGTAGAACGACCCTCATCCAAAAGGACACTGAGAAAGGGAACCAGACAAGCAATTATAGACCAATCATGTACCTAACACTAGTGTGAAAAATTCTGACGGACAGATTGCTGTGAGAGTATATATTCCCATGGAAAGAAGTGGACAATTGCCAGAAGAACAGAAAGGATGCAGGAAAATAACCAAAGTGAAAATGACTTGCTCTACATCGACCAGATTATCTTAAAAGAAATAAGATAAAGTAGGTAAAACTGTTGCAATGCAGTGGGTCAGCTATAAAAAATCATCCGACACGATCCCACGTGGCTGGATACTCGAATGCCTCATGATATTCAAGATTAGCGAGGTTAGAAATTAAAAGGGTATCTTATATTTTATCCATTTTTAATGCAAGTTCGTTCTAAGAATATAGTTCAAAACCTTAGATAGTGCCAAAACGTCTTTTTCTTTTCTTTATATGAGATAAGGAAGATCAGGACTTACCGCTTTATGAAGAACTATCTTCAACTGTACGAGGTAATTGTGAGTTAATTGAAGTCCACAATAGAAAACGGCGTTTCTATCGTTTATCTGCTGTGAACAGAATTCAGGAAAATTGCATTTGATCCCAGCGACCACAAAAGAATGGCATACTATGATATGTTCTTGTTTCATTGCTCCACTGAACAAAATTATGTATTTTTCGACTGTTGTTGTCATATTGACAAGAAACTCCTGAAAAGTAAATAAATGCATACATTATAATTGTTATCACTTTTAAAAAGTGGATTTACAAGCTTTTATAAAATATATATACTTGAATCTACTTTCATCTTCAACACATTGCAAACGTTCCGTTTATTTTTATCAATACAAGTATTTGAAGGGAAGAGAAGAAGTAGTAGCTCTAGTAATAAACTAAAGTGACAAAAAATTAGGGACAGCAGTACACTGAATCGTTTTGAAAGTTTGTGTGACGTAATAGGTAAAGAGGTATTGTAGCTGAGGCGGTGTAGCTCTAGCAATTTGGCTGTGATGGTCATTGGATGCAGTCAAGATTAAACACTGTTTGACCACGAAATGATTGTTGGGCCAAGAAAATTTTTTAAAAGGGCATGGTGGAGACGCTAAAAACCATAGTGCTGCTGGGATAGGTAAGGATATGAGAGTAGGGCTGGAGACCCGAGGAGATCTACTGTCAGCTTTCAGCGATAACCATCTGGCGATTAGTGTGAAACTATAACCACAGCACTGCTGTGAACTGTGAGTGCGTGAAGAGGAGGACTCGAGACTTGAGGAGACTCGCTAAAATCAGCGAAAACGTAAAAGAATGTTCCGGAGTCTTGGGGAGACTTGCTGTCACTTTGTCTTCATTGAAAACCCATAGCACCGCTGAGGGAACGCTGAGAGGAAGGATGGAGATTTGAGGAGACTGGTGGGAACACGCAGAAATAATAATAATAATAATAATAATAATAATAATAATAATAATAATAATAATAATAATAATAATAATAATAATAATAATTGGTGTGAGATTCCTAATAATGATAATAATAATAATAATAATAATAATAATGATGATGATGATGATGACGACGACGACGACAATTGGAGGGGAAGGAGGAAATGGGGTGCTCG
Source organism: Thysanoteuthis rhombus (assembly GCA_963457665.1). Lineage (NCBI taxonomy): Eukaryota > Metazoa > Mollusca > Cephalopoda > Oegopsida > Thysanoteuthidae > Thysanoteuthis > Thysanoteuthis major. Next base: position 33,380,473 of record OY735222.1, read on the forward strand.
AGTATTTTGATCTCAAATGAAAGCCAACATATACTATTGGTGTGGAAACTCAATGCATACAAACGTAATTTTAATGGCTGTATGTACTGAAAAGTAAAAGTTTACAAAGTTTTTTAGGAACTTACATTACGTGTCTTTTGGTCGCTGATATCAAATTGATCTCGTAAGGCCAGCTGTGGGAGAGGTGTGTCCATTCTTGTCAAAAATCTGTTAGTGAATTGGTCGCAGTCCTCGGTAAACAACAATGGTAAATGTGAACACTAGATAAATTTAAAAAAAAACAAAAACAAATAAGATCGATGGAAAGAAAGAAGGACAAATGCTACCCTTAAAATTATGGAGAATTTGAACTGAAAGCGAATTGTAATCAGAACGAACTTTTACCGCTATACTTGGTGAGTATAGTAAAAAAAAAAAAAGAAAAAAAAAGCGTGTATAAAAACACTGGAATTGTTATATCCAACTCAACTGGACGATGGAAAGTAGATGGGGGGTGATTTTTCTTTTTTTTTTTTTTTTTTTTCTCCCCATTGTCAAATTCTCCAAAATCTTAGTTACCACCTCGTAGACAAGTAGATTTTATGTTATACTTACATAAACATTCATGGTTTTATTCATGACTTCTGTTGTCACATCGGATAGGGTTTGAAAATTCTGTTTGACTTTGACAGAGAGGTCTTTCGGAAATGTAAAAACAGAAGCTAAAGCAATAACCGAAAACAAAACGCAGCCTACACTTACTCCTATTGCAACTTTCTTCTTGAAAGAATTTCGGGAAACGGAGTGCTCATTATCCAGAAAATATATTTTGACGCAGTGATCGTTTTGAGGAAACATTGCGGTCGGTGGCTGATGTTGTTTTGACTGAGTGCTACATTTATAAATGGTTTTCATTGTGTAGGTATCTCTGGAACTGTGTATAAAAAAGACGGAATTCGTTGTTCGTGTGTTGAATACCTGAATAGATATGTTGAAAATGGTCGATAGTGTTATGAAAGAATGATGTTTACAATGAAGCCAAACTGACAAGATTTAAACTACTGTAGTAGTACGCTATTATGAAGCACATGAACAGCAAAAAATTTGCGAGCAATACTGAATAAAAGATTCAGGTGCGCTTTTTATTTATGATTACAAGGAGAAAATTCCTGTTCTATTTTTAAACGTTCGAGACAGCTTATGATAATAGAGAGCTGTTAAATTCCAATATTTTCACTTTCGCTTTCTTACATGTATATAATACCTGGGGTAGCCTGCGTTGCCCTGGAAAAAACAGAAAACTTAACAACTCGTAAGAGCGAAAATATTTTGCAGAGATTTCATTATATTAAAACAAGGAGGTGCACTCGCACGAACCACGCCCCTCCCTCGATCTAAACACACTAAAAGAAAACTTCAAGTATAGCTTAAGCTGAGTCATGATTTTTTTTTAAATTGTCGAGATTCGTTTCACTATAAAAAGCCGAAAACCGTGTGAAAAAGTGGTCGGGTTAATTACTCAATTGAAACTGTCACGTAACCAATGTTTTTGGCAGCATGCTGTATTAGGGTGATCAATTCAAAAAAGAAAAAGGGTCGATCAATAAATAAATGACTTCTCTCGCCTATTGTGGAACGGTTTGAATTTTCAAAGAAATAATCATAAAAGTTGCCGGAAACAAAGTAAGGGACCAATTTAACATAAACTTACATTGTAAAATGAATACCAAACTAATAACCTAATAAGGGGGAGCATTTTCGAGAAAAAAAAAACGCTTTTTTTTTAAGAAGAGTAAATGTTTAAATTTTCAGTCCTCTCGTTCCATTTCTGTGCGCGACACACATCTAGATAGCCAGCCAGACTGAAGAAACCTGTGGATGATTTTTAATTAACAAATAAAAGCCGCGGGTTGTTTTATTTATAGTTCAACGCTTACATGCATCATTCTCGGGACATTTTAAATAAACAAAAGAACCCATCGCGCTTGTTATTTGATTGAATATTTGCCAACTACAAGTATGTATTTTGACAGGAGGTAGCTTTACCTCTTATGCTTTAGAATTGTCTGATGGACAAGTTTTTGAAGGAGAAAGTATTTCCGAAGTTCAAAGAAACCTTTAAACTCATTCTTCACATAGCATTTGTTATCACTGCAAAGCATACGGAAAGAGAATGATTTCCTGTTACAGTAAAAAAGAACTTTGACCTTTTTTTATTGGATGAATAAAAGACTTCTATCTTCATTTGAAGACTGCACAACTGAAGGAAGCTATAGAATGAATCGGGCGAGATGTTGTGGTAATAACACAAGCAACACAAAAAATGAATTCAGTAGTCAATTCTTTGAATGATGATGACAATTTTAGGAAAATTGTAGACGGTGTTTCCGGGGTTATCTTAAGCTTTTAAAAACTGCACTCAAAATGAATTAGAAATAAATGTTTTCAATCATTATTTAACACGAAATTTTGCGATCGTTGGCACCACATAGCTGAGGATAACCGTCCAGAGGGCGAGTATTTTCAAGTAGTTTATGTAACGATGCATAAAAACTATTTCTTTTTCTTTTTTTTAATGCCATAGCCTACCAAAAATATTTTTCAAACTAATATTACACATCCTTTGATTTGGTGCACAAATAGATTTGTATGTTTTTTATATCCGTCAGTTGAATTTGGTCCGCCCAAGAGTTCGTAGAATTTGAACATGAATTTCCCTTTTAGATTTTGTGTGCTGGGGTTAATTTGAGATAGATAAGAAATAATTATAGGAAATTAGTTTACCCAATGATTATAGTTAGTTTCTGCAAAATAGATATCGGCTACGGAGTCATGCTATAATTTATTTTCGCTTCCGGATTCATGCAGACCCAGAAGCTGATAGTCATAAAGGCAATTAAAAAGAATGTTCCCTTTCAATTGAATGTGTTAATAGATTATAACGATTATAATGATACCAATAATACTACTAATAATAATAATATTTTTTACTTCTGAAATGGTTTTCTTTGTGATTCTGAGAAATTTTCGACTTTGATGAAATGACCACTGCCAAGTTGAAAAAGTAGTCTGTTGCTTTTTGGACCTGCGCGTGGGTAAGCGGAATTAAATTTAAAATTTAAAATTAAATTTACAATTCTCCCCATCTCGTCGAGATTGAGTTGTCCTATGGTAGGATAGAAAAGTAATGCCTTTTCATGTGCAAAAAAACAGTATAAGTCTCTGTATCTGTTCAAGTCAAAACTTGAAAGATTTGAATGCATTTAATTCCACCCAGACGAGGCTTAGTGTTTTTTAGGTCGACAATTAGGAGGTGATTGTCATACCACCAAATAGATATCTCTGCACACCCGAATGGCTCCTCCTTGTGAGGTCATACCCTGGGTAGTAAGAGCTGGTGGGGCTCTGAGGTTATCACTGAACCACATTCGTCTCAACCGACCCACCAAGGTCTGGCGCTACCTTAAAAGAACCAAAAAGGGCTGGTGGGGCTCTTAGGTTATTTCTGAATCACATCGGTCTTAACCAACCCACCAAGGTCTGGCGCTACCTTAAAAGAACCAAAAAGGGCTGGTGGGGCTCTTAGGTTATTTCTGAATCACATCGATCTTAACCAACCCACCAAGGTCTGGCGCTACCTTAAAGAACCAAAAACCCCAATCATGACAGTACAACCAAATCATTTTACCGCAAAAAACGGGGCACAGATTCAAGATTTATGTCTCGCAACCGGCAGGTGTTCCCTTGTTAGCCACCAGGAGGGACCCGGTCGTCATCCTGGCCAAAACTCCTGCTCGTGTACCCTTAATGGCCTTCAGGAGGGACACAGTCGTCACACAGCTACTGTTGGCCAAAACTCATATATCACTAATGACACCCACGAAAAGTTCAGTCCTCACCGAGTGACTGCTAGAAAGAACAAGAGAAAGAGATGGTAAAGAGAGGAGAATAGACTAGTTATGTATTGTTACTTCAAAAGCAAACCTTCGGTGCGATCTTATAGGGAGTGTATGCTCAAAATACGGAGGGAAAAATCTGCTGTGGAAGTATCAAGCCAACGCCTGGCTGACCAAGTAAAACAAATCCAAAAGAAGAAATGGCTGTCTGAGACTGAACTACTAGAGATTTGCAATAACGTAGAGAGAGATTCAGGTGACACACCTGAAGAATACCCCCCCCCCAGCACAACTAATATCGACAAAACTGGAAGAATTCCACATGAGACCCTGCAGAAAACCACGCACCAGAGGGTGACGACGAGGCATCAACTGAAGAAGAGAAAACCAAAATACAAGCTTTGAAAGAAATCATGCGAGGAGAGAAAACAACACTCCCCTCCCTAAGAGACAAAGACAGAAAGAAACTCGGAGAAGTGACCGAACAGGTCAACTGCCTCTTACAGCACATAGAAACGAACACCCTTCTGGAACTCAACAACTTAATTTATGCTGGGGCGAAAATGATAGCACAAAGCTTCACAACACAAGAAAGAACCCCGAGCAATAATAGGGAAGGGAAACCCAACTGGGAAAGAAGATTACAAAAGCAGATCTCCCAACTACAGAGAGATGAAGTACTGCTTAGAAATACACCACATGCGGACAGACCACGAGTAAGACTTTGGAACGAATACAAGGTAACACAAAAAGGCATTGCAACTGTAGTGGAAGAGATACGTCAGAAGAGATTAGCCAAAGAGGCAAGACTGAAAAGATATAGACTAAGAACGGCCCAATACACACAAAACCGCACATTCCAAAACAACGAGAAAAAGTTTTACCAAGATTTAAACAGAGAAAGAAAGAAGGCAGAACATAAAACCAGATGCCACAGAGGCCAAGAACTATTGGAATAGCATATGGGGGCACCCCAAAAGACACAATGTAACACCGCGATGGTTACGAAACATGAGAAAAGAACTAGAAGATATAGACAATGGAGAACCAATATTATTGAATGAAACCACATTGAAACATGCTCTTAGAAAAGTAGCCAACTGGAGAGCACCGGGTCCCGACGGGATCCATGGATATTGGTTCAAGAAATTCACCACTTTACACGGCAGACTCATCCACCTACTCCAAAGTTGTCTAAACAAAGGCAAGGCACCAGAATGGGTGACCAAAGGCAGAACCACCTTCATCCAAAAAGACCCAGAAAAGGGGAACATAGCAAGCAACTATAGACCGATAACGTGCTTACCACTTATGTGGAAAATCCTGACCGGGCAAATGGTAGAGAGAATATACATGTCAATGGAAAGAAGGGGACTATTACCAGAAGAACAGAAAGGGTGTAGGATAGGAACCAAAGGGGCAAATGATTTACTCTACATAGACCAAATGATCTTAAGAGAAGTGAGGAAAAAGAGAGAGAATATCGCAATGGGATGGATAGATTACAAAAAAGCATACGATATGATTCCACTTAGCTGGATACTTGAATGCCTTAGAATGTTCAAAATTAGCGAACCGGTGGTTAGATTCATTGGAAATTCGATGAAAAACTGGAAAGTAGACTTGACAGCCACAGGGGACAACCTAGCAGAGGTAGGGATAAAAAGGTGAATCTTCCAAGGAGACTCGTTGTCCCCACTATTATTTGTTCTAACGATGATACCGCTCAGCAGAATCCTGAAGAACAGCAAAGGGTACTATTTCTCTAAAACAAAAGGAAAGGTCAGCCACCTCATGTACATGGACGATATAAAATTGTTTGCAAAAAACAGGGGAGAGCATGAGACTCTGTTCAACGAAGTAAAGGAATATAGTGAGGACATCGGAATGGAGTTTGAAATAGAAAAATGTGCAATCATGGTAATGCAAAAAGGAAGGCTTACAATGACTGAAGGAATTGAACTCCCGGACAACAGCAAGATTAGAGCATTGACCGCACAAGACCGATACAAATACCTAGGCGTCCTTGAATGTGACACGATATAACGGGAAGAGATGAAGGAGAAAATAAAGAGGGAATACCTTAGAAGGATAAGGAAAATATTAGAGACCAAATTAAACAGCAGATATCTAATAAAATGAATGAAGACCTAGGCTATGTCAGTAGTTAGATATACAGGACCATTCGTAGGATGGACAAAGGAAGAACTCCAATCAATGGATTGCGAACAAGGAAACTTATGACAATGCATAAAGCATTACACCCTAGAGATGATACAGATAGACTATACGTTAAGAGAAAAGAAGGTGGCAGAGGGCTCATCAGCATAGAAGACTGTGTCCAGAGAGCTAAAGCAGTCCTAGAAAGGTATGTGCAAACGAATAGCGTAGAAATCATAAAGAGTGCGAGAGATAGCGCAACAAACAATAAAGTAGAAAACAATGGAACAGCACAGCAAACAAGAAAAGAAAGATGGGAAGGGAAAAAATTGTATGGCGAGTTTAAAAGGCAGATACAATATGTAGCAGACGAGAAATCATGGACGTGGTTACGAAAAGGAAACCTGAAGAGAGAAACGGAATTGCTCATCATGGCAGCCCAAGACAAAAGCATAAGGACAAACTACATAAAAACAAAAATCGACAGAACACAGACAAACAGCAAATGCCGCATTTTCTATGAAAATAGAATACCAGAAAATTATCTGTACTTAGCCAGAAAACCGAAAACAATGTGAAACATATGGGTAATAGTTGTGCCCATCAATATTGGTGGGCTTGGAATAGTCCAGAATAATCTTTCAAATAGATTTGAAGAAAGGAAATCCAATGAAGAATTCGAACCATCACGATAAAACCATTCGCTGTTGGAGCCCATACCCTTACCCAAAGCAAATGCCCTTTGAAACCGCTGCTTCAGCAGGAACGGTTATCTTCTTGGTGACATTGTTGGTTTTGTTTGGGGGTAGTCGTCCTTGGAGCATAACATCCCCATCCATAGTAAATGATGCAACTAGGCCTTCTGAAACCTCTGACCCAGCAGGAACGGCCGGCATGATTTTGATCGTACGAAACGGGGGGGGGACGCCCCATCACACTGGTCCATGATTTGTTGGGAGGGTCCAACTTATTATCAATCAGTGTTGCCTCAGAGCTCCATCAGCCCTTAGCGCCAATTGTATCCGCTCTTGATGAGGTAACGTGTAGGTTGTGAGGGATGAAATCAGACTGACTGTACATTCCATTTTTTTTTTCTTCGTCTATTGATCAATCTATTAGTTTTTTTACTCGTGGTATTATGTTAGTAGGTTTGTAATATAGCTACGATTCCCACTCTCTGTAGACATGTGTAAGTATCAAAGTTTAGAAACAATAAGTTGATAAAACGGGAGTTAACACTTGTACGTTTGGGTTCTTATCAGAGTCCATTCTTCTTCCATATAATTGTCTTGCCGAGAGGCTACAGTTCCTGTTCGAACACTGTGAATGAATTTAATTCTCTGCTCTTTTCCTCTCAGATTGATTGATTTATTAAAGGGTTCTTTGAATTTGGATCAACCAGATGTCCGAGTAGTTTTGGTCTGTCAAAACTCTCCATTTTTCTTAAAGTTTTAGCTCAGTAAGAGTCCACACAGACATTGATTGAATATAAAATAAACTTTATGTTCAGACAAACAGTGTAAAGGAAGATATCTCAACGGAAGAACAAACATCGATACCTTATAAGTGGTTAAATGAATATGTTGACGGCAAGATATATAGAGTTAGTGACAACTTACTATCGAGACACATGTAATCTTTGAACACTTTTTTAAAATCAAATTTTAAACAAAAGTGTACTTGTTACATTTGAAATAAACGTTTGGAACTTAATTTCTTTGACGTTAATCTGAAACTGCTGATTAAGTCAAACTCAGTTATTGGAATTCGGATACTAACGTTAATGTTTTTTTTTTTAAGTTTTTTTTTTTTAACTATCATAAATCCATTCAACTTGGTCTAACTACCAGCGTTAGTAGTGTTCCTTCTTTCCTGTTTTCCTGCTTTCAAGTACCTGGTATTCCTAAGTGATAATCATCTGAGCACTGACTAGATTCAAGATACTTATTCGGCTCATATTCGTATGACACTAGGCCACAAGTACAGGGTAAAGAATGAGACACGCGCCCACTACTCATCAGTAATTATTTGCTTAATTATCACTCTAGCAATTACTCCACGGTGAAACACCTTCTAGGGAACAATGTTTATACCATAATGTTTGTTTTAATCTTATTTTTCTTCAATATGGGAAAATGTTTTTGCTTAAACAGTAGTACAGTGCTGTTAGGGCTCACTGGAGTATTGCTCTAGCATCTCTGTAAAAAGGGGGGGTGCAAAATAAATGAATGAGTTGAAACGTATTTCCTTGCCCCATTCATGTAGCACACACGCATACACACACACACACATACACACACACAAACACATACACACAAACACACATACACGCACACTCTATGCAAACATATATATATACATATATCTATTGTTAGCAATGCACGCCTGATTTCAAAAAGATTTTTTTGTTTCTAAAAAGAAAAAAAAAACAATGTCAGCATGTTGCATAAGACTAGTAGTAGTCCGTACTTCATATCAGTACAATTGAACATAGTTTCGTTAGATTAAAAAGTGAAACCGATTGTAGATTCACTAATATTTAAGCTTCCCATTTTGGCTCACCGTCTATGTTGGTCGGTCTCATACACAACTCGATTTACATATAGAAACGCACATGTGAATAGTTCCATCCGGCCACGGTATGGTGGTTAATTGGGGGAATAACTACTGTCCCATTGATTAATTGTCGGGTTGGGGTTTTTTTTCGGAAAGAGATACTAAGAATTCTATTTTTTCCGGAAGGGTAATTTTGGGATTTGGGATGTATAAATTCGACTTGTGGGACTCAGTAAGCATTCGATTGTTCACATCTCCACAGACAACACCACATGCCTTTGTTCTAGCATTCCAACTTGGATAATCTGCAACTGCCATCATTGCACACTTTGTATCAAAGTTTTTACGATCAACAATCTCCGTCCACAGTCTAAATCCATCGTCAAAAATCTCCTATTTTCGTCGTCCAGTGACACCCTGACATTCATCTAAACTACCGCTTGAAATCTGAATTTTATCATCTTGAGAACACACGCGTGATATTTTCGTCGACCAATAGATAAATTGTGGTGTCTTCTGCAAAAGCCTGCGCAGCCAGAACTGAAGAATGTTTGTAGATTCCAAGACCTTATTGGCAGTGATCTGCTTCTTTAGAATAATGACAGTGGGCATGGCCACCAATGGAATCGCAGAAATCAAAGACAATATAGAAGATCTAAGTCTTTACACCTCCAGAGCTCTAAAAGATGCGATTCAGACATATGTAAGTATAAACCACCTTATCATATCAAATGCAACCACTTTATCGTGTTATTTCGTGAATGCAGTTTGGGGACATACCGGCTAAATTGTAATTTTCACGCTCCAAACCAGTACTTTTTCGGGGAAATCCTTTATCAATCTTTTTCTTAATCTTCATAAATCTTCAATCAGTCATGTTTTTGATAATCACATCTTTAATATACAGAAATATTGGTTTCAGTGACACGACGATGTACTCGAAAATATCACAGCTACACTCTATATGAGGGTAACATAGAGGTGTACGAAGGTGCACCAATAAGTCCGTAGCCTCATAAGTATTTATCAGCTGAATTTTTATCTGAAATTTTCAACATTTATTGTTTGATCTATATGATTAATATTCACTACTGAATTAAATGACAAGAATGGAGATTATATTGGGGAACAGATATTTATTGTGTTATATAGATTTTTTTTAACGTTTGGCCACGGACATTGATGCACCTATGTACAATGTATTTCGTACACACATCTTTCATACACTTGTGCGTACCCGGTTGTTCTTTTCTTGCCTCTTACAAACTGACCAAGTAAAGACGTATAGTTGCACATATCACAACAGAGACACAGGGGTCTGGCTTTTGGTTAATCATCATTGGCGTACCCAGCCTTTTGAAAGTTTGCGTCGACTATAATTTTTTCTTTTACGAAAAAAAGGCGGAAGTATTTCCTCTGTAAAATGAGTGTTTTCATCATTAGCTTACGGGCCTATTGATTCAACTAAATGTTTTTGTTTCTGCTTCCTGATTCATTCAGGATGAGAAATCGCTAATCATAAATAATTAATGGAGAGAAAAGAGAAAAAACTTTCCATTTTTTTTTAAGCAAAACTAGTTGGTATTACAGTTATCCGGAACTTTGCTTTGATTCTCCTTTGTCAATTCGTGTTAGTGATGCCGCCTGTACTCATCCCTCTGGACCAGGGTTTATAGATTTCACTGCCCGACTCACGAATTGAATACACACACTACTTCATGTGCTTAACCAACGACTTGGCCATTATCTCAAAGGACTTATTGGAATTTCGGAGCCTTAAAACTAACCATAGGAACGTCGTGACGATAAAAAAAAATATTACAACACCAATTAAAATAAATAAGTGTTTAATGATGATAGTTCCTCATTTCAGAAATTCAGATGGAAGATATTGCGAAATGTTACCAAAAAAATCCCATTGAAAAAATGTGAATATGATAATGCATTAAGCGATAACAATGATAATTGTAATCATTAGACAGAGGCATGGGGGATCTGAGGCATCTGAGATGAAAACCACTCGCAACTGCTGGTGTGAATGTTTAATAACAACAACAACAACAGTAGTAGTAGTAGTAGTAGTGTGCTCGGTCCTTAGAATCCGACAGTATCTACACTGGAACATCTGAAAATATGATAACGCTCCATATGCTAAGTACGCCTTACGAACACCGGAATCTAACTGTCTCGACCTTGAGGGGTCAGGGCTGTTAGATTATAGCACCATGGTATCGATGGGTATCGATGTTTGTTCTTTCATTTACATCTTTTGTTTGTTCGTGCGAAGTGACAGATAAATAGACTGTTCTCATTTTTCTTTTTCCTGCGAAAAAATGATATTATTGTTTTGATGTATTACAACTCTTCGGTGTGGCTATAGACTATCCATTATGCCATCCAGTACCTAGAGGTAGGATCGAAACCTTAGCTTCAGACCCAGAGGCTGGTATCCTCTCTCTGCTCCACGGAACTGGACGGTCAATAAGGTTGAATTTAAGCGATATATTTATTTACGCATATATATTCCCCATCCACCAGAGTATTTCATTCCATGTTAAAAGAGCATTGCATAAGCTTACAATGAACGAGTTACCTCACTTAAAGAGTGCTCAACCCTGAATAGGGGAGCGTTAGCCATACTAGACATAGAAACAAATAAAAACCCCAAAAGATGGCAAAAATTGTAACGTATTTATAATCTATGCTGAGTTCTTTGGTGTTCATCATGAGAATTAAAAACGGAACCATAACGAAATTTATTGTTTTAAAAATTAGTAAACAGCATTTAGCCATTTCACTATAATTACCAGAAGTAGAACATTTTTGTATTGGGATGATAAAAAAAAAAACATGGGTTACATAAACGTTCTTTAAAAAATGATTTTCAAATATTTTTATAGTCCCCGATAATCTTGATACGGTCCCGGATGGGTCCCAACCTCTTATTTGAAAAGATATACAAATCAAGGTTAAAGAAATAATTTCAATTTGTAAACCATAATACTCATGTCCCTAAATTAAATAAAGCCACTCTATGCCTATGCGTGTGTATATATGTAAATATGCGTGTGTGAGTGAGTTTTCATGCATGTGTCTTTTGGCTTTTGAATTTCTGAGATGATGCATTTACGTTTTATGTTGATTAAAAAAACCGGAGCAGATGTGAGATTCAGCGAAATAGTGGTACAAAGCGCAGTGAGTGGCTGTACCCTATAACGGAGAAGTACCAAGAAAACATTGAGACAAAAACGAAATCATCAGCAATATATTTTTTTTTCATTTCAGTGCAAACGGGTACCCATATTGACAACCAACTGCGACCAGTTCATAGCCAGGGTGACAAATAAAACGGCAATGAACTTACCACAATTTATCCCACCGCAAAAAGTGGACATTAATGATGATAAGTCATTTTTCGTGAGTATTTACTAATTTACTGGTTCCACATGTACCGTTGTATATAGATTTTATAATCGAAGAAATCTGATAGAGGTAAAGACTTAAAAGTATTCGTGAATCCACTGTTATATTTCAAGAGTAAAGGGATCTGGTATTGCTCAAGGTTTGAATCTTGATTTTCGAGGGTATCACATTTGGAGACTCCAAAGGTAACACCTGTCACCAAGATGAATGTTTACCTGATATGTCTATGCCTACAAATGCGTAAAAGGGGGAAGCTTGATCGTGCATGAATTACAAGGGTGGACTAGGATTTACCCCACGAAGGGAGCTAGCTTCCCCGATAACGGATTGGGTGGATCATCCAGCACCCAGGGCTAAAATTGCCATCGAAAACTTGTTTCTTTGAATCCTCAGTATTAGAACTTTCAAAAAGAATATGTCACCATTTTTTCAATGGCCTGGTGTGAATGATTTTCAAAATGATGTTCAAGATGGATGCTAAATACTTGTAACAAGTAAGACAAGTTTTTTTTTCAACTATTTTTGTAGTATCAAGCTTGCTTGATAATATAATGAAATTCTTCCTCAGAAAACGTATAGTTTTAAAGATGGCGCCAAAATATATTGCCAAATTAGGTGGCTTAATAGAAAAATACACTTTACTCCCACCACCGCCTCTACCCCTTCAAAAAAATATCGCAACAAAATGTTTCTCAATATGTTTTTGTAGTATCAGTGACATACTAGAAGTCTACCATAGTCTGACCATTGGAAAGGTATAATTTTCAAGATGGCGTACAGAGGCCTTATTACGGACACATTTCATAAGTTATAGATGTTTTCATACTGTAGTACACACTATATTGAAAAATTCCAGAATTCACCCCAAAATTTAATCATACATCTGATGAAAAATAAGACAGAATTAGAATTAAATATTCTTCATCATGACATGCATAAGACTCGCATATAGTTAACAGTGTGGAAATTGAACACTTGAAAAGTGAGGAAGATTTGAGATCTGAAGAGACTTACAGTCGTTTAACCTTCGGCGATGACCACCAGACATCTGGTGAGAAAGTGAAAACCACAGCACTGCTGTGGACTGCAGGGATACTGAGAGGGGGCTGGGGACTTAGAGAGACGATTTAACTCAGTCTTCAGCGATGATCACAAGCTATCTGATGTGAAGAAGAAGAAGAAGAAGAAGAAGAAGAAGAAGAAGAAGAAGAAGAAGAAGAAGAAGGAGGAGAAAAAGAAAAAGAAGTATTTGTAAGTTCACAATTTATGTCTAGTGATGATCGATAGTTAGCGACAGCGAGTCTCAAATCTTCAGCACCTGTCTTACTTTTCATACAGACCCCAACTACCAGCGTAGTCTGGTCAGTCTCAATTTTTCCTCAAATTTCTAATTCATGCGATTTTGATTCTAGTGCTTTTGGTACAGTTCAAAGTGCACCAACTATTATTGCTATTATTGTGAATCGTGTCAGTGGTTCACTATATACCCATAAATCATTTTTTTTTCTTCTGCCATATAACTTTCCTTGTGTAATTTTCTCCTCCGACTTGGCTCTCATTACTTAATTTCTGCCTTAAAGTATTCGTTCTGTCTTTACGCCGGTTTGATTTACCCCTACTGGAAGTAACATTTTTCCTGTTGATATAGCTTTCTTCACGTAATTCTACCCACTAGCTTGGCTTTCATTACTTAAATTCTGTCTTCAAATGTTCGTTCTGCTTTTATGCCAATTGAGTTAATCCAGCAACTCCTTTATTCCAACAAACCCTTTTAATCCGGCACCCCTGATTTGGCGACTCCCCTTGTCCGCAACCCCCTTTAAAGAACAATGACGAAAAAAAGTTGATTTCTAAAGTTATATTGTTATATTTTGGAGCGTATTAGTTGTGGTCGTGATGGTGTTGATGATACCAGACATTTTATATGCCTTTCTGATTTTGATTTTTTTCTTAATTCAGGATCTTTTAGTCAAAATGTTGGTGACGATCAACGAATACCTCACTTTGATCCAGCGGGAAATGAAGCGGGAAGAGAAGAATGCATGCAAAGCTGCAACAGCTATAGATGTCAAATGTCTCTATCCCGAAATGTGTAAAGACAGCAATGGGGACAACGCCATCTTTTTTTGCAAGCTTCATTCAGTTCATAGTTTTCTTCATAATTTCAAATTGTTTCTCGGTGTCATGGTGAGTACTCATTTCTTATACTTTTCTTTTGTGGTTTGTGGGGAATATAAGCTATTTTCAGGCTACCTCACGCGGAGCAAATAGTGCTATCTCTAGATAATACTAATTGGTGACCCAGAATGCTTCGGGGTGAAGCAGTCATCTCCTAATTCAGAGTCAGGTGAGAACTTATCCCCGAACTGCCTGCGTGCAGGATTTGGATAGTGATCCGAATGTCACCTTCCACTAGCCTTTTTCGACTAGATCCCACCTTTGAAAACTTTGATAAACGGATTTAGAGTGTAGAAATCTGTCTGGTATACGCACTGAAGATTGTGTCTCTACCTTTTGAACTTTGCAGTGAGTTATCATTGTTCAGTAAGCTGGGGTGACAATAGTGATATCCTTTGCTCATATTTTTTTTTCTGTTTTGTTTTGTTATTTGGGGGAAGGGGGAGTTCAAAGATTCCATTACTTAGGCCTATGGCGGTCCAAGTGTCAATATCTCCCCAAAAAAATTTCAGGCACTAGATTAAAATAATTTCTCAATCAGTTGATCGAAAGATCAGTATCTTATTATCTACAGCCCATGGCTCGTTTTTATTGGCTTTTGGTCACGCTAAAGCAAAGATATGTATAGAATTAAGTGATTTTACCGAAATTCGAAAAACCGACTGGGATATAAGCAGGCAGATGATAAATACGCTAAGCAAGGATATTGCTGTGGAAACAGGAAACAGTTGAATCAGAAATACTAAATTGAGAGTTCGTTTTTTTATGATTGAGATAATTGGAATTAGTCATTTATCCGTCACATAATGAAAACAACGGAAACTCAATTATGCTGTAGTAGTGGTAGTGGTGTAGGATTTAACATTTCTACGACTACTACTATTAATACTACATAGCTTTGCAATATGGCGGCCACTTCTCTCAAATATGACACAAATCTTCCAACTGAATCATACGAGGAGCTGCCCAAAGTTTGTAGAACTTGGGACACGAACCCATCCTTTCATATATAAACATTCACACACACACACACACACTCACACACACACACACACACACACACACACACACACATATATATATATATATATATATATACATATATATATATATATATGTATAGTCCAGAAAGCTTTACAGCTTTAAATACTAAACATTGAAAAAAAATTCCTATATACTTATATATATATACATAGATATGATGTGCTACCCAAAAGATCTGAGTAACTTGACACGCTAAAAGAAAAAAGATAGAAAATGAGGTTCTTGAAGGAATGTACAGTGACACGTCAGATATAAAACCATGGATTAAGAATAATTATCATTGTTGTTTTTGTTGCTATTTCTTATTTGCACCAGAATCCTTTGAATGGTCGTGCAGAAGATCTAATGACAACAATTCTGACTAGAGTTTCTTCTTTTTTCTTTTTTTTTCTTTTTTATTATTATTATTATTATTATTATTATTATTATTATTATTATTATTATTATTATTATTATGATGATGATGATGATGATGATGATGATGATGATGATGATGTCTGAGTGTATTCATTGCACACTGAGTTACAGCTAGGAACTTTGGGTAGGCAACAATGTTATGACTTGGTAGGCACTGATAGTTTGTTTTTATAACGAAATATATTGTATAAAAGACAAGATAGATATTTACATGGACAGTGCTCTGCGAAAGATACGGGCAGTGACCGTGAGGATAATTTTTCTGTATCTCATAGATGTTTGGATTTCCTGGTATTCTACCTATATATTTGTTGATACCCTTTTTATATTTCCTATGACAGCGAGTATTGTTTCAGTGCTAAGTTGCCACATTTTGGTGATCTCAATTTCCAGGTCTTCGTACTTGGACAAAGTTTCGAACTCTATTACAGACAAGTTTTTCTTTGATGCAATGGTCATATCTATCAGTAGGCACCCTTTCCCCTTCCTATCCTTGATAATTGTGTCTGAGCAGTTGGTTTTAGTGGTTCGTTCCGTTTGTTCTGGGAAATCCGATAATATTACACATTTTGTGTTTTAGTTACATGTTCTGGGTGGTGTTCATACTAATGTGTACTGGTTGGTGAACCATAGAGCTTACGGACTATTCAGTGGATGTACTGACCAGCTCTATCGTGACTGTATTCATTGAGGGCTGGAACAGAACATCCTGATATGATGTGGCCGATAGTCTCAGCTGCGCTATCACAGAACCTGCAGTTGGGGTTTTTGATAACGTGCGCTTGGTAGTTTCGGGAAAGAAGGATTTGGTCGTGGACAACAAGGATGAAACCCTCTGTTTCGGAATCTAACCCTAAAATACGTAGCCACCGAGGGGTTTGTGTTTTATCTCCGCTGATGGGTTTGGGAATTATCTACATCAGTATTTGGGGGTAAAGTGGGTATTCTCTTGTTGACGGTTTTATATCCATAGATGTTATTGAGTTAACTTTAAAAAGGGATGTGGGCTAAACAGAAAAGGGAGGTAAAAAGGATCTCCTTGGAAGAATCCATAATTAATGGCTATATTCCTGGATTCGGAGGTACCTTTATTGTGATTGAGGAGGAATTTGGTGTTCCATAGTGCCATGTTATATTTCAAGAAATCAATCATGGTTGATTCGATTTTACATACTTTTATATATTTCTAAGGCTTTTGGTATCCAAGTTGCTGCTGCTGCTGTTGTTGTCGTAGTCGTCGTTAAGCTCCAGTTTGGAAGTTGACTTTGTTTTCTCCTTTTAACAAGTATAAGAACAATTCTTTCCCAAGTATAGGGAGTAAGCTTCCCACTCTTTGTCTACCACGTCACATTAAACCAAACCTATAAATAAAATGAACATTTCCCTACTGACCAAGTGTTTGGTTGAGGTTCTCTTACCATCTGAGCTAAACTGACAAGTCTTACATATCTTCGAATTTATGATTGGTAGCTAGATAGACAGACAGAAAGAGAGGAGGATATTTACAGTTTTATTATTACTGATCACTTTCACGCCATTGTGGTCAACGGATAACTGAAGGTTTTTTTTTCTTCTTTTATTTTGCCTTTTTATACACAACTAAGGTACTTTTTTTTTTATCCTGGGGTATTTTTCTTATTAGGTGTGCGTGTGTGTGCATTGATCAACCTTTGTTCATGTCAATTTGATTTACTCCTTCCTTTTTAAGAAGAGAACAGAGCATTGCATCAGTATCCAAATACATCCTTTATCTGAACAACAGAGATCAATCAAACTGAAATGAACAAAGGTTAACTAACAAAGACACATGGAGAGAAAAACAACCCCCCCTAAAATGAACTTTTCGTGCTCACAACACAACTGACATATATACGTGTGTGTGTGTGTGTGTGAATGAATGAATAGCTTGGCTTCACGGATGAAGATTGCTGGGAGAGATTGCCACGATTTTTTTTAATTATGTGTTACGGTTATTAGAAAACTACATAGAATGCACTGGTGGTATACGATACGGTTAATTGTTAAGTCTATAACTTAAACATTTGCTTGTTACGTATATTTATAATATAAAATATCATATTTATGTAAGTGGGAAATTACTTTAATCAATATACGATGTTGTTTATTTTTTAGTCATCATTCAAGTTATCATGCGGCGTATTAAAATCTACATACTTCAATGGGAATTTCTTTTTGTGTCTGCATTTAGCAACTAATTCATTTTTCTTTTGTTCAAAGGTGGTTTATCGATAGGAAAATCAATGATGTAAAGCTTTTCCTCCGGACGCAAATAATATTTCTTTGTTGTGCTTTTGGAAACCGATGTATTTGTTAGAAGCTCCCATTTGATCATTTATGTTGTTGTTACTTTGACAGAGATGTATTTTTTGTATTCTCCATTTTGAAAAGAATGTCTGTAATTATAGAATCTGATTTTCAAGCTAGTATATGAAGTTTCTGCATAGAATATTGATTCATTAGGCTTTTTTTCGTCTATTGCTTATTGGAAACCCTCAAACAAAACTGTCAACTAAGTCAACATAGATTCCTTCAGTTTTTAATTGATTCAGCTTGGCTGGCTATCTATGTATATAAGATTTGCACGTACAGACTGCGCCAATGGAGCTAGAGGGCTGAAAATTTAAACATTTGCTCCATATTATTCTAGGAAATTTTGTTTCGTTTTTTAAAAATTCACCTAAAATAGGTTTTTAGAGGTGGGTTCAATTTACTTGGTAAGTTTAAGCTAAAATAGTTGCTTAGTTTTTGTTCGGCAACAATCACGCTAATTTTTTTGTTTTGTTTTGTTTTTTGACTTTTCGGTGATCACTGCTCAACAAAAAACACGAAGTAACCTATTCATTGATTACCCCTTTTTACAATTTTTAATCGATCACCCCCAACAAGACTTGCTGATATGTGATGATTTCTATTGAGTAACTTACCAGACCAATTATAATTCATTTATTGCTTCCTCCATCTAGGTCCCTGACACCGTGGCATCGAAAACTAGCATCACCGCTTGGCGACAGCAGATATTTCCCGATATTTTCCAACGTTGGTATGCAATGACAATTCTCAAATCCAGCCTCACCCAAATAGTCATTTTTCAAAAAGTATTGACATCTTCCTGATTATATGTAAAAATGACATTATATCAATCATTTGTTATTGTTGATGTTTTTGTTATGGCTATCATTGATGTTATAATTAATATTTATTGTATTTAATTTCTATCTTTGTTCTAATGATAAGATCTGCGAAAACTGATCGTTTCTCAGATTGGTAATTTGCTGTGGTCAATTCCTGTGAATGTACGTACGCCTGTGTTGTTAAAAACACAGACTAGAACTGTTACACATATCTTCAACCTCTCCATCTTCTAAGTTGCGATTTCAGTATATATGGGAAGAAATATTTGAGCCACTTAAACCGGAAAAAAATCTACCCCTATCTCTATCCCCTCTCTGTCTCTCTCTCCTATTTTGATTTTATGCTTTGCTTCTCCTCAGGGACCGACTTTCATAGATTCAAAGTAAAAACCTCCCTTGTTTTCTCTGTACATTCTTAACAGTTATTTTCGTTTTCTGCTAAATTATGCACAATCATAGAGTTATAAATTATTGTCAATCAGGGGAAAAGTAAATTCCACGATTTATAATCTAAACCCTTTCTCGAATCATTGCCTTTATATCTGCATGATATAATCACCTTCAGGGCCATAATTTTAAAGTTGATAAACAAAAAAATTATAATAAGAATTAGTTATTGAATTTGTTCATTTCGGTCGATAAAAACCAAGTCTAGAGTCTAAAGTTCATTGAAATACAATTTTTATCATTTCAAAACGGTTTCTAAAATACTTCAATTTTTCCAGTACTTGGAAAACATCTCTGGAATATTTCTGATAAATATTTTAAATAAACATTTTTACAAATAAATAAACAAATATTTTATCATCTTTCAAATATAATTTTGAATATATATATATATATATATATATATATATATATATATATATATATATATATATATATGCGTTGCCATTGAGCTAAACACTCATGATATATGATCCGACCGAATGATCATAAATTGTGTTATATTATATCAAAATTTTTATTTAAAATGATCTCCCCTTATTACATGGTGAAAGCATCAGTTAGTCTTGACAATATAAACGGAATAAACAATTCTAAAAAATGAGGCTGCAATATATATATATATATATATATATATATATATATATATATATATATATATATATATATATATATATATATATATAAAATGTTCACAGTCCAAACTTCATGGAAATACGATTTTTACCATTTCTTCCGAATACTTTCAGTTCAATATTTGAAAACATTTCTCAAATATTTTGAATAAAACAATTCTCTCATGCAAAATCAAAATGCACGCAAAATATCAAAATATTGACGATCGAATTTCTTTTCAATACGAATAATTGGTGAATCAAATAGCTGGTCAGCAGGGCTTTAATACTGGAGAATGAATGGATAAATGCCTGAATGCCCCCCCTCCTACCTTGGAATAGCGTCGGAGATTCTCTAACTTCTTCGTAGCCAGGCAAACATTTTCTGCGAGCTGGCAGTAGCTACATCAAGTCACTCCGTCGATTTAAAATGATTGTTCTTTCATAAGAGTGATCAACGTCATAAAGTGTCCGTTCGTCTATCCAATGAATGGCAAACCTGTACAAAAAATTCTAAAGGGTTTTATAAAATTTTTCTGAACGCTATTCGGTATCAATCAATACATTGCGAGTGTGATTACCTTTTCCAGACACTTCCAATTCCGTTTGCCTGTCGGTGACGTTGTGAATGACAGTATCATATTGATCACCGTTAAATTGTGACTGTTCTTTTTTTTTTTTTTTTTTTCTTCATAATTGTCTCTCACAACGAGCCACGGGTAAACTAAGGAATGTTTTAGGGCTCAAATAAAATTCACTTTTAACAGGAAATAATATGAAAATGGCAGAAGTTCAAGAGGTTTATGTAAAAGTTGAAGCAAATGCTAAGCTTCGTTATAATTTAATGAAAAAAAAATTGTGTCATATTTTTATGAATGATTTTATTTATTATTTATTACATTAAGTTATTTTTTGTTTTATAGAAGTTTTCTTTCAAACGTTTAACATTAAAAGGAATGTTTTCGAAGAAATTGTTATCAATTTGTAAGCATATTTTTTTAAATGAAAATAAAATACATTTTTGCACAATATTGTCTTTGGTGACTTTTCACTCTTATCTACAAAAGAAAATCATTATTATCTCTGTCAACGAAATTGGACAAGGGTTATGTGTTTAGACATGATTGTCAAGCTGATTATTCGTTAACAATCGAGTGGGCGAGGGTATGATCTCTCCCATGAGCTTCTTAGTGTGCTATTTACTCTCCCACCAGAGCAAAATGTGACACAAGGTCGGAGCTTTACGTGGGGAAAATTGGAGACACTCTGGAAAAATAGCTCTAGCTGACGCAGCTTTGGTTTGCTAAGCAACCTCCGCTACGAAAGTGTCAGGACTAGCCCGACCTGTTCCGTTAAGTGCAATGGAACAGTGCTGCCCCAGGACGCCGTATCCATTGCAGCTGGGCCGAGTAATAATAAGAGAGCCCAAGGACGAATCCAAAGGCTCCCAATGCGCGTAGCATTGCGCAGCCTCAGTATAACCTCATTGGCTAACGCATTGCACCGGTGCACTCGGTCTTTGACACATACCCTCTCCGGCCCATTCAGTAGGCAAGTGTCAGTACTGGCTCCTCGGTTTCTGTCGGGGAACAGATACTACACTTTGATCCATACCAAATAGGCCACAAAAGGGGGGTGCTACTTAATCACTGTCCCACAACTGCAATATGTGTCCTATTTGATCACTGTCCCACCACAGCAATATGTGACACAAGGTCGGGCTTAATGTGAGAAGAAAAAGGAGCATCCCTTCCAAAAATGGCTCCAGCCGACGCAGTTACCGTTGAAAAGCTCATTGTAATCGCTAGACAACGTCACCCGCGAAAGCATCCACCAGGGGACCTGCTCCTTTAAGTGCAGTGGAGCAGTGCTGCCCCGGGGAAACTGAGACCCCGCAGCTGGGCCGAGTAATAATGGGAGAGCCAAAGGACGAGTCCAAAGGCTCCCCAATGCGCTTAGCAGACACAGCCTCAGTTGAACCTCAATGGCCAACGCTTGCACCGGCGCACTCGGTCCTTGACACCAACCCTCTCTGGTCCATTCAACAGGCAAGTGTTAGTACCGACTCCTCGGTCTATGCCATGGAACAGATACTACACCTTGATCCTGAAGAATAGGCCAGAAAAAAGGGGTGGCTTCTTACCTAATACTGTAGCGAACGTCTTCACTCTTTGAGGACCGAAAGTCAAATGAGCAGAGTAGGTTTTTGAAAAAACTCACGGAAATGAAATAACGAAGTCCTATTTAATCAATAGTAATAAGTAATATCATATTTTAATAAGCTGAATATTGACTAAGATGTGTCCTGGATATATCCTTCTTCCTCCACTTGCAAAAATGGTAGCAAACGCCCATGGTAACCAACCTTTTCCACGAGTAGTTCTAGGATGAAAATCAAACGGCAAGGAAGGTTGTCGATTCCACAATGAAAGAAAAACACTGGCCTTCGTTTAGAAGGAAAAACATTTCTGAAGTTGGAAGTTTTTCAATTGAATATATATTATTTGGGTTTGCAGAATTTCCTTTTAATGACGTTGGCTTTTTAGTTGGCTTGGTTTTCATCGGACAAATCATGTTCTAAATGAAGCGATAATTGGAAAATCTTGCCTGATTGTAAAAGACCGATTGCAGATTTGAATTCAGCACATTAAAACTACTTGGAATCGATTTTTAAATACAGACTTTAAAAGTGACACAGACCAGTGAAAACTGGAGAATAAAACATTCTGTGAAAACAGCAATTCAAGAATGTTATATACATTTCACAAGGATACTAAGATAATGCAAGTGATTATAGCTCAGTTTATAGAGGAAAATGGTGCAAATCAAGCAAACAGTATTTGAATACCTCTGAAGATTTTTAGAAGTAATTAGTTTAGTCTTAACATAACTCCGTTCTTAGCTACGGAATGCTTTCCGTACTTTTCACTGAAATTCCGAATTGCCCCCCTTTTCAAATTGCCCCCTGTGGGACGTGCACCTCACATTAGGAATCACTGATCTAAAGCATATCTGAGCAGAGGTGGGTATGAGGAGTACGCAGGGGTACTGCGTATACTGACTTCTCAATTTCCAAGTTTTTTGTACATTCAATGTCCGATAATGGATACATTACCGAATACCAAGTTTCCAAAATCCAGCCGCACCGTATAACTAGTGCTCAAAACCAATTTCCATCACTGTACCTGGGCCACTTTTCGTCTCCAGATATGAAGGTACATGACTGATGACACAGCCAAGTAGTGACAATTGTCGTTTAGGTTTAGAATTCTACACAACTCTCACAACTCACTCCAACTTCTCAACTCAGTGACCTAGCCAAATAGTCACAATGGCTGCTGAGGTTATCGGATTTCTCCACACCTTAATACACCTTCTCACTCTCAACTCACATGAGCTTCTCATAACAACCCATTTACTCTAAAGCAGTAAGACAATACTCAAGCAGCGAAACCCTCAACATGACTGAACATGACTACGAGTCAACCATAGTGAGAACTGATTCAATGAATAATGAACTTCTCCACTGTCATACTCTTCATTTCAGCACGTTGGGTAAATGAATTCATCAAATACTATTATATTTTACGTTGACTATGTTTCAACCTTGCCAAGTTCTGCATCTTCTATCTTGACAGTTATCTTCTTAAGACAACGTATCTCCATGAGATCCTCAAAAGAGAAGGAAATCAAGCGAAGAATCACTCTGGAATGGCAAGCCTTCGGCAGAGCAAGCTCAACTTTCAAAAACCAGACGATCCCAATAATCCTGAGAAGAAGAGTATATAACCAATGCATTCTCCCGATAGTCACTTATGGAGCTAAAACCTGGAACCTAACCAAGAGACAGACCTACAAACTGAGAAGCATGCAGCGTGCGCATGAGAGAATCATGCTCAACCTTACATGGAAAGATCACAAGACAGCACAGTACATAAGGAAGAAAATGGGTGCCCGAGACATCATAGAGACTATTAAAAAAAACTCAAATGGCAATAGGCAGGCCATGTTGCAAAAATGAAAGACAACCGATGGACATCACGACTCACAACATGGATCCCCAGAGATCACATGAGAAACTGAGGACGACAGAACACAAGATGGAGAGATGAACTAGACAAATTCAGGGAATACTGGCTCTGCGACATCCACGATAGAAAACTGTGGCGAATCCTGGGGAAAATCTGTGTCCAACGACGGACGTTAAAAGACTGATGATGATGATATTTGAACCCGTTAGTAATTTTTTTAGCTTTTCCTATCACTATCTGCTAATTCTACCACTACTCCATCACTCCCTTGTTCATATTTTGTTATTTTCTACGAGAAAAATAAAACTAAATATTAATGACGACAGGAAAAACTGAGATAATTACCCACCGGATTTTGCTATTTCCTACCTAAAATTTTCTTGAGAAAGTTTCGACACTCAATGTACATG
Source organism: Thysanoteuthis rhombus (assembly GCA_963457665.1). Lineage (NCBI taxonomy): Eukaryota > Metazoa > Mollusca > Cephalopoda > Oegopsida > Thysanoteuthidae > Thysanoteuthis > Thysanoteuthis major. The sequence continues at coordinate 33,404,780 of OY735222.1, forward strand.
TTATGTATTTCACATCAAGAAGGGGAGAAAGGGATTGATTGTCGGGAGTGAATTATTATCTAGCCAGTGATTACTTCCATCTAAAGAGACAAAAGGTTCTTGTCTCATGAGTTATCAACAAGGATTTGATTACGTTAGAGAAGGCAAATTCTACTAGCACCATTTGGGGTTTGATTATTTTAGCCAAGGATTTCTGATTTTGCGCCTGAAGTGGGCTGAAACACGTCTCTTTTTCCATTTGAAGAGACATAAAGTTCTTGCTCATTGGGGTGTCTGGCCGTTGATTGGCTGGATGGATAATGAGATAGGGTAGGCAAATAGGCCCATCTTAATTAAGCGATTTTGAGAGACTGTAGACGGATTAGAATATGAGGTAGCAATTGAAGAGGCTGGCCCGAGAGTAACCAGCCAAATATAGAAGATTACATGGTCCTAAACAGCACAGCTGCATCACTTACTTTGGGTGGGGTTGATGTGCTCCAAGGACCTCTACTAAAATACATCACCAAGAAAACAACCGTCCAGTCACATCACTATCTTGGAATATGCTCCACCAGTGACTACGCAATCAAATCCCAAGATCATCCCCAAGAAAACGACATTAAACATTGGCGCTCACGGCGTCAGAACACTCAACAAATCTACATCTAACCGATCTTGGAAATGATATTGGAAAGGGGACATAATCGGTACTAGTGGAATGACAACACTCGGAGAGGAACTAATCGAACTAAAATGCTAACATCTTCTATATAGCTGCAGAAAAGAGAAAGGAAAACAAAGTTGGCTTTCTTATTCATAAACGACTCAAATACAACGTTGTGAGATTCAAAGCTATCTCAGATCGAATAGCCGGTGTCACCTTGTAATTCTCAAATAGGTACACACTGATCATCTTCAAAATCTTCGTTGTCACTTCACTGTCAACCAAGGAGGAGATAGATAACTTCTACTACTTGAACTCAAACTCGAAAAAAAAAAAAATAAAAGTAAATATATTCAACTGGTTGGATAAGGACATGTAAGTTGCGTCGGCAAATTCGCATAAAAGACACGTAATGAAAGAGGTGAAGATCTCATAAATCTTGCAACAGCGAACGGATTCAACATCATGAACACTTTCTTCAAGAAGAAACCAAATTACAACTACATCCTGGCAAACAAGTGCGACATCGTCAAAGATATTCAAGTCCTAATTCAAGTCAATGTAGGAAGTAGTCATAGAATGGTAAGATGTAAAATCCAATTTGATACCAACAAAAAACACAGAAAAATGTTCCCCCACCAAGGCACAACCACTAAACGTACCTTAAGAACTCACCTATATGAACTTTTCATCATATCAGAAGAGAACGACAACGACATCAACGTTTAGCTACAAAATAACAACCTCACTGATAAAAGCCACCAATATGTTTAAGCCAAAGAGCAAACAAACCATCAGTAAAATCACAGAAGAGACCAAGAATCTCATAGAAAAACGCAGGAATCTCAAACTGCCGACAGCAACAAGAGAAAAGATTGAAGCAACTGAATTGAATAAAACCATCCAGAAAAAACGAAGAGAAGATAAAAGATAAACGACAGCTGCCATCAAAGTAATTCTCGGAAAAGGTAGGGGCTTCAAAGTTGTTGACTAAATTCTTAATGTAGAACTGGAGAAAGTAGACCACTACGTCTGCGAATCTCCATGAAATCCTTTTTTTTAAAAAAACACAAGAAATTAAGCGAAGAATCCAAATAGGTTGGCAAGCTCGCAGCAGAGCAAGCTAGACCTTCAAAAATAAGAAAATTCTGCTTGTGCTAAAAAGAAAGGTATACAACCAATCCATCCTCCCGATAGTCAGTTATGGTACTGAGACATGGAACCTAACCAAAAGACTGACCCTTGAACTGAGAACCATGCAACGTGCACAAGAGAGAATAATCCTCAACATCACATGGAGAGATCTCAAGACAGCACAGTATATCAGAGAAAATAAAGGTGTTCGAGATATCATAGAATCCATAAGAAAGCTAACATGGGCTGGTCTCGTTATGAAAATGTCAGACAACCGCTGGACATCACTTTTCACAACATGGATCCCTAGATATCACATGCGAAACCAGGGCTTACAAAAAATAGCTCAGTGACTACCACGATAGAAAGGTCTTGAGGAAAGTTTATGTCCTACTAGGGACGCTAAAAGGCTTCTGCTGCTGCTGCTACTGATGATGATGATGATGATGATGATGATGATGATGGTGGTGATTCATTGCACACTGAGTTTTGCATACATACAATGCGGTGGGGTCAATCAGGACAATTTTCTGTATCATGGATGTTTGGGTTTCTTGGTATTATGCCTAGATATTTGTTGACACCCTTTTTATGGCCTCAATGACTCTTATAACAACAGGTATTGTTTCAGTTTAAAGTTACCATGTTTTTGTGATCTCTACTTCCAGGTTTTTGTACTTTGAAATTTTATTATGATTTCATAAAATTGAATTAAGATGGTTGATTGACTTGAAAAATATTTCAACAAATATTTCTTGCAAAATATCCTTTGTATAATGGGTTCATTTATAAATGAATTGATACCGAAAATCTTATCGAAATCCATTCATTAGTTAATTTTTGGTTGATTTTTAGAATTTTGTATGGTTCATCTATCGCGTAGTTGTTGGAAGCGCGCATGCATGCATTAGGCCTAATATCCTTTCTAATCCAGCACCTAAAATTCAACCCAAATGTCTCTTAGTCTCTCTCTTCTTTATAAACTCCACTATCAGCTCGACAAAAACGATCAACAGCCAGGGCATTTCATCGTGGATTAGCTACCCGGTCTCACAGATTATCAATATTGTGTAATGAGTTCGAACCTCACTGGGTGCCCCATGCTTCTGCCAAATCTAGGCTAAGCTTCCTTAGTGGTAAATAACCAAAAATCAATAAGACTAACGAAGGCGTTTTAGGCTATATGAAAAGTTTTCATGAATTCAGTCGAAATTTTTAAAAAAAGATGGGTTTAATGAGTGTCACCAGAGGAGGTGCATTTAAATGAAATTCGAACAGAGCGAACTCAGTTAGTTAATCTAACACTGCGCGAAACTCGAATACTTTGATAAGTTGAACTCTTCTTCAGTGAGGTCGAAATAGTCGAAAGTGATACTAACGCCTTTTAACAACATGGCGGGCAACGTTGGTGAATTCCCTGACACAGGGCAGTCATATAGCGGTTTTAGAAAAGCCAGCGACATTTTGAGAATGCAAAATCAACCAAAATTTACAATAGGCTCTACTAGTAAACCTATTTCTCCTTTCTTCGGTCCTGTTCCAGTTTCACAGCCTGAAAAATGGACTTCTACAACTACTGGATCAGACTTTTACTCAAACTTTCCTTGTCAGGAATGGTTTGAAGCTAAAGACAATAATATTTATTTTGAACGTCAGTCGCAGATTTTACACAAATCTCTTCCGGATTTCACACAAAATTCAAATGCAATGGTTAATAATAATAAAAGTGGTTTTATTAAGGCGAGTACTCTCACCTCTGTGATATCTCAAAAATACGACGAAGTAAACACACAACAGAAATCTCCTTCGAAAAATGAACGTTTTTTTAAAGATTTAAATCCATCCCCTAATACGGAAAATCTTATCCACTTTGGTGATAGTACCCAACAAACAGGCTGTGATGCTGATTTTTACCAATACCCCCGAACCACAGGACATCACGTTCTGAAAAATCCTTTTCTTTTTAATTCAATGAGAAACCCTGCTCCTTCTCTGCCTCTGCCTAGGCGAACGAAAAAAAGCAATGTCCCTTTTCAAAACAAAGGTGACAAACCAGTCGCTTCCGTCTCGTACAAGAAAAATAAAGCGTCATCACCCGCCGCTGCTTTTCCGCTCTCAAAAAAGAAAATACACCAAATAAAAGACCAAGGTAGTATCACTAGCTTCATCAAATTTTCTACCCGTGAAAAAAAGTCAATCAATTATGATAAAGCGGAATTTGGTGAGACCTCAACTGCCCCAGGCGACCTATCTAGAGGAAAGGTTGGTAAAAAGAAAAACAATAAAGAAAGTTGCGCTTCTTCGTCGATTTCAAGCCACAAGTCTCGAGCATTGTTGGGGTCAGTTGGCGAAAATTCGTCTGACGATGAAGAAAAACAAACTACGAACTTTACACAAGAGTTATCGTCAAGTAGTGACGAAGAAACTCCAGAGGATTATAATTTGTCTAGGGTTCATTATGGTCTTTTCGGGAGTGATCCTTCTGAGGCGACTAAAGGCGAAGACTACTTCCAGAAATTACCTGATGAGCTGAAGGCAATCATATTTTGCCAGTTACCTTCATACCACTTATTCGAGGTTTGTCCCATGGTTTGTCGTGATTGGCGACGCATTATTCAGAACGAAAAGGTTAGTCATTCCGTGCTTCTTCATTAAAATTTAATGTACATAGCGATATCTTGGATAGTCCAGTTTTTTATGAATATTTCTAAAATTGGTGTAACTAAGTAGTAAGTATAAACTGATAAAAAAAAAACAAAAAAACACATTAAGTTATAAGACGTTGAACAGTACGAAAAACTTGAGAGAATGCATTTATCAAAGCATGGCTGTATTTCCAAATTAATGGTGGACAATGCTTCATATGATGATGATAATATAATAATAGTAATAATAGAATTAGTCGGTTTTTCGTTTGATTACTGTAGATACAACAAATAAGGGGAAGCTACTCTGATTTGGTGAATTAACTGGGGGGGGGTAATAATTCCACTTAGGAAATAATTAATAGCAAGTCCATTTGATTTAGTAACTCAAATGAAATGCAACATTATATTGCTTTATCAAATGTAAAATTTCTTTGTTCATAAAAATTGTTTTAAAAAAAACAGCAACAGTTATCAAGTGATATTTTTATGCATACATAGCAAAAAGTATCCAAAAGTTGACTGCATATTTTTTTTTTTTTTAAATTTTAAAACTGTCTAGTTATTGAATTCTAATATATTTATCATATACAAATATATAGGATATGTATATAAAGCCTCTTTTGCTTAATTTTTGGTTTTAATCTAGGTAAATTCTATTTTTCTTTAGAAAATTTGATTTGTGGAATTATTTCCTGGACCTAATTAAAACAGTTTGCTTGCAGTCTATATTTGTCCAACAATAAATTAATTCCAAAAGATGAGGTTATAGTATGCATTCTAAATATATTGTAAGTTAACAAAAATGAATTTATCAACTATAACAAATCATTTACTGCAGACAAAAGTATCTAATCCAATAGATGAAATTCATAAACAAATTTGTCAGCGAAAACCTAATATCGACAGTTACAGAGTGCATATCAGAGTCAGTAAAGCTGCTAGTGTTACATTAGCACTAATAAAAATCAATATTGCAAGACAACCTACGGATGCTTGCATAATGAGATTACACAATAATGGAAATTAATGATTAAAACATTTTTTTTTTTTTTTTTTTTTTCCAGATGCATACCCCAGTATGTGGGGATGGCTTCCCCTTAATTCTTAAATTTATCGCTCAACCAGTATAAAATGAAAGATTGCTTAAAATTTGAGATATATTTCCAGTGTTGAAAAAAATTTAAACAAAAAAGCAAATATGAAGATTTTTTTTTTTTTTTTACTTTATTAGTTGGTACGTAGAGGTCTGCCTTGTGTCTGAGATAGTTGCGTATTTCCTACCAGTGCCAAAGGTTGATAATAATTCAAGACGTGGTAAAAGCAGGAATGCCTATCCTCAAAGCAGGCAGGCTTTCCTACTTGTAAGATTGGCACAATACAATCTTTTTTATTTGCATTGTGCCTTACTAAGTAAAATATTTACTCAATATAATGCATTAACTTATTTCCATAAATCAAAATTACCATTTTGTCATGGAGTCATAGTTAGTAAGCTAGTCACTCAGGCTACTACTTTGAGTTATGTTCTCACCAGGTGTCTTTATAATTTCGTGCTAGACTAAGCTCGACATAGTATGTGACTATGAAAGGTGAAGATAGGACTGAAAAACAGGCTTGTAGATTAAAAAATCTATAAGAGAGTACTATTGACTATGAAGTAGGTTGAGATTTAATTTTGGAATGGTTGTGATAGATAACAAGTAATAACTATAATGATGAACTTAATTATTCTTTTATTAGTATTAACTTTGGAATCAGTTGAACCCCAGGATCAAGTGTTACTTTTAAAAAATGTATTTATTATTTCTTCTTGCAGTTTATGGTATGGAAGTTTCGTCATTACTGCTACAAGAAAAATAAAACAGAAAATTACTGGATTCCAACATTTGGAATTTTTCCAACATTTCTTTCAAGCATAGCCTGTTTAGTAAGGTATTTTTTTTGTTTTGCTTTTTTTTTTTTCAATTGATTATTTTACCAAAGATAATCTCTCCTAAAGCAGTATTATCAGACCTCAACCATTTATTTGTTAACCATCTGATATCTATACTAATATTTGAGCCTTTTGTTTAGTTTGTGCCTCTGCTCTGAAAGAAAATCTGATCGACATCTGAGAAATTTTTAAATCTGGCAAAAATCAGTATGTTATCTGATTTTGATAAAAATTTGTGATACTAATTTATTAAAGAACAATTTTTTTTTTTTTTTTTTTTTTAATTTTCATTTGAAAAGTTGAAAGAAAAATTTTTTTCAATGATTCCTACCCAACCCTCTACTATTTTAATGATTTATTTCATTTATACTTTCATGTCTCCATTGATTTTTTTTTTTTTTTTTTTTTTTTTTTCTTTTCTCTTTTTTTCATCAAGTGAAAAAAAATTTTCTTCAAATCAAAAGCCTAAATTATGGTTAATCGGATAAAACTAAAGAAATTGTCAAGAAGAAAATATTTTACTCGATTCTCCTATTTTTTTCTGTTTTTTTTTTTTTTTTTTTTCTTCTTCATTCCCAAAGTAAGACTCCAAGTTCCGGGATGCTTTTCTAAAAAAGGTAACAAAATTAATATTTCAAGGAATTTATCTGGTAAATGTGTTAAAGACAATAAAGACAGCGGTGTAGAGAAAAAATGAATCATCAAAGTGGTAAGAATCATATGAAACAAAGTGATTTTTTTTTTTTTTTTTTTTTTTTTTTTAAATTTGTCCTTAAATAGGTATTAAATTTTATTAAAATCAAATATATATTTTGCCAGACTTTTTTAATTCCCCAGGTGTCAATTTCTGGTGAAATGGCGTCCATATTGTTTGTACTTAATATTTGGCAGGAAGAATCACTAGAAATAGACTTTCTGCATAAGCTGACCTTTGAGGTGAACTGAGGTCATTCTCTGGCCAATATTTTGGTTCTAACATCAGAAAAATTTAGCTTTTAAACCCAGAATTTCCGTCATTCATTCTTCTTATGAATCACACATATTTTTCTCTCGATACAATCGATTCTTGACAGTTTTGGTGTTTCTTGTCGGATATCACTTTTTTGGCAATGAGACATAGCAGCAGTAAAACTAACGTAGTTCATGGATGTTTTCATTTCTCCCTCTACCAATTTCATTTTCTCATTGAGAAAAATTCAGCGTCATTCAGTTTATAGTAAGTTGCCTCTACCCTTTCTTTTGTCATTGACAAAAAATCCAACAAATTTCACTATTGAAGAACAGGTAGTACAGGGATGAAGCCTTCAGACACATGACGCTATGCTAGATCAGGACAGTTTCTGAGAAAAACTAGAAAGTAATTATTCTATCATTTTGGGATGGGGTGAAGTATTGTAAACCATTATTATTCATTTTTGTTTTTTGTTTAGTTTCATCTTAATTTTTTATTGATTTCTTTGATCACTACTTCAGTGAAGCCATCAATCCACAACAGTCGGTAAAGAGTGCATAATGGAAGTAAAGATTCACGTCTCTCTGTGAATAATTGTTTTATTTTTCCATTTGCTATGTTGGGTAATAAGGAATAAATAACATATTTCAATGTGTTGTCTAATTTGAACTTGTGTTTTCCTGGCAATACAGGGCATCCCTACTAGTATAATCATAATGTACATTTTCAAAACAAAAAAATTGAAGAAAGATTGTAAAAAAAAAAATTATCAACTATAAATTGTATATGTAGACAATATAAATCTGGAGATGATCCTGGTTTAAAACTTGTTTACACTCGCAAATCTGTTTACCATGAGAATTTGCATCAAGGAAATTTTGCTCATATTCGCACGAATTTGGACCATTTTTGGTGAAATTTTTAATTTCAATGAAATTTTTATCGATTCAATTCTGAATTGATTTTTTTTTTTTCGTTTTTTTTTTAAGTATTTTTAAAGAAAATCTTATTGAAATATTTTGAGTCAACTCCCTGCCTTTCTAATTTTATTAGATCTCAATAAAATAAAATATCTTTGGGATTACCAAAATATTGACATTCCTATTAAGATAAGTCTACAGAAATATTAAATCTGTTGAAATTTCATTCAATGCTGCACACTTTTTTTTTTTTTTTTTTTTTTTAATTAGCCCTGAATCGGAAAATAAGGAAGGCAAAAAACTATGATATTTTTTCATTGGAAAATTTCATTTTGCTTTTTTTTTTAAATTGATAACGGCAAATAGAAAGGATTTAGAAAATATTACAAGAGGATTATGCCGTAATTTCTATAGTACAAGAGGTTGAATGAAATGTGTTGGATTGATTATTTCTGATGTACAAGAATTAACCAATCTGAACTAACTCCATTTTTCTTACTTTGGTTAAATGAATTTGGTCCAATCAATAATAAGTAGGGAAGGGGAGAAAGTCGAGTAAAATTGTTAAGTATTACCTCCCCTGAAAATATGTTCACTTACCACTTTTTTCTTAGTCATTTCGTATCATTTTTTTATTTTTTTTTCTTCTGCGTAAGACAGAAAAGGTTAGTTGTTTGTTGATCATTTAAAAGAATTTTAAAGTGGAAATCTAATATAAGATCCTAACAAAATTAATTAACCGTTTCTGTTGTTTGTTGCAATATATATATATATATATATATATATATATAATTGATAATATTTCAAAAACTGATGGTTTATCATTATTTCAGACAAAGTTTGGGTAGTTGACTTTCCCCATATCAGACTATATAAGATACTGATAATCTCTGTATTTCATAACGTATGTTACTTATCAATTTTTCAACTAGTATTTCTTTCATTTTGATTTCAGCTGCTTTCTAATCCAGGTTGTATAGAATGACAGTCGTATAGAAAAACATCCAAAATTAATGAAAGTAGATCAAAGAGATACTAGTTGAAAGATTGATAACTGACAATACTTATTTCAGAAATTAGAAAAAGTATGTTACTTATGCTTAGTTGATTTTTAACATTTTTATTAAAAAATGAAACCACAGTTTTTCATTTATTTTCAAAAGTATTTTCAGTCATTCATTTTCATTTCACATAATGTTTTACACATTTCTCCTGATTTTAATACCTGTTATCATTTTGTAATAATTAATTTCTGATGCTGTACACCAGAATTATTCAAACAATTTCAGAAATATCAATTTTTGTTCTTCATGGAGAGGCCTATTTTATATATTGATTGTGGGTGAATGTATGCACATGGGAAATTGGGAAATAACTTGATTTTAACTGGTTTTGTGAGAAATATATCCTTTGGTCTCAGTTATTTTTTTTAATTTTGAAAACCAACCAAAAGTACGTACTTGTTCAACTGATTCAAAATACAATAAAAGCAGCTATCATTCTTTTGTTTCCATTTAAGCTATTGGGAAACAAATGTTAAATGTACGTGATATTGATATTAGTAAAATTGTCATTTATACACTGGCATTATATAAAAGATGAAGTAAATCAAGATCTTTTAAAAAAAATTTTTTTTTTTTAATAGAAATTATTCATTTTGGAGGACACACATATTAATAGTTATATAAAAAGCAATAGAAAAAATCATTTTTAAATCCACTCCAGAAAGTTTTATCTAATCCCTAACATGAATTAAACTCTTTGTAAACAATTATTTCTAATAATTCCTATAACTCAAGTTAATATCTCTTTATGATAAAAACAAAATTCACAGTATTCTAATAATTGCAAATATAGTATTTAGTGACATTTGTTATTACAAGTTATAAATTGATCATTTAGTTATATTCTGAATTTCTTATCTTTACAGTCATATGAAAACCCAGTCAAGAACCTTCACAGATTTGTTACCATCCCTTAAGCAGCACATGTATTATGCGGAGGCCATGCATATACTTAAAACTAGCTTTCCAGACTGTTTTTCTGACAATGTAAGCTTAAAACTTGTATATTCCATATTTATTTCCTTTCATTTTTGACAACATGAGCATTTAATTATGAATATTCAAATATCTTTTGCGGTAAGATATTTCTTTCTCCATGACTTTTATTTCGAAATTTCACCCATGTATTTTTCAGACACCGTACTTTCTTGCAACGATTAATTTTATTATTAATTTTTGACTCGTTTTTCTTTGGTTTTATTTTATTTGGTGTTTACGAGCGCTACATTTTATGCTTGCCAGCCATGCGATTAAAGGGAGGTAACTCCCTTATCTGACTAGCTCAGAATTGTTGTGAGAAGTATTTAGCCCATTTGTAAAATGAATGAATGGAGTCTTTTTCAGTCTAAAAAAATGTTTTCCATGCTTACAACCAGATTTTTATCTTTGAAAAAGTTGTTTACAGTGAAAACAATGGGATGTAATAATTAGCATATAGCAAATTCATATGCAAAAAAAACATCTTATTTTTTTATAAAAATTTTTTTTTTTTTTCAAAAATGATCTAAAACTTGTTTTAATAGCACAAAAGTAAATTTTCATTTTTCCACAGATAACCTAAGGCTATTGTATTTAAATCCAAAATTAAAACTTGAAAAAAATATTTCCATTATATTGGGCGTTTTTCTAACGTATCAATTTCTCGGGAAGTATTTGTCTTTTATAATAATAATAAACTTCCAAATCTTTACCAAAACGTTAGATAAATTGAGAAATCTAGCTCTAAATGAATAAGAATCATCATTATCAGTCTTTTCACGTTCGTCATTGGACATAGACCTTCTCCAGGATTTGCCACACCTCTCGTGGGTTTTGCAGAGCTAATACTTTCTGAATTTGTCTTATTCATCTCCCCATCTTGTGTTCTGCCGGCTTTGCTTGCACACGTGATATCTGGGAATCCATGTTGTTAGTCGTGATGTTTGGAATTCTTGCAACATGATCAGCCCATTGCCATTTGAGTTTTCTAATAGCTTCTATGGTGTTGTTTTCTCCTTGATGTATTGTGCTATCTTGTGATCTCTTCATGTGAGGTTCATTCATGTGCACAGTGCATGCTTTTCGATTTGCAGGTCAGTCTCTTGATAAGAATTATTAAATATATTGCTATGAATTTCTTTTTGTTTTTCTTTTTCTTTTTTTCAAGCTATACAATCATTTATCATTTATTCATCACCTGAAACAGTCTTAGTCATGCAGCACCTCTTTCTCAAACCTTGCTTTCTGGCTATCTTGGCAATTTTCTGAGGTATCTCAATCTCATCTTATTTTTCTTCTTTTTCTCTTTAATAAGGATTTGAAAATATCATTTTTCTTTCTGGATAATTTTCTCACATAATCGAAACAATAGTTTTGAAGTTAATGATCTTATAGTTACCTCAATTAAAAAGTGCCTCTCTGATGTCTAATGAATACTTATATTTTATCTTAATCTTTTAATCAACTTATATGGACTGGATGGTTTCCAATTGAGTGAATCTTTGACTATATTATCCAATAATTTGGAATTGTTGTTTGTAAATAGCAAACTTCTGTTTAGTTTCCAGTTAGGGAAAATTCTGTCGATGATCTCCTGAGAATATTTTGACATTTTCGTTCTACACTTGGTCAAATATGCTTCAACCGATTCTTTTATAGAGACAAAATTTGATCGATCTTTTGACATCACAAGTCTTTCATTTCCAAACCACAGTTTGGGGGGATATTTTCATGTCTTTCAAAGCAATCGCCTGTTGCACATCATGAAAAATTTACTTTTTAGATGTCTAACACAAAGAATCATCAACAAATGGGAGAAAACACTTCTCAAGGCTTTCATTATAGCCTTTTCTTGATTGGAGCCGAACTGCAGGTTTTTTATGAAAATTCTGCTCAATAGGTAAAATGTCTTGGATTCTCACTGCAATATGACTGAAGAAATAATGAGAAACCTCAAACAGGTCCAAAAAACATGGGATTTTCATTAGGTATCAAATTGATTATTCTCAAATTTTTTAAAGAAAACTTGCTTAGGTAGTATGCACCAAGGTTAATGTCTTATCAATTCATTGACAAACTGATTTGTTTTGTATTTCTTATTTCTACATACTGTGCCTAAATATTCTTTGTCTTAATTTTACTATTTTCCTTAATTTTTTCCATTGTTTTTGTCTTGTAGAAATTATTGTCAAAAGGTTGATTCCCAATGAATTGGAATGAAACTTTTTCTGAATTCTGAATTTTTAGGGTTTATTATTGACATAATTTGATGTTGGAAATTGCCTTTTTTTATTGGTTAAATTATATCTATTTACAGAGACTATATTTGTAAAATCTGGCTGAGGGTCCAATTCAACAAAATCACGAACACCCAGTGCTTGTGTACAAATAAAATTCTTGCTTGTTGTAAACTATTTGAAGTGAGTCTTGCAAATAATTCGATGCGTTGTATTACACATTGAATTGTCCCAATCTCCAGAGTTATCATAAAATGTTTCCATGTTCAAGTCTTTGAAGGTTTTCCGAATTGTTGCAAAAAAAATGGCATTTGCTTTTATTAAGCAGAGAGACGAAAAAAGAGGAAGTTTGCTAATCTCTTCTATAATACACGTTGTCCAACCCCAGAAAGTATGGTAGTATGCTGTACTTTATCAATATAACTGGAAAGTTGACACCCCTAATTCCATGAAAACTATAAGGCAAACAAGATTAATCACAAAATGACAATAGTTGGTTACAAACAAATTTCAAGCATAAAACTCAAACAAGTAATAATGTGCCTCTAAACCAATTATTCAATCATCATCAGTCTTTAATCATCTGTTGTTGGACATAGACTCTTCCAGAATTCGCCAGACCTCTCTATCATGGGCCTCAAGGAGCCAATACTTATTGAACTTGTCTAGTTTGTCTCTCCATCTTGTATTCTGCCAGCCTCAGTTTCACATGTGATCTCTGGAGGTCCACGTTGTAAGTCCTGATATCCATTGGTTGGCTGCTATTCTAGCAATATGACCAGCCCTTTTATCTTTCTAATGCTTTCTGTGATATTTCGGACTCCTGTTTCTTCCCTAATATATTGTGCTGTCTTGAGTTTCCATGTTCCAGCTTACTTTCAGTTTTGCTGAAGTTCATGTGAAGGTCAACTTTCTTGCTTTCTTCATTCAGTTTATCAAACACTAGTTGGAGGTCGTGGAGGTTCTCTGTAAAGAGAATGATGTTGTCTGTAAATCTGAGGTTGCTAAGGTATTCACTGTCTATTCAGATTCCTTTTATTTTCAAAGTCTAGGTTTCGGAATATCATCTCGGGCAGGCTGTGAAGAGTTTGGGTGAGCTGGTATCACCTTGTTTTACTCTTTTTTCGAGCTGAAAAGGTTCTGAGTCTCTATGTAGCCTGATGAAGGAGCTGCTGTGTTTGTATACAAAACTCCTTGTGGAGTGATAGCCTCAATTCGTTTGGAAATTTCCACCTAGTCAGAGGCCTTCTCGAAGTCAATAAGTGGCATTTTGTTAATAATTTGCATAATTTTTTTCTCCTTCAGTACCAGTTCTTCATAGCCTTTCTCTCTCAGCTTCGTCAGCACTTCCAGGTTATAAGTCGTGCAACGTAGATTAAAAAATTGAGGGAGAAAAGGTCATAAGACGGACTGAGAAAATTTTCATCAAAATTTATATTGAAAATATTGAAAAATAACTCCTTACCTTCAAGGTAAGGAGTTATTTCCCCGAGTCAAATAATGGAGTTACCTCGCTTTAATATGTGGCATGAGTGGCCGGCATAAAAAATAGTGCTGGATGTTTACGCCTAATAGTAGTAGATGTAATAGTCTTAGGTTGTCCAAATTTTTGTCATTATTAATTTTTTTCTTAGTTTTTTCTCTCATCTTATTTTTGGTGGTTTCCATTTTGTAATAATAGACATTATAATCTCAAATTGTCTGAATTTCTTGGATGATTCATTGTCATCATCATCATTAATTTCGGACAAGTCTGTTGTCTCATTTTGTTGTATTTTTTATCACAACTCTCTGGTCAGTTTTATATTTATTCAATGACAACTAATGAAGTGGTATTAACTGAAAATAAAGAATGAGCTTCTGCTGAGATTTGAACTATAATGCATCATTTAAATTAGTCATATAGCTATATTCTTTTCTTCTCCAATCCCCAATACACTGCTATGTTTTTGTTAATTCATACTTATAGTATTAGTTGTAATAGTCTTCAAATTTCTTAGATGAAGCATTGTTATTACCATTAATTTCAGACTGGTCTTTTTTTCATCCTAATTTGCTTTTTATTGCCACTCTCGGGTGGCTTTTATGTTTTTTTTCTATGATCATTAAATAAGCAGCAGAGATTGATGATTAAGAAAAGGTTCTGGCAAGTCAAAGATTGATATTAATTGCAACGATTCATTTGAAAATTGTTTTGTTCCTCAAGGAATAATTGGTTTTCAAATATTCCTATTTTCTTCCAGTTCACAGAAATAAATGATGAGAATTTATGTGCTGTGAATATTAACTCTCCAAAGTCCATAATCTACAACAACAATAAACTGTAACTTTTTCTGTTTGTTTCCTTGGTTCTCTATCCATTACTTCCATGTATTACTGATGAAAAATACATGATAAAAGTAAGATTGGATATATTGACAGGAAAAAAAGAAAATTTAAAATAATCATCTATATATCTATGCCTATGTTTTCTTATTTCTTTATTTATTCATTTCATTTCATTTTATTTATTTATTTTTTTTTTTTTGAGAAATCTTATTCTCTACAAAATAATGACTTCATCTGCATGTTTTATATCTTAGTTTTTATAATAGCTGTGATTTCCGCTGATCTTACTGGTTAATATTAACAACAGAACTGCCTGTTGGTTATGATGAGTGCACTTTTATGAAATTTCTGTAGAAATTCATTTTGAAAGTCTAAGATTAAAAATTGGGATCATTTCAAGCATTCTTTTTTTTTTTTTTCTTTCTTTTTTTTTTGCTTGCTTCTGCATTATTAAATTTCAAGGATTATCTAGTTGTCTAGTTTTCACTGAAAGAATTTTCACTCCTTCTTATTACTACTTCCACTAGGTGCCAATGATAGTAATGATATTGATAATAATGGTTCTGGATAAACTTGAATGTTAAATTCTGTCTTTTTTTTTTCTTGCAGGTACCATCTCCATGGTCTCTTATAACTCTGCTGTGCATCATCTCGGACACTGTGAAAAGCATTGAGCAATTGCTACAAATTTTAGCTTCTGCATCTTCCAAAAGTTCATTTGATGTCCTCCTTGACAAAGTTTACGAAATTTTGTACATGTTTATATGTAGAAACTGTCACTATACATATTTGCAAGGGTTAGTCTATCATTATCTAAACCTTTTTTATATTTGCTATCAGGATCTTGTAATTAGTACAAAATTATTCCAATACCATGCCAGCACTTCTTGCAAAATCCCTGACTAGTAGGTACTTTCTCATTATCTATACACCACTCATATTTGGTATCTGTAAGGTTTGTTATCTGTGATTGCAGAACGGATACAGGTATCTTAATTAAACAATTACAGTACTGTACTTGAAAAGAATTTCGAAGTACTCCAACTCCCAACGTGACAAATTGTATGATTTTCTCATACTATGCAATTAATCAGATAGGTTTAGAAGAGATCTGTCAGGATTACAGGTTGCTTCACAATCGACAGTTGCATCTTTGAGGTGTGTAATAGTTACTACCTGGTCAGTTAGAGGGTTTGTAGATACAGCTTAGAAGCTCATTATTCTTGGTTATCTTCTTAAACGTATCATTGAGGCAAGTCCACTCGTAATTTTGTTCCTATCAAAAGAGCTGACGGACAATCAGTTGTTGGATTGAAAATCAGTGATATAGCTGTACAAGGCTCATAATTTTCTTTTCCCTGGTCTAAATTCAGTCTTTTTACCCTCAGGATCACCTGTTAGAATATGTCCTGTCAATTTCCTAGCTTGATAAAAGGCAGCAAAAATCTATGCATACTGGATTCTTCTACCTTATACAGTTTAAAGTCACTCTGGAACAAAGTATAGCATCTTTCACTTACTGTGTGGCATTATTGCAATATTTAGAAACGATGAATATTTAGAAAATTTTACTTATGAGGATGGATCAAAGTCTATAGCTTGACACACTCATTGATCTGAAATTTTAACTGTATAATGTACAATCCATATAAATAATAGAACAGCAGGGTTTAATGCATTGAAAAGGGGGGAGATTATGCTGAAAAATAAATATTTGTTGTCTAAAATCTTTCATTTCTTCTTCAGGCTACAGACTTATTGTCAAACCATTTTTTTTATTCAAGTTGCACTACCTTGCAGAACAAAAGGGCTGTAACTTTTTATCTATAGCTAGAGTGAGAAGTGAATTCATGCCTCTTCTAAGTGCATGGCTCATCAATTCCATTTTTTATACCAATAACTGTTATGTCACTCCACACCTTTTTATTGACAAACCTATGGGTATCATATTTGCTCAATATGGTCACTACATAGAAATCAATATGCCATTAATTCTCATAATTCTGTTTTTTTATGCAAGTATATTACAAATTTATATAAGTCATTTTACAAGAGTAGCCATGATTGATTATTTAATGAGAAAAATTATTCTATCAGGTAAATCTTTAAATTTCTAGCGTTATCTATCGTCTCTCCTGTGCACTGCACTCGTTTGAAAACTCTGGCACAGTAACAGTAGCAGATCTTAACCAGTCCATTGAGCCACAGAATCAGCAATCTATTCTCAAATACTGGTAAGTTGGTTTCTAAAATCTAATCCTTTGACTAATCACTTCTGATTGTTTTCCTCAAATATCATTGTCGGGTGAAGTGTCAATCTATGTATTAAGTGACGGATATATATCATCCAATCACGAAACAGAGAACGAAATAGACTACATCCTAACGGACAAAAAACGATATCGTCAAGGACATCCAAGTCCTGAATCAAGTCAATGTAGGCAGCGACCACAGAATGGTACGATGTAAAATACAAGTAAACACTAACAAAGAATGCAGGAAAATGTTCCACACAAAACCGCAGCCTCTAAACATACCAAAAGAGCACGCTCGATCTTTCAATCTTGAACTGAAAAACAGATTCAGAATTCTTACTGAACAAGACACCAACATCAACAAACTAAGCAACAAAATGACGGCATCAATAATTGTTAAACCAAATATGAAATTAACATTTCCTTACTAATTGCACAACATTCAAACCAATGAGCACACAACCCATTAGCAAAATCACAGATGAAACTAGAAATCCCATGGAAAAACACAGAAACCTCCGACAACAACAAAAGAGAAAATTGAAGAGGCTGAACTAAATAAATTGATCAAGAAAAAACGAAGAAATGACAGAAGGAGATACATGACGGCAGTCATCAATCGACACTAGAAAGAGATCAGGGCTTCAAAGCTATAAACAAAGGCCTCAACTCAGATCAAAGGCAAATAACTAGCATAATTGAGGAAAATGGAAACCTAACAACAGACAGACAGGATTGTCGAACGTGCCAAAGAATTCTACCAAAAACTTTATTCATCCAAACAAGGACTATAAAACAATGAGCGGGATACGCAAGACGTGAGCAATCAACTTGAGGACTTTCCAAAAGTAATCCAGTAGGAGGTGAAACAAGCGTTTAAACAGACGAAGAAAAGAACAGCCCCTGGACCAGACAATATCACCATCAACCTACTCTGAAAAGCTGGTAAAATTATCACTAGGAAACTGGCCGTCCTGTGTCTAAAACACAGTAAAGTCCTAGACGATTGGAACACTGCTATCATAATGCTTTTATATAAAAAAAGGAAACCCAAAAGACCTCAACAACTACAGACCTATAAGTCTACTCAACTGCGTATACAAACTTTTCACAAAGATCATCACCAACCGAATCACAAAAACACTCAATGAAAACCAGCCACGTGAACAAGCTGGCTTTAGGAAAAGCTACTCGACCATGGACCACCTGCATTCGATAAATCAGCTGAAAGAAAAAGCAGCAGAATATAAACTACCACTTGCCGTAGCATTTATCGACTTCAAAAATGCGATCGACTTAGTAGAAATCCCTAAGGTTATGGAGGCCATCACTCGACAAGGTGTAGATCCAGTATATGTTGAAGTGCTGAAACATATATACAATGACAGCTGCTCCTTTATCAGGTTACATAAAGACTCGGACCCCTTTCAACTCCAAAAAGGAGTAAGGCACGGTGATACCAGCTCACCTAAACTCTTCACAGCCTGCCTTGAGATGATCTTCAGAAGACTAGACTGGGAGAGTAAAGGAATCAAAATAGACGGCAAGTATCTGAGCAACCTCAGATTTGCAGACGACATTGCCCTTTGCAGCAGAGAACCTACACGACCTCCAACTAATGATAGATGAACTAAATGAAGACAGCAAGAAAGTTGGCCTACACATGAACTTCAGTAAGACGAAGATCATGTGCAACAACCACATTGGAGATAAAAACACTAAGATCAAAATCAAGGACACAGAACTAGAGGAAGTAGATCACTACATCTACCTAGGACAACGAATCTCCATGAGACCCTCAAAAGAAGAAATGAAGCGAAGAATCACACTAGGATGGCAAGCCTTTGGCAGAGCAAGTTCAACCATCAAAAATAAGAAGATCCCATTAATCCTAAAAAGAAGGGTGTATAATCAATGTGTCTTCCCAGTAGTCACTTACGGAGCTGAAACATGGAACTTAACCAAGAGACAGAACCGTAAGCTGAGAACCATGCAACGTGCACATGAAAGAATAATGCTGGGCCTCACATGGAGAGACCACAAGACAGCACAGTACATCCGAGAAAAGACAAGAGTCAAGGACATCATAGAATCCATTAAAAATCTCAAATGGCGGTGGGCTGGCATTATTGCAAGAATGGCGGACAATCGATGGACATCATGATATGGATCCCCCGCAACGCCCATGATAGAGAAGTGTGGTGAATCTTGGGGAAGGTCTATGTCCAACGACGGACATTAAAAGACTGATGATGATATATCATTCTGTCGGATCACATATATCAATTTCTCAATACATAACTGTTGTGTTTGAAAAAGCAAATAGACAGAGAATAAACGAGATGAGAATCGGGTGTGATTTCAGCTTTTGGATTAACGGCGACTGTTTAGCTCAATGGTAAGAGCATTGCTACATTGAAGCGGCTGACCTAATGGTGGCAGGTTTGATTCCTGCAGCAGCCCCATTTTCTTTAATTGTTTTTTCTATTTAAGTTGTCAACGGTGAGTGATACATTGACCTTGTAATGATGGAAGATCATTTCAAATAAGTCTCTATATAACACAATTTATAATCATATATGTGTATATATATATATATATATATATATATATATATATATATATATATATAACTTTTGTCTGTTATTGATGCAATGTAATGCTGAATTGATAGTTTCGTTTCAAGGCAAGAAATACTAATTAGATTTCATCTTAAAAGTATCAAATTATATTAGATTTGAGTTGCTGATAAATTTTATAGTAGATGAATTTATTACTCTGAGTATAAGATTATTTTGTCTACTTCTGTGTTAGTAGTTAATGCAATTTGGGATCGGTTTCCACCTTACTGTTTTGTTTTTTTTTTTTTTCTTTCTTCAGTGAGAGCAGTAAAAAAATTCGATTTAGTCCTGAACAACTACAGATTATCAACCATAATGCCAAACCTGGAGATATTATCAAAATCATAGCCTTTGCTGGTGAGTGACTAACCTTTTTATATCATTTCATTAACGCTTACTTAAGAAGTATGTTTTCATAATTGGACTGTTTTGTCTTGCAATTGAACTTATGACTCTTGGAATTCAAAACAACCGATAACTACAATAGCTGCTCTTTATCCACAAAGCAAAGAAATTTAATCTGTGAGCTGCCACAGACAAGATAACTTATGGAGTCTTTGTAGCTAAATTTTTTTCATGGCACTGTCAACAGAAAGACAGGCTAGCCAGTAGAAGGGATGCCAATTCAAATCTCACCAGAGGCTCCTGATCCACACTGCTTATTTCTCCATCAATCTGAGAGTCGTGATAAAAGGCAACAGAAATAAGATGAAAGAAAAAACTAGTCAAAAATTCATGATAATGATAATGCTTCATCTGAGAAATCCATAAAATCATACTTTATCATCTTCATAAAATTCTTTTAAATAGAAATTTACAAATGCATAAATTAAAATCACTTACAAAATACAAGGCATACTAAGTTGAGAATCAACCACCCATATAAAACAATGTATATATGTATATATATATATATATATATTCACACACACAGTTCATGTGGTACAAATCAGCTAGCAGTATAACATATAATAATATAATCAATCACCAGATGAGGCTCGAAGAGGGCAGAAACATGAGCTAGTTTGTGTAGCGATTCCACATTCTACTATATATATATATGTGTGTGTGTGTGTGTGTGAGACTTCTCATTGAATGTATGGATATTAAATTGATCCGAGGCAGAGTGCACAGATACTGTGCTCCTGGGCAGAAATGCTAATCCATTTGTAAATAATCCCCTCATTTTTATGGGTGTCATGCTATTAATACATGAAACTTTATTAATCAAGAATTCAGTGTCCATGCTCAAATGGAACTTTAATATTCTTTTAGAATCGCTGTTACCTATGTAAAATACCTGTGTGTGTATGTGTCTAATGGATAGAATTAACGACAGAAGCTGGAATAGACCTAGTTTTCCCACCGTAACAGCAAAAACAGTCCTAAGTCCTAGCCTAATTTAGGGAAGTAAATTCTCTAGTATCTGTCTGTTCCATCGTGTTAAACCAAATATGAAATTAACATTTCCTTATCAATTCCAATCCCATCAGATCCCTTTAGAATCATGACCAAGTGATTGGCAGATGGCTCTCTTACCGACTGAGTCATACTAACAAGTTTTACGAATCTACAAAATTTCATCTTACAAATATGCTAAAAATATATATATTTTTATAATTTTCCATTTATCAGATGTACAATGCAAAAGTTTTTGTAATCATCTTCAGTCATGATAGGAGGAGGAGTGTCTGCAGTAGCCAGGCTTACTCTCAAGTAATTTTTGTCTGAAATTCTAAGATAAGTAATGTTGTTATTCCAGGATTTTTTTTTTCTTCAGCTGAGAGTTCACCTTTTAGTTTTCACTGAAATGTTTCAGCTGGTTTATTCTATAGGCTTTCTCAGCTGTAAATTCCATCTCATAATTTTGTGCGATTTTCAAATAAAATCCATTATTTTGCTCTGTCTTCTGCAGAAATAATGATTCTTTAAAAGTTCATAATGATTATGAAAGAAATATTGGGAATTATAGAAAAATAATATCTGAATTCTGCCTTGTTTCCATTCAAGAAAATGAGTGTTTTTTTTTTATTTATTTTTTTTTTTTTTTTTTTTTTTTTTGCTTCATTTTTGCAGGGACAGGGAAAACTTCGACTCTTGTACGTTACACTAAAATGCGTCCTGGATTGAAGTTCCTTTTGGTTGTCTTCAACAAGTAAATCTTTTTTTCTTTTTATCAATTACACAGTGCAACACCATTTTCGTTCCTGGATAGTGAGTGTTATTTTCTGATTTCATATGTATGAGAAATATAGTAGAATGGCTATTCCCTACGAACTTTGCTTTCATGACCAGGACAGTGATATTCAAATGTAATTGTTTTTCTTACTTCATAAGACTGTGCAAATTTGCCTATTGTCCCATTGAAAATAGGTAGATTTTAAATTATCACTCTCTTGTTCGTAAAAGCAAAGTTCAAAGGGTATTGACATTTTCTAAGCATTTTACACATAATCAATCAGAGAAAACACTTATTACCCAGGAACAAAGAAGTTGCAGTGTTATCAAGGTTTTCAGTTTAATCAGTCAATCTGCTAACTGTTTGATTCTGAAGGAGTTATATGGGATTCTTGATAAGTACGCTTTCTTCTCATAAACTCATGAGTTTGCGCCACATCATCATCATCAGTCTTTTAATGTCCGTCGTTGGACATAGACCTTCCCTAGGATTCGCCACACCCCTTTATCATTGGCGTCGTGGAGACAGTATTTCCTGAATCTGTCGAGTTCATCTCTCCATCTTGTTTTCTGTCGGCCTCAGTTTTGCATGTGATCTCTGGGGATCCATCTTGTGAGACGTGATGTCCATCAGTTGCCTTTCATTCTTGCAACATGGCCTGCCCACTGCCATTTAAGTTTTTTAATAGTTTCTATGATGTCATAGACACTCGTTTTCTTCCTTATATACTGTTCTGTCTTATGATCTCTCCATGTAAGGTTGAGCATGATTCTCTCATGCGCACGTTGCATACCTCTCAGTTTGTAGGTCTGTTTTTTGGTCAGGCTCCATGTTTCAGCTCCATAAGTGGTTTGTACCACACTCGTAACTAATTTTTTGAACTAATGGTTGGTCTTAAAATTGAAAAAAGCTTACAGTTGACAATTTATCTTGGCATTATTATTATCTACAGAATTGCTAATTGCATTTATCTCTCACTATTTCTCAAAATTTCCAAATTGGAAATGCAATATATGGCCTTGAATTGGTTCAGAGGGAGCACATATGTAGATCCTACTATAAAAGCTTAACGTTAAACTAGGAGATCTGACTATCCTCTCCAATATCTTACACACTATTGAGGTTAAACTTACCAGTCTATGTTCCCCTGCTATAGCCTTATTTCCCTTTGTGAATATTGCATTTATTATAAGTACCCAAAAAATGAAAGAAAGCTTTCTTTCTATGATTGATTGTCTAAAGATTATGGCATGCGATAGCTCCTTCAAAAAACATTGGTGAATTTTATCCTTCCCAGGAGATATATCAGCTCAAGATTGTGTAGAAGCCTCTATATCCTTTCTTATTTTATCTCAATTTCCTGCAATTCTTTGTACACTTTCCTTGGTTCCAGAGCTGGAGTATACTCGTCTGGCTCAAATGTGAAAATGCTACTAAAAAGTTCTAAGATTTTAGCCTTTTCCTCATCATTGTTAGTCTTTTCAGATTTAGAGTTATTTGGGTCAATACATAATTCACTGACCCCTTGTGTAGTTTTACTCTTAGAGTTTATATATTGCCAAATCTGTTTTGAGATAGATTTTGCCTCATGAGAGAGATTCTTCTTTCTTTCCTTGCTTTATGCACAAACTTCTTTACTTGATTTCTGACTCTGTTATATTTCACTCTGATAGATGAGTCTTTGTGATTAACTAGCTTTCTTGATAGTCAGTTTTCCTCCTTAATCTTACTATTTCATTAACCAACGATATCCTCTTGCCTCTCTGTCCTCTTGTTTTTGGTAATGGAACTTGTTTTCCCTCTATTTTTCTTATCATATCATCATTTTCTTTCCAATTGTCATCTATACTGTTATGTTCGATATTACTAAAATTCTACAGCTCCTCTCAGATTTCCTTGAAGTTGCCTTATTGTAGGATCTTCTACCCAGCTTCACTCTGCCTGGTAGGTTTTGTAACTGACTGGAACATAAAATTTTTTTGTAGACATTCGATGATTTTAAATTCATTAGAGTTCACTTTCTTTATAGTGTCCCAGTCTATGTTATCTCCTATAATGATGAAGTGAATTCAAGTTAAGCTGCCTCCTTGGTAACTGAATTTTTTTTGGTTTAATTTGAACCTCAAATTTTTGGCCTAAACCTCCACAATTCCAATCACTTTCGGTTTTGTGTCTCTTATCCTGACTTGGAATTATGTGAATTTATTCCGAAACTGATCAGCATTAGAGTGAAAACATGAAATCCCATAGAAAGGTCATGCATTCAATTTCAGATAAATGTATATTGTTTTTATAATTCAGATCTGTTGCTGAACATGCTAAGACAGTTTTCCCCTCAAATGTTCACTGTTCAACTGGACACGGTTTGGCTTTCAGGAAGACTGGCTTCATGTAAGTATATGAGTAATGTCTTGTGTTGCTTTTCTTTATTTCTTATTTTCATGTCATCCTCAAACTGAACAACAAGGATTTATGCCTATGTATCAATCAATATAAACTAACATATTGATTATAGATTTTACTTCAGGAATACCTAGAATAATGCTGTTTTTATGAGTGTGGGTTTTGATGTGATATGCTTAAGGTATTGCTGTACGAATTAATGTAACCGAGTATGAACTGGAAAAAAACATTAAATCAAAATGAGACTTGCACAGTACGAACATTTTTCAAATAAATAAACCGCACTAATCTAAGTATACCTATAATGTTCATTTATAAATCCAGGGTATCTCAAAAGTTACAATGGTCGCCTCCACCAGCCTTTGCCTTATGCATGTGCAATTCACTCAAGTTAGGGATCCCTGAACATTTTTTATTGTCAAAGTTCTCCCTATTCTTTTCATCTAACCATATAATGAGCTTATATCCAATATTTTCAGTCTATTTGTTTGTTCATATTTCTGTTTGTTTGTTAGTGCTCAAATGATTTCATTGGTTGATTTACCTCCCTTGTTTGACATAACAATAGACATTACATTATAGAAACTCTCAGGAGTTCATGTCTAAACATCACATTAAAACCGATTGAGTTGAGTTGGGACTTTACAAAAAATCAAAATTAGGATACTTGAATTATTAAAAACAAATAACCTAATAAAATAGCTTTAGGCTCCTGAGTGCCAAACTTTACATAAATAACATCATCATTTTGAACAGGCACATTCTTGATTAGTAATATCATGATGATAAAATGGAAAACAACTTGATAAAATCTACTAATCTTACTAGCAGCAGCAGCATGATATTATAATCATATTATTATGATTATAAGTGGTAGTAGTATATTATTACTTTTATTGGAGTAAGTGTGTATGCATGTCTGTCTATGATGACAACACCTCCTTTTGTCTGAAGTGCTTATGTGTATTTTGTCGTCCTCGGCTAGGTTTTTCAATGCAGTAATATATCTCTTATCATTATGTTTGTATTATTATTGCTATGATTATATTGTATATCATTATAATTATTATTATATAATATCATAATTATATCATAATTATATATTATTATGTAAAATAATTTGATTATTATGATTATAATGTGATTATTACAATATAATAATTATGACATAGTTGGTATAATTATATTATCATTTTTATACTATAATTATTTTATAATAATATTGTTTTATTATTTTATTACAGTAATATTTTTTTTTGATATTATCAATATATTATTGTATTGTATACTTTTGCTATACTTATCTTAAATTTTCAATCATACATAATTTTTCTTAAGTAGGCACAGAAAACATTCCATTTTGTAAACAAGTTAATTTTACTGATTTCAGTTACGCCAAGAATGGTAAACTCCATCTTAGAAACCTAAAAGTGTGTGATCTACAAAGTGCTCTCCCCTGTGACAAAGAGCTCAATAGTGTCCGTCATTGCCAAGTTGTGCTGACAGTGCTAGAAAATTTCTTTGCTTCCAAAGATAAAGAATTACAGGAACATCATGTAAAAGCTGCAATTGATATATTGGACACTAAAACGGTGGGTTTGCAAATTCAATGCTTTTTTTTCTTTTTCTTTTTTTTTTTTTTTTTTTCAATCGTTTTTTGTGGGTTTTTTTCTCAATCTTTCAGAAATTAGATTTTTTTGATCTTTTCTAAATTTTTAAAATCTTTTTTGAATTTCCTTTTTAATACCTTTTAAATTTTTCAAAAAAGTTAAATTTTCGAAATTTGTTTTTCATCTTTTTTTCATCTTTTTCTCCCTTTTTTCTAATTTTTTTTCTTGATCATTTGGAATTTAAAATTTTTTATCTAATTTTTTTCAATATTTTTTGGTCTTTTTTGTCTTTTTGAAGAAATTTTTTTTTTTTTTTCAAATTTTTCCTCCTGTTCGAAATGTTTGAACTTTTCAAATTTTTTTCATTTTATTTTTTTTTTCAAATCTTAATTTAATCTTTTCAATCTAATTTTTTTTGATTGCTTCATCTAAAGCTTTCAATAATAATGAATTATATTCCTATTTACTTTGATCATTCAAAAGAGTTCATTTGTAACAAACTAATGTTAATGCATGAAATGACAAGATACAAGGAGAACATTTATAAGTACTGAATCAAATAATTTGAATTTTGGTTGAGGCTACCCATGTTCACTTTTTAAAGGTATGAATCCACATGTCTATGCAGATAGCTTGATGAAAAACTTTCATCACTGGCATGCCACAATAATTGATGGAGAGGTGTTGGTGAGTGAGCACTGAGGGGGGGGGGGACTCTCTCTTATCTATTCTCACTGCCTGTGCTGTAGTAATTGTAATAAAGCTAGGGGCCAGATAGTCGAATGATGTCCATGCACTGATTTCCCAACTCCAAAGCCTTGTTTAATGTATTTGACAGATTAAATAATTCCAACAATGAGGTCAAAATTCAGTAACAACCCTTTAGCTACCAATCCTCAATCACTGCTTATTAATTCTTGACTAGTATTTTTTCATATATCTCGGAATTTTTGAGATGAGGTATTATCATTATTTCTATTATTATTCGGACCATCCTCATCTTAGTTGTTTTTCATACAACGTTTCGGCCGTTGTACTCTACGGCCTTCATCAGGTATCATCTAGACACAGCGTAGTAGTTACAGAATCAGACAAAATTACTGCAAGTAATCTGATGGTTCTAGGTTCAATCCCAGTGTGAGACAATAATAATACTACTAATGCTAAGAGGGGAGTGCGGTCAATATACCCCTGTCGGTTAAATAAAGGGTTCGGTTCGTTACTTCCCAACACCTACCAGATGGAGGCCGTAGAGTACAACGGCCGAAACGTATGAAAAACAACCAAGATAAAGATGGTTTGAATAATAATAGAAATAGTATTATTTCATCTTAGTTCCGATTGATTTGTATCGAAACTCCTTGATCATCATTTCAGAACCTTTTTGTAACCATGGTCGATACAAAATAAAGAATAAGACTCAGACACTAAGTTACACCCCTTATCCTCAGGAGCTTACCTTTCAACTTTGCTTGGCTGTATAACCAAATTGGTTTTGATTTACACTAGAGCACTAGTGTACTGCACTTACTTTTAGTTACTCTTTAGTTTCAGATTTCCTCCTCAGGATTTGGTAACAAGCATTGGCTGGAGGATGCTAAAAAGTTTTGGCACCAAATGATTGACTTCAATAACAAAAATGTCAAGATGACACATGATGGTTACTTGAAGCTGTATCAGATCAAGAGTCCCCAACTCACCAAATATGATGTGATATTAATTGATGAAGCTCAAGACTTGACCCCAGGTGAGTTGCCGAATATTTGGTCTCCTTTTTTTTTCCTCGAAACTATTAGGTGTGTGCAAACGTTTCCTGTGAAAAACTGGTTTTCAACTGTGTATCCAGTTTCTATACCTTTTCCTGAAAGTTAATGAAAAAATATGCCGCACAAATTTAAAAAAACATCATGAAAATTAGAAAATTCGGCAAACAAATTGTGAAGACAAGTAAATTTAAACCATGAACACGAGTAATCACATATATGCAATTTCTGCAACAGTTGCTGCAAACATTGATTTTTTTTGATTTTTTTTTTTTGTTTTTTTTTTTTCAAGTGAAATTACTTGAAACCTGTCGCTTATTAAAAATTCACGGGTCTTTTTTGTTAGTCCCCCAACAAAAGCTAACATCTATGATTTTTAGTTCCAACACAAAACTGAAAATCCTACACCTGACTTCAACCCATAACCCTGTCTGGGAATAGAGGCTAACAAAATAAACTTAACGCATCAATTATGAAAATTTTGGTTCGGCAGGGCATAGCACAAAAGCACCAAAGTGTGTTACTATTTTTTTTTTTTTTTTTTTTTTATTTAAAATTTTGACAGCATTACCATCTTCGGCCAATGCTACAAAAATCTGACAACTTTACTGATCTCGAACCTAATCAAAAACATGACAACTCTTTCGTGAATGGTCAGTTTTGTGATTTGGAAGCCAACTAAAAAGATGTAAAAAGACTGACTGTTTAAGGGGAAGATCAGGCTTGTTTACCTTTCATCCTTTTCTATTTATTACAAAACTGTCAACTAAATTTTCAACAGAACTGTCAACAGGTTTCTTCAGTTTTTAAGTGTGTGCGGCCAGCAGGCTGACTATCTATTATTGTTTTTTGTTTTGTTCTGTCTTTTGAAAATTCACCCTCAAAATAGCTTTTCAGTGTGTGGGGGGGTCAATTTACAATGTAAAATCATCCTGAATTAGTCCATTGATTTGTATCAGGAGGTATTGCTCTTTTTTTTTTTTTTTTTTTTTTTTGAAACTCAAACTTTTTAGTCATCACCACCCAACATAAGGCGAGAGAATTTATTCACTGATGACCTTTTTTTTTTTCCAATTTCTTAATCATCCCCAACATGATTGGTCATACAACAGTTTCTAACGAGACCTGTTATCTTTATTCTTTCTCTCCTTACAGCCATTGCAGACATTTTGATCTCCCAGAAACAAGCCAAGATTCTTGTAGGTGACCCCTATCAGCAAATCTACTCGTTTCGTGGTGCAGTCAATCTTATATCTGATATTGAATCCACACATACTTTCTATTTGACTCAGGTATGCCAACAAATCTTCTCACCAAATATAAAAATGACTCTCTACTTTATCATTTGATTGTTCTGTAATTTCTCATGTCCTTATAAATTCTTTGAAAAATGGTGAAAATTTTTCTATGTGTCTTGGAAACTTATTTGAAATGAAAAAAAAACCCCTCAAATTTGGCCGTTTTGATCATCAGACTCTAAATTTTGTTATCCAAAGAAATTGGTACAGTTATACTAATGAGCTAAAGCCAATGTATATAATCTGTAAATCTTTGCAGCTTTAAGCACTAAAGATGTTGCTGAAAAAAAAATTTCTTTTATCAGTATAGAAAGTTTGTTTTTTTTTTTTAATCTCAAAGCGCTTCAGATGTTGTTACAGAAATTTAGATGAAGAGCTTACATACAGAATTTTTTTTTCTGTTTGCTTGTCTCACATGTGTTATGTAAGTCAATTATTCACTAATAACTGTTAATCAAGAGATGTTCAAAGGAATTTTGAATCAAGTGCATGGTGTGTATATACTGCTACTCATAAGGGGTCAATTTTGGCAACAGTCTAATGTTGGATTGTGGCAGAGTAAGTTAAAGGGCTCCACATTTACTGCAGATGCTTTGGGATGAGGGCTCCCTCTTAGTAATAGTATTCAAATCTTTTAGATGAAGCGTTGTCAATTATTGTTAATTTTTTTTCTTGTATTTCTTTCATTTTATTAATCACTGCTACCCACAACTGACCAGTTTAATCAATGTTGTTGGGTTTAGATTATTCATGAGTCCTAACTTTTATATGTATCTATGTTATTTCTTTTTTTTTTCTTTTCTTTTAAAGATTTCCTTCCAAAATAGTTTTTTTCTTTTGGTGTGGGGTGGAGTCAATATGCAATGTAAGTTTATGCTAAATTTGTCACTAGTTAATGCTCAATTTTGGGGAAAATTCAGACTTTTTTTTTTTTTTTTTTTTTTGTGATCATAGCCTAACACAAGGTGAAAGAAGTAACCCAACACAGCATATATTTTATGTTGCTTTTTATTGCAACTCCCAGATTATTCTATGATTCTTATTAAGCAGTATGGATCAGAAATACTATCAGTGTTGAAACATAGTGGTGTATCAGAAGTTCAAAGCAAAAAAGAATAATGTTACATTATTAGATTGGTCATCATAGCTCAAATAGACAGGCAGCTGTACTGCTTACTAACAATTATAGAATGATGGTTTGAGAGTTGCAATAAGAAGCAGCAGAAATAAGATGAAAGAAATACTTGTCGAAAATTGATATTAATTCAGAATTCTCTCTGATTATTATAATCACTCTGCAATATGATAATAATCATTATAATAACTAGTCAGAATATTCAATTCTGATTGTATATGTCTGCGATTCATTAATGACCAATTCCCAAATTGTCACCCTTGGGTAAGTGTAATATACTGATAAAATGATTCTGATTTTGATAAAAGTTGAATGATTTATGTTGCAACCAAGGTGTATCTTATCCAGTTGACACAAAATATAATAATACTGGGTGAATAATGCTTGTTTTGTAGGTTTGATTAGGTCAGATTTTTCAGGGTTGTCTAAAGTTAAGGGCCAAGGCAGAAATGACATCATCATCAGCCTTATAGCGACCATCATTGGACACAGACCTTCCCCATTATGGGAGACAATACTTTTCTGAATTTGTCTAGCTCGTCATTCCATCTTACTTTCTGTCAGCCATAATCTGGCATATGAACTCTGGGGATCCACGTTGTGATTCTTGATGTTCATTGGTTGTCTGCCATTCTCGCAACATGTCCAGCCCATTGCCCTCTCAGTTTTCTAATGGCTTCTATATCATCTCAGATTCCTATCATTTCTCTAATATACTGTGTTATTTTGTGATCTCTCTGAGGATTGAGCATGTGTATGTTGCATGGTTCTTAGTTTGAGGGTCAATCTTTGGTTAGATTCTATGTTTCAGATCTATAGGTGATTATTGGGAGGATGCATTGGTTGTAGACCCTTCTTTTTAGGACTAGTTGGATTTTCTTGAAAGTTGAGCTTGCTCTACTTAATGGGATTCTTTGCTTGATTTCTTCCTCTTTTGATGATATCATAGAGATTCATTGTCCTAGTTGGATTTTTATCATTGTGTCTTTGTCTTCAACATGTTTGAACTTTCCTTCTAATCATCTCTTACAAATCGACTAGTCTTTTTATATTAACTAAAATCTCTATTGGCTCTTTCTAGATTAAAAGTTGAAGGAGATGACAAGATGGATATAAAACTCAACAATACTCTTACATTTACACTCGTGGCCAAAATTACCACTTACGCTCATGGATCGATTTAACATCCCCACTAAACCATTTTTGGTGGATGATGTTAAAGTGATCCCCTATTACATAAAGTGATGAAATATTTTTATAGAGGATTCATGCTGAGAATACAAAACTGCACAAACTATGAATTTCTCTGAAAGTGGTTGTCAAAATCTATTCATTTTTTATCTTAGTAGTACTCACTCGCAATCATACATAGCTTGCCATTGGTATTTATCCACTCACACTCTCATAGAGCCCAGTGTACATGGTATATTATAATTTCAAATTCTTGATAAGTCTCCATTTTTTGCCTAATAAATGGAAAGGATATGGTAGAGCAATACAAGTCCTACCATTCCTGTTAATTCATGAAGCATTAAATAAACAAGGTTTGCTAGCTTATGTGAAGAGCTGGAATGGTCAAACCATTAAAAACCTAGAGATGAAAGGCATGGATGTCAGCTTTGTGAAACTAACATTTTTAGTTTAGGTGATAAAAACCCTTACCTTGTTAAGGATGAGTTGTATTAAAAAGAATTTCTAAAAATGGACATGCCTGTTCGAAAAGTGCATGTTTGGAAGTGGTCAGACTTTATGGTTTGTCGAACAGCCTGCCATAATTGTCATGTAGAATAATTTTTGATCAGTCGTACAAAACTACATCTTTAAAAAATTTTAATGAATTCTCTTCAGTCTTGACAATTTTAATATTTTATATCTATAAATAAAAAATGAGAAAATATACTTTTATCTATTCCACATTGATGACATTCTTGTACATTCTTTTCTGATGAAAAAATAAATTGTCAAAAAAAGCAGTTGAATTAGTAAAAAATATGAGAATATAATTCGTCAAATTAGGTTTGATTAGATTTTAAAAAAAAAAAAAAAAGGAAAATTGTTTATGAAGTCATTAATAGCAACAACCAAAACGATTTTTTTTTTTGCAATTCTATTGCATCATTTAACTATGATTCAATTTTACCTGGTTCTACAGAAAAATTCGGCGGCAAAAAAAACCCCTGCTTCTCTTTGTTTCTCTCTACACTGGTGGTGTAATTTGGGCAAAAAACTATATCCATATGAATTGTAAATCTAGCATACGTACACAACACACCTTCATATCAAGAACGCTTTATTCAAACGACTTCAAACTTGATACTGTCATGTCTTGTGCATGGGCCAACATGTCCAGCGAATATCAACTTCGTACAATGGACAGTTGTCTAGTTGGCGCGGTGCATACACGGAGATTTCTCAAATAATAGTGAGACAGAAGAGGGTGTCCGTTCGTTGAGAGTTACTTCCTTTGCATTAGGAATGTGATAAGAGTTACTTCCCTTTTGACTTGATTACTTTTTTTTTCCGACACTATGAGGTTCAAATCAGTACAACGTAAATTACAACAGTCCATAAATTTCCAGGGTGTTCATTGAAAAATAAATAAAATATGAAACCTCATTATCATCTTTGCTTTGTTTAAATAATATATCTTAGGCTTTTGATGATATCTTTTCTGTTTGCAAAAGTTATTTGCTGCATATTTCTATTTTAAACGATATTGTTTTTGGCGAGGAAAAGGAATAGACTCTTTGCAAAACGTCCATTTGAAAATAAAAAATTTATGACCGTTCTTTTTCCATTACGAGTTAACT
Source organism: Thysanoteuthis rhombus (assembly GCA_963457665.1). Classification (NCBI taxonomy): domain Eukaryota; kingdom Metazoa; phylum Mollusca; class Cephalopoda; order Oegopsida; family Thysanoteuthidae; genus Thysanoteuthis; species Thysanoteuthis major. The sequence goes on from OY735222.1 coordinate 33,437,694, forward strand.
CCCCTTTTTTCTTTTTCTTTCTTTTTTTTTTAAATGATTTTTGTGAATTTTTCCAACATTTTTTATAAAGTCATTTTTATAAAATTGATCTGTATATACTAAAAACCTTTACAAAAACAAATGGATGTATTAAAATTAAACTTGAATTAATTTTTCTCTTCTCTGCAGACTTCATACAATTGAGTTTTGTTTCTATTTCTTTTTTAGTCGTTCAGGTTTGGTCATGAGATTGCAAGTGTTGCCAATTTCATTCTGAATTATTACAGAACTAACATGATCTTGGTTGGTAGCTCAACAAAAGAATGTAAGTCAACCATTTTTGTATTTTGTTGTGGGTTTATTGTGTTTGTACTGGAGGTATTTTTGTCCAAAGACATCACAGATGTAATGATAAAACTGGAAATATTAGTCATACTTTCTGTTGTCCAATGTGACCACTAGATGAATCCCATGCATTAGAGGAAGTGCTCTTAAACTCTGCGTGTGTGAAACAAGGGATTTTGCTGGTATCAAATTTCATAGTAGAAAACGGAGCGAGCCAATGTTGCTACCCCCATCTCTCCCTACGCACTTTTTCTTTCAAATTGACATACTTTATAGGTTTCATACCTAATTTCTTTTTCCAAATTATCTTCTATTTCTAGTGTGTTTCTTTTTCTCCTCATTTACGGCTAGTTTTTCTGTGATGGAAAATGTTAATGACTACAAATGCCCGCAAGCATCTTATAATCTGGAGTTTCAATGAGAAGCAAGGTGACTTAAATGAACAGGTTTTGGGGATGACCCAATACTGTCAGAATCTCTGTAGATAACCTCATTTAAAAGGCTCTCATTTATGTGGGATTATCATTATTGAATCTCGCTACTTCTTAATACTGATTTTATAGGACACGTATATTTATAATCAATAATGTACATGTCTAGATTAATATCTGTATTGATATATTTATATTGATTTAATATAGGTATTAATATTTGGAATTAACATATGTATTGTTCTAATAAATTATTGAAATAAGATATATTTTGGAATTGTAATCTGTATGAAAAGAAATCTCATTTTAGAAAACATTTCACGCTAAATTTAAAGATATATTGATTTTGAACTTAAGTTTCTCAAGGTTCTGAATTTGTAAATGAATAAATCACTATTTAAAACTTTTCAGTGATCCAACAAAAGGTGAGAAAGTAACTAATGCATTGATCACCCCCTTTTTTCAATTTTTTAATTGATCAACTCCAACACAGCATGCTACCCAAAGACGTTGGTCACATGACAGTTTCTATTGAGTGACTAACCAGACATGTCTGTTTTTTTAATCATTTCAAAACAATAGAGCAACAGAATTAGGTGAAAAAAAAAATCACTTTATACTGAGAAAAATAGTTTTATTCATGAAAAATATGAGTTGCCTGTGTTTGTTTTGTCCTACTACAAAGATAGCAGTTGTGATGTTGATGTGAATACACACATACACACAAGTGTTTGCTTTAGCGTATGCAAATACAAGCTTTGCTTTACCCCTCTTCCCCACCCTCTCTCTCTCTCTCTCTCTCTCTTTGTGTTTGATTTAGCATGACCGAAACCAACAAATAAACAAATGTGATAATAGCTTTTATATAGAAAGATACATGGTTGTAACTGCTGTACTGTGTACTACGAAACCTTCATATTTGATTTCTACAAGACTGACGTAACTAATGATACAATTAAACAATTTTTAAGGCTTTTTTACAATAATAACTATTCAAGCATTGACTTATATTACTTTTGTAGCAACCAATGAGTAAAGAAGAAAAAACTAATCTTAGAAATTGAAAAAAAAAGTATACTGTCACCAAAATTTTGAAAGCCTTTTAACAATACAATGTAATGTCCCTTTTCTTTTTTTTTTTTCTATTTTCATCTTGACAGCAACCATTGATGGTAAAGACATCGGTCAAGTGGCTTACATCTCTCGTTCTAACTCGGTGCTCTTTAAAATGGCTGCATTTGTGTGTTGTGTCCAAAAGCCAAAAGTGAAAGTTTTCTTCATTGGGGTGAGTCAGTATTATTAATTTAATGCAGTTGGATGAAATGTTCTAATCCTAACTACATTATGAAAAAAAAATAATATGAACTAATAATTTAATTCAAGAAATATTATCATTCATATTAACTGAAATTGGAATTGGGAGTTGGATATTTGAAAAAGATTTTACATGCAAACTCCAAAGCCTTGTTTCCCTGCTGTATACAATGAAATAATGAGGTGTAAAGGGCCCTGTCATAGAATACTGGTTAACTTATTAGTTTTGCATATCATTACCTCTGTTGTTAGTTCAATTCTCACTAGGTACACCATATTTATGGCCATGTGCCAGACTAAGCTGAGAAAAAAAAGTGAAGTAGTACCCTTTTTGAACTTGTCTTCTTTTTTAGTTGTTTTTTATATCCTAATGTATGTGGTAGTTAAATCTCCAGTTGTCTTCAGATAGAGTTTTCATCTAGTAAATCTTTTCTCTCAGTCTATCATAGTCTTCACTGGAAACGGACAACGAGATACCAATAAAGACACTAAATAGGGTTGGGGAGGCACTCAGCAAAGAAGAAAAAAATACTTGTTTTATCTTATTCATAAAAAAATAACTAATCTTATTTAAATAACTAAAGGTAATTCACAACATACATTACTTAGATGATTATAGATACAGACCATGTAAGCAGCACGAATCGAAAATAAAGAAGTAACATCTGACAAGACTTGAACTCTTATTCCATATCTTTGGAAGCCTATCTGACATGGCTAACATCTTACCAATTTAGTCATATAGCTATGCTGCTCCTCATCCAATTTACCCCATACCATAGTTTGTCTCCAGTATGAGGTGCATATTGTTTTTATGTTCTATCACCATTATGATGATAGAATGTAATTTCAATTGTTGTAACTTTGTCCCCAACATGAGATGCAGGCAATGTGGATCAGAAATAAGATGGAGGGAAAACTAACCGGAAATTAGAAATAGATGTTTTATCTAAAAAAAATTCAGACAATTCAATTCTCTTATTGTAGAATCTTAGTGATATTATCTTGATCTAATATTTTTATCAAATGAAGCATTGTCAATCGTTATCAATTTTTGACAGTATTTCCTCCATCTTAATTTTAGCTGCTTTTCATCTCAATCACTAAAACCATCAATTTACAATAGAGTGTAAACAATGCAGATTGAAAATGAAAAAAATAGTGAGACCCTAACTTCTTTTCTTTTTTTTTCTTGAAGAAGCTTCCCTGTGTATGGCAAATGCTCTACTGATTGAACTACCAGACCACTTATGGCTGGCACAAGATCAAATCTAACCCTTGCACCCATATTTGTCATTATATTTATGTTCACTAGTTGTATTAGTAGTGATAATATTCTTTTGAATTATTTTTTTTTTTATCAAATGAAACGTTATCAACCATTATCAATTTTTGACTAGTATTTACCTCTTAGTTTTAGTTGCTTTTCATCAAAATTACAGCTGTGATTCCATTTTGCCTCAAGCTTTTTCTTCATTTCTGATCTGCCATTGACTGACGATTTGAGTGAGATACAATAAAAAGCAACTAAAATGAATGAATGAGAACATTCTACCTCCTTGGACTGAATATAGGGTTCAGTTCGAAAATTCTGAGAGCATTAACAGATACAGCAGGCTTGTGGCATAGCAAGGTTTCTTATCACCCAAGGACAAATACAGTACCCATGAAGAGCATAAGTATTCATTACAGGCCATTATACACCTGCACCAGGGGAACAATTGTCCTTTTTTGCTACACAATTGCAACAGGCACCTGAATAAGACCAGAGGGTACAGTGGCTAAAATGTTATAAATATTGATACAACCAAGATGTGGACAATAGTTTGAATAAATCAGTGTATAGTAGATAAGTTACTTTTCTTTCTCTTCATTTTTTTCTTTCATTTAAATGATATATTTTCTGTTATTAATAAAATCTTCAAAGTTTTTTTCTCAAAATTTCAAAGATGCACTTTCAAATTTAGTGCAGATAATGTTCTATTATCTTTCAGAAACTCAGACCTTGTGACATTTAATATCATGTTTTACCATGGAGCTCTACATAAATATTCTTTTCTCATTGTTTGGAAATATTTGTTTTGATTTCTGTTTCAGGGCCTTGCAAGTTGGGAATTTGACTTACTCCGCCGGTTGTGTATATTCCGTGATGAAGGTTACTTCAGCCACTGTAATTATATATTTCATTCTTCTATTTGAATAACTAATGCTCTGCCCCTCATACAAAAGGTGGGTCAAAAGTCCATTGCCTGACAGAGTTATTAGCTTAATTTTCATCTGAAATCCTATTCACGGTTTATGTTTGCTTTATTTGTTTCTTCCAACACAACAATTATGTTATTAATAAATGTATATGTGAACAGACAGAATGATTATCCATTTCTTGATAACATAATTGTCGCGTTGAAAGAAACAAATAGAGCAGATATAGACCGTGAATAAACAAAATGAGAATTTGGAGATGAAACAGTTATTTGGGCCATTGTTGGCAGCTGTTTAGCTCAATGGTAAGAGCAACGCTACATTGAAGCCACTATCAGTCACCGGTTCAATTCCTGCAGCAGCCCCATTTCAATTCCTGCAGCAGCCCTATTTTCTTTGATTGTTCATTCTATTGATGTTGTCTGGGCCAAATGATACATTCACTGTAGTAATGGAAGATCATTTTGAATATAGCTTCTCTATGATATAAGGTATTCCCTGCTTTACAAAAGTTTGTTTTATACCATTTTGCTTTTACAAAAGATCTCAAGCCACTAGGATTTGAACTGTCTGTGAGCATCTGTGCCTTCTCTTAATTAATTTTTTGCAACCACTTGCAAGATAACCCAAGGTATCAGAAAACCCTAAGAGAGCTCATAAAGGTGTTACACTTGGCATAAAAGTGGCAGATCTGTATGAATTAATGTTAATTATTTCTTTGCTTTGCAAAAGTTTCCATCAGAACACTCTACATTCAGATAGCTTTGGAAACTTATTAGACTCACGATACTAATTGTTATCAAATTGGAGCTCTTCAGCAAAAAATAAATCAAAAGTTCTTACCTTTATTTCCAACTGATTTTTTCCTTCATCAAACTGTCAATATTTTCTCAAATTATGAGCACAATCATTTGCTCTTTACATCATTTGGGGGAAATGATAAAAGCATTACTATTTAGAGTCCCATATTGACTAGATGAATAGGGCAAAATGAGCCTAACACTTCAGCCAGTTCCTCATGTTTTTGACCCTGCATGATTTTAATGGTTTATCAAGAAACCATGTTCAAAAGAATAAATTCTGGGATCTTTTTTTTCATCTTGCTCAGTGTTGTCATTTTCAGTTATTTTTTAATATTGCACAATGTTTTGGCTTGTTGATTCTCCAACCATTTTTAGAGGCAGTCTTCACCCTGTGGCCTTTTACTAATCATTAATTCTAGATCATATCTGCAACAGATTTTACCTCTGCCAACAAAGTTGGAAGAGGCCTGTCTTTTTACACAATATCTCAAAAAGTTCTTAATGAATTTCAATCACATTTTGTGTAAGGAAGAATTGATAAATTTTGGGGTGATTCCAGGATTTTTTTTTTTTTTTTTTTTCACAATTGAGTCATAATTTTTCATATGTTAGGACAATAGACTAAAATTCTGGGAAATCAAAACTTACAGTTAATCTTAACCGTAGATATATATAAAGTGATTTTCATTGAGTTTCTAAAGAGTGTATGGCATTGGCAAAGGCATGTATTCTTTGAGTGCTTTCCTAGTTGTACATGTGGGATCTATTTCACTTCATTGATTACCAAACTGAGTCATTAAGCTTTGTTCTACATTTCAAATTATCTTATGTTTTGAATGTGATGCAATAACATTTAGTGGATTTTTTACTCTGGATTAAAAACATAACCTAAACACTTAGAGATTGTTTATTCCAATTATCTCCTCTTTCAGCCTCCTCCAGTCGTGACATCTTCTTGAGCAAGTTTCCCAGCTACTGGGCTTTGTCTCGGTATGTCAAGGAATCAATGGATGGTGAGCTGCTTCCAAAAGTCCAAATTTTGGAGCAATACACATCAAACTTGCATAAAGTCCTCTCTTACATTGAAGCTTCAGAAGTAAAAGACATCAAAGATGCAGGTTAGTCATTCATAACTTAATTGCAATTCCAAGCTACCACTTTCTACGATATTTTCATCTTTCTCCATTTCCTTTTTGTGCCATTTCTTACTATTCCTTGCTGCTTGCACGTTACTGCTTTCATCTACTGCCCCTCCATCACTGCTTTCTCCTAGCACCTGCTAACCAAATTCTTCTTCCACCTGCTATCACCATCTCATACCCCACATTGTGTGGTCTCCATACTGTACCCCCATGCTCTCCCTCTCTCATACTGTCTCGCCACTGTGTTCTCGCCCTGCCGTGCCGCCCTTTGCCCACTATGTTCTCGCCCTGCCGTGCCGCCCCCTGCCCACTATTTTCTCGCCCTGCTGTGCCGCCCCCTGCCCACTATTTTCTCGCCCTGCTGTGCCGCCCCCTGCCCACTATGTTCTTGCCCTGCTGTGCCACCCCCTGCCCACTATGTTCTTGCCCTGCTGTGCTGCCCCCTGCCCACTATGTTCTTGCCCTGCTGTGCTGCCCCCTGCCCACTATGTTCTTGCCCTGCTGTGCTGCCCCCTGCCCACTATGTTCTTGCCCTGCTGTGCTGCCCCCTGCCCACTATGTTCTTGCCCTGCTGTGCTGCCCCCTGCCCACTATGTTCTTGCCCTGCTGTGCCGCCCCCTGCCCACTATGTTCTCGCCCTGCCGTGCGGCCCACCTCCCCACGATGTTCTCGTCCTGCCGGGCCGCCCACTTCTCGACCATGTTCTCGTCCTGCCGGGCTGCCCACTTCTCCACCATGTTCTCGTCCTGCCGGGCCGTCCACCTCCCCACGATGTTCTCGTCCTGCCGGGCCGCCCACCTCCCCACGATGTTCTCGTCCTGCCGGGCCGCCCACCTCCCCACGATGTTCTCGTCCTGCCGGGCCGCCCACCTCCCCACGATGTTCTCGTCCTGCCGGGCCGCCCACCTCCCCACCATGTTCTCGTTCAATTTTAAAACTCCTTATCATTTTCATCCAACAATTCCAGCAGCATGTACATTATTGCAACTGATTTTATTCCATAATCTTCTCTTACAGATGTTATCTTTACCACAGCTCACAAAGCGAAAGGTTTGGAATTTAGCACCGTTAAGATTTTGGATGATTTCAATATAGGTGAGTCTTGTTCTTATTCTCTGAGTTAACAATATCTCGTATAGATAACCTCCCTGCAAATATTAATCCAAAATCAACATTCTGATCTGTAATAACTATATTTTAACTAGTTTTGAATAATTATTTGATCTGCATTTAATCTGACAGTCAATGAAATATCAAAGAGCATTGACGAATGAATTGGATGGAGGTAAATACCAGTATATTTGACTAGACAAGTGTGTAAAATGGATTGAAAAGACACACACAAAATGAGGGACAAAACCTGTATATTTAAATAAACGCATGTATTAAATAGAGCGAAAAATCTGTATAATTGAAATGACAAATGTATCAAATTTTTAAAAATGCGGCATATTTTTAGAAATTGTCAAACAAAACTGTTAACATATCTATGTCTGTGGTCATGTGATGGTTTCTATTGAATGAATAACCAGACCTTTTTTTTTATCTGTAATAACCTCACGATAAAAATTGTTCTTTTTGTCATAATGAATTTCATAGAGGAAATATATTTCAATATCTATCCGTACCTTGCATAAATGAATCACTTTAGCCCACGTGTACCAGAACAAATTATCTAAAAAATTAATTTTTTTCTCTAAAATTAATTAAAAAATACCAGCACAAGATTTGGGACTTGTTGGTCCAAAATGATAAATACAAAAAAAAACATTTTGGGGAAGTGGTTAGATGGTGCTTAGTGATGGATTTATGCAAATTTTCAAGGTTTTAGCCCCCAAAATATGACCAGGGGTGTCTGGACCCATGCACACACAGACACTCTAAGAGAGACTGATCTGTTGCCCACTCAGCTGTGGGGCTTCAGTGATTCGATATTTTCTGAAAAATTCTCTTTAATTCATTTGAATGCCACCTACTACTTTGAGGCCCGCATTTTCACAATGTTCAATTCTAATCAAGTGTTGCAACTGAGGGAAATTAAATGAATTTACCACAAATTTCTGACATTCACTTGTTACAAATAAACAGAGTGAAAATTCAATGTTCTTATTCTTCTCCATCCTCTATTTCTCTTTTTATAGACACTCACGAAGAAAGAAATCTCTTGTATGTTGCGGTAACACGGGCAAAAAGCTCTCTTTATCTTGATCAGAAAATTATTTCCTATTTGGAGAAATCTGGGGTAAGTGAAACAGCCATCTTTTAATTGTTCATATTTGAGCTATTTACTTATTCAATTCATGTATCCGTTGACAGTAATCGTACAACATATACCAACAAAAATTTACAATTAATATTATTGAAGGAGGTGTGAGTGGCCTAATGGTTAGCAGCACGGAACAAACTCCTACTGAGACAGTTTGCATTCACTTTACTCTAATGCTTATTATTATTATTATCATTATTATTTTTAGTGCAGATCACTTCACTTTCCTTTGGATTACATCAGCAAGGCCAAGAGAGGGATCCTGTCAACTGGGTATTCCAGGATATCCATACATTTTACCTAGGCTCGCACTCTGAATAGGTCACTACAGTCATTTCATTGTCCTCTAAGAAAGAAAGGGGGTCTTCTATAAAATACAAGAAGTAATTTTCCGATATTTTTAAGCCATTTGTTGAGGAAGTAGAGAGCTTAAAATTTTAAAGGATTTTATTTGCCCAGACTAATCTAGCTCCCAATATTATCATTAACTTTTCTAGCTAATTTTGTTTGCTTGGCTCTGCATTTAACCATTAGACTGGCTCTTGTCAAGGTTGACAATTGATGTTATTACTTTATGATCTATGAAGATAAATTCTAGAAAATGTGTTCACAGTTTAAACTCAAAAATAAGGCTGGTACACAGTTAGCTTGATTGGTAACAAATGTGGAAAAAAAAAAACAAATGAAAAGGTTAACAATAATAATTGAGTTTTAATTGTAGGAGGAAGGGCAGGAGTTTAATTTAGGCTCAAAGTTGTTCAGCAAGATCTATTAAGGTAATTTAAGAGGTGAAGTGAAAAATTTGGAGAAAGGAATGTCACTTGTAAAATGTAAGATCAAGGCTTGCAATGTCCGTCAATTTTTGGTCACCTACACTACAGCCACTTGAAGGTTTTCTCTGGAAGTTCATCCTAACTAGATAGAGTGCTTAGCTTTGTTTCAATGTGTTCTTTGAGATGAAGAAGGAAAGTTATTTTACAAAAAAGGAAGGATTACTTTGTATATATAAAGGTATGTGTGTAAAAACTACCTCAACTAAGAGAGAGTGAAAATGCGAGCTTACCTTGAGGCTGTCAGAATAGAGAGAAGAGAAATTTACCACCTGAAGCTTAAATATCATTTGAATATCATAAAGATAACAACCACTTATCCTATATGTAGTTTTGTGTGATGTCAAGGAGGAAGAGACAAAGAATTGACCATTTCTTGAGACTTCTTCACCATATGTTGGGGATCGCTGGTAGATCTTTGCCAAGAGTAGATAACTCCAAATATCACTAATTTTTGCACATATTATTTAGTGTTAATAAGTAGGCACTATAACTGTATACATGTACAATATTGGAAAGTATACTTACACTCTTTCAAAACGTATTGTAATAATCTAATATCTCTTTTGAAAATTCAATTTGGGTCATAAATGCCCAGTGCAGATAAAGGCCATATTTCCATTTTTGACTAAAATCCTATCAATTCTTCCATTATTGATAGAAAACCAGAAAAAATAATTTCTACAAGCTTCCTCATTGCTTTCTTGCTCATTAATAATACACAGGTTAATACGCTGAAATTAATAGATTTTAAGTTACATTTTCATTGACACACGTCGTTTTTTGCGGTATTAATATACACTGTACACAGGTGTATGGGAACTCTTTCTATAAAGGGATGCAAAAGGCTTGATTTGCCCAAATCTTTCCAGTTTTTCCCGAAATTTAACACATTGTGGCAAGACAGTGAGGAGTACTTATGTTGTCTAGTAATGGGGCAGAACACGGGAGAGGTAGTTTTTCTATTTTGGGATTTAGTGTTCAAAGAAAGTGTTTTTACTTTTTATATTTACGATCTTTGTCTCAGCTCAAGGCTCAGTTGAGTTCTTTCTCATTACAAATTTCCTATAACAATTCTAAAGGATGATTTGTATCTTTTTCAATAAAGAGACAGATAATTTAGCTGGGTGGGGGTCATCTTCATCATCATCATCTTCTAACATATCATAAACAACATTAAAAAGAATAACATTAAATAGTCTTTCTGTTATATCTGCCCGACAGGAATTGAGACTGAGAGTGAGATGTTACGATTCCTTGAATGGAGAGGAACTGCAATGCTGCTGCAATAATTGCCATGAAGAAGTCCATGATGAAATTCTGCCTCCAATAGTCGTGGAAAAGAAAAAGATACGTTTGGTATGTTAATATCATCTATTTTTATCTTCTTTTTTTTTCATTTTTTTTTTTTTTTTTAACATGCCTGTTTTCAGCATTTTTGCGGGGGGGGGGGTCTTTTTATTCATATAAATTCATAGCATCATTAGTCTGTCATCAAAGTATTTTCCCTGGCTTTCTCTGTCCTTACCTCACCTTTCAGGTAAATAGTGTATTCCATCAAAAACGAATAATTCCGGTCTTGATTCAATTGATTTTTTGAACCCATTTTCTCAGCTTCCGAATTTCCCCAAAACCACAGTTGATTGCTTTACCTCTAATATTTCTGCAATTTTACATCTTGTTTGTGCCACACTTTCCTTCAAAGGTTCCTCCAATTCATTAGTTTTCAAGTTCTGAGGTCTTCCAGACTGTTCTTTCAGGCTTGAGTACAAAATTTCATTTCTTTTTTTTTTTTTTTTTTTTTTTTTCATTCTAACGAATTGTTCCCGACAATCTTAAAAAAGATTGGTGAAAGAGTTGAACAACTAGGAAAGAGACAAGACTGAACAAAAATAATAGAGAACGACATAGCTACATGAGCAAAATGAATAATTCTATTTGAAAAACCTCTTTAGGTTGCCAGACACAAGATACATTTCATTACACAAAAAAAGATTGTTGGTTACTGGTAATAGTACCATGTAACTAGTGTGTATCCTGGTCAAGGTAGGAAATATTGTACAAATCGGTAAAAAAAAAAAAAAAAACTCCTACAACCAGAGTGAAGATAAGTATGATGATACACACCTAGTATGATATATCTTTGTGTCAGATGGTATGTAAGACCAGGGCAGGAAACAAGAGAAGTTTAAAACTAGAAAAATCATTTATCTATAATTTTTATATTCAAACAAAGGCTTCATCACTAGAGTGTGTGAGAAAACCAGGTTTCTGTTTCAAGACTTCTGTAAAAATTAGCGTTTTGAGTTAGGGTATTTTTTTCTCTTCCCCCCCCCCTCCAGTCAACAATACATTGTGGAGGAACCCCAGAATCCTATGTACATGATTCATATGTACGGATGTATGTGTACAGACACACACCTGCATGTTCTTGTCTCTGGAAACTGGAATATACATTGAATACTATAACGGATTTCAGAAAATGTAGAAACGTTTTGATAAAACCTTATGCTAAAGACATAAAACTAAGCAGACATTAAAGCTATGATCAGCCTACCATTAGAATTCAATCTTTTCATTTCATTTTGGGTGTCAATTACTTGCACCTAATTCTCAGGGTTACCAATTAGGATGTTTTTTGCTAGTCCAGTGTTGACAATATTTAAAAATTCTTTCAATCTTCATGCTTCAAAGTCCAGCGTTGCCAATTAGGACATTTGGTGTTTTCTTTTTTTAATTTTTCATATTTGAAAGTGACTTCCAGAATTGGAAAAATCACATCTAAACTGACAACACCCCCCACCCCACCCCCAATATCATTCAATGATCAACTAATTTCTTTCTATTTCCAGGTCGGTGGTACAGAAACAGGAGGATTTATTTGCAAAAAATGCTTAATAAAAGGACATAATCCATTGTCATTTTTTTATCAAAAACCTGATTCCATTTGGGACCGAGTTTGATTTCATCTACCATTTGTCATCATATATAATCACTTGCAATTTGTTCCGACTCTCTCTCTAGAGGTAATTATCTCTATAAATGTCAGTCGTTCATTGAGGAAGCAAAATAAAACATGATTCCTTTTGGTCATACCTCTTAATTCATAAGGGATGACAAAAAAGAATTGAAATTTTCCTTTTCCTTCTCTTGACCTGAAGCTTCCTAATTATTAATACTGAAGATGGCACTCTTTCCATCACATAAAGCCATAGCAATCTGAGTATCACTAGTGGCCTGTATTTCCTCAGTGTTACCCACATATGGCTTGGAATATCCTCTGTACATCTATGTATAGGAAAATTATTTTTGTAACATTAAAGACCATGAGTTTATTAGGTGATCTTAACTGTAGCTATTGATATCATAAATTAAAGATGCCGGTCTTTTATAAACCTCAATGTGTGATACTTGTTATCATTTATTTAGTGTTTACCTCTTGTACTGCGTTATAAATCACCACAATGGTAAACACAAACTCTCAAACATTATCCAGAAATTGTCTAGGCAAAAATAAATATTTAAGAATTATTCCTCTGTGTCTTAAACCTAGTTGGGGAATTTCATTTTATCAACTCCACTTTGAATATCAAAAAATTCAGAAGTTTTTGTGTACATTCTCTTATTTCTAATGAAATATTTTCTATGATTTGATCAGATACTGTTTGACTATTCACTCAGATTATAGACCTATCAAATTAACACATTTATTACTGTTGCCAACAGTTGGAAAGAGACACTTGGAATTTTGGGGATGCATGATGAGGAAGGAAAACTCGGAAAATTTAATACTCACAGGGTGCGTCAAAGGCAAGAGAAACAGAAGAGCAGCGTGTAACCTACTTGACAAGTTTGAGCAAATGGATGGCGGATCGAGTACCAGAAAGTCAACGGAAGCAAAAATTGCTGAAAAATGAAAAAGTAAAAAAAAAAAAAAAAAAATGGAAACTGGAAAGCCACGGTTGTCCACATCCTGAAGGGACATGGCTCATTGAGATATTTCTTTCATCTTAATTTCAATTGCTTTTTTTATCCCAGATCATCATTCTAAGATCATAAGTGAGCAACGTAGAACAGAAATAATTCAGTCCCTTATTTCTAATACTACTAATGTATGTAAACAAAGATGGCTGCATACTGGTGTTTGGAGAAATTTAGCAATAAAGGCATATGGCTCAATTTGAATAACTGCTGCCAGTTGGCCTTTTTTGTTCTAATAAGTAAGGCAACCGCTATAGAAAAGCAGGCTCTTGGGGATATGGATACAAGTTGGAACCTTCCAGAGGTTTATTCTTAATCTCCAATCCATTCTTCTTAATCTCCAATCCATTCTTCTTAATCTCCAATCCATTCTTCTTAATCTCCAATCCATTCTTCTTAATCTCCAATCCATTCTTCTTAATCTCCAATCCATTCTTCTTAATCTCCAATCCATTCTTCTTAATCTCCAATCCATTCTTCTTAATCTCCAATCCATTCTTCTTAATCTCCAATCCATTCTTCTTAATCTCCAATCCATTCTTCTTAATCTCCAATCCATTCTTCTTAATCTCCAATCCATTCTTCTAAATCTCCAATCCATTCTTCTAAATAGCAATCATAGAATGATGATCTAGAAGTCATTAGCAAACTTAAATGGCCGTGGGCAAAATTGAGAGGATATCAGACAACTGCTGGACATTGTGACTCGCAGGGATCCCTAGAGATCATAATCAAAGTTGTGGCCAGCAAGAGATGAGATGACTTGATGTTCTGGACAAGTTCAGAATGGTTTTGCTCCTTGACACTTGGGAGTGAAAAATTTGCAGATCTTAAGGAAGGCCTACATCCAACTATGAACTTTGAAAGGCTGATTAATGATAGTCACTTGTCATGAATTATTAATGAATAAGTCATTTAAAAAAAATTTTTTTTAAATTTTTAGATTCTTGATAATTATGAAAATTAATTCAGTAGCCATATAGATTTTAGGAGACTAGACACATAAACAATTTTTTATTCAATAGAATAAATGTGATTAATGAGAGTAAATTGCATTGTTATGCCTCATGGCTTAAATAGTTACATATTCCCCACTGGTGCCTAAGGTTAGTGGTCAAGCCAAAGTTAAAAGCCCTGATTCCAATTGCTGATCTTCTTGGCAAGCAGGGCATTTTCACTGGGAAGATTTCTATAATACAATCCTCTTAATCTCAGTCTTCTCCCCTCACCCACCAAACTTAGCTTTGTGCTAAGCCAGAATAGATGTTTTTAGTGAGGAGGTCTGTTTTGTGGCCGACATGGTTGCATAATTCCTATTGGTACCAGTGGCAAGTGTTTGAGCTAAGAAAACAAGGATACTGAATGCTGATTTTCTAGGCAGACAAGCTCTCCTCATTTGGAGGAGTTGTATTACACAATCTTCCTCCCAAGATTTACCTCCCCTTCCAATTTGGGCTTGTGCTAAGCAAAGTTGAATAAATATCCAGAATAAATTTTTGTAGATTGAATTCAGCAATGGATCCTAGCTTTTTGGATTTATAATGATTATACACCCGATGAGGGCTGAAGAATTGATCGGCCAAAACAGTGTGTTGACAACATCAACGATCCAATTGTCTGAACAAAATTTTGAAATTCTAGAATGTCGAACTTTCTCAAAGTTATAGCCAATTTATAATGATTAGGTTTCGATAATTTTTTCATAACTGATTGTCAAAAACTTTTTTTTTTTAATATCCAACTGATATTTTTTTGTGTATTACGGACTTATGTTTCCAAATAAAAATTTTTTTCTCTCCTTTATTGTAAATATTGAAAATAAATATCTACACTTTATATATTTATGTCTATGATGTATATCACTGTTGATTGCATGATGTATTTAAATGAAACAAATACGATACCTTTTACTCTGTATTAAAATGAGCCTTTTTTTTTCCTTTATTTTATCTGTTTATAATTTATAAAAGACAGAAAAACGAAAAACTACTCCGGTTATGCATTGGATAGAAAATCTTTTTTCATTTTTTATTATATAACCCTTTGCTTCATAGTGGAGCAATAGTTGACTAGTCTTGAAGACCATTACCACTATTCTTTTGATCCTCACTACTTAAGCTTAGTAAATGTATCCCTCCTTCCCTAATCTGATTTGTCAGGTCAGAGTGAAGTTATTTGTACAGAATTATTAGAATTCTAGACAGCACAATACATCCGAGAAAAGACAAGAGTCAGGCACATCATAGAATCCATTAAAAATCTCAAATGGCGGTGGGTTGGCTATGTTGCAAGAATGGCGGACAACCGATAAATATTATGACTGACGACATGGATCCCCCAGGATCACATGCACAACCGAGGCCGGCAGAATATTAGATGGAGAGACGAGCTAGATAAGTTCAGGAAGTACTGGCTCCGCGACGCCCATGATAGAGAAGTGTGGCAAATCCTGGGGAAGGTCTATGTCCAATGACGGACGTTAAAAGACTGATGATGATTAGAATTCAATCAATTATGACTTTATCATAAGAACTAGCTGAAAAACATCATCTCAGAGTACTAGGATTTCAACACACTCTGCATTTTAGGTTGGATTGAAGGCCTTACGATGCTAGCTAGTGCCTTCATGCTGGCTATGGCATCAGCCATCTCTTCCTAGGCTTCCTATATCACAAGTTTCTCTTGTCATATGCAAAATAGACTCAGAGGCAACAAACACCTGAAATGGTTTCACTCACTTCACAATTCTTGCTTACAACCCTTGGTATTCCCAACAGGTCATCCATCTGGGCACTAACCAGGCTCAACATTGCTCAATTTCAGTGATCACATGAGAACTGATGTATATAATGTAATTTAACTATAAGCCACCTTAGAATGAAAACACTTAAACATAAGGAATCTTAATTCTCAGGTCCTAAATAAGGTTTGGTAAGCAGTGGAGGAATTTGTTTTGTTTTTTTTTGGGGGGGGTCAGGGAGATTATTTTAGGTGGAGCTTGTCATATGACCAAATACCTTGGCAGTTGGTCGTACAGGAGACTGATGGTTGTCCTAGAATTTTAAGTGGGGCTTGAATTGGCCAAGAGCTGTTGCTATAGGATCTTGGATTGGCTAAAATGTGGCCAGGGTTTAGATGTTAATTTTGGAATTGAGAGAATCAGTTTGAGGATTTGATTCAAGAGCTGCATGTCTATGTCCCATTCTGTTGGGGGGAAAAAGCAACCAGCATTGTGGAGGAAATAATTGTTGCATTCCTGTCCCTTTCTTATAATTACTAACTAAGCCACATCAACAATATCGACTGAAAAATGGCAACAATAAATTGTACACTGATTAAGAAGAAAATTTTTTTTTTTTTTTTTTCAAAATGTCTTACTTTGAAACATTCCCCGAAATCCATTAAGTACAAATTTGGTTGAGCTATGCTAACGTTTAGGCTGGGGTACAGTGACAAACAGAGCCAGTTGTTTTATATAATAGAAGATGGAAGTAATATTAAAATTTTTGCAATATTTATGCATATATCTTGCTTTTTGTTTGGGAGTTTTATTTTCATTTTTTTCAGAAATGTTCAATTTGTTGGTTTCTTTGTTAGAAGTTTAATTATCATATTCATTTTTAAAGCTATTCATTGTTTTAGCTTCTATTATTCTGGATCTTGATCCATTAATTTGTTCCAATAGTTGACAACTCTCTGCAAGAAGCCCTTTGAATTTTTTCTGCAATATACTTATGTAATTGTTTTTTGTTTTTTTTGTTTTTGTTTTTTTTTTTTTTTTTGTTTTTTGTTTTTTTTCATTCATTATATTGAATTTTGGGGCTTGAATGTTGTTGAGGCCTTTGATAATTTTAAATATTTGTAATGTGTCTTCTCTTGTTCTCCTTTCTTCTAATATTGTTAGTTTTCATTTTTCAAGTCTTTCTTCATAGAGATGGGCTTTTAGTTCTGGAACAAGTTTTGTTGCTCTTCTGTGGATATTTTCAAATTTCTCTAGATCATTTTTTGCAATTTGAGGACCACGCTTGCACTGCATATTCTAATTGTGGTCTTATGTATAATATTTCAAATGTTTTTATATCAAGGACTTGCATCTGCTTTTTATTATTTCAGTTATTTTTGCTGCTTCTTTAATAATTTTTGATATATGGTTATGGATTTGGAGTTTTGATGTTATAATTATGCCAAGATCTTTTTTCTTATTCTTTGGTTTCCGATTTTTTATTATTCATGTAGGTAGTTTTTTTTTCTTTTTCCCCTTATATGCATTACTGTGTAATTGCCATGTTTTAGACCAATTTTCTAATTTTTTATGTCTTTACCTAATTTTGTTGAATTGTTTTGATCTTTTGCTGTACTGTGAATTTTTGTGTCTTCAGCAAATATGCTATATTTGGATTGTAATATTTTTGGTAAATCTCCGATCCATAATATAAAATATTTGGCCTGATACTGAGTCTTGCAACTCACACCTGTTCATTCCTTTCCATTCTGACTTCATACCATTCATTGTTACACATTGTTTCTTCCCTGTTAAGTCTTCTAGCCATATTAAAATGTTTCTTTTGATGTGAGATTTTAGTTTTCATAATAATCTTCTATGAGGTGCCGAGTCAAAAGCCTTACTGAAATCAAGATCTATTTTATCAAATGGGTTTCTTACATTGCCTAGGTTTGTCCATTCCTCCAATGTTGTCAATTGATTGGTTAGACATGATTTACCTGGTATAAAACCATGTTGTGTAACTGGAATTATGCTGTGTGTCATACATTGTTTTCTTAATCAATTTTTCTAATATTTTTCTACTTGTTATATACTGAAATTGGTCTGTAGTTAGAAGCTGATTTTTTTGTCTCCTTTTTTTATGTATTGTTATGATTAGTGTTTTTCAAATCTTGAGGTAATTTCCCTTCAGATATGGATTTGTTGAACATTTGTAATTGGTTTGTATAATTCACCTGCTGCTATTTGTAGTATTTTAGGGTGTATGTTATCTGGTCCTATTGCTTTATATATGTTGAAGTTTCTTTGTATACTTCATTATATGTATATTTCATCAATTTCTTAGTTTCTATGCTGGATTAATCTAAATATTTTGGTTTGAAGTCCTTTTCTATGTAATAGGAGGTTTTTTTAAATTGTGTAGTAAAATACTTATTTATTTCATTTGCACATTCTTTTTGTTTTACATACTATTCCTTGGGTTTTTTTTTTAATTTTCTTATGAGTTTTATGATGATCTTCTAGTTTGCATATTTATAGAAATCCCTTTCTTTTTCTTTTTCGTTTTTTTCTTTTTCTTTTTTTTCCTCTTTTTCTTTTTCGTTTTTCCTCTTTTTCTTTTTCGTTTTTTTTTTTCTTTTTCTTTTTCGTTTTTTTTTTTCTTTTTCTTTTTCGTTTTTTTTTTTCTTTTTCTTTTTCGTTTTTTTCTCTTTTTCTTTTTCTTTTTCGTTTTTTTTTTTTCTTTTTCTTTTTCGTTTTTTTCTCTTTTTCTTTTTCGTTTTTTTCTCTTTTTCTTTTTCGTTTTTTTCTCTTTTTCTTTTTCGTTTTTTTTCTTTTTCTTTCTTTCTCTTTTTCTTTCTTTCTCTCTTTTTCTTTCTTTCTCTCTTTTTCTTTCTTTCTCTCTTTTTCTTTCTTTCTCTCTTTTTCTTTCTTTCTCTCTTTTTCTTTCTTTCTTTCTCTTTTTCTTTCTTTCTCTTTTTCTTTCTTTCTCTTTCTTTCTTTCTCTTTTTCTTTTTCTCTTTTTCTTTCTTTTTCTTTCTTTCTCTCTTTTTCTTTCTTTCTCTCTTTTTCTTTCTTTCTCTTTTTTCTTTCTTTCTCTTTTTTTCTTTCTTTCTCTTTTTTTCTTTCTTTCTCTTTTTTTCTTTCTTTCTCTTTTTTTCTTTCTTTCTCTTTTTTTCTTTCTTTCTCTTTTTTTCTTTCTTTCTCTTTTTTTTCTTTCTTTCTCTTTTTTTTCTTTCTTTCTCTTTTTTTTCTTTCTTTCTCTTTTTTTTCTTTCTTTCTCTTTTTTTTCTTTCTTTCTCTTTTTTTTCTTTCTTTCTCTTTTTTTTCTTTCTTTCTCTTTTTTTTCTTTCTTTCTCTTTTTTTTCTTTCTTTCTCTTTTTTTTCTTTCTTTCTCTTTTTTTTCTTTCTTTCTCTTTTTTTTCTTTCTTTCTCTTTTTTTTCTTTCTTTCTCTTTTTTTTCTTTCTTTCTCTTTTTTTTCTTTCTTTCTCTTTTTTTTCTTTCTTTCTCTTTTTTTTCTTTCTTTCTCTTTTTTGTACTTGATTTTATTCACGATTGCATTTGATTTTTCTGTCTAGTTTGGCTGTATTATATATTTCTATGCAGTATTGCACATATTTAATTATGGTTTTGTTTTTCAGATATCTTTTCCAAGCACATTTTTTTTTCTTTTTCTTTTATAGCCTTTTTAGTTTGTTTGTTAGACCAAGGTGGTTTATAGTGTTTTTCATTTGTATTTTAGTTTGTCATTTTTGAACACTAACACCCATTTAATGTTGAAATGTTGTCTTGATATTTCCTTGGTTGCATTTGAAGTCATATTCGTTTTGATAGTTCTCATTGTTTGATTTTGTTTTTATGTTGTATTCAATTGTAATGATTTCATGGACATTTTTCCTAATGGATCTATTACTTTTAAGTTTTCTATGTTACCAAAATCTTTTGTCAGAATTAAGTTTAGTGTGCTGGGTTTGTTGTTTCCCCTTATTCTTGTTATTTCTTTAATATGCTGTCTTAGGTTATTGTCTTTTAATGCTGTTAATGAACTTATTTGATGTTGAGTTTTCACTAACAATTTTTGGGATACTTGAGTCCTTGATTTATGATTATTTTCAGTTTGAATTCCAAGTTTTCCTTGATATAAATTAATAGGCCAATTCTTAAATGTTTACTGCCTATTTTCTTATAATATTGCATTCATTTATTTCCAAGGAGTTGTTTGATATTTCTGCTGAACATCAAGCTTTGTTGATTGCAATTAAGTCTTGGTCTTCTGAATTTTTCATTTTGAACTCATTTAACTTTTTTGTCAGTCTTTCAGCATTAGTGAACTGGCATTTGATGTTGTATTCCTCTTTTTGTTTGTTATTCCCCTCTTTTATAGGTGTTGTTTGTGTACTATAGGATTTTAAAATATAAAATTGACAAAAAAAAAATGGTAGCTCCCTATTTGTGCATGAAAATTTCAAATAAAGGGAGGTAAACAAAATATTCTGAACTCTTTTGACCTAGACCGATTGTAATAAAGCGATAGTATACTAGTCTTACAATCTAATGCTAGAGAGTCCATTGCTCAGTGGGTGCTCTCTGAAAATGACAGTGTGCCAAAATTGGCTCAGTTGTACAAGTATTTACTACAACTTACAGACAGGAAATTGATTGCTTATCTTTGTGCAATAGCGGGTTCCTCATGAATAACAAATGTAGTTAATTATGAATATAGCGCTTAAATGTAATAAGTAGGAGTCCAAGATATCTTTTTCAGGAAGTCCTTAGTATTAGTTTTCAAAGGACCAGAATCCCGCCTATTTGGTGTCAATGCTCTGTGGCTAGTCCTATGCCAACAGCATTCCTTCTACTCTCCATTTGGTTTCCTTGACTGTTTGTAAATCTCTCTGGTGAAAAGCCTAAACAAGCTAGGGATGGAAAGAGGAATACAAATAAATAGCAACTGGCAACAGTTATAGCAACTTCATATACCTTTTTGCTTTTAATAAATGACTTTTGGACCAGAAAAAGAACTAATCAAAAGCACTTCCTCTGTTTACCAAGATTTTAATTTAAAAAATTACTCTTGTGTGGTCTGCCCGGTGAGTATCCAGCCATTTTTTTTTTCTTCTTCTTTTCATTATTATTAAAAAAAAAGATTTTTCTAAATAGCCCACTTAGGGCAATGGTGCCTTTGTCCCCTTCAAAGTACTTCCCCTGGGATCTTACACACTTACTCCAGTGTTCCTTTCTTCTCAATCTCATCCACAGTCTGAAATCTCTTGAGTAAAAAATAGAAATCACAGAGAACCGAATCTAGACTACTGGTGAACTGCAAACCTGGATGATGCAATATTTTTTTGCCAAAAACCCACAAGACATGAAGAATTATCGAGTCATTGTGAATGTGATTGATTGTCACGCAGTACACTAGGTCACTCAGTGATGTCTCATTGCCGACTGAGTAACCCAATAGTGTTCAGGAATGCGCCGTAAGGTCCCATGTGATTGATTGCCAAGTTGCATCAAGTCCATGCAACAATATCCAGAGATATTCAGAATGGTTACATACTTTTTGGACAGACCTCATATCCCATGATGATGAATTTTTCTTTCTGTCATTTTATGAAATGTTTGCAAAGATTCAATTGAATTGAAATACCAAATCGATAAAAATCTGGTTGACTTTCTTACTGGGAGAAATAAACTGGATTCATCCAACTATGCTGATCCTGCTGTTAAGCCTGCAATTGATCTCCAGACGAATGACTGATATATGTTGCATAGTAAGACTTGAAAGAGAAAATGTTTCACTCCAGTAATACTGACGGGCAGGCGTGCTGTAACAAGTTTTATTTGTTGAAATTGATTGATGTATGAGAAAGTCACCTAACGTAAAGCATTGTTAGTGAAGATTTGACCACAAAAAATGTGATAATTTTGAAGACTATTTAGTTGGAATCAATTGTTCAGCACCAATTTTACTTTCATAAATGAGTACATCCCTACCACTTTTTATACAAAGTTAACTATGACTTTAAGAACTATTTTAATATTGTGAGCTTTAATTTATACTTAAATCTATTTAAATTCCCTTTTACAAAAAAAATCATTGATGGTTTACTGAAAATAAGATATGCTTACCATATAAGATGAAATATACTTTTGGGGTGTACTCATTTTTGGATGGCAACATATATTGTATTCATATATCGGTGATATATATATATATATGAGAGAGAGTAAGAGATATTTTTATCAGTGAAATTATCTTCAAGTGGAAAAGTCCAATATCACCAAGAGATAAACAGAAAAAGTCACATTGTTCATTATAGATTATTATTGATAAACATTGTATAAAAAATATACCATTTACTAAAACCTACATCTTATTATAATTTGCCAAAAATCTGTATGTATGTACTGACCTACCACAAAAACTACTTGATATAAATCCATTTAAATCAGTGTTTTTAGCAAGTTGGTTCAAGAAAAACGCACCCCAATCTTTTTTTGTGGGGGGGAGTCTCTTCAGGTGGTGTCTATTCACATGATTATTATTTTTTTTTTTCTTTTTTCACATATATATATATAAATATTCTTCTAGGGGTTAAAATCTGAAAGGGAGATTTCTTTTTTTCTCCCTCTCTCTTCCCCCCCCCCCTTCCAGAAAATCTAATGGAATATTACACTATCAAAACAGGTATCCGGTATTATTTATGACCAAACTCTTTTTTTAGAGGACATAATCAAGGGGTTTTTTTTGGGGGGGGGGTTAACTTTACTTTTAGGGGTTGAAATCTTAGTGAATTTTTTGTCAATGATCTAGATATTTCTCTGAGATATGATTTTGGGCAGATTTTTCAGGGAATCCAGTATATATCTCCCTCAGAAGACATGATATTTTGTGATTTCCTGAGAGGTTTTGGATGTTGTTGCAACAATTTGTAGACCTAGCTGTGTGATATTTGTCCCAAGTTCTGCTGTGGCTGATTTGATCGAAAGTATAATGCGTCTGTTTAGAATGTTGCTTGTTAGTTTGTCTTCTGTGCCGGTATTGTAGATTTTTACATGCTTTTCTTCTTGCATTTTTGAATGAATGAATGAATATGGATAATGAAGTATATTGAATGTGTGTTTCTTCATCTGCTAAGAATTATGGGCTACTTATTTGTGGGGCCTTCACTCACCACCATATAGATAAGATTTCTCTGGATTCTGGGCTTTCATTTCATTATTCTTACTCCGCTGAAGCCATCCCCTGGTGAAATATCAGCGCAAATATGAGTAAATAACTTGTATTTGTATTTAACTCAGTTTCCATATTGTCTCTTTTCACCATATATATATATATATATATATATATATATATATATATATATATATATATGATCAAGAAATGGATATATAATCTAACCGAATAATTATAAATGTGTTATTTTTATTTGGAACTCTTTTTGAATTCCCTGACTAACCAGCTGGCCATTTAGCTTAATGCTAGGAGCCGCATTGATTCTACAGCAGCCAATTTTTTTTTAATTGCTTTCTTTCTATTTCCACTGTCTAGGCCAACTGACACATTCACTTTATAACAAGAGGTCAGTTCAAATAAAAATAACACTAACACACACACACATGTATATTAATGCTCCTCTATTCAGGGTTAAGCACTCTTTAAGTGAGGTAACTCGTTCATTGTAAACATTATGCAATGCTCTTCCATAGGAAGAGAGCACTCTAGTGGATGGGGGATTTAAGCAAAAAAAGAATATATCACTTAAATTCAGCCTTACTGACCGTCCAGTTCCATGGCTCAGCGGTAGGATACCAGCCTCCGGGTTTCAATACTACCTTGTCGTACTGGATGGGATAATGGATTATCTATAGCCTCACTGAAGAGTTGTGATACAACAAAACAGCTGTCTGTGGATGACACATATATATATATATATATATTTTATCATTTATTCACAATGATAAATTATTTCTATATGAAAGGCTAAAAAATCTGCTTCCACTGAGGTCTGCTTGATTTGTTCTTCTACATTGAAAAGAATTTGACACGGCTGGTCTTTGTCTGCCAGCAACAATAATTGTCAGACAGATCGCTAACTCTTTCCTCCAATAAATAAGGAAATTGAAAATGGTGGATAAGAGTAGGACATCTCGGGGGGGGGGTATTGTTAGCAAGCTAGCCTAACATTCTTTTACTGTGTAATGAGTTTAATCCTCAGTGGGCGCCAGCACAGGTGCCAGACCAAGCTAAGGTTAGTGAATACTGACTAAATACATCTACCTGCTCAGATAGTGTGTGATATTATGATTGTTTATCCATATGTATGTTGTATAACACTTTTCAATGAATGCACAGGTAAAACTCTGATACTAAACAGAAGTGCTGAGTAGTGACACTTTGATCCTAGGCACTGCACACTGATACTACACTCTTTTTATTGGCTGAAGTGCCAATCCATACATAAATAATCCTAGTATTTTATATATTATGCATTTTATAGCCCTATCAGTAATGTTTGCTTTAATTACTGACCACTAACAATTCCATTTTCCTGATTTTCAATGGATTTCTATTGTAAAATCCTTAGTATAGCATTTACATTGTACATATAATGGCTGTATTCTGTCATGAATGCTTACATTACTTCCTGACTACTGTCAATCCTTTCTTCCTAATTTTCAATGCATTTCTATACTAAAAGCATTTGTTAAGCTTTCTTCGATAGGAATCATTAATAAAGCAATTACATTATACTTATAATAGCCCTACTGTTAGAAATATTTGATTTAATTCATGACCACTCACAATCCATTTTTTCCAAATTTTCAATACACACACTGAAATTCACTCAAGCAAATTTAGATCAAAAATTGCAAAATTCAGTAATTCGACCTGAAATATTGATTAATTAAATAAAGTCAAGTGGTGAAGTAGTGATAAAGTCGGTGGGTTCCTATTAGAAAAGCTGAAAACTTGCCAACATGTACCAAGTTCATATGCAGTCATTGCTAATATACCACAATGATTACCATTTCATTTTTTTTACCCTTCCCACCAGAATTTGCTATATTTCTATGTAATCATCAGAGTGAATGAAAGTTTTGATAAATCCTACCTAAGATCTCATGGGTTACATTAATAGTTTAAATGTAACAATAGATTATCAAACAACTTTTATTTTATCATGAATTGTATTTCTATAGCTATGTTGCAGCAATATCCCCCCAGCCAGTCATGTCATTATGTTCAAACCTAAAAGAATTCAAACTTTGTCTGATCTTGAAAAACAGAAGTTGGTTACCTTATCCTCAGCCCCCCAGCCCCCCACATATAATGTTAACACTGCTCATTATTTACCAAACTAGCAATTTATAAAAAGAATCTTGAAGTTGTAAGCGAATTGCCATTTTCTCAAAGATCCACAGGATTTGATATATTGCATAGGTACATCAGTAAGTCTGTAACCTAATGATGGGAAAAAAAGCATTTATTTTCTCACAACAAATTTTCATTTTTTAACATAATCTCCTCATTGTTAATTTTATGGTGAATATTATTCGCTTAGATCGAGCATGATACGACAAAGATTTCGGATAAAAATTCAGCTAACCACATGTCAGGCTACAGACTTATGGGTCCATCCTTGTATGTGGAACTACATGTTATGACCTGATGATGGTTAGATGTAAGTTATAATGGTAAATTGGAACATCATACCTTACTAGATTGATTTTTACCCCGTACAGTTTCAGTGAGCGTTACCTTATCCCCACCCCGCCACACACACCCAATATATCAACTGAAATCACGGAACTGCAGAAACCAAATTAACAGAATCATGAAAATCCCCAAATGTCTCTTCTTCTTTCTTTTTTTTTTTTTTTTTTTTTTTTAATGGCCAAGGAGGAAGGAATTGGAAATGGTAATAATACCAAATTACTGAATTGCAAGTCATGTTGAATATGATAAAATATATAAGCCAGGCTTCATCCTTTGGTAGGACTTTGGAAATACAACTCTGACAACTTTCTTTGTGGTTGATGTGGGGATCTTTATTTGAAATGTTGGGTGGAGAGAAAATGAGAGGTTGAACTAGGGATGAAGTTTTGTTTTTTTGGAGGGGGGTCAAACAAAGAACACACTTTTTTCCTGGCGCATGGAAGGGCGGTAGTGTTTCAACATCTTTCTATTGTTTTTATTTATGCTTCCTGTGACACTGACCGCTGTGGCTTGCAGGTCACTTTTTATATAGGCTTTCATGGGTAAGGCCACATAATCATATGTATACATAAATCATGTGACCTGATCAGGCCCTCATATTACCGAAAAAAAACCCTGCACATAGGATTTTAGGAAAATTCGAAACAGGCATCACTTCTCCCCTGAAGGTAGGAAGAATGTGTTGCACCAATCAGCATGCAAAATCTTAATTTGGCTGAAACACTATCCACTAGCGCTGGGGGAAATGCATAACTATCTCTGCTCCAAGGCAGGCTTCCTTGGTATTTTTGAAACACATGACTGGCTTGGATCTTCAATAGTTAATCAGCTCAGTAATAACACAACATTTAACTGCACAAATAATATCTTTTTTGAAATATCTAGCAACTAAAGTAATGACAAATTTTTTTTTTTTTTTTTTTTTTCAAATTTAGTTAAAATCAATAAATTAATGATGAAAATATTCACCTGAGAATTCAAACTCAAGACTTAGGCTGCTACTACTACGTATTAAACAAACAATATGACATGAAGAATCAGATAGGGTGGGGCTGCAATATAACTATATATTTAAGTTATACCTAGCCAAGAGGCTTCAGTGACCAAATTGATTAAGATGTTGTCTATTTAAGACGAGTTCCCTAGTTGTGACTCTCATCGAAAGCTGCTACTTTATTTTGATTTCACGCTGTTTACTTCAACAGTCATAAAGCATATCAACTTATAATATGATTTAAAAAAATATAACTGGATGAAGAAAAAATAGTCAAAAACCAATAAGGGAGACACACGTATTGATAAACCCTTCAGCTTTTTAGTGTACAAACATTAATTGCTTCATTTATTTTTTTTTTTTCTCAGTGAACTCCTTATTCATTCTTTTAACTTCGGGGTGCATCTGGTAAGCCAAGGAAGAATGTCTTAGCTCCCATAGAATATTTGTTATCTGAAAGAAAAAAACAGGATAGAATTGATTTTAATTTCAGGTTATTTCAAAAATTGAAAAAATCCTTGGGATTGATCTTTTAAAGATCACTCCTAATTACGTATAGTCAATGCTCACTGGGTGCCCTACATGTGTAGCCTTCTACCAAACTAAATTGAGCATAATAAATAACTAGGGAACTTTGTAATAGAACAATGGTTAACCAGCCCATCTTGCTGACATTTAGTACTAAAGAGAATACATTACTCACTTAGTACTAAACACTTGTACCCTTATGTCAAAATGATAACAGACAACCAAATATATATATATATATATATATATATATATATATATATATATATAAGTGATTCTTCGATATGTCTGAAACCTGATTTCTCTTGAATTTGTTTTCCTCGTAACCAAACCCTTACCAATCACAGATCCCCTTCAACATGTAAGAATATTGCATAGTCAACAAACTACTTAACATCAATAATAGTTGTGGTATACATCTATGACAGACATGTCATGACAGGACTCAATCAACCACTTCCAATTCCAGTTATCATTGTGGCCTTTTCTTATAACTTGGAAAATTTGGCCCCCCCAGAAGTTTGCACTGACAAGACCCTGGCAACAGCTTCAGTGTTGACTCAATCAAACGGCTAGGATAAAGTTTGTTCTTCAAGTTTTACTTTGTTTTCCTCGCAACCAAAATTCAACTGATCAGATTCACATTGAATTGTAATTCATATCCTATTGCTTAACAGTGTAAACGTTTGTTTGTTTTTGGGTTTTTTTTCCTATTTATTCCTGTAAACTTTTTGTGGAGCATGTTGCTACAACCACTAGCGAGTAGGTTTTAAAGGGTGGAATTGCTATCCCCACACCAAACCTCCTCTTTTACTTAGGCTTGGGACCAGCTATAGTGACTGCCCAAGCTGTAATTTTTTTCAGTATAATCTTCTCTTAGATGGACTGTCTTACAGGGCTAAAGGGCTCCAATTGCCAAGCTATTTACTCCTAGCTTTGGGGGAAAGTGGATTCATGCTCTTTCACAGGATATTAGGTCAAAGTTAACAAACAGTCTACACCAAAACTCAAACTCTGTCCACTGATTTCATTTTCCATTCCAGTAAATGTTATATAGATCATACTAATATCCCAGATTTAACTATTCATTAAAAAAAGAATTTGAAAAAAAGGAATGATTCAACCAGTACAGTCCCAATGTAACACATACAACAAAGAAAAATAAGAAGCAAAGAATTTTGCATTCTTGTCTTTTTACTCACAAAACTTTAGAGGCTTTGGCTCCTCATACCAATATTTCCGCTTCAGTATGTCACCTATTGGGTTAGTATTTTTCTTTTCAATCTTCTTCCCAGTGTTGTTGAGTGTGGTTCGAGGCCATGCCCACCTTTCTCCTCCTCTCGATGATTTGGAATGATTCTGCTTTCGAAAGTCTAAAAATTAAACAATTTTGAATTTTGTTTTGATTCCTGTTGACCATCTTGATGAAGGAGTGTGTGGCTGGTCTGAATGAGACTTTAAAATTGAGAGAGATGAATTTTGAATTTCTAAGATGTCTTTGGTCAATGCAAGTGTTTACATAATTCTTCTGACAAAATCTCTTACTTGTATAAATCTTTGATATCATTATGCAGTCATCAAAGTAATTTACCTGTCCTCTTATGACTTGATGCCATACTTCTGCTAAATTGTGTTTTCCATCATAAAAGAATGACTCCAGCTTTGATTCTAAGGATTTTTAAAATCTTGAACTTATTGGAAATGATGATCAGACAAGGAATGATGTACGGAGCAAAACAAGTGATTGTCTGAAGAATACACTGCATGAGGAAAGACTTCTGATCCCGACTTCATAATCATTTTTGGCATCATATTAGCTGAAGAGGGCAGCAGAATAATCAGTTGGCATCTTTGCCCAGAAGAAAGATCTTTTATTTTCTACTATGTAATTCAAACAATCCAAATGCTTACTGCAGTGTTGCACAGTAATGGTTGGTTCAGGTTCTGGCAATCTATGATAAAGAAATTCCCTTTTCAATCTATGATAAAGAAATTCCCTTTTGAATCTCACCAAAAGCAGAGAAGGAATTTCTGTTTTAGATTCAATTCAGGTTGAGATGTTGAAAGCTGTCTTGGATCTAGCTACGAGTTTCTTTCTTTTGGATTCTCATGACGAATTAATTTTTAATAACCAGCGATTATCTTGTCTAAAATACCTTTTTTCTGTCAGGCATTTCTAATTTCTAATCAAACTTCTCAGAGTACATGTAAAATTTTCTGGAAATGAATTGGTAGTATCCGTACTTATAATGTTACAGATACACATTTGGAGCATAAAGAAAAAAAATACCATTTTGAGATCGTGATCTCTGGGTTTATCTGTTGAGGCTTTTTGTATAGCACTTGGGAGAAGTGGATTCATGCCTCAGTATGAAATGAACACACCCAGCCTCAGCCAAAACTCAAATTATGTTTCTTGATTCCATTATCCATCCTTATAACTATTAGTTCTGATTTATACTTTTGTTCGACAAATTGGTGTATGTAACTTGTTTCATATGAAACAAGTTTACATCCTTATTTTATTTATTTATTTATTCATTTTTATAGTTGTTCTTAGCATAATGTTTTGGCTGTTTAATTCTCAGGGCTTCTTCAAAAGACTCTTGGTCTTGTAGTTCTACTCTTCAACCTTCCTAAAATCAATGAAGTCTTTACATGTATGGAAATATTGTATAGTCTTACTTCATTGATCATATGTCAAAACCTTGTTCCTTTAGAGATGAGGTAATTCTATTAGATCAGCAATGAAAATATATCTTGATTTGTGTAAAGAAAATGCGAAGTAAAAATTGGAGAAATAGCATTACTAAATATACTGATACAATGCCTTTATACTAAGTTGGTCTGTACTTAGGTGAGTGTGTATTGTACATCAAGTCTATCTGTAAGCTGACGTCAAGGTAGACTAGAACCTGTTTAATGACAAGTACATGAGGAAACTGAATTGATCCATCAATAAATCAATATCATTACTACATCCTTTGATTTCATTGGTGAGGCATGAACAAATCATATTTTCATAGATTGTACCAACACATTATTTAAAACTCCAATTCTTTCATAGTGTTGTGTGTTGATTTGGACAACTCTATGAATGAGAATTACGTGAGTTCTTAATTTCTACCAGGACATGTGTTTATACAGCAGCATACAATTTTCCTCTCTAATTTCAAGACTGGTTCATGTAACGGGGTTGGAGGCCTTGCAAAATACCTGCTGCTACAAGTGAACACAAAACAAATGGTGACGAGGATGAGATTAATTTCTGGTGAAATAGAACATCAGACAATCGCTGGACATCAAAATTCACAACGTGAATCCTCAGAGACCATACACGAAACTGTGACTGGCAAAAAATGAGATAGTGTGATGAATCAGACAAGTTCAGAAAGTACTAGCTCTGTAATGCCCACGATAGGTCTGGTGAATCTTGGGGAAGGTCCATGTCCAACATCAGCCTTTTAGCATCCGTTATTGGACATAGACCTTCCCCAAGAGTAGTTATTCAAGCCCTAACTAAATGTATTTCCAACATGGTTGGAGCTCATTCAAGCCCTAACTAAATGCATTTTCAACATAGTTGAAGCTTATTCAAGCCCTAACTAAATAGCTTCCCAACATAGTTGAAGCTTATTTAAGCCCAAACTATATGCCTTTCCAACATTTGAATCCTAACAGGAAAGGTTAGGAGGAAGATACAAGAAAGATCAACGTGTAAGTTTACAGGTGGACAGACAGCAAAGGAACTAACAATGAATTTGATAGGTTTTTGCTATTTAAAGAGCTTTAGAAGAGAACCATCTCTCGGGAGTATTCTATTTGAATTTGTTGTGTCTGTTACAACCAGCGCCTTTTCTAGGGGTAGAATTTTATCTGATGTGATAAATATGATGTCATGAATTTATCAGATTTACTTACATACTGTGGAACTGCAGGTGTTCAATGGACATGGTCGGATTTCATCCTGCGGTGAGAGAATTAAATTCTAATAAGAAAATGGTTAGTTTTTTGTTTTTTTTCAAAAATAATATGTCAGCATTAATTTTTACAATTCATATAGAATGTTATATGAATACATAAATGAATTGGCACTTGAAAAGTTACAATTTGATAGATAGATATTTATGGGCCTGAGCTCCTCTAACACAAATATTCTTGGGTAAGACATGAATCCAATCCTCCCTGTCCAATCAAATAAGGAGAAAGGAATCTGATTGATCCTGCAAAAGTCTCTCTGCCTATAATACAAGCACTAACAAGGATTGACTTCATGCTATGAAACAAATGCTCCCCATAAACAGAGGATAATCAGTAACAATAGATGTCAGTGTTCACAATTCGAACTGTGAAAGTTTTATCATTTGCATAAAAAGTACAATTGTACTTTTTATATTTCAAAGCAAAGAGGACATTACCAAACTAATCTTGAACATGCATATTTAAAACTCACTTTTGTTGCATCATTGATTTTTTTTTTTTTTTAAATAAATGATTCAAATATCAAAGTGTTGTAAATTTTTTCCACAACATTCATTTTAACATAAATTTCCCTTTTCAATCTCTATAAAATGTCCAAATATTTTAATTACAAATGTTCGATATTGTTTTTTTCAATTCAACATAACTTTCCTCATTTACTCTCTGCTGATAAGCATTCAAAAACCTCCAATAATAGCAAATTATATCTCTATTTACATTTTATATTCAATTACATTAGTAAATCTTTCACTTTAAGCATTTTTCTCTCTGGAGTAAAAAATGTGGCATTTCATGCCTAAAAATATGATAATAAAGAAAACAACTGTAAGATTGATACTGTGTAATTCTCCCTCATAATCTAATACAAATCCCAATCCTCTAAATTGGGTCTAATTTGACAATTTGCACATACGTCAGTAGCAAAATATATTAAGCTTTAACTTGTAGGTACATACACACACACGCATTCTCAATATTTGTAACATATTGGAAACAATTCTAGAGTAAAGAATGACCATTATCTTAATGTAATATACTGTGAATTGCAATTCATACCACAAACTTTCTTATGATCTTAAAACTTTTTTTAATCTTCTGCATGATTCATACCGCAGTTATTTTAATTCACATGAATATTATTTGATTATTTTCCCTTTCGTAAAGATATTTATCATTTTTCAACTTTCTTCTCAGTTGAGAAAAGTGGTTATTGATGATAAATATTGTTAACCAATTCTTTATGCAACCTACGATATCATGCACAGGAATTTATTGCTCAAATATGTCAAAATTTTCATTAGCCCAAGTCATTATAAATATACTATCAAAATAAAAAAGTTGATCATCTAATATCATCTATGTTCTGCTCAGAGACTTTTACAAAATATTAACTTCTGAAGCATGCTTCAAGAGTAGAAACAGCACATTTTGACTCTTCCCACAGAAGAATTTGTAATGGCCAACTTTTGGTGAGTACTTTTTTTTTGGTACAAAAAGAGTAAAGTTCATTCATAGGGCTATAAGTTAGTAGTGCCCTTATATTGACTACAACTTCTTTACTTGGGTTCCATATATCACACTACTACATACTCAGCCTGTTTGCAACATGTGAAATAGACTCAGAAGTGACAAGCACCTGAATTCATGTCACTCACTCCAGCCTACACTATTTCACCCAGAACTAAGGGGAGAAATGGATTCATGCCTTTCCCAGGGGGCATTACTGCAAAGTGAACACAAACTGTCCCAGCCAAAGTTTGAACTCGGCTCACCAAGTCCATTGTCCAAGCTGTTATCCATTTGGCCACCCGGCATCTCCAGTCATATGAATAAAAATCACCGAAGTAACATAAGTGCTTAAAAGTGAACTTCGATGATTTAACCAAAGATTTTACAATTCTTGACCTGTTATAGAAAGATTTGGTACCCAATTTCTATATTATACTTTGAAAAACAAGTTGAAATAGTTCGTCAGTAGTCAGGATACAATGCAAGTCTTACAGACAGAATTTGACAATTATAATGTGACTAGTATAGTACCCATCAAAAATACTTAGAGCATGTGTGCTGTGCCCAGGGTTAAAGCGTCACTCCCTGGGTGTCTGCCTAGGATCAGAGTGTATATTCATATGCCTTCCCAAGGATCCAAACGTAGTATCTGTATGAGTTTGAAAGGTGTTGCATGCGCACATACACAAAATATATATGTATAAATATATTCAGGGATCAGTTGCAAACTGAGAAGCATGCAACGGGCACATGAGAGAATCATGCTCAACCTCCCATGGAGAGATCACAAGACAGCACAGTATATAAAGAGGAAAACGGGGGTCTGAGACATCATAGAATCTATTAGAAAACTTAAATGGCAATGGGCAGGCCATGTTACAAGAATGGCAGACAACTGATGGACATCACAGCTCACAACATGGATCCCCAGAGATCACATGCAAAACCAAGGCCGACAGAATACTAGATGGACAGATGAACGTCAAAAATTTAGAGAATACTGGCTCCGCAACACCCATGATAGAGAAGTGTGGCAAATCCTGGTAAAGATCTACGTCCAACAAAGGACATTAAAAGACTGATGATGATGATGATTTTCATTTAAAGAGGTTTTATGAAAAAAGACAGACATGGATTGTTTGATCAATTTTTTGTGAATTTTTGAATTTATATAAGCAAAGAAAATCCACAAAAAATTGTTAAAACAATCTTTGTCTGTCCTTTTTAATAAAACTTGCATGAATCATACATAGAGATATTTAAGATATAAGTGATCAGTAATAGATATACAACAAGCATGTGTATATGTATTAAATAGATCTTTAATTCAAAATAGTGCTGTAGAGCGGTTATAACAAGAGTAAAGATTTTTCAACTGGTTCATTACAGATGGTACATTCTGTTTCACTTATAAAAAAGATTTCCAAATGAACAATTGAGACATTCTTTTTTTTCCATTTATAACCTTCAGGAATTCCAACTCTGCCCACTTTTTGGGGTCTAATCCACAACGTTATGTTATTGGTTGGTCTAGCCCAGCTGCCCTGTGGCATGCTATGGGTTATAGAATGGGGTTGGGGAAGAAAAGGAAGTTCAGATATTTTTGTTTTGAGATGTTAAGAGTGTAGTGCCCCCTATACTTTTAGTAAGGAATTAAGTACGAAACTCTCTTTTTAGCTTAATATCCAAAACATCACTTCCTCTGACAACCCCTATAAAACCCCTGGACGCACATGGTCCAATGCTCACCAGCTCCAGCACCCCTAGCTGGGTACGCTTCTGGCCCCGGCCTTTGCGACCGGCCACTCTCTTTCCTTCTCTCATGTTCTACGTCTTTTATAGTCTGTTCGTCGAGAGTCTAACAGTGTCTGAGAATAGCCCCCAAGTTAACTCACTTACTTGGCAGTAAGGCTCACACACTGAACCCGGTTTCCACGTATCTGGAAGCAATCCAACCATACGGAATCCACGTGTTCAGACAACTCCGCTACAACTCCGACACCAGCACTATCAAGACAAGAGAACTCCCACTTTTTACTATCTCTTCTCCTATCAGTATGTCTCACAATCGATCGTATTAACGGTACCCGTACATGTACCTCATCCTTATTCCTGTATTAAATGTACGTCTCTTATCTGGCTATAATTCTTGTATGTGTTAATTCCTTTTTATTTCAATGTGTGTCCAAATTCATACTTGGCGCGCATTCCATTCCCTTCTCTTTGTACAGCTTCCTTTCCTTCCACAGCTTCAGGGCCGGTGCACTACACATCACCCATGAGGATCCAAAATCCTCGTCTCTCAACAATCCATCGCTGTTCGGATTCGACAATAGATACTAAGCGCAAAAAGAGTATTAATCTTAATTAATTTGATTTTTATCACTTTGGGAATTTTCCCTGTATATCAAAGTTATTTCCCGTTTCTTAAAGAGATTTTTTGGTAATTTGAGTTTTTACTACTTATTTTCATGTATTTGCATTTATCTTTTATTACAGATACAGATATGAATATAAATATATAAATATTGCTTTCTGAATCCTAGATCTATTCATACATATGCTTGTTGTACATTTATTACTGTTCACTTATATGTATATATATACATGGGATGCACATTGCATTTTATACAAGTGGATGTCATTAATGCTTTATCCATTAAAATAAGAATAAATCATTTTAAGTTGAAAAAAAATTTCAACCTACTTTTGTCCGTAACTTCGACCAGTGGTTAGTTATTCGTGATTTCATAGATTTACAGTTGTGCAAGAAGAACGAAGTTGATCTGTGGAGAGAAAAACAAAAAAAGCATAGGGTCACATACTTTGAAATCAGAGGAAAAAACTGTTGTGTCAAACAGAAAACTTCAATCAGCTGACGATCATTTCTGCCAAAAATCATGGAAAGAAAATTATTTTTTTCTTCACTATCAGTTTTTCTTGAAGTTTCAAATCACTGGGAAAAAACGAACTCGTGTGTCAATGTACAGGACCTTCTGAATTTCTATTCTTTAAAAATGTGTACAGATATATCTATATGTGTGCATAGGGATGTGTAAGAGAGAGTGTATATGTGTGTCTCAATATATGAAGATAGATTGATAGATAGATATATATGAACAAACTGAGAGAGTTATAAGCATAGATAGATAGATAGATTGATAGATAGATTTTGTATACAGATGACTGATGTCACCTCCCCTTTTTCTGGTCTTTCCTTCTGGATCAAAGAGTAGTATCTGTTCCACGGCATAGACCGAGGTGCAGGTACTGACACTTGCCCATCAAATGGGCTGGAGATTGTGTGCTGGTTGACATCAAAGACTGAGTGCGCTGGTGCAAACGTTAGCCAATGAGGTTTTACTGAGGCTGCGCTTTGCTACGTGCATTGGGAGCCTTTGGACTCATCCTTGGGCTCTCCTATTATTACTCAGCCCAGCTGCAGGGGGGGGGGTCAGTTTCCCTGGAGCAGCACTGCTCCATTGCACTTAAAGGAGCAGGTCCCCTGGTGGACGCTTTCATGGCGGAGGTTGCTTTAGCTTCTACAATCGCTTGGCAATTGGAGTCGCGTCGGCTGGAGCCATTTTTGGAAGGGTTGACCTATTTTCCCCATGTTGAGCCCGACCTTGTGTCATATTTTGCTGTGGTGGGACAGTAATTAAATAGCATGACTGATGTCACCTGACACCTATATACTCTCATCTAAACATTGAAAATTATGTGTGTATGTATGTTTGTACTCTTATAACTCGAGAACTATGCATCCAAGATTGAAAAAAATATATTTAATAGATTTGTTCACATCTCAATCCATCATATACTTTCAGGTCAATTGTAGAAAAGGAATCTTTATAGGTTTTTCTATTTTTTTTGCGTATTTTTTAAGCTGAAATTTATCCAGCAATAGCCTGTACAGAGCAGTCAGTCAGTGTTATAAAAAGTGGGTTGGGGGTTGGGGAGGTAGCCATGTACAAATGGTATCCAACCAACAACTGTTGGTACCCACCAGTCCCCGGAAGTGGGGATGAGAGGCTGAAGTGGGGATGGAGCCTTACCTCGGATCAAGCTGAAAACCGTCTGATACAGTGGGTTCTTAACAAGAATATAAATCTCTTAAGCAAAGGACCACTATATTTTAAGCTTGATAGAAGGCAGACTGGAGATAAATTATCACTCCTTTTGGGGATCGAGTTAGCTTGGTTGTTGACTGTACAAGAGCAAAGAATAGAGATATCCCTTGCCAAACACACAACGCATACAAATATTTTCGTTTATCGCTCAAAGCAAAAGGATGCAAGAATTTATGACCAGCATCTTATTTTTGCGCTAAAAAAGATTTTGGACAAGATTTCTCAATATAAAACCCATACACTGGGAAGATTCTGGAAAGAATAATCGAAATAATTTGTTTTAAAAAAAACTATGAAAAAAAAAGGAATTCAAACTCGTCTTAATGTCTTAACTATACAGGCTATGGGGTCTTTCATAGTCAGTTCTCTTCTTATAATTGTTCTGTGATCTCCTCTTCACTCTGGATTTTCCCCTGTTATATTGTTTGCAGTGTTCAAAGAGTTTTCCAGACAAGTGAACTTATTCTTATTGTTATTTTCGTTGTTCCCACAACATATCAATTCTTTTCTTTGAAGAGTGAGAAAACTGGAACTATCAGATTATATGAACTTGTCGGCTAAATGTATAGGCGAGACCAGGATGGATTTTAACTTGGTATGGGTTTCACTGATCAACAGGTACATGGTAGGAAATTCTACAAATGTTATCACTAATGAAGAAAATAATTCTGTTTGTTACCGTTTTCTACTTGGTACTACCAGAAAAAGAATCCCTCCCTTTACATATGGATAGTATACCTGAAGAAGATCATAGAATGAATTGACTGAAAAGTTGTGGAAACAACAAAAAGGATAAATTCATTTGTCTGAAAAACTATTTTAATGTTAATGACTTTTCTCTAAATTATATACAATATCTTGTAGTGTTGCAATACTCTTAATTGGTTAAGATTCTTAGAAGAAGCATTTTATTATTTGACTAATTTTTCATCTTTTTATAATAAACTTACTAGTAATGGCTTTTGAGACTAGCATAGTAAACACTTTTCTGTGATAGCTCTTGAAGATCTGTTATGATAAAATGTGTTCTACTATATGGCCAATCAATTTATTTCTAAATTTGAAATTATACTTTATGTTTTGAGAAATGATTAGAAAAATTTTCTGTCATAGAAACAACAGAGTCTGTATATGAATACATTAGTATTTTTCAGTGGTTCATGCAAAATAAACAACAGCTGTAGACAGAAGGTGATTAATGCAGTCAAAAATCATACAAAGCACAAAGCATTATCAGCTTTAAAATGTAAAGGAAAAAAAATGGCCAAATTTAAAGTCTTGCATGAAACTATAAAGAGAGGGGGGGAGAGAGAAAATTGCCAAATTTTAAAGTCTCACCTGTGAAAAGAGAGAAGAAAATTACCAAACTTTTAATGTCTTGCACTTGACTATAAAAAGAAACAGAGAGAAAAAAAAATACTAGTTTTAAAGTTTTATAATTCATTATGAAAAGAAAAAAAATTAACGATTGTAAAAGATCTCACTCTTAACTATAAAAATTGAGAGAGCAGGAAATTACCAGACTTTAAAATCTTACACTTGACTATGAAAAGAGAGAAAAAATCTGTCAACATTTAAAGTTTTAAATGTTAAAAGATGGAGAAAAATTAGCAAATTTTACTGTTTTGTACTCAAGTAAAAAGAAAGAGAAAGAAAAACAAAAAGTATTACAAAAATTGCAGAAAGTTTTAATGTCTTTTACTAAAACTATGTAGAGAAAGGGAGAATAAAAAATGCAAGTTTCAAAGTCTTGAAATTCATTTTTAAAAAAAGAGAAAAAATTACAACATTCTAGTGTCTAACCCAAACATAAAGAGAGGAGAGAGAGAAACTACCAGATTTAAAAATCTTACACTCAACTACGAAGAGAAAGAAATCACCAGATTTTTACATCTTACACTTACTATGAAGTGAAAAAAATACCAAATTTTAATATCTAGAACAAATATAAAGAGAGAGAGGGGGGTGTCACCAAATTTTAAAGTCTTGCACATAACTAAAAAGAGAGAGGGAGAAATTTACCAAATTTTAACATCTGGCACTTAACTATAAAAAGAGAGAGAAAAATACCAAATTTTTAAGTATTGCATTCAAATAAAAAAAAGGGAGAGAAAGAGAATAATTACCAAATCTTAACATCTTGCACTTTACTATAAAAAGAGAGAAAAAAGTTACCAAATTTTAATATCTTGTACAAATATAATAAGTGAGAGAAAAAAATTACCAAATTTAAAATTCTTATACTTTACTATAAAAAGAGGAAGAAAGAGAAATTACCAGATTATTAAAAAGTCTAGCACTTAGCTATAACAAGAAAGAGATTAATTACCACATCTTTCAGAGAGGAAAAATTACCAAATTTCACCAACTTGTACTTAATTATTAAAAGAGAGAAAAGAATCACCAAATTTCAAAGTCTTGCACTCTACAACAATGAAAGAGGGAGAGAAAGCGAACTTGACTATAAAAAGAGCCAGAAAAAAATTACCAAATTCCAAAGTCTTTCACTCGGATATAAAGCGAGAGAGGAAAAAATTAATGAATTTTAAAATCTTCCACTTGCCGTTTCAGAATTGGTTCCTGAGATTTGATCTGGCCTGACATGATAAAGTCTTTCTCCTTCGGTATGGAACGATGAAAGTGAATACTTGATAGAGTTATTGACAAATTGACCAACCACTAACCGACTACCCAGCTGCCAAACCTCTCCTCCTTTATTCTTCCCATGTAGATGCTACTGTTGCTATACTTCTGTTGACAAATTCATGGTTGCTGTGGTAGGAGTGAAAGTGAAGGCGCTTAAATAATTTAATAACAATGTTATCAAATACCATTTAAGTGGAACTGCATGGGGTCTGACTTGTTGCTATCGAGTTGAGACAATCTCTTTAGTAATCGTCAATGTCATACCTAGGATTTTGAAAAATGTCACTAAGGAACAAATCTCTTGGGGGGGATTTATACTTATCCCTAAAGCCCTATTCTTTCAGTAGTGTTTCCATGAATTCCTGACCGCCAACAATTCCTTCCTTCCTGCTGTATCTCTATAGTAAAATCATTTACAGTGCATTTCTATAGTTGAATTTTTCGCAATATTTTCTTTTAGTACAACCATGAGTAATGCATTTATATTATATATACAATAGTGTCATACTATCAGTAATGCTTGTCTTGATTCAAGACCCATAACATTCTCTTTCTTCTTTATTTTTGATGCACAACTTACAAATTGAGGGCCAAAATTTGCTCAAACAAATTTTATGAAAAGGAAACTTGAAATTCAAGGTTTAATCGTCAAATTTTGTTCCAACAACCAAAAATATTCAGTTTGTCAGTGCAGAAAATTACTATGTCTAAGCAAAGGACTTGTAGGGTAGCTGTAAGATCAGTGGACAGAAATAAAGATTAATAAAAGCTGAAAACTTGCCTATAAATACCAGGTTTAAATAGTCAGTGCTAAAATAGCAATAACCAAACTCCACAGTGAAACTAATACTATCATTTCTCGCTGAAATGATCTAGGATTCTGGGAGAAAAAATTTGATAATGCTGAAATGTTCTCTTCTTTGTTTTTAAAGGTTTAGCCACTCAGGCTAAGTTGGTTGAGTTGGGAGGGTGAAATAAAATGTTCGAATTTGATCATCTGAGTTTATTTTAGCAGAGTCCAGGTTTGCATTGTCATTCTGGAGAATCGCACACTTTCTTTTGACAAAAGGTAGAAATATTTGCTGTAAATTTTGCTCCTTCAGTTACACCAAGTTGTTGCCTATAAAGATCTCTGTGATTGTCTTGCCTTTTAAGAGCTGCTTACGAAGACCTTACGTAGTTGAAGCTTTTATTGGGTTGTTGGCATAGGTTTCCATCCAGAATCCCAGATCTCTCAACAAGTAATAAAAGAACTAGATTATTTATTGGCTAAAACAAAGCTTCATTATTATTGCTAATAATGATGATTATGAAAACATACATAAATTTAACAAGCATTGCTTTCTGAACAACCTAGTAATTGATCTAATGGCAATATAAGATTATTAGTTGATGAATTGGGAAAGAAGATCATATAACTGCTTTTATCTCTACTGTTTGAGACTGTTTAATGCTGTTAGTAAATAGGTAATAAAATTTCTACCTTGACAGATCTAGAAGAGTCCGAGTAAGTAAAGTCAGCACAACTCACATTAGACACTTTATGGGATGTGTACCTGGACATAGGTGTTCACTGATAGATATCTAGTAGGCTAAATAATTAAACTTGGCTGATAGCAAAACAAACAGATTTACAGGAGGAAATGACAAATGGAAGAAATAAGCAACTCAATTGAAATATACATGAGTCCTGTATAAGAGGGTAAGATTAAAAGCAAAAGGCTATGAGCCGAACCATTATTATTCATATTCATTCAACACCTATGATGCATATTTCATGATTGTTCTTTTTATATGCATATGATATTAACCTTTTCCGAGGGATCATAAATATGTATAGATTTTTTTTGATGGTTGTCCTCATCTTGGTTCATCTTTCGAACACAATGTTCTGGCCATTATACTTACAACCTTTTTTCAGATGAGTGTCATGAATGAGAAGGATATGGAATGTTCTGATGAGGGGCCTTTTTAGAACCATGGGGGCAGAATGTTCTCATTCTGCTGTCTATTTTTAGTTTGGAGAGTTCTTCAGGTCATAATTATGTTGCTGTCCATTTTGGATGTTATAATCATGATGAACCAAGATGAGGACAACAATCTGTGAAAATCTATACATGAATACTGACCATATTGGCAGAAGAGAGAGATCCTTGCCCTTCATCTGTGGACACAAATATTGCTACTATAGGGAATATAGTTCTTGTATATAATTGGGGTCATCACTTATAAGATATATGTGGTTCTCATATTGTTATCAGTTGTTCTTGTTGAGAAATGGGTGGTGCACAGATGTTGGAGACAAATGATTTCGCTTCCACGTGGTTTAGTGTTAGCGCCGCAAGCCAACGTCACAGGAGATGTGGAAGGAGGAAGGGAGATGTATGAAGAGAATGTGCACCAAGTATGAACATGGGTGCAGAGATGAAACAAAGCAAAAAGGACACGCATGACTATTTGGAAGGACAAATAAAACATACATTTAATACAGGAACATTAATGACAAATAACAAATGGAAATGAAATACATGTAATGAAGACATTAATACGATCAATCATGTAAAGAGAAGAGAAGAATGGTGGGAGCTTTTGTTGCCATGATAGTAAAGTTGTCGGTGTCGAAACAGAGGTGTCTGAATTGCTTTTGAATCTATAAGGCTTCGAGTGTACTGAAGAATGTTTATGGGGACTGGGTTTAGTGTGTATGCCAAACTACCAAGTTGCCTGGGGACCATTCTCTGATGCAGGTAAACACAAGACGGACAGACTATTGTGAAATAGAAAAAACACACAGAGTTTTAATCCATGTGTGCTTCCTGAAGTAAAGAGAGTTAGAAGACAGATCATCGTGACCATGTAGTAAAAAGCATTGCCATTTCATTCTTGAGGGTTAGAGGTGTATACGCATTTGGAGCACATGGAGGGGACACAGTTGAGTAGCTGTGTAGCTGTGCATATCTGAGATGCATCAACATCGGTGAACTGAAATGGGCAAAGTTAGTACGGAGATGAATCCCGGTGGAAAAATGATCAAGTTCGGATCGGTTGGGAGGCCAACAAAATGATACCAATCTTAGGGAGAAGAAAAGAAAGAGAAAGAATAACCAGCTAGAGATGCCAGGGCCAATGAGTGTAACCAGGTATAAGTGTCAGCGCCAATAAGCAATTGACCACATGTGCTCAGGGCTTTTACAAGGAGTCGTCGTAGGAAGTGACATTTTTGATACCTAGCTAAAAGAGGGGTTTCATATTTAATTCTTAAGTGAAGTATAGGGGGCGCTAAAAACACTACACTCACACTACGCTACACTACACAATAAAAATGTCACAACTGGATTTTTATTTTTACTCCTTGAAATATACAAGAGTCCAGTGTAATGGGGTCAGATAAAAAGTAAAAGGCCATAAGCCACACCATTACCATCCACGTTCATTCAACACTTATGTACATCTCATGATGGTTCTTTTTATATGTATGCAACATTAACCTTGTTGGTAGAAAGAAAAGATCCTAGCTCTCCATCTGTAGACATAAATATTGCTTCACTTGTAATAGAAATGTCACTGCTGGATTGTTATTTATATCTTTTATGAAAATTT
Source organism: Thysanoteuthis rhombus (assembly GCA_963457665.1). Classification (NCBI taxonomy): domain Eukaryota; kingdom Metazoa; phylum Mollusca; class Cephalopoda; order Oegopsida; family Thysanoteuthidae; genus Thysanoteuthis; species Thysanoteuthis major. Next base: position 33,480,822 of record OY735222.1, read on the forward strand.
CATAGTGCATCTTTACAATCTGATGATAAAAAATGAAGAAAGTCATATATAGTAGTTGCTGCTCCCCACCGCAGACCGGTTTAATCACTGTTTCTGGGTTTAGTTAGTTAGCACTACTCACAACAATTCAGTGTAATCACTGTTGCCAGGTTTTGGTTATCCACTTGTTCTGAAATTTTTATGTATCTATGTATCTATTCGGACTTCACCCAGCTCTAATTGTTAATCTTTAAAACTTGAAATTTTGCACACTCTCCTCAGTAGGAGTAGGAGTAGGGAAAGTACGTTTTTATTTGTTTTCTGAAAATCACCCTCCCCAAATATCTTTTTTATTGGGGGGGGGCTCAATTTACAATGAAAGTTTATGAAAATTAGTCTTTTAGTTTGTGTCCAGTAACATTCATGCTTGTTTTTTGAAACTTGGTAGTTTCGAGTGATCACAGACCTAAAAAGGTAAGAAGAGTAACCTATTCATTGATTACTCCTTTTTCCAATTTTTTAATTGATCAGCTAATCGAGTGATGAACCAGACTCGTTTTTTTTTTGTTTTTCTTTAATCATAAATTTATGATTCAAACCATACTGGTAATATTTTCATCAAGGTAACTTCAAATTACCACCACCAGTGCTTTATTAACAAGATAAAAAGCAGCACATATGGGTGGTGGTAGTGATTTATAATTTCCCTTGAAATGTTATTCGTTCTTTTTAATCAGGCGCCGAAAGACGTATTCCCTAGTGCCACAATCCTGAAAGATTGAATTCTGTAAGGCTCAAATCATGAAAGGTGAAATCCTGAAAGTAGATATCCCAAAAACTGTAACTGTAATTGAGAAAAGGCTAAGTAAGAGTGGTAGGTGCTCTGGTTGTTTATAGTGATTATTCTTAGTTTGATATTTCTTACTGTGTACCCTACGATAGAATACAATAAGGTTAGGGTCGGGTTTAGGGGTCAGAATTGAGGGTTAGTGTTAAGGTTTATTTTAGGGTTAGGATTGAGTTTTTTTGTTTTTTGTTTTTAAATAGATGTTTCCATATGCTTCTCAAGAAGATTTCTTTTTAAAATAGTGAATTTTAACATTTAAGATTTTAACAACTTCTAGATTATTTTTTCATGAATTATATATTAATATATAACAGGTGTTCTCATATTGGTTGTTTTAATCATATCTTGGCTTTTGTACAGTCCAAGGTAAATGATAATAATAGAGTTCATTTTTGTTGGTGATATACTGAAAGCTTTATGCACACTGTTAGCATATTGATCAGAACAAACTAACAATGGACCTGTGAAGAGTAAATTAACGTCTGACAGAAAGATCAATTGTGTTTTGAAGACCAAAAGAAACACCATATAGGTATGCAGGTACAAACAAGCCTTTAGTTTTTGCATATAGTTGACAGAAGACACCTGCTAGTTGTTCACACACATGTACTGGAAACCATATGTCATTTGGAGATCTTTTTCAAAACGACTGTTGTTGTACAGCTTACCCCAGCAGGATCAGTTGGTTCCATTCAGTGGTCAACTCCGTGGAGAAGAGCCAAAGATAGAAGAAGCGAGAAAAAAAAGTAATGTTTCTGTATAATGTGGTCTTGTATGTGATTCAATCCTTTACTTGTGAAGCCAAAAAGCCTTATTATATTTCACTTTCATGCACAATATGACCCAAACTTTGCAAGAAAACCTGTTTCTTGTGGAAAAATATATCATGGCAAATGCTTGAAGTAGTCAGTATTCAATTTGCTGGACACATCAACTTGAAGTTTAAGGAAATTTTAGGAGTCAATAAAATGCTGGCTTGGGTATCTTTGGCTGCTAATGCTAGATAAATATACATTGATTTATTCAAACTGGTGTCCTAATTTTGGTTGTTTTAGTCATATTTTGGCTTTTGTACAGTCCATCTTTCTTCCAATGCCTTTCATATTTGGCAACATTTAGGGAATTTAAAACTGAACCCTTTATTCAATCCAAGATAGAGGATATCTTGAATCAGTTAATTCTCTCTTGTTAATTCTTACTTTTAAAAATTTTTTTTCTTTGTGAACTTGGATAAATGAATTTTACTGACTGACTCAAAAATTAAACTCACAACCATCTTGTATCTACTTACAATGGACCACTAGGCTAATGTCCTGTAGGACAAACAGGTGGTGGAATTATGGAACTTGAACCTATTGTCTGTCCATTCCTAATGAGAGTCTATATGGAGTTCAATTCCATGTCTGGACAACTGAGGAGGTAATTAGAACATAGCTTGTGTGCTGATTCTTTCAATTTTCTAATGTTTATCACTATTATACTAACTTCATCCCACAGAGTCAATGCCACCCCACTCCTTTTCTCTCCATATATGATCAGTCATGTCTGGTTTCAAATTCTCTTTATGGATGATAACTTTTTGAGGTCCTTCTAGCCTAGAGGACGGTTGGTTTCACTTTTATATACCCTGCCACAACAGAAGGACTTCTGTCACAAAAAACAAAAACAAAACATATCTATTTACTTCTCATGAGAAGTAAATTGACAAATCATATTGACGAAAAGCACCCCAGAATTGATTGAATTGAAAAAGGACACATTCTAATTCTACAACAGATTATGCTCGCTCGTATGTCTGTAGTCTAATAAACCTAAGCAAAAGGGATTTGTTTAATTTATTCTTATTATTGGAGGGAGTATTGGGACACAATATTTTTATTAATAATTTTGGCTAGTTTTTAAAATCATCTTAATTGTTAGTCGCTTTTTATCATAATTCTGACTTGGATTGTTATTCTACTGCAAAGTTTTACTCAAGAAGTGCAATCAGATATAAATACTCATTGCCAGAGAATTATGTTTGATTTGATTTTACGAAGACTTATGATGAAATAAAATGCAATTATTTTCTAATTCAATCAATTCTTGGGTGTCTTTTGTCATTATGATCTAAACTAACACTACTAGTAAAAATGGTCATACACTCAGGTGAATTATATGAAGGTCCACATCAAAGTAGGACCAGTGTACATATCTATTACTTTGTACATAAACAAAATTGATGAAATATTACACTCATGTATAATATAAACAAAATTTCTCACATTACACTCAAATAAATAAAGTAATTAATTCTGACTATATTTGCTTTGTTTATTATGAACTTTAAACCTGTGTGGTGAGTAATAGCAAACTTATAATATCTATGCCTCACATAAATGAATGACCATAGCCTGCACATGTACCAGAACTAGTTATCTAAAAACTTATATAAAATCATCTGAAATGGGTGTCTTATCTAAAATCATCTTTAAAAAATACCAGCTCAAGATTTGAGCATTGTTGGCCAGAATGACCTTAGTGACCCCAAAAAAGCACTACTGCAAAAAAAAAATAGGCGTTCTTAGTTGGTGTCTAGTGATGCACTCATACTAATTTTCACGGTTATAGCCCCAAAAAGGTTACCAAGAGCACCCAGAGACACACAGAAGCATACACACACACATACACACAGAGACAAGCATAGAGAGAAGAATCTGTAGCCCACTTGGCTGGTGGATCAGGTAGGTCATTTGCGGGGCTACGGTGATTTGATAATTGCAGGGTGGAATTAAATGCAAGGGAGGAAACTTGGAAGTACTCCGATAATACAACCCAGATATACAAAAAATGGATATGATGTTTCCACTCCAATCGAAACATATGCTCTAAACAATGATTTCACATTCCAGAACCAACAACATCCAATGAAGGCTTGAAGGTACCTGACCGAAATGTTGTGAATAAATGAACACATAAACGAGGAAAATAGTCCAACCATATCATACATAATGATTAATATCATTATATATTCGTCTAATAAAATTCAGACAAAAATATAGAGAGGCAGCTTGCTAATATGCTTACAATGTATAATGAATGTATAATAGCAGCCATGATATATGGATGTGAAACATGGAAAATAACACAACTCAGAATAATAGAAAGAACTATGTAAGGAAAAATACCAAGTGATAGAAAAAGATCAATATGGATCAGAGAACAGACAAAAGTAAAAGTTATCGTTTAAATAATTTACGTAGATGAGCTGGATACATAGCAAGAAGAAAAGATAACAGATGATGCAAAAAGTGAACAGATGGGTACCCTAGGGACAGCAAATTCAGGAGAAAATGCAAAGATGAGATTGCAACACTTCATGCCAAAATTGACCTTTTTTTTCCAAATGTATAAATCATTACTGATGAAAAAATATTGCTCATAAGTATTTGAACAAGCACAAAATATGTTTTTATTTCCTGAGATTGCGGGGACAATTATAGATTTTGAACAAGTGATGACCAAAATTAACTTACTAGTTTGTCAACTAATACATATAGCAATGTAAGTTCACTTTTCAATCTGTTTGATCAATTCTGAAAAAGATTTTTAGAAGGATAGAAACAAAAAGCTTGCTCTTCTTTCAATTAACTATCAAATTTCATCAAGATATTTAGTATTCAGAACCAAAAAACACGTCTAAATGCATACCTTGTTATATTGATAGCAAAAAGATTGGTTCTTCTTGCATAATGTTCCAGTTTTTAACTCTCAAATCCGAGTGATAAGAAGTAAAATGGCTGTTTATTTGAATACTAATGACAGGTACTATATATATATATATATATATATATATATGTATATATATATGGAGTACCTGGCATTGCTGGGCGGGGGGAGTAATCAATCCTTACAGTTCATGTAGTAGATTCAAACACAGAGCTTCTCAATGCGGGGATCACTAACCCCCAGGGGGGTTGAAAATACAAAAATAGACTTTGTGTTACATCTTGAATTTTTTAATTATTATCAAGATAAAACTTTATGCATTTCGCCCTCTTACTGGTGTTATCAGAAATCATGCAGTGCAGAAAAATGTAGAGTGCAACCGGTATGTGCTGAGAATAAAATTGAAATAAATGAATGACAACTAGCATTAATTGGGTCCATCCTAGAGAAAGAAAAGAAGGAAAGTTTAAAGAAACTCAGGTAATATTCTAGGGGTCAGGTCAGAGGTACCCTTGAAATGGTGGGGTTGGAAACAAACGACATGTGATAACTTTGTGTCTTGGTTACAAAGTAGGTGTGGGTGTTTAGCTAAAACAGATTGATACATATGTATGTTTTTATAGTGGATATGAAATGATCCGATAGAATATTGATAAAAATGACAATTTGAAGGTGAAGAGAAAAATCCAAGAGAAAGTAGGTGTTACATCCCTGAATTCTTTATTATTCCATGGGCATGTTTCGATGCATTTCAATGGGAGCCGGCCATCTTTTTCAGAGAAAATTTTTGCAGCAGTTCACTGAAAATTTTGCTGTTTACATGTTTGATGCTGAGGAAAGATATGGGGATATTTCTGTGTTGTTTGGTTCTTTAGTAGGAGCAAGAGGGGAGGTGTTTGTATCTGTGTAGGTGAGAGTAATATTTGGTTTGAAAATGAGATGGGTCTGTGAGAAGCGGGGTAAGAGGGTGTTTGGTCCCTGTCTGTGGGTGTTTGGCTTGTCTTAGGTGAGTAGGGCAGTGGGAGGAGAAGAAAGAGGCTGAAATGGTCAGTTCTCAGGAAAGTGGATTTATTTGAGAGTGTGGGTATATGGGAGTAGGGTGGAAGTAGTGTGTTTATTTAATCTTTTTGGTTGATGATGGGTGAGACTTCTTTTTATTTTCTTTAAGGGGTGGTATATGTGTGCTTGTACCGTTTCATAAATGGACTGTTGGCTGTTAGCCAATGCCATGAATGTTAGTGTTGTAATATATTGTATTTATGTTTTAAAATCAAGTTTGAAGGTTTTCAATCTGAAAGTGACATACTTGTGTTATTGTATTGCATAGAGATATAAGGGCTGCTTCGATGTATCTGTATGTTGAGGAGGTAAGAGGAAGGGAATGGTATTGCATTGACTGTGTTAGTAATGACAATCATGCATACGTGTCAGAGTGAGCGGATACTGAAGACACAAGATGGACAAATGTATGACACTGCTGAGACATGAACATGCAAAAGGCTTGTCGTAACATAAGAAATAACAGTTATTCATTTATTGAACTTAGATACAAAAGATAATTGACTATCACTAGAATACAACAAAGGTTTTATTAGTAAAAAGAATTTATGGATATTGTTTAATAGTTGTCATACAGAATGCCAAGTTCTAAAGATAGTAGAAACGTCTCTCTTGATTGTAGTGTGGATAGAAAGTCTGTGATAGTTGTAGGTGTAATTGTCTGTGAGTGACCAGGAGACTTCAGCAGTATCTCACGATATTGCCAGGCTTTGTTGGTTCTCTGTCATAGTGTGGAATTGCCAGATCCATACAAATGCATGATGGATGTAGTATGATCTTGGAGCCTTTTTATACATTTCTCTTTTTTCTGTTGATAACAATTTGAGTTTTGTCAGGCATGCCAAGATCAAGTTGGCAATAAAACCTCTGCATCTGACTTCAATAGAAAATATATTGATCATCCAGCCATGTTGTTCTTATTCAGAAAGGTCATTATTTAAAGTTTAATTTTTTAATTTTAGCTTGTTATTTTCTTATGTATGAAAAATAAAATTTGAAAAAATAGCACTTTTTTTCATAAGATACTCTCATTTTTAGATGTGTCCAACATCTCTATAACTCACTTTGTCTCCATTTAACTGATATCATATATTTTTTTTAATCAAATCTTGTGAAAGGAAAAAAAATATCCACGGTTTCTTTTCCAATGGTATTTTTTTCCTTATGTCATGAAAGAAAAATCATTTGTTTTCATTTTGAATCAATTGTCATAATAGATATGAAATTAACTCATCAACATGGGTTTATGCATTAAAACTGTTTTTTTGAGAGATAATTAAGTTTTCTTCTAACTGTCCCCCTTATCCGCGGTTTATTCTTTATTGGACCTCGTTATCTGCGGTCTCAATTGCGGTGGTCTTCCATTGTCCGCGGTTTCCTTACCAGAGATCCCCCCTATCAAGAATTTCTCTTTCTGTGACCCCCTGCAGTTTAGCTTCAGGTACCCCCTATCTGCGTTTTCCTTTTCAATGGTACGTGTTCACAAAATTAGAATTCCGTTTTTGCTATAAGTCTAATTTGATTTTTATACAAGGAATTTAAATGTACTTTTTTTCTTTTTATTTCTCGTTAGATTCAGTTTCGATTAGTGATGCTTTGTTGTAACAAGTAATGCAGATTGTTGTTCTATGAAACGAAATATAATTTTTCATGTGACCTATCTCTAGTTTTTTTTTTAATTGGTTGATTTATTTGAAGTAAATGTAAATCTCAAATTTTGTAAAAATAACTTACGAAATGAAACGTAAACGAGGCACTACCTGCACAAAGACATTTTGCAAGTAAATTATTTTTCAAAGTTAATTAATTTTCATTTATCAATATACATTAAAATTGAAATGAGTTTTAATTGTCGTAGAGAGCGAATTGAGGCTACCGCTTATTGATTTAACAATTCATTAGAAAAAAAGATCCCTAATTTTGAGACCCACGTGTACTGTGGGCTTTTTTTCTTCAAGTTAACATGTGGTGGTGTGTAAGTATAATAATGTTAATATACAAAAAAAAACGAATTGCAAATTGTACGTATGAAAAAAACGAGGTTGTGTAAAACATTTGTATCAATTGGTAATTCATTTATTGAATGATAAAAAAAATGCAATCACCTTTTATGTTTTCCATTTTTTGTTTTCGAACAGTAAAAGATACAGAACAAACAAAAAATAAGGTAGTCGAAACCGTGTTCATGACCGGGTATTAGTCCTTAACCGGAAGTTGATGTTTTACTTGCTCGAGATGATAACACCATACGAAACTAAGCGGCTAAAACAGTAACTGCTAGCTCTACGTGTTTGTTAGCCGCCATCTTGGAACTTCCCTAAGAGCTGACAAGACAGTTAAGAAAAGAAGAGGCCTTTCTTTTTCTTTTTACGATATTCCTAACCAATGGCTTGTCTACCAAGAAGAATTATCAAGGTAAGATACCAGTCAGAAGTGCAATTGCTTTGTATTTTATTGTTGCCGATGCTTGAACAGTCTGTATTTTTTATTACTTTTCGTCGACTGGATGAGTTTCGTGCTCTTCATGCCTCTATTGTGGCAAGTGTGGCTTTTTAGTCAGGGCTCAGTTTATTGTTGTTCGAGATATATTTTCTCTTGATTTAGATGCCAACAAATGGACAAAGGTCTGGGATAATCTATGGATCAAATGCTGACAAGGAGATGATCAAATCGATGTTGGTTCTTGTTTTCAAACTGTAACTCGAGTTGAGACGACTAGGATTTAAAACATAATAAACTGATCCCCGACTTCAAATCCGAAATCGGTTCAGCTACAATTTTTATGCCGGTGTCCCATCCGAACCGGGTTTACAAGTTAAATACCTTATTTTTCATTTAATTTGCAATTTAGTATCTTTAATTTTTATTTTTGCTGATATTTACTGTACATTTACTCGTAAGTATCATTGTCTTTTTTAAGTGAAGGATAGTTTTAAAACCTAGTTTTATTTCCGTTGTAGCTGCAATGGCCTGGAACTGGGGGATCAATTTTTAGCCTGTTAAAATGGTGCCCTCATTTTTATAACAGCTTTATAAATAATGTACCGGTGGTGTTTGAAATCGTGTTTTGGTTCGATTTATTAAAAATCTGATGTTTCTATTCACTTCTAAAATTCTTATTGATACTTAGTTTTATAATTTAATTGAGAAATGACGATGTTCTATTTCCCCTGCTAAATTATGAAATTTAATTAATTTTTTACTCTTATTACACACATACACTTCATTGCTATGTTGTCAAGTTTTCAAAAAGGGGTCAATTGTAATATGAGCTCGGATAAAAAAAACACTCTTGTTCGTGTTTACTTTGCCTCATTATGCCTGCGTCTTAAAAAAAAAACAACTTTTGACTGCATTTTTTTCTGTTTTTTTTTTTTCAAGGTCGTTGAAAGCAAATTAAAAAAGCATTAATTCTAATATAAGCTAATAGTAAAATGATGGTCGAGAAATGGAAAATATTCCTGACAAGCATGAGTAACGTATTCGATCACGTGACCAACTTATCGTAACCAGTACTCAAGGAAATTAGTGGTACTCTCCAGTAATTTCTTTTTTGTAAAATCTCTCGTACATTTGGTCAAATAACCGACCCAGCCTGCTCACTCGAAAAATGTTACTAAAAAATAGTTTTCAAAAGAAAAAACTAGGAATAATGACACCACTAGATGAATGAGATGTTTTATAAAATAAGATATCAAAGTTTCCGATTGTGCATAATCGATCAGTCCACCGAGTCGAGTGAGAAGCACTACCCTAAGCAGATGTATCTATCGCACGTTTAGGAAGTGTCAATAAAATGATAATAAATAGATTAACATACATCCTAATTTTTTTTGCTGTGAGGTAGGTTTGCCTCTATTATTGCTTTTCTGTTTCCATGTTAGATTATCATACAAACCTTCAAAGATATTCTCAAAAATATGGTAGACCGGTTTGGTTATTGACTTGCATAATCGGAAACTTGAATCTCATCTTTTAATCGTTTTTACACCTACCTAGCGATTCCCTGAAACATTTCATCGCACGTAATGACGTCTCGTGTTTTCTTTTCCTTTTTTTTTTAAGATGGGGGGGGGGCGTTTCCCCAAGTGCGATTACCCAACCGTACTTCTCAATTTGGATCAAAACTCGCTTTGTCTCGGTTGAGGGTGGGGGGGGGGGACTGGAGGTTCTTTCTATTTGAAGAGGGACACTCGGCACTCGCCATACGATGTCCAAAATGGGGGAACGATTCACTATGGATTTGTCCTGATCAACTGAACCCCCATTTGTTGACCGACTTGCCCACATACGACACAGTACGACCAATTTTTCACCTAGTCTGTCACCCAATCACCATTGTTGGAGGTTCGCTTATTTGTAGGGACTGACAAAAATTGTAACCATCTTTTGGACTGGGGGCATTTATCATAATATGCTCACTTATTTGGCTTGATTCAATCATACTTTTTTTTTTTTTATCTTTGACAACATTGAAGTCGTATATTGATGTTGTAGGAAAGGAAATAAAGCCCCCGCACACGAATCTTCACAGATACGATTAATGTCCTTCATTTACGGCGATTGCTTTTACGACGTGTTGGAAGAATCATTATCCATAGAAGAAAAGAATATTTAGATTACGTAATCGTGTTGTCATTAGCGGATTCATAAAGTTGACTTTTCTCATTTGTTACCTTTCGGCCGTTTTTTCTTTTTCAAAATTCCTCTTTCATGATCACTTAAAAAGTGAGGCTTCTTTTATGATACTTGTTTGAAAATAATCCATTTTTTCTGTTTTGAAAAATAATGCGAAAGTTTAAAGTTCCTGTTTAATCGTAAAAATGTTTAACTTCCGGTGATTACCCCCCCCCCATGGATGTTCATTTTTCACTTATTGTGAAATTAACTTTAAATTTGAAAAAATTCAGCGTTATTTATGCGAAAGAAAAGTATACACATTGCTTATGGATGAACCTGAAATTATGATTGAAAGCTATATATTTCACTCAAAACAACAAATGGACTGAGAAAAATGTTTTTTCTCGAGTTTTTATGATTAAAACAATTTCTCTTGTGCCCTCGTCGTTTGCAAAGCCAATTTTTTCGGACTTCAATCTTTCAGTAATTTGTTTTCTTTGATGAGAAATGAAATGGTTCTATTTTGTTTTCATTCCATTTATTGAGCTCTAGAATTTGGTTAAATTCAAAATTGTCGCAGACCTAAATTTTAAGTGACTGAAAACGTGATTTTCGTGTTAAATACCTGTGGTTGCTTGTATACCATGTGTATAGTGGGTGTGTACTGGAAAAAAATCGTTTGTCTACGTTCCTTTCCGTCTATTTTGTAAAATTTCATCATAGATTATTCCGGAGATAATTTACCTCTGCCACCGAAGTCTGTAAAGGTATCACTCGTATCCACCTGTCCTTCCGTCAGTCCTCCACTTAATATCTCCAGAAGTTCTCGATTAATTTGAAGGATATCTTGTGCAAGGGTGGACAATGGAATACGGAAGAAGTGATTTACATTTTTGAGCGGATCCATGCACATTTACCCCCCCCCCCCAATATAGTAGCTATGCTCACACTTCGCAATATCTCTTGGATGTTCTCAATGAAAGTTAGTCAATTTGCTACGAAGATGTGGTTAAATTTGGGGGTGGATCCAGGATTTTTTTAGTTACCTCCCCTGCATCATCACTGTATCTACGCAATATCTCTATCAGTTCTCTATGAATGTCGATTAAACTTTCTGGAAGGATATGCATTGTGGTCAGGAAAAATTGGTTACATTTTGGAATTTTTTCTTTTTCTCTTCTCCTTTTCATACATTCATATTTGTTCATACAAAATCTTCAGAATGAATTCAGATGACATTTTGCCGAAAGCTAGGCTATAGACTGAGGAAGTGAAGGAATTTTTTTAGTTATTTCTCTATATCATAGTTATTGGTGAGCTGATTTTCATTCAATTTCTAGTGACAATGGTGCTGGCAGAGGTATGCACTCACTGAGTGATTTCTAGTTTTGTTTTGGTTGAACACTTGTCCCTCAACTACTACTAAGGAGTTGGTGTCTATTTTTTTTGTTTTAATTTTTTTTTCTCGTGCCACAATTCCACATAAAATTACTTATCATTTTTAAGTGTAGATGACATGAGGCGAAATATTGAATTGCTATTTTAAAACCTGCGTCCTTCATTACAAGTGCTAAAAGAATACATTCACAACTCTTGTTCCATATTCATTCAGCATTTTTTTTTGTCTTGTCAAGGTCCAATTATAAAAACAATTCTCTATAGCAACAATTTCTAATCACATTACTTCAACTGGCAGAACACCTACATGTTGATCTCTTTTGTATGCATTCATTTAATCATTCTGAATTACTCCATCTAAATTGCATTCATTGTACTGCTACTTCTGAGTCCTCAAAAATAACTACATATTCACCGATTTATTCCCTTCACTCTTGATTTTTTTTTTCTGCCTATTACATCTTCATTTGAACTTTGAAACTGGGGAATTGCTTTTAACCCACTTCCCTAATTTGTCCAACCTACACTTCAAATCTAGCATCAAGCAGTTCTGTTCCCTTTCTATAGATTTGTGGCCATTTATTTATCTTCTATGGACATCACCTGTGGAAGTATATCTAAGTTTACAATTTCATCTATACTTGGTTAGTGAGCCCACCTAATACAGAACTGTCAATGTATAGGAAATAGATGTCAAAGTGTAATATAAGCTTCAGAGAAGTCTATTATATTGAAATGCTGGTTAAAAGATCAAATATGAGAGCTTATCATTAGCCACCCAAGATTTTATTTCCATTCTGTGTTGAGGCTATTTTTTTAGAATGGGAATCCATCTACTTACCTATATAATAATAATTATTTTGGAATCAACTTTATTTTCCCCTGGTAATAAGTGATTCATCAAAATTAGAGCCACTCAATGCTGCTGAGGGAGCTAGAATTCAGCATGCACCTTCTATTTCAACCCTATTAAGATAAGTGAAGAAAATCTTCTTGAAAATTCCTTGTTGCTGAAATAGTTGTTTTTCTGTGTATGCATCATACGTACAGCCCTAGCTGTTCATTGTAGAAATTCGAAATTTTGTCCACCCCACCCCCATGAGTAAGGAAAACTTTTTTTTTTCCACTTAAATTTGGTCTTGGTGCTAAAATAGTTGCATTTTTCAATCTCTATATTTGTCTAATGTGCAGTTGGCATCATGGAGTTTGACCCTGAAGCAGCCTATCATCCACTTTTTTTTATGTTGAGCAGCAATGACTTTGATTTGGGAATGATTAATGTGACTGGTCCCTGATCTTTGGGATTGATATCTTTATCCATCAGTCTCAAAGTTGTTCACTGACAGTGTAATGAGAATTTGTTTATGAATTCTTTAAATTGGGTGTCTTACTTGTTCATTTAAACTTTGAACCCTTTCTCTCGTCCATCACTTTGTTTTCAGTTATTTTTAGTTTTAAGAATATTTTATTAGCTTAATGAGGTTTAGTCTTTGTTTTTTCTACAAGTATATTGACTCACCAAATTGACATGAAGGAATTAACAAACATCTTGAGCTCTTCATTGTCTTTGATATACATTGAACTATACCTACAAATGCTACTTTCTGACTTATTTTATATACTACATAAATTTGCTTACATATATAACTAAGCTGAGCCGGCTCTGTTTTGGTTTGTACATATTAGTCACCCATTTTAATCTATCTACTGTTGATGTTCCAAGCTTTCTCTTTAACTGTAGCTGCTGATACATTACTGAATATTTTTATTCAATGATTATCAACATGAAACTAGTAGCATTTTCTTTAAGCCTATATAAGTAAAAAATATTTTTAGTTTTGTTTCTAAGTTGTTTCAGATTGATTTATATCCTAGATTTTGTCAAAGGAAGCAGTAGATCTGGTCTACACTTATGGCTCTGTCGTAAAGTAATTTAAAGAGGTTGCCTTAAATACTGTGTAATAAAAGTCTGGAGAAACCTCGAGCCGTGTTTTTGTGAATTAAAAACCTCAGCATCTCTTTAATATTAACCTAAATATTATTATATCTTGGTGCAAACCTATCAAATGTTTCTAGTCTTGAATAAGTTCTTTGGTGTGTTTTGAAAGATTTACATGGCATAACGTTATAGTTTAAGTTGGTGTATACATAGAACAGGAGTAACATTGGGGTGTACAATTCATGTGTGCAAGGGTTACTTATGGTGAGAAATGCACATGCATATAAAACGAATATAATATTATCGAAATAACTGAAATACCCAAAGGTTTTTGAACTTACCTTTTCTCTTTACTACTTGAGTTCCTTTGAAACCGGCCACTGCAGTCCTTCTCCCATAAGCCCGAACATATTATTTTACTAATTTGTTGGCCAGTATTTATGACGCTTAGTTTACAAGAGTATATATTTGGAGAGCTACTGCTCTTTGCAACTCATCCAAGGTCTATAGCTGTTGATTTCAAGCAATAAAGCACCCTAGCTCTAAAATCTGCACAGTATAATATTTGTTTTGTTTTTTGTTTTTTTTCATTCTAAAAAATGTTTTATTGACCCACAAAAATATAGTAATTGTATTCACTTTTTACTCCAGTAAGGTGCAGTAGTATATAGATTGTTCCTGCAGGTTCTATCATATAAATATAATTATTCAGACACTTAGGAGTGAGTGAACCACTGATCTAATGTGTCTGATACAGTGTTTTAATTTGATTTAGGTAGTATAGAGAAGTAGGGAAAGGTTTTGGATTCTAGGTAGTGCTGATTGAGCATATAATTGGTTGAATATTCAGAAGTGACTCCTTGATTGAACATATTTTATTTAATCTAGATAGTATTTTCTTTAGGTTAGTGTGTCTGGAGTGCAGAAGCTCAAGAATTGTCAAATCATTTTATCAACTTTCAATGATTGTTGAAAAAAAACTCTTCAGATTAAAATCTTTTATTAGAGGAGTCAAGAAGAAAATGCATAGATTTTACTATTTAATTTTCTAAGTCTTTGATATATAAACAGGGGTTATTTTCTACTTCAATATATATTTCTACTTTGCTATTTCATTTATTCCTGTTGACACTTAAATGATGTTGGTAACAAGTTGTTGATTTTTTTTTTTTTTTTTTTTTTTTTACTGGATGGAATTACCAGTCCTACACTCGAGCTAAAGTTTTTTTGTTTTTGTTTTTTTCCTCTACCTAATTAGCAATTACTTACACAAACTGCTCTTTATCCATAGCTAGGAATTGGTTGGATTCATGCCTTTCCCAAGGGCATTAATGTGAAGTAAACGTGATCACTCATGCAAAACTCAGTTGGCTGATTTTATTTACCATGCTGGTGATCAATACCATGCTCTGCTCCTCAAATCATTTTGTGCATAACCCCTGATACAAAAACACTGTTTTCACTGTCTATTACATTTGTCTCTTATTTAGCAAAACACATTGAGGGTAATGATTATGTAAGAAACTTAACAGGCTTTGCCAGATAATATTTCCACTTGGACTGACTGCTTAAGGTGAATATCCTTTCGCTTTCTAGATATATGGCAATGACTTATCACCTTGGCAGTAAAAATGGAACTTTATTTAAACATAATCAATGATAGATGAAACTTTCGATAATGTTCCATAGATCCAATATAGATATAATGTCGAGTCGAAATAATTTATTGTTAGTTATTTAAGCAAAGGCCAGATTAACTGTTTCTATCCACTCACCATTTTTATTATTTTAAAGGCTCTCTCTTGCTTATCAATTTGCTATGAAATTTATCAGCACCAACATTTTGGGGTTCTGTTGAACATCGCTGTTTTTTTTTGGGGGGGGGGGTTCTACAGACCGCTTTTCTGGATAAAAATGGAGCTGGCCATTTTTGTTTCTGGATACACACATGAACCCAGTTATCTGATCAACATATTTTCTAATCATTAATTATAATTATTTGGTGTTGGATTTTTAAAAAAATTTTTACACCTTTAATATTTTGGGGACTCTCTTTCCTTTAGTAAGTCTTTCATACAAGACAGTGGATAACTACCTTTTGAATTGCGAAAATGGACATCCTACTTCAAGCCATTTTGCAAGAAAATTGATACATTCTGAATTAAATTCAGTTTCCTGAAATAAATCATCTCTCATGATAGAATCAAAAAACTATCATATCATTGATAAGTGATGTGTGTGTTTTTTTTTTTTTTTTTTTTGTTTTTGTTTTTTTTTTACAACTGATATTTTGTTATTTTTGGCTGAAGCCTATAAAAATTGTTTTTGTAATACTTAGAGAGTTAACATTAACAATATAGGATAAAATGTACGAACTAAGAAATAGGAGATCCCTAAACAGTTTTTGAGCCTTTGTACTGATCTCAGACTTGGTAATTTCTGTGTCAGATGACACATGAGCCAGTCTGTTGGTGTTGTTCCATCTACTATTGACCAGTCAGAGGTTCCTCTCCAATTTGTTGCCAACCCATCTCAGGCCACTCTCTCTTTTCTCTGACCAATTACACGAGAATCCAAAAAGACCTACCAAAATTTTTTTTTTAAATCACATTGTCCAAAAATCACCTCAAAATATTCTGTAAAAAAAGATCTTAAAATATTTCTGAGACTCTTTGAAATGTTAATTGGCCATACTTGGCACATTTTGCCAACTCTTGTTTCTCATGTTTTCCCATTCCAAATGGATTATATAAATGTTGTTGCCAACTTTGAAGGTGCCTTTTTCACACCATAGTAGTAATTAGCGATCAGACCAAAATCTATTTATATAAAACAACTGGCTCAGTCAGTCACTGAGTCCCCCTCTTGCCCCCACCCCATTAACATTATCACAGTTCAACCAAATTTGGTATGCATACTTAGTCTTTGATCCCCCCCCCCCCCAAGATTTTAGTGGTGGGTTCTATTTACTATGTAACTATAATGTTAAACTGAGCCCTTACTTTCCATTCAATATTCATATATACTTACCTGGCTCCTCCCTCGGGATAGGGTGGGGCCTTTTGTGGGAGCTTGCTGAACACTGCCCGATTGGGTATTTTTCAGCCAGCATTCATTAAAACCACTTATTGCTGTACATTTGACAGATTTATTTCACTAAGCACTAAGTGTAACACTCATGACACGAACCAATGTGAATTCTTTTTTTTCTCGACTCTTTATGTTCACACATGCGTTAAGCTAGAATACAATAATGTTCACACTATTTTTGTATAGAACAAAGTAAGTAACAGTATTCATAAGGCAGTCAATCTATTTTATGTTACTGGGGGTCAATCCAGCATAATATTCTAGCATTTATTCCTATCTCCACCCTAGTACATTTCAACAGGTTTTTTTTTTTTGTTTTTTTGGATTCACATGATTTCCTGTTGTATTTAGTCTTGAAGTTATATCTTGTGAGCACTAACAGGACTGGTGCATTAACACTGAAAAAGGACTTTAGCCAATCATCCACTAACTCTCGATGGTGCAATCTGTGGACAGAGCTTCTTTGGTGATTTCCAAACTTGGGTTATTTTTCAAGCTGTGTGTGTGACTCTAATATTCCAAGAACGCAATTGGTGACCATCTTTGCCCGTTTGTGCAAATAATGTCCTCCTAAGTTTCTTGGCACTACTTTCACCAAAATGTCCAGTTCATTACAGTAAACAAAGATATTGCTCTATTTGATGAACAGTCCAGTGGTTTGTGAATGAGTTCAAATGCATCAAGAATATCATCTGCTTGCACAAATGCTTAAAAAGCGTCTTATTACACCTTTGCCTGTGAATAATCCATTGTCATCTGTTCCTTTGAAAGTCCAATGAGTGATTCTGCTTTTTTGCACATAAATCTCATGTAGCTCTCCCCTATTGGCAGTCTCTTGTTCTTCTTCCATAACAGGATAGTAGAACGGAAGCATAAGTGGTCTATGATAAGAACAAATCATGTCTATTGAGAAGCCATCAAGGATGGAGTTCAGGTTCATGTGCATAACACCAAATGCATTGAATCCAACTCTGGTATACTGACAATATCAGACAGCAGGCAGTTGGCTTCCATTAATGCATGGGGCATTGCCCTAACCCTTTTTGTATCTCCTTTGAAGTGACTTATAAATTCATCAGACAGGTACTTAGTAAGAACTGCTTTGGTATTCATATTTGATAAATGTTTCATGCCCTTGATTTCAGTATCATCAACTTCGTGGTAATGAACTGGCATTGCTTTGAATACAAATTTTATCCTAGAAAAAGCATGAGGGATATTGATCAAAAACAACCCTTTCAACATGCAGCATTGTGTTTATCGTGATGGGTTTTTTACATTATTTTAACAATGCACATTGTGTCTGTTATTAGAACTTCCTGCTTCTTTTGTGGTTGTGCTATCTGTTGTTTTTTTTGGGGGGGGGGGTGTCATTCTTACCGGAACAAACTCCTCCTCTAAAGCCTTTTGCCCTAATTTGGAACAGTCTTTAATGTTGCTATATATTTTGTTAGAGGTAACAGCAAATGTTATTTCAGGAATGGATTACCCTACTGAATAATCACTTTTACAATTTTCAAAGCATTGGCAAGCATCCAAGTGCTTTTTGCTTCTACATGTTCATGATGCAACTCTCTTGTTTAAATTCCAGCATAGTTTTTGAAATGCAACTCTACGTAGTATGTGAGCTATCAGGAAGTATTTTTCTCGTGTATATTCATTTCCTGTGATGCTGATGAACCGTGTTATCTTTATTTTCTTGTGCTCCTGTTCAATACCATGGTCTGGATCAATTGCGGTGAAAGGAATTTAGTGTATTCAAAATTGTCGTGACCCCAAAACTTCCATGTCCCAGGGTCAGTGCATTGTAGTTCCAACATATCAGCTTCAAATAGTGGGCCCCCCTTGTCCATTGTTGAATTAGCTATGTGCATGAAAATGAGGCAACAATTCTTCAGTTTTAGCGAAGTGGAGGTTCTAGTTGCTTGTAGTAATGGTGAACATAAGCAAAACCTATACCTGCTCCATATATTTTTTTTTTAGGAAAATATGCCCTTTGGCCAAACTTTCTGCTCATTTAATCTTTTCAAAACATCTGTCAATTTCATGTTTCTCACTCCTTGATTTGAAGGCGTAAAAACTGTAATTTTTTCAGCTGCAATGCATCAATCACCTGGGGAATTTTGTCCTCCTGTTTTATTCTTTCCTCATCTGTGATGACCACTTGTAAATAAAGGGTGATGATTGCAATGCGTAATTGTGTGGGCTTCAATGCACCTGTAAATATGGCGACTATCCAAAATTTGTCATGCAGTAGCTGAACCATGCTGAATCAATGCTGCTTCCTTCTATGTACTTCCGTAAGCACTTTAATCCTGTCATGGTAATAGATAAGGCCCTGAGTCTGATGCACCGATTATTCTTTTAGCCTTTGAATTTCACTGCATAGTCCTACAAATTGCCATGAAAGTTGATAATTGGCATATGCTCTTCTCCTGCAGTAATCCGGCTTAGCTTCTGGGCATGCTTCAGAATTGTTGGAATGCTAGCCATTCTATCAGACTTCTCTTGTACAGTTAGGCTATATATAATGCCTATACTAGTTGCATTTCAGTTATAAGGGAGTTAAATGGGGGACCTATTGGGTAGGTTTTGAAGGAGTCATTTGTACACTGCTATTGGTTCTGTTGCAATCATTTTATGATGTGTTCAGAGATTCAATTGCTGCAAAGGAAGACATTGGTGTTGCTAGTCCTCTCAGAAAGCTTCCATTTAAGGGAGATCCTATGCTACTGTCTTCTCCCAAATCTATGGATCCCTTGTTGGTTTCCACTGACTCATCCAGGCAAGACTTGACCTCATGCAGAGATTCATCTTCATCTTTTTGAAAGTTGCACCTACCATCTGCCTCATTACTTAACTACTCTGAAGTAGCCAGATTGTTACATTGCTCATAATTTGAGTATAATTCCTTCATAGTGTCAAGTTTGTTATATGGCATTTGCAATGATTTCTTTTAGGCTTTGTCTTGAATATTAGACTGGTCTTTGATACAACTTGGTGAGCAAAATATACTTTGTTTCGATCAAAACAAATGAAACATATGTCAATTTCATGTATATCATTTTGGTATATATTGATGGCATTACTTACTATACAATGAGGAAAAACTGAAATGCAACTGTGGAAACGAGTTGCAATTTTTTTCCTTTTCAGACAATGTCTAGGGGAGTACTCATGTGAATTTGCAAGGTTTTGAGCTGAATGGTTTGTCTAATAGCACTGACACAAGGTTTTTTTGTTTTTGTTTTTTTTGAGAAGTAACCAGGAAAATCCCATTAGATAAATTCTTTAAGAAATTTTTTAAAAATTTCAGAAAATGGGTGGAATTCTCCTGAATTTACCAGGTTTTATGTCAAATGATGTCCACTAGCAGTGACAACAATAGTAATCGAGTGAAGGGAAGAACACCTTGTTTGTTTGGTCGAGTTGGTGAGCTTGGCTCCGGTGATTCAATATAACACAGAAGAGAATTCATGAAATTAAGGTTTTTGTTCTAAGAAAAACCTTTTATTGTCTGGTAAGGGTCAGATTCCTAAGAAAAATATTGCCGAAATGGCATAAGCACTGAGAGAATTCTCATCAGTGGTTTCTTATGATGAATTGAAAGTAAGGAACCAATTTAGCATCATAGTTACATTTTTGAAATATTAGGGGCATAGGTCTCTAAAATCTCTTATAAAATTCTGAAAACCGATAAATTTCCAGGTCTGAAGGTCTAATAGATTGAAAAGCACATTTAAAAAAAACAAAAAAAATAAAACAAGATGGTCCGTTGATTCCATTTCCTATGCTTTTAACCACTGATTCATGCAAGATAAACATTTGTCATCTCTATAGTAATAGATTTATATAATTTTTTTAAGAAGAAAAAAATCACCTATGAATTCAAATGTTATAACTATTATTACCATCATTCAAAACCATTTTAATTGTATTAATATCTTTTTTATGATGAAAAATTTTTTTTTTTTTTCTTTCTAATTTTAAGCTTATTTTTAAAATTGTATATCCTAAATATGATCATGGAATATACCATTTTAAGCATTTTAAAGTATTTGGCTAGAGGACCGTCAGTAAACATACAGTAGGGTACTAGTTCCAAAATTTCAAAACTGAGATGAGTGCCTTGAAGATAAAGGTTCTGGCAACGGTTCGACATTTGCACCAAATTGGAAAAGCAAAAAATTTTGACAAGTGGATACCATACAAGCTGACGGAAATCAGAAAATTTGTCATTACTAAGTCTGCTCTGAGCTTTTGCTGAAATTGAATGAACTACGAAACTCTACCTCGCCCAACTTGCTCACCAGATCCCTCTCTGACCGACTAACCCCACTTATTCAAGCATCCCAATCACTTCCTGCAAGGGAAGATCTTCAAAAACCAAGCAGCAGCGAAAGACTCCTTCAAAGAATTCTATGTGTTCAAGATAAATGGACTTGTTTCTAATTGGCAAAAACTTGCAGATTCTAAAGGTTATTCTGATTAATGACTTTTATTCAGCTATACAGCTCTAAAGTTGTGAAAAAACACAATTATTTTTGCATCAACTTGATATATTCCTTTCTTTATCAAAGAAAGTTTTCTAAAAATGAGTCATTACTGCTTTTGTCAATGTACTTTTTGTAGTGACAGTTATCTATATCAGCAGACTAGAGCTACGTGTTCTGCCTTTTGTTATCAGAAGAGACATTTATAGTTGTTACTTTTTGATTTTTAATTGGATGGCACAACAATCCTATGAGTTTTATTGTCAGATACACATTTGTGAACTTACAGTTATCCCTTGAGATTTTTGGAGGTGGGGGGCACCAGGAGGCCACGATTTTAAAGATCAACAAATGATTTTGGCTGAAACCCACCCCCACCCTTTTGGTCCCCAAAACCTATAAATCATGTACCATAAACATTAAGTGGACGCTTTACCATTCCCGAATTGTAAATGTACAAATGGATGAATGAATATGATAAATCATTCAGTAAAAATATCAGTCAATTTAGACGTAATCTTTTTTTTTTTTTTCTTTTTTTTCTAGTCAAAAATGTAAAACCAGCATTAATCTGCTCAGAAATCAAATGTGTATGGGAAAAAAATTTTTTTTTTAAATTTCTTACTAACTTCATGCTAAAATTGACCTTTCAAAAAAGATACTTAATTATTTCAATACATTTTAATAGATTAAGAAGTAGATGTTTGTAAAAGAAAAAAAATACTGATGAAAGCCATAAATTTCATAAAACTACAGTGCAGAGATTGTGAGCAATTATTTTTTTTCTCCTTTTTATAGTACTATTTACATCCATCTTGATATTTTTGTTATTTTTCAAGTTTTCCGGTTTGATGAAAGTTGCAATAGAAAGCCAAAAAACTATTGAGATGAAGGTAAATAGTATAAAGATGAAAAAAATTAATGAATTATGATACTTCATCTACTAGAAAATAAATTTTGTTCACCACACAGTGTATTGGAAAAGTAATTCAATTTTAACTGATTTGAGTTAATCCGCACATATATTATTATGATGCTGTTTTAATGGCATAGTGCAAAATTCACAAAAAGATTCCCATTAAATGTATTCAAGACTGAACTGTGAATAAGCCTTTGGAGATCAACAAATTTAAACATTAAGCCATATCTGACCATGCACCATAATTTCCATGGGAAGTAAAGATCACTTGCTAATTAGATTAGTGTGAAGTTCATATAAATTGTGCAGTTATCTTTGTTTATGCTAAAATGAAATAAATCATTAGCTATTCAATTGTTGAATAGCTATGAGTGTGTATGTTGGGAAAAATTTCATAAATTATTTTGGTAAATTCGTTGTATGGAATCTGATGTAGCAAATTTCAGTCCTAGTTAAGTTTAAAATCCTCAATAATTTTACATTTTATAATTCTTTGAAAAATTTGTTTTCAAGTTGATAGTTACTGTGATAACTAGTAAATAAGTGCTTTCAACTCAACACTAACAAGAGGTCCTATATTCTCTACTCTACCACTGATCTGTACCTGTAGACTTCATAGCTTTTTATTTATACTTCTGTCAAGTGTGGGCACACTGATGCTCGTGCTATAGAGTTTAGTTGAAAAAAAATTTTTTTCTTGTTCCTCTGAACTACTAATGATACTATTGTTTCATATGAAGGGAAAATTTCCAACTAATAGTGATTGGTATTTTTTTTGGACATAGTCCAATGTGAAGGTACCATAATTCAGGACAACCCTAATGATTTTTGCTTATGCCATTGCTTTCCTACCTTTCCATCAACAATCCATATTTGTTTAAATTGTTTTTCAGAATTCTATTGCTTTTGCTGGTAGCTCAAAGGCAGTGGGCAATACTATTCCTTACCACCAGATCTTAGCTTCTGTCTTAGGTGCTGGGCCAGGGACATTTATTACCATACTGTCAACTGAGATCGAGGAAAACTAATTTCCAATTACAGAGCCTTTTCCTCTCGTTTTCATTCTTTCATCTGTAAAATCCACTATACTGTGTGTAGCTATTTAGGTAATCTTTCATAAATGGTTGTCAGCGATATCAACCCTCCTAGAAAGCAACTATAGAAGGCTGGGATTGACTAAAACGATGTATTATTAGAGATGTGATTTCTATGCTTATTTTACATAAGAAATTAAGTAATTAGGAACGGGATTGGATTAAATTAAATTAAATATTCGAGTGAAACCAATGTATATTAATTTATAATTAAATGAATAAATTGAAATTCTTTTTTCTTTTTCTCAAAGATAAAGGAATCCTCCAATATCACTTTTCTCTTACTGAATCCACCAAGCCAAGTAAAACAGTAATTCAAAATTATTTGATAATTTATTCATTTATATATATATGTATATAATAAATACGTCCAATGCTAATCTTGCCTCTGATCTTTTATTTCATTTAATCCAATCCCTGACACTTGATTTAATTCAGTAATTTTATATTTGAATTAATGAATATACATAGATTTATGTTACAAATAGTCGTCCCCTCGAATATTTCATCATTTTGGTCAATTCCAGCCTTCCATAGTTGCTTTTAAAGACGGTTGACATCACTGATGACATTTACAGATGATTGCTGGTATTTACAATATAACATCTAAGTTTTTAATAAGCATGATATAACTGTTGAAATTGGGAATTTGTTGTAAAAACTAGCGTAAAATCAGTCAAAAATGACTGCCTGCATTTTCCTTTCCTCCTTTTATGTAGGGGGGGGGTGGCTGTACTGGTGTGGGATGCATCTGCATCTCTGTTAGTTGCTTTTCCTTTGCTGCTTTTAAATATCATCCTTCCTTGTTTCCGTAACTGACAGACAAATCAACAAAATTGAAGACAACACCTTTTTAAATACCATATTCAAAATACTAGATAATGTAAAAGTACCAATGAAGGTGTTAGTATCTACACTATTCTCCCATAATAGTATTTTGTATAGAGGAAGACTTTTCAAACAAGGTCATTTTTGCTTGTCCAAAGAATAAGCATTACTAAGAGCAAATCCGCATTCTATGAAATGGTAATGAATAGTGCTTTCCTTCAGTTGAACTTCTACTCCTTTCTCTTTATCATTGAATGGTGTTCAAAATGTTGAATGTTGGTGAATGTTGAGGCACCAATATCTACTCAGAGTACAAACTAGATTGATAAGTTTCTGGTGTTGGCATGGTTAAAAGATTTAAGTAGTCCTTGTAAAAGATAGTTGGACTTATTGGTCAGTTTGTCTCTGGATTCAAATCTGATTTATGGTTTGTATTCTTTTGTTCATATTTCTATGCCTGTAGATACTCAAATCCTAAATAGGTTTAGATGTTATTGATGCTTGGCTTGAAAAAGAGCTATTCCATGTATTTGGGTAATTGTGTTGTCATCTTATGAAACTACCTCGGGGTGCTTCAGCATGGGCAGTACCACCCACTACTGGGCGATTTGTGATTTTAAGTGGGCGGTAGTTTTTGAATAAAAAAAATTCTAATGTTAGATGGGCGGTAGCGTGTTTTAATCTCTGTAAAATATGTCAAAGTGCATGATGAGTAAAAAAAGGTTGATACCCCTGATGTAATCACCCTGATACACTGCAAGTTTTTATTATCCTAAGTTAATGCTATTAACACACTCAGCACCAAAAGATATTAATTAATGTTTTTACTATTTTACCTGTCAAGTGCCAAGAAAAAGTGTTGTTATTGAAGGTGTTGAAATTATAAACTTGACTCGTGGATTTGCAGATTTTCTTAGTTGATAATCATGCTTTTTGCTGATAGGCAAATGCTGTGATGATCAAGTGTATTGTTTTAAATTTGTTCATTGTGTCTGAGAATTCATATGGTTGAAAATGAAATTAGTTACACTCCTTAATTCTATTATGTTGTGTTAGTAATTTTTTTATCAAGTTAGGTCCTAGGCATGTAAGTTGTTGTAGCTTGTCATTACGTGAGCTATTATTATAGAAAGTGATGTTCTTGTAATGTTGGTGTATGAAAAAAAAGTTGTAGTTTTAAATAGGCAAAAGAAAACAGAAATAGTGTAAGTTGAGATATGAAACTAGCATTCCAAGGGAAATTATGAATGCCCACCACCACAACCTATATATACTGTGTTGAGTGTGACCAATTGAAGAGGGGGGTAATCAATTAGTTACTTCTCTCACTTTTTATTGGGTTGTAATCACTATTTTGTAGGGGAAATTTCAAATTTTCAAGTTTCTGCTATGAATGATAACCGCTGGATGAAGTCCAAATAGATATATATGTAGATAGATACATATAAATGTTGGAGACATGAAAAACTTAAATCCAATGATAGTGATTAAAATGTTCTTTTGTGAGTCGTATCAAAAATAATTTGCTTATGTAATATCTCATTACTTAGTATTTTTAGTATTTAGTGGCTTCCACTAGTGTTTATGGTTAGTTTACTTGTACCTTTCCAATTTCTCCATTCATGGCTCCTAATTGTTTCAACTGTCTCTTATATTAATGATGTTCCAGTCAGGATATCTTCTATACCGGTACCTTGGAAAATTCTTCTGAACTCTTATTTGAAAATTTAGCCTCAGGAACTCTTAGATATACACAGCTTTTTCTGTTGTACTGAAAAGAAAGAACTTTGAAAGTTTTCTATTGTATGAAGAATAGATATTCTATAGTTGATTTACAAGAGGATATCAAAATTGCCATCTGAGGGCAACTGAAAAACAGTATACCACATGCTACCCAAAAGTTACAGTACTCTCGCAGTAAGGGCAATCCGTGCAATGTAGCTTTCTGTGTTGGGTGAAGCCTGCAGTACTCTTTATGTGTCAAATGCTATCGGCTTTATGAGTGAACATGTGGCTGACTTACACTTATTTTTGTAACCGCTTGTTTTGATGGTTTTTGCAGTGGATGATTTCACTGAGCAAATAACCGGTTTCTCCAAGAAACCTTTGGTGGCAATGTCCCAAAGCAAAACATTTTTTCTGGAATTAGTAATCCAAGGAAAGGCAAGTATTTGTCAAAGGCAATGGCCATTCTAAACGACAGTCGGTGAGTAAAACACTGGGAAATATTAAAAAAATTTTCCAAGCTGTCCTTGCAGATGATTGACAAACTATCCATGATGATATCATCTGACTGTCATTTTGTTGGACATGTTTAGTATGAGTACATTGCTGCAAAATTTGTGTTGAGAATCACCACTTGTTGACCTGGCTTTCAATATCACAATAGTATATCTCCATCCAACTTTATGCTGATCACACGCCGAAATTTTGATTGAAAGGCGTTGTTTTGACTTGATTGAGGAGATCCAGAAAGAATCGCATGAGGTACTTGTGACCTTCCCAGGATGTATGGAATAGTGGAAAATCACTGGAACTGCGGTATACATACCAAGGGGGGTTACTTCAAAGGTGACAGTGGGGATTAGGAGCTTGGTAAGTTATTTCCCTGCAATATTCAAATTACTAGGGCTGCAACAATATGATTTTCCACAATAAAATGCGTAGTGCGATAGTTAACTCCTGATACTATACATATCATGATACAAGATGAGCTCGGGTGAGAAAAAAAAAAAAAATTCCCAAAGAAAAGTTCTTTTTAAAAAAAAACATCAGAATATGAGCTCTGGTAAAAAAAAAATGTATGTGTCCGAAAGAAATGGCTAGTTTATAAAGTGTATAACTAGCAACATCACACCCTTTCCCTCATCACCCCTTCTGTACTGTCAGAGTATTCTACTGATTACCATAGAATTTAAAAAAATGTTTGCTACTTGCCGTAAAACTGTAAATAAGATTTGGAAACAGTCAGTACTGAGATATAAAGAAAATCTGTTTTCTTTTTTTTTTAATCTATCAATTTTTTTAGATGAGCTGAAAAATCATTAGTGTTTTTAGAAGAATTTTGTGTACTGATGATCGCCAAAATGAAAAAAATTGTGTTGCAACAGTAAGTCAATGCTCCCTACAAATTGCTAGAACTCTAGGGTTGCACCTCAATATATAACCTTTTTTTTTTTTTTTTGTATTTAATTGGTTTACTTTTTTGTGTATATAATAATACAAAGCAAATAATGAAAAGAGAATTGATATAATACTGAATGTTTATCTTGTAATAACTAAGATGAACTTAGAAAGAAAAAATGCCCTCTCCATCGTCTCTCCAAATGATGCATTAGATTTTTGTCTGATCACTAATTTTAAGAGATATAAATTGTATAGGCTTAAGGTTCTAATCCTGCTATAACTATTTGCTATGTTTGTACAGATTTATACAGACTCATTTGAACAATCCAGTTGTTACAAAATAACTCTTTTGTCTTCTCTCTATCAAACTTGTGTAAACTGCCTTTTAGTTTGTTCAAAATTATTTCTAATAGGAATGTGTGAGCCTTCAATGCTTTCAATTTTGATATGGAATTTATAAGGTTTACTTCTTCATCTTCTGCTTCAAACATCCGTTCGATTTGTGTTAGGTCTACAGGTGAAGGTGACTGGTACCTGAACAGCAGTTTGAATGATAACTATTGAAATACAATATAACAGGATAGGTTACCTTAGGAAGGAAGAGGTTGCAAATTCAATTATTAATCTTTTTCTCTATTGAATATGCTCTATCAAATCCTGCGTGTTTGTTTTTTGCTCACAGGTATTACATAGCAGAAAATAATTTACACAATGATGTAGAACTTACCTGTCAACAGCAAGTTGTAAATAATACATGCAATTTATTGATATTTCAATTTTCCAGAAGATTTGTGCTGATTAGAGAAAAAAATGATAAATTGATGCAAAAGTTTCCAGTATTTTTTAGTTCTATTAATTCATAGCATCATCATTCTGATGGTCTAAAAGTGAGAGGTCTGCATGTGGATGAAAATCCCATCCCAGCTTTATGATCATCTGCTGTATCATATCCGAAACAAGAGGATGAGTTATCATACAGCAAAATCACTGGTCAACTTGTTTGGAAAATGTATTTTCTGCCCTAAAGCATTATTCTAACTTCCAGCAAATGGTTTAAATGGAGCCTTTAGCTCCCCATAAGAGATGAAAATGTCTATTTTAGAGGTATCTCAATGCATTTGATTACTACAATGCACTATTTCAGCAACATAATTTGTATATAGATGAACAAAATTAGGCGTTTAGTATAAGATATCAGATCATTAACAGAGTGATCACAAATGCAGACCCCACACTATCTTTTTAGAGAATTTTCAAAAACTAATGTGCTAAAACATACTATGGTTCCCCATCCCAACCACAGAAAATTTGGTAGCCATATTTCTACTAGTTCTTGAATTCTATGACTCAGAAATTTGGTAAAATATAGTAAGATGAGCATTATGCAGTACCAGTTTTTCCAGATTCTAGCAATTTGTAATGAAGAATTCCCTTTGAATTCCACCTAATGCAGAACTTTTCCTCAGTAGATTACATTTAGGTTGAGATGTTGAAAGTTGTACACTAGTACCTTTGTGTAGGATTCTTGTAATTCTTCTTTCATCACCAGTGAATATTTTATCCAGAAATGACTTTTTTCTGTGTCTGGAAAGACTGGTGTTTGAATCCTAATTTATATTCATTAGTTCTTGAGAATTCTATTTTCCTAGCTTATGAATTTTTCCAAGATTTGTAAATGATGTACTAAAGTAGACTGATTCATTTCTAATTTTTCTGTATGTTTAGATATTTATGTTGCATCAAAAGTTCCTCTTCAGCAGTTTTCAAATTTTAAGGTCTTTCATGGGGGTTCTTAATCGTTGAGCTAAAAAACTTTTTTTCTTTTCTTTTTCTTTTTTCTTAGCAAATAATTCTTATCAATCATTTTATTTTCATATCTTATACTTCGGTTTGTTTCAAAGGATTGTGGAGGATTTATCGACAAGTGACCAAGATATATAATTTACTGAGATCTTTGAAATTACAGAAAAGTTGAGTATTAAAAAGAATTTACTGGAAACAAATCAATTAAGAATTGGCGATCGTTTGGCAGAGGGCCCATGCAGTTTTCAGGTGCACTGTAGACCCATTATTGCACACCGGTTGGGGTCAATATTCATCTATCCTGTTTCAAGTGAGTCCCTTTAGCAACAAATTTTCTCTTCTTACAAACTTTAATCCCCCCTTCCCAATTTCATGACTGACCCTCGTAATTCTTGTAGAAATGTAGAGAAAACCATGAGGGTGATAGTAGAGAGAGGCTAGTCTGGCAAGAAGACAGGAATGAATATTAAATAACTTTAAATAGTGTCACCTCACCAGAAGATTACATTTTGACAAACCTTTGATACATATATAGCCGGTATCCAGAGTAGGAGTTTGACAATACTTGAGTAATCTTTTTAGCAATAGGAAATGGGTGATGAGTTCTATTTTTAGACGACTGAAATGTTTTTGTCTAATTAATTTCCTTTTTTTCAGTTCAGTTCGAATCTTTATTTTTGTATTTAGCAATTATTTTGAGAGTCTAATTTAACGTTGAAAATTGGGGTCCATCCTCAAACTGCATTAAGTGATATCACATTATATCAAGCTGCATTATAATGGGTCTACTGCGTATTTAGGTACTTCTAGAACTTTTGACCTCAAGAGCAATGTGATAATAAAAAGGGTTAAAAACTTTTATAAAAAAATTTTTCATTGTAAGAGATTTATTCATGAAAATTACAAAACATGAAAAGTGAAACAAAAGTATGGTAGTTTTATATAAAAGCACACATCATTACAAATCAAGTTTAAATAATAAAGACTGTAAATAAAATTAGCTACAATAATTCATAAGTAACTGAAAATGATTGTTCATTATGAAATAAAACTAGCAAAATCAGTTGTATTACATCACTTTTTAGATAATCCTTTAAGTTAAAAGACTGAAGGATGGAATTAGACAATCAATGAATTTATTTACATCTTAATTTCTGATTGAAAAAAAAATAAAGATGAAAGTGAATAGAAGTCAAGAATTGAATAATGATTTTAAAAAAAAAAGTGTGTATATATATATATATATATATATATATATATATATATATATATATATATAATCAAATTGATACCATTTAAATATAGAAATGACACTGGATCATAACTCGAAAAATCAGCTGACGAAAAACTGCTCCATCTGTAAGATACTCCTTAAATTTTATGTACCTAGACTTTTTTTTAGCATTGATAAAATGTCTGTGAAAATTATTTGATGATTTTATTACATATTGACTTTCTTGGTAATTTGTATATCTAAATAACTCTTAAATTTCGTTGAATCATTATCAGTAAAGTGTTGTTGAATCTACTGGATACCTGCTTTGGCGCATATAAGATCAATGAGGTATTTTTTAGTATCACAAAGAAAATATAACTTACAAGCAGAAGTACGTACCCCTCTATGCCAGGTAAGTAGTTAAGATTTGGATCCTAGCTGGTAATGATGAAAGTAAGTTGATTCATTACTGCTGAAAGTCAACTTATGAGCAACTCCTGAATATGAAACTCTTGTATATGGTTTTTGTGAAAAATCATTTTCTGTAGATACCCTAATGGCATCTTCTAACAATGTATTTTCAATGAATTTTCCTGCATTATTCAAGATCAAGGTACATTGTACATCATGATTGATGAGTGTGTCATCAGAAAAATTGAACTATTTTTTGATATCTCCTTGAAGTAGAATAGTCCTCTTAGAAATTTGATTTAAAGAAAATTAAACTTATGATTGACTGAATTTTGGAAAGTATTGCTTACTTTTCACCTTGAACGTAGTGGAAAATACAGTTCAAGCATCAAGTAGTGGTTCCTTCCCTTCCCTTCCCTGCACCCTGTCTGTGTACGTTGTTACAGTATAGATGACCAAAAATCACATATTTCAATAAATTTTTGGTACTTTTTCATTCATGAAAAGAGTATTTTTTGATGAAAATTTATTGAAATATTCTGTATAAAGTCAACTGACCCCACCCTTTATTTAATATTTCTGAAATAAACAATTTTAGAATGTCGTTAATTTCTGTATACCATCCTGAAAGCATATATAAGAATAAAAACTGAATGGGAGATGGGGAATTTAATTGGAATTAACAAAACGCTCCTGTGAATTCTCTTACGCATTTTGTCTTCACAAATTGATAGCTGCTAATGAGAGCCATGCAATGTTGACCAAGGGATATCTTAACAAACTTGCATACATCTGGATAGAGTATGTACATTGAAAAAATGGAAAAACCTTACTTCAGAGCAATTTCTTGCATAATTATTTTTAGAATATGAAATAACATCAAAAATTCAATTATGAATTGGAAGTGGAGGGATTTTAAAAAATTTTTATTTTTTTTTTTTGCACAACCATAAATTTCTCACTATATTTTGAGGGGGGGGGCAGCTTGAAATTTTCGAAGCCAAACCATATTTTGGTTTTATTGTTGTTTGTTTTGTTTGTTAGTTTTTTCCCTATTCAGAGCTTATTGAAGTTGCAAAAAGAATTCTGATTTAATTTCTCCAGGGACTTATCTTAAAACTGAAATAAAAAAAAAATTTTGCATCTGAATGATATTCTGTATAATCAAGCAGGAGGTATCAGTTGGCTTGAAAGTATATGTATTTCCATGAGTTTTTGTTAGAGAATTCCTTTTCTTGAAAAAATTAATTCATGATTGAAGAATTGAATAGACTATAAATTTATTTTATCAGGTATCAAAAGTTTTATTTAATCATTAGGTCACTTGTACAACCTTGTTTTTTTATAAAATTTTAAATTGCTTTTTGTTCTCATTAATGTTATTTTACTTCAATCCTGAAAAAAATTGAACTTAAGAAAAAAAATTGGTTTGAGAAGTCAATCAATAGAAACCATTATGCAACTAATGTCTTTAAGCAGCATACAGAGATTGATAATCAATTGAAGAAGGGATGATAATGAATTAGTTACTTCTCTTGTTTTTGTTGTGCAGTGATCACTAAAGAGAAGTCCAAAACCAATCCATGATTACTTAATCATTGATGCTCACAGAAGAACACAAGACAGAAATCATTTGATTTTATTTAGTCTTTCAATGCTCTAGAAAATTCAAAAAGCTTTTAGGAAAATCTAAATGAGGGGATGT
The DNA here is from genome assembly GCA_963457665.1 of Thysanoteuthis rhombus. Classification (NCBI taxonomy): domain Eukaryota; kingdom Metazoa; phylum Mollusca; class Cephalopoda; order Oegopsida; family Thysanoteuthidae; genus Thysanoteuthis; species Thysanoteuthis major. The sequence goes on from OY735222.1 coordinate 33,513,057, forward strand.
TGTGGAAGGTTCGCTATTCCACTAAATCCTCCTATAAAGCAGTCTTGAGTGTGTTGTTCGTTTGTTTGTTTTTCTCTTTTCTTTCCTCTGCGCCCTGCCTGTGTCTCCCCAGCGCCCTTTACTAATCCACTAACTCCTCCTAGCAGTCCTGTCCTGTCCTTTCTGCCCAGTCCTGTCTCTCCCTTGCGTCATCATAGATTATTGTATTTCTACCCAATGATAACAATTTCTTCTGTCAACCCGTATATTTTCTATGGTGATTTTCATGAAAGAAAGATCAAATTGTGAACATTCTCATAAGAAACAAGCTTATATACTTTCTTATTCTTATATACTTTCATTCATCCCATATTTCTAATTAAATTAAAATCAGTTGAAAAATTTGACTTAGACAGAAATGAGTAAAGCGGATGTACAGTGTTGGGCAATTTATTTGTGCACAATGTAGGATATTAGGGTTAAAATTAGGGGGTTGGGGTTGGAGTATTATAAGAGTAAAAATGGCTTAAATAGATGAATTACTAATGTTTGGGATTGCATTATGTTTGGAAACACATTGTATCCCAGTAAGTATGTTTGTAATCATGGGTCTCATAAAATACAGAATGTTAAAGTTAATCACTGTTAATTTCATGCACGTATTCATTTTAAATTAGTGTTTTATTTGTTAGTGTGGTTTGTTTGTTTGTGTGTGTGTGTCTGTGTAGTTTGTTTTTTTTTTTTTTGTTTTTTTTCTTGGTTTTTAGATTTTATTTAGCCATATTGTTGTTCGGGAAAAGTTCTTCAAAGTTTAAAAAAAAATATGGGTAATTCCATTTAACAATTTCCTATGAACTATTTGAAGATCAAATATAAAAAAATCAGGAATTTTCTGATCAATATTGCGGGTGGAATGCTTCTGTGATAAAATGATAGAAAAAAGATATTTTGGTAGTTTTAAATTTTTGACAGCATCAATTTTCAAAAATTTTTATTTGGTTGTTTCAAGCCACAGTGTATCTGATATACACCAATAATTCTTTTTTCAGTTACCTGAATAGAAGCCCTTTTTTCACATGCTACTTTTTCCAGCTTGAAAATAGTGGTTAGCAAACCTTACTTCATACCTGAAATCAAACACTGATGAAAAATGGATATTTGTGAAATGCATGAGATAGTAGGGCAAAAGTATTAAACCACCACTAACCATACCGAGGTGCAATTGAAAAAAAAGTGTTTGGAATTAAACGGGTCATAATCTATCAGATTAACACTGGAGCGCCTTTTTTTTTTTTTTTTTTTTTTTTTTTTCTAGGCTGGCTGTATTCCCCTTGGATATTTATTCTGGTCTTTACAGAATTCTCTTAATGAAAGAATATTTCAATTCTGCGGAAAACTGCAAAGGGCACCAAAATTGATTCTTTGCAGAAAGATTTCAGTGAGAATGAAATAATGAAGTTTGCTAAAAGATGGCAGAAAATAGTGAAACAAAAGGGTAAATACGTTGGTCACTGTTAGAAATAGGTCCAATATTTTTATTTGATGAACCATAATGTATTGAAGGGTCAGCCCACATATTCACTTGCTGAAAACTCAATCGTAGGATGGGGTTTTTGTCTAGTTCCTGCAGAAGACCTTAATGGAGCTCAAAACTTTTTCTCACTTTAATTCAATACTTCTGGCGACTATGCACCACTTCAGGTACTTGAAGGTTATATACTGATAAATACATATAAATAGATAGAAATCCAATCATTATCAATGTGAAAGCAAATGCTGACCCCACTTTATTATTCAGATGCAACTTGACAAATCACCTAGACCGTTTTGGTTTCTTCCACTTAGCACATCTTAGAGGTACCTTTATTCAATACCTCTGGCTACATGCAATGCACTGTTTCAGATATTTAGGGGTCACGCACAGATGAAGAGAATCAGATATGGTATTCTATAGAAATAGATGGAAATCAGATCATTAATATTTGGATGAGCGTGAATGCTGCCCCCACATATTTGTTTCCAAACTTCAAAACTTGCCCCTAGGTCCAATGAATATGAAGGTTTGTGTATTCTTAATGGATTGTTTTGCCTCAGAAGATGAACTACATCTTTCTGGTAGGTATAAACCCAACAAAAAAGGTTATCATACCAGTCAGCAGATTGGTTTCTATTTTTTGCTGGTGAATTATAGTTGTCAGTTCATCGGTAGATTTCGAGGTAATTAATGACTGAATAAATTAGTAAACATTTATGGCAAATATCATTTTTTAGATTGTTTTTGACAGTATTTACATTTTTAGAAGTAGCTGTGGTACAAATTATGTTGAAATTACAAGAATGAAAACAATTTGATTTGAGCCGAAGACTTGTAAGAAGGATTTTGAACTAATACTATTTAGATGCTGACTTTGTTATACATCTCTATTCTTCTTTATTGCATCCTTATCTGCTGTGTTAAAAGACTAATGAAATTGTTTGTGTATTGAAAGCCCTTTTAATCCAAGCAAGGTTAGATTAACTTCGTCATTATTAATGCATCAATGTTAACTGCCTCTGTTGTTTTTTTGCATTTGCTGTAGATAAATATGTACAGTTAAAGCATAAGATGAATAAATTGCTTAATCAATGAAAAATTAAATTGTCATTGAAAATATATTGGGGTTGAGAAATTTAGTTTTTATCAAGTTGTTAACCTGTCTTGTCTGAATTTTGTTAGGGTATATTAATTGTCATGTATAATGATTACATGTTCTAGAACCAACTGCACCTGACGAAGACCAGAGGGGACATGACTAGAATGTATAAAAATGAACACACGGACCTGGAAATTTATCCAATCATATCATATAAAATTTTAGATCTCTTTTTCTACTTTTACTGATCATAAGATTAATCCTCAAATTTCCCAAAAAGCTGTATGTGCACAAAAATAAGTGTTGACTAAAATAACAAAATTGAGTGCTTTTATTCATTGAACTAAATGGATGGTTGCAAGAAAATCATTCATAGGTAGAGGTCACTTGGTGGGAGGGGGAATACTGACAAATCAATTCAACTGGAGGACTGTTCTAAGTTCATTTTATTTGTTCCTTCAGGAGTATCAAAAAAATATTTGGAATTTAAAAGAATAAAAACACAAACGTCACTTGTAGCAGGTATTTGAGCACTCTTTTATCTAGTCAAAGGTTTCTAAAGAAGCCTTCCTGCAATGTGCCAGCTAAAGATTGAATATAACAAATTTTGAACTTTAAAATAATGTATGGATATGTATGCTTAAATGTTGGTCTGATTTAGTAAGTACTAACTTCTTATGTATATTTTTTTAATTTCAAGCCTGTATTGCTGCATACCTGCCACCAACCATAATTATACGTTGACTCGTAGCCCTTGCTTAATAATGACAATGTTCTCATCCCTTCCTACCACCTACTTTCCAACAGATGATCCACTGCCAGCTCTACTTCACCCGGCGTCTTTCTCATTATCTCCACTTTGGCCACTATTAACTGTCATTGTTCCAAGTTGCAGTTCATGTGCTTTACATTCAACAATACACAAATCTATTTATCTTCCTTTTTTTTTCCTTTTTTTTTTTCTTTCTTTTTTTTCTCTTTTTAATTCTCGTATTTGATTTTTATTGTCATTCTATGTTCATCACTAAATGTGCTTGTCTGGGTATTTGTTTGGTTTAGCAAAGTGGTTGAGAGAAGTTGCTAGAATTATCTACACTGAGAAATTGTTGGCTAAAATGCAACCGTCTACGTAGAGAACTATTAAAGCAGTTGTTCTACTATAGATTCCATTTAAATACTCCAAGATACTTGGTCTGATTTTTGACCAGAATAATGAGGAAGCCATTCATCATAATTAGTAATCAAATGGTTATCAAAATCAGTCAGACCCAAACACTTTATTTGAAATGAAACAAAAATTAAAACATTTATACTAATCATTTTTATTATTACAATGAATGTAAATTGTTCCATTTTCTTATATCCTTTGCCTTATGTTGTTAGCATATCATTGTTCTTTGAGGAACCCTATTACAAAGTGATCACAATAAGCAGATTCTTCTGTAATTAGAACAACACTATAACAAGCATTGAGTATGCTATTTGAGTTGTATATATTACTTCTATTGGGTTAATAAACATGCCATTGTCATTAAAAGTAGTTGATCTCTATCCAGTATTTGCTTCTTCCTCAAGTGTTCTTCTTTTATTTTAATGATTTACAAAATCTTTCATGTGCTTTTTTTTTTTTTTTCTTTTTCAATTAACCAAATTGAAACTTCTCAATTTGCTTCTCGTGTGTCTGAGTTTAACCTTTTAAAACAGGCAGTACATTGAAAATAGTATTTGGGATGTATTTGTAATGAAGGCTAACAAATTACTTTCAAAGCCTTTGAAAATTTATTGAAACAAAACTGAAATAAATGTGGTGCAGGAAGAGATGTATTCTTTGGTTAAATAAGTTTCTAAAAGGTTGGCATGAAATAACTGTCATTTAGCTTGTCTGTTCAAGTTTGACTAATGTCCAACCAAAATTGATGCTCCCAAACATTTATTTGGATATTGTCCAATCAAGATAAATTAACAATTCTCTAGTCTTTGGATTCTTGTATGAACCTGCAATATAAGTTAATGAAAAGAAAATAATTCCAATTATTCCGGTATTGTTTCAAGTATATTCAATTTGCTGTCAAATATTTAGATTAGTTTTGAGAGATTACAGAGAATATAAGTGAGAAATAATGGCAAATTTATTCCATAAATTTTACTAATGTTTTCCAAACTGAGAAGTATTTATAACCAGAGGAAACCACTTATTGTGATCACTTTGGAACAGGATCTTTTAGATAACAATAACCAGTTGATAACATTTAGTGAAGGATATAAAAATTCGAACAATTTAAATTCATTGTCATAAATTCATTGCGATCTCTCTGCTGTAATATTTATGAAAAGTTAGAATTTTAGTAATGTATGTTTTCTTACTAGTAGACGCTTTTATTCTGATAAAGGGATCTTATATTTTGATCCCTAACAACTACAAAGTAAAAATGTTTTTCGCTGCCATAAAATGTCTTTCCTTTTATATCTTTTTTTTTTTTTAATCCTGTTTTAATTAACTAGTTAATCAAATGTAGAAGAAATAAAATTAGTCAAATAACTTATTAATAGGCAAATACTTATGCTTTCAGGTTACCCAGATTCGATTCTAAAACGAAGTAATCAATCATTTGCCATCGAGAAATGGTTTGCAAAGTTTCGATCAATCATTGTTTATCAGTTCAATTCTCCTTGGATGCACCATTAATTTGGTCTTGTTCTAAAGTTAGCTGACTTTTACAAATATCTAAAATAAAGTCATTGGCCATTGGGAACTAGAACCTCTTCTCAACCTCCTATTAATACCATAGATAAGTACCTGCTAGATGACAGATAGCTATGGATAATTTTTTATACTGGGGGTCCATAAAGTCCCTGTTTATTTTTGTAATAAAATAGCAACTTAATGGACACACTGTACTGAGAAAACTGGCAGGACTCCAGTTCAGGTATTGATGTTATGTGTATAGTGCAATTTTTGGTAAATAACTATTTGGAGGAATTCTCTTAATATCAGTGACATTATCTATTGTGTAAATGGATATTTTTAAAAATTCTTGTTAGTAAACCTGATTGACCTGAATTTTAAAAAAACAAAACAAAAAAAAAAACACTGCTTTTCTCATTAGTTTTTCTACTTGAATATTGGAAGCCATGTTAAATTGGTGCTTATAGTAATTGGATTTGCTGGGTGAATGAAAGAAGCAAAGGAAGAAAATGATTGGATGAAGAAAGGATTGAGTAGAAATGTCGGTTGGAATGTGTCAAGGATACTAGTCATCATCCATAAATGATTGGTGGCTTGAAGCTATCCAAACATATAAGAAAATAGATAGTAAGGGGGAAGGGTTTGAAAACAGTCCACTAAGCTATTTATAATAAAACAGTGTTCCCAAGAATATTGCTGGTATTGATAACAGAAAACCAGTTACTATACTCCTCTTGGGCTATTTTCACCGAAGTAATTGTATTGAATTATGGGAATATAGTGTGTTCTATAAATTGAATAATTGCAAGAAGACAGTCATCTATTTTTTTTCTCTTGTCCCATCATGCATTTGCTGTGTGAGTAGGTACACAGGAATGATTTTAAAAATGAACTCTGTGTTTGCTTAAATCTTCCTTTTAGGAAAAAAAATTGAATGATATTGTTTGTAAGGGGAGGTTGAGGAATGATTTATAATTCCACCTGATATATGAACCTATGTTCTTTTACTTGTTGAGTAAGAATCATTTAGAAACGTTCATGTAGAGATTACTTTGAATAAAGATAGGTTGGTTTTGAAAATATGTAGCATGCAAGTTTATTTCCAATTTCTTATGCTAATTCCTGTGCAAATTCCTATAGTAAACATAGATTAAAATATCACCTGATGATGAAATTGAAAGATAAAATTGCCTTTTATAACTGGTTATTATGTTTTAATCAGTATTATTCAGGTCAAAATAGATTCTGAAATGATAAATCTTTGTATCTCAATTTTTATCTGACTCACATAAATTCTAAAACGAGCTGAAAAGAATGGACAGATTTAAAACTTAATGGAGAGTTCCACTTTTTGCAGATGGCATTGTGGGATTAGTCAAATTGCTGATTCAAACACGTGTTATGAACTTGAAAAAGACGCATAGAAAAAATTCCGTCCTTTTATTTGATATAAGTGGTGAAAATTTTATGAAAATCCGATAAATGATAGATATTTTTTAATTTAGAAAAAAAAATATCCAAGTGTTAGTGAGTTAAAAAAAAAACTATGATAATAGCTGACACTTTGTTTATTTACAATTTTAGACAAAAATGTGTTTTTGTTGGGTTTTTTGTTTAAATATCTTGGAGTGTACACACAATCATTTTTTGAGATTTTTCTCCAAATTTTATGAGATATTGAAGATAAAATTGAATTTTATACAATTTTTTTTAATAGGCATATTATTGACAATGACTTGGACACCTCAGCTGATTTCAGTGACATACTTTGCTGTGTACAGTTGACATCTTATCAGTGGGAAAAACTTTAAAATCATATAATTTAATTCCATAAGACTTAGTGATCTTCAGTTCAATGTGCTATAACTTTGAATATCTCCATAACAACTCACCAATAGTTATGACATGATGTTGTAATCTTATTTTATAATCATCTTCATGAATATCTTTTTAATGAAATTACTTGACTTATTGGAATTTATTCTCAATTATTCAAAGTTTTACATGTTTTATTTGTTTTTGCTTTTCTAGGAGACTCAGCGGCTTATGGCAGAGCCAGTACCTGGAATAAGTGCTACACCTGATGATAATAATGCTCGATATTTCCATGTGGTTGTTGCAGGACCGTCAGAGGTAAGTATTATCCAAGAGTGATGTCCCAAGTTTCCATTAATGATTTCTGGAGACTTGGCAACAGCTTGTCCGTTGCTTAGTTACTACTGCTACTTTTACAGCTGCAGATAGGATTTTATTCATGAATCTTGGTATGTTTCCCTCTTTTGCACAATGTCTTGTTTGTTTCCCCTCCCAACTTTTTTTGATCATTCATCATGAATGAAATCTATAGTGATTTGTGTACACGTGTCCATTTACTATTACTTGGCCATCCAAATATATAAGGTGAAAAATGCTCTTCAAGATTGCCAACTTCAACTGCATATAAGGAAAATGGTTCAGTTCATGAAGGGCACATCAGCAGAAGTAATGCAACTGTTAAGTAAAATTTTAAAACTCCAGGCTATTTCAAAGAACTTGTGGTGTAAGTGACTCTCACTCGGTTTTCCATTCTAGTGGTAATTGAAATAATTGGTTCACAAATATAGAATCCCAGCCAAAAAATGATATTAAGCGAATTTTCAAGTTTCAGTCATTGTTAAAACAGTAGACTTATTTTTTTAACTAAAACATAGAATAAATCATGTGTTCCCTTTTGTGGTCAGTCTAATTAATGTCAACTATAAATAAACAGCATATCTGTGGCTCTCAATCTCCTAAAATTTCAGGAAAGCCAATGTTTTTTTTTTGTTTTTTTTTTCTCTCTCTCTCGTCCATTTTGTCCCTTGCTTGGATTTACAAAATTGATCAATATGATTTTTTTTTTTTTTTTTTTTTTTTTTTTTTTAAATTTGGCAGCAAGTACATAAGATATCTTTAAAAATTGCTTTGGTGGTTACCAAAAAGCCTCCTTGAATTCAAAATGGCTCATGGTAAAGTAGTTACCTGAGCTGATCTTTTGTCATGGTTGTCTGGTTGAAATAAGTTTTTATGTCAGCCATCTTTATGAACAAATTTTATTTTGACTAATTCACAATCAATACATCAGTTAAACATAGAGCAACAAAGAATTTGCCTGCTATAAAGTAATTGTTGAAACCAGTCCATTAGCTTAATTGTATAGCACAAAAATCTCTTCCTATCTTTACCTGCTGGAGATCTAAGCTTAGAAACTTGTGAAACAGTTCAGTGTCAAGTAATTTTCCTAATATATAAGGTGTTTTGATGGTATAAAGTTAAAAAAAAAAATGAAAATGTTTGGGAAGGTTACAGACTGCTTTCTTTTTGCTGATTTCTCTCTTACCTTAAATGATATTTTTTGTAGAGAAGTAAACTGCAAGCTTTAGTGTTTATTACCTAAAAAGTCATTACAGGTAAAGAAAAGACTGGAAACAAATTTTACTGTACACACCTACAGAATAACTTGTATTACCACAGTAGGACTCTTCTAATTACTTGGGCCTGTTAGGTTCGATTTGACTTTTTAGAGAGTGAGATTGTTACTCATCTGATACTGTAGTTAACATGTTGCACATTTGATTCATTTTGTTAATGTGTATGTCTCTGTTGGTGGATCAGTTGCTATTTCCCTCCAAATTTGATGTTGGTTTGTGATGATTCTGACCAAAATGTTCTAAGTTTGTCAGTGGTACTAGTAAACTTGTTTTAGTCATCGAAATCTTTTTTTTTAATTCATTCTTTTGATTATTATTCAAGAAGCCTTAAACTCCTTAAATTTCATTGACGTATATTGTTACTCATAGATTCATGAAATAAATCTAATATTATTTGGGAATTCTACTCAATTGCTTCCTTATCTCAAACTATAAATCTTGAGGCAAGTTGCACAGATCGGACAGTACTTATTTCTATATTCGGGCTGTATATATTTCACCAATCATGCTGGTCTCTTCGGGGGTTTTTAAAAAAAAAAGGGATTTTGAGCTAACGTATTTTTGCAATGAATGCATTGATTTCTCGCAATGAATGTTGTCGAAGGAAATAACTCCTTTGAAAAGAAAAAAAAGTGTATGGTGGATTACGCAAACCTTTTCAAGCCCTTGTGCTCTAAATGCTTGAATCCATTTTGATTCTATGGCGAGTTTCAATGCGAGGGCAAAATACATTCTCTCATCTGAACATTAACCTAGAACATGTTGTAGTTCTTTTGATTGAAATGCTTTCCTGTTGCTTTTGTGTTTGACCTAATGTAGCTGAGGTGTTCAATGAAGTCGTCTTAGAGCAGGTGAGAAGTTGGTGTGTATATTGTACCATGCATTTTTCACATGTCATGACATATATAACATGATGTGTTGCAGTTGAAGCCTTCTGTCAGGGAAGATCTCCTTCATAACGATCTTTTAGTGCTAGTTGTTGTTGATAATTGAAATATAGGAGAGGGATAGGCTTTTTCTTTTTTCTTTTTTTTCTTTTTTTTTTTTTTTCTCTCACTCAAAGTACCTGTGATCTTGGGATCTTTTGTGCTTTTTGGCTGCTTTGTTCAATGCTGTTCCTTCCATTCAAATGACTGAGTAACAAATTATAGCTTTGTGTCTATAGTCAGGATAATCTCCTCTGTGGAGTATATCTGTAGTGTTGGGGAGAAAGGAATATCATTACATTTTCTCTTAATCTTTTACATATTAGAAAAAAAGCATTTCTATGATAAAGTTGGTTTCTTCCAACAATGACTTTTCCAGGAAGCAAGGAACTGGGGGAAAATTTAACATTTTTTGGCAGGAGTTGTATGCTTGAACTGGGCTCAGCTAAGTGAATATTCTCAAGTGATTCCTCTAAATAACTGTTAAAATTTTTTTTTTTTTTTCCAAATTGGTTGCGATATATATAGTGGACAAAAATCTGTTCTAAGTTACAAAATATTCATTTGATATTTTGGCCTGGCAATGACTGATCCTCCTATTGTGATTTGGACTTGAAAATGGTTTCTATAGAAATGTGAAGTGTTTTTCTTCTCCCACTTTGAAAATGGAGTTGGAGGTTGCATTATTTCAAACCAAAATAATACTAAATTCAAATGAACATATCTTTCATCTTTAGAGAAAGAAAAAGAACATGTACTGCCAATTGATTTTAGATATTACAGATAGAAGGCTGTAAACAGAAAAATTGCACTTTTCATATAATTTTCTATCAGATTTCAGTTTTTTACTAATTTATTCTGAATGAGTACTTATTTCTATTTAGTATTAACCACTAAAGTTTGAACTAGAAAAAATTACTATTTTTGACTGTATTGAAAACTATTTGAGTGAACATTATGAGCTGATTGATGAGAATATATTTTTTTTCCTATTCATTTAAACCCATGGCTATCCTAATCTGACCTGAACTTACAATGTTAATCCTGTTTGCTTTTGTTTCCAGTCTCTTGTTGAAGCTATAATGATTCTTTAGGGAGAGAGAGATAGAGAGAAATGATGTCTACTCCATTCCAGACATGACTGCTTGGTATAAAAATAGCAAGTGTGTTAGCTATATTATATTTTTGTGTTAAAAATACTCTTTCATTAAAATCTTCAATAGAGCGTAACAAATATGCTCTTATCAAGTAGGCATTGGAAATTAAACAATAACCTTCCAGGCTTCTTGTTCATTGCTCATAACCATTAAAACTACTTGGTATTATGAATTTTCTTGGCACAAAATTGCGCTGTTGAAAAATGGATTCAGTGAATTAACTTCAAATTCTAGTCATGGCTACTTATAGCATGCTTTTTACATTTTGTCTTTGGTAACCCTCTGTGCTTTCTGGTATTTATCAAGTTAAGTACAGTGCCAGGCGATGTGTAGCGCGCTCAGTGAAGATTACTCACTACAGCAGTAATGGTCTGTGAAACAGGCTTGCTAAGCATTACTATTTGGTATTCACTAAGTTGGGCTTGATAGAATTTTTTTTTTAAATTTATATTTCAAACATTTTTTTTGTAATGAATGTTAGAAATATTGAAAAGATTATTGAAAAAAAAATGAAATTTCAACGCATTGTTACCCCTGTAAATTTTTCGAAAAATATCTAAACTACCTTTTTTGTAACTTTTTTTTTTTTGTCTAATAATCGACTTCCATGCAATTGGATTGAGAGTATGAAAAACTATTTTTAGCATAAGTAACATTAAAAAATGATGTCGTTTAAAAAAGAAAAAAAAAAAAATTTCTGGTAACTAAGTTTCAAAACTTAACAAAACTCTTTTTTTTTCTTTCCCTTATTTGACTTTTTGGGATTGAAAGGTCTCAATCTGGTGCTATACCAGAAAAAAGGTACTCCATGAGGATTGGACTCGCTACACTAGTGAATGATATATCAAGGCTAGCTTATCAACTATTGCTTGAAGTGAGGCACTCACTCCTTGTGCTTTGTTTGTTATTTTGAACACCGTTTTCTTTGGGATGATAATGAATGGAGAGTGATAGAAGCCATTGTCACATTACATGCACAAAACTCAATCCTCAAAATGATTTGAGGCTTATATAATTCTTGGAAATATGATTTGACATATAATAATATTATCAATTGAGGAAAGTCTTAATTAAACATCCAACAAGAGTGAAAGAATAGTTTGGATTTAGCTGCTGGATTCTTTGTCAGAGAAATTAATCTTTCTGGAATGTTACAGATACTCATTTATCCATCAATTCATTTATACTGATGTCCTCTGTTTATCAAGTTTTCATCAGCATATGCTTATTCTATAGCAGTATTTCAATGAGTACTTATTTCCGTTCAGATATCAGATATTACTATTCTTAGACTTAAATGGACAAGCTTTTAATCTTTTTGTTAGTGTGTTCTTTTGGTGAGTAGAGATGTTAGATATCTGAAAGAGATGGAACATATTTTGCACAGGTTACCATGATGAACTTAGTATGAATAAAACTTAGAAGAATCTTTTGAAAAATACTCTGAATCTTTAGTTTGAATGTTTGTATAGTTTGTCATAAATTGCTGTTATACATGGTTATACTGATGAGTCAGTAGCCTAATATGAAAAAGCATTTACTTTTCTGTATAATCTCCTCTCTTTTCAATGCATTTAATTTAATCATATTGATCAAACATAAAGTGAAAAAGCTTATAGCTGTAGACTTATCGATCCATTCTTGTACTTGAATATGCAACTGCTGTAAGATTCTTTATGGGTACAGTAGTAGCCGGATATAACCAAGTAAAGCAGATCAAAGTACTTCAAGGAATGTAGTGTGAAAGATCCTGGTACAATGATGGCCAGTTAAGTGGTACATAAAATCCTGTGGTCTTAGATTAAAGGATGTGAATTCAGTTTTTATACAAAAATTCATTGTTTACATTAAAATATTGTTAGTATTATGTGATTATTGTGTGGGAGTAAGTGTATCTGAATGGAATCATTTAATCTTGAAAAAAAAAAGCAAAACAGGCATGCCTCTACCAGGTTTCCATGATTTTTAATAATTGTTCAAAATACAGAAAATGCATAGCAGTCTCTCTCTCTCTCTGTTAACCGCTTGCAAAATGATCTTTTATATTCTATCAGTATTTTCTGAGTGTTGAATATTAACAGCAGAATTTAGCAACTTTTGCTTTACAAGATTTATCCATGTTTTCAAGAAAATTGATTTTCAACCAAACGAAAATAAATCACCTAATGCTTCCCCAAGAGGTTCTATTCAAAATTTGACCTTATCTCCAAGATAATTTATAAAATTGTATTCGCCTTGTATGTTTCAATATTTTGAAGAAAAAGAAAATAAAAAAGTCAATGCTATCTAAAACTTTTGAATGCTGTGAATTTTTCCTTTCTCAATCCCTGGCACTTCTCTCATCTGGATCAGTGCTGGTTATCATAGACCACTTGTCATAGTCATCTGTTAAGGCAGGTTTCTTGTTGGTCATGCCATCAGTTTTAGAAGTCTCAATAGATCAGTTGGTTCCAGAATAACTTATTCAAGTTGCAGGAAGAAAAGCACCACTTGACAAAATACCTTTTATTCAGCAATTGTAAAATGGATAGGAGTGAAAAAAAGAGAAATAAAATGATCAAAAGAAATTTGCTGAGCTGGAGGTATGATAAATTCTGAGAATAATTTTACATTTAAAACGATTGATGAAGACAGAACCAGTCTAACTAAGTAGTACTTAATGCTTTGTGTTACATGTTAAAGTTCGTTCTCTGGCATCTGAACTATTTATTTGTTCTGACACAGTCTGCCCACCTTGCTTCAATCGGAGAATGGTCTTTTCCAAAGAGTTCACTCAGGCTAACCCATTAATCAACTTTGGAGTTCTGTAACACTGGATTTTGCAAGCTAAACCCTAGTTATTCTCAAGTTTGAGTTTAGATTGTGTATCATTGTTTCAAACCTACTCTGTTATTGTTTTGCTTTCAGTAATGATCATATTGTGTTACACTACAATATTAATTAAAGATTGTGCATAGAAGTCAGTGCAATAGTTCACACGTTTTGGTGGCTTGGAACCATGAAACCTCACAACATTTTTTTTTTCTCAACTTTGATCGTGCAAGTATTTTTGTAGTGTGTATATATATATATATATATATATATATATATATATATATATATATATATTATTCTTCCTTTGCTGCAGCTGATGAAAGAATCAGTTTTTTATGGTTATGTTTATGCCTTGTTGAATTTTTCTCTTTTTTTTCAATTATAACTTTCATGGTGATTTTTTTTTTTCTCCTTATCTTGTGAATTTTGATGTAGACTTGTAAGATGAAAAGTTATTGTTTGAAGAAAGAAAAAAAAAAGTGAAAATTTGTCTATTGATTTATTATTGAAATTTAAAGGCCCGCTGGAAAAATATTAATCACCTGATATAAAGAACTATTCAGTACACAAGCTGTTTATTGCGGCTTAGAATACATGACCATTCAAATCCTGATAAGGATGTTGAGCAAAATGAATTTAAGGAAAGTTACTGTTATAAATGAACCTAAATAATATATTATCTTTATTTGTCTCAATTTATTTCTTTGTTTTGCTTCACATTTCAGTCTCCGTATGAAGGAGGTGTTTTTAATTTAGAGCTCTTTCTGCCTGAAGAATACCCTATGTCAGCACCTAAAGTGCGGTTCATGACAAAGATATATCACCCTAACATAGATAAATTGGGCAGGATATGTCTAGATATTCTTAAAGGTAAGTCTGTTTGCTCTCTTACTGTATGTACTGCATACTTATTTTCCATCCCTTTTGCTCTCCCTTGTTTTGTGGCAGCCTTTCCCAAGCTTTTTAGACTACAAGAACCCTTGAAAAAAACTTTCGTATTTGAAGCAACCCCTGCATAGAAATATACATCAGAGTTTTCAGAAATTTATATGCATTATAATCTAAAAGTGATTTTCAGTTTTCTGCAGTGTACAGAAAGATAGTTTTCTACATATTTGTTCATTTTGATGAACATTCTGTCCCTGCTTACCTAAAGGACATTTGATATTAACAGGTTTTCTTGAAAAATATTGATAACTTTTACCTTTTCAATAAAATGTTTTTCATAAATTTTATGTACTTGAAGCTGCTATCTGGATAAAAGAACTAAACAATAATTTTAAGTAGTAGCAAATCTCAAACTGAGGGTGTAGGTGCTATCAAATTAAGCCAAATAATAAGCTGGCTGCTTATAGATAAATTGAAAAAGAGCATTACCTATAGATTAAAGCAAAATATCTAATGTCATATTAGTATATAAAGATGCTGGTCTTTTTCAGTTGGTAAAAATCTGGTACATCTATTGTCAAATGTCATTTAGTCCGGAATCACTACTCATTAGATGCTAGCAATAATCTGATACTCTTCTTTTTTTTTTTGCACATAGACCCTAACAATCCCTTCTGCTGATTGAGAAATACTGTTTTATAGTCTCTCATTTAAACTCTCCAGTCAAGCAAGCTTTTTTTCTTTTTCAAATTTCTTTTTAGTATTCTTCTCATTTTAACCAATCCTGTCATTGTCTTTTTTCTCTGTTTAGTTTTATTACTTCTTTTTATTTTTTTTATTCATTTCCTATCCCTCTGATTTTTCATCGACACCATCACCTCCCCCATTCGTTGACTGAAACCATCCTGATACAGTGACTATCCTTTTTGAACCAATTGCATTGCGTACTGAAACCTCTTCAAAACAAGTTTGTCTGGTGTTGTATCTTTGAGGAGAGAAAGGAAAGCCAAAATCTTTTTATTTCAATTATTTTTACTCCTTTCTTAACCTATTTTATGATTACTCTACATAGTTGAAAATTTTATGAAAATACAAATTATATAAATATACTGGCATATTACCTATAAAATTGACTAGATTGTGTATGGAAAAATCATGCTATTATATTTTGATAAATCTATTTATTGTAAATATTTTTTAAAAATGCATATTTCGAACGGTTCATTTTTCTCTAGTTTTCCTCTAGCTCTTCATATATTTTTTTTTTTTTTTTTAATTTTCAAGATTAGGCAACGGAATTGGGTAAAGAAAAATTTTTTTTTTCAACTGAAAAACATTAATTTTATTCATAAGGGGAAGATGCCTGTATTTGTTTCCCTTCTCATGACTAAAACCACAGTTGTGGTGATTTGTCGCAAACACAGACAAATTTGCTGTTTGCTTTAATGTATATGAACACACGCACTCACACACATACATGCTTGGCTTTATTCCCTTCCTCTCTTTCTGTTTGATTTTAGCATGACAGAAACCAACAAGCAGGCAAAAAAAGTGACGGGGGCTTTTAAGTAAGATATACAAATTAAATGGATATATTATTCACAGGAAGCATCATTATCAGCACTTCAGCTATAATTTGAATGAACCCTGTTTTCACATACTACAATGACTAGTTAAAGAACCAATAATTTCATCTAACGAATCACAACATCCTTTCTTTATCACCATCTATTTCTTTCCCTCCATGTGTTAATTAACATTCCTTCTGATTTTTTTTCTGTCTGCACCTGAGATGAACCCCCCCCGCCAACTACTGCTACTGCTGTTGTAATTTTTATTTAGGCTGCATTATGTTGTACTGCTCGATCCATATTGAACCAGTAGCAAGTCTGGTCATTGTCATCACACCTAGACTTCTATCATTCATAGATTGCTTTCTTTTATCCCCTTCCTCCCTCTCCGTCTTTCATATGTTCATCAGTCTTTTACCTCCCCTGAATTGTAGAGCTGTCATACTTGTGAAAAGAAATACTATTGATTGAACATTGGCAGATCTCCCATCGTGAATAGGCCAATGTTTCGTTTTGTTTTTCCGACCATGGTAATATTTTTTACAAATTTGAAAATAGTTGTAGTGAAAGCTGAATATTCAGAAGCATGTTTGTATCGACACTAAAAATTCTCTCTACTTAAATATCATTCAACCATTGCCATTAATTAGGTATGGATGCTTTCTGCTAAGATATGTAACAGTGTTATCAAAAGTTGGCTCCTCTTCATATGATTGATTTGTTAGGTTTCGTGCTCTTAATGAAATAATTGTTTATTTTTTATGCTTTCAGAAGGATTCACTAATTTTTTCAAAGCCATTTTCATTGTATAAAAAAAATGAATCAAAGTAACTCTTGAATTACATTGTGATAACAATTCTCATTTGCCAATTCAATGGCAGACAATGTTAGAAATAAACATATATATATATATATATATATATATATATATATATATATAAGTGATAATCGAGTCAACGGCATACCTTTTAAAACAAATTCTTCTTTCATCATGAGAATCATTAATTGAACTGTTGTGTATACTGGCAGTTATGTCTGAGCAAAGAAATATGTATATGTTGTAAAGTGTGTGTGTGTGTTTGTATTTCAAGTCAAGAACAATGCATCACCGGGAAAAAACTAAGGCACATTTGAAATCAACAGCCACTCCTTATTTGATTTCATTGCTGGATACACAAGCTAGTATATATTGTGTGTGCTATATATATATATATGTATGTGTGTATCTAAAGAAAACTATAAAGCCAGCGAATGTTTTGCTTGCATAAGTCTTGTATGGCCTCCCAAACAGCTTACTTGGGGGGCTAAAACCTTGGCCTCCATGGTACATTGAGGACAATGTAGGGTTAAAACTGCTATTCCTGGCCCACCAGCAAAAATAGATATTTCATTTTTTTTTTTTTTTTCCTTCTCTTCGAATATCATCTGAACTGTCATGGTCAAGTGGTTTGCACGCAAAATGGAATTTCTCTTTCTCTCTGTTTTTTTTTTTTTTTTTTTTTCTTTTTCTTTTTAAAGAATCTGACCCTAACCTAACAATAAAACATTGAACACATTTTTTCTTTGAAAAGCCCAAACATAAAAATAAAACCTTGGCACGACTTGAATCCAAGTGTCTGCTTTGATGTATGTAGTACTAACACTAGGGGTGAATTCATAAATTCTCAGTTTTCACAGAAATTAATTCAATTTTTCTCAAACTGGGAATTCATGTGGTCACTTTTAGAATTAGTAGTATGCATGTCAAAGCAGATCATTGGATTCAAGTGATGCCTGCGTAGAACGTATCAACTTACAAAAAAATAATGCCGATACATCATTTTCTTGAGGGGAAAAAATTGCACCGAGTATTACATTTGGGACATAATACAAAATATGGAAGCCTTGAAAGCTGCATAAAAGCTCGAACTGCTTTAACTCAATGAAATAAGCTTGGATAACAACCTTTGTGAGGTGTAGACACCATAGTAGTAATACTTCACATCAGCAGGTCTGTATCATGAATAATCTTGTCACATGTGCCCTCCTTTATTTAATTTTCTGAAATCTCTAAATTTGTTTGGCCTGTGATATATTTCCTCTGGCAACACTGGTTATCCTTGCTAGTGTGTTAGTATGTTTAGATGGAATTTATCTATTTTCACCCCTGTAAGAGGTACTGCCAGATTCATACAAGGGAAAAGATCTTTTTTATATAATACAAAAAGTTGGTTTTGAAAACTCTTTATTGGCCCATCAAACTGTAATGTAATACCACCTTTTACAAACACTTGGCTGGTTTAGGTAAAGATGAAAAACCTATTTCAAGTTAATTTCTTCCTTTTATATTAGCCTCACCCATTCATTGATTGAATAATTGGTCTCATGGCTTTCAATTTAGTACTTTTAACTACTGCACTATCACTTGTGTAACAAAGCAAAAGCAGCCTTTTCAGCTTATTTTCTCTCTCTTGTGCTAAGATACAACCAGTCAGTCTGCCTACTGCTTTGGCGTAAGTCGTTGAAAATATTGCAGTAATGCCACTGTAATGTTGCCAGCATTTTACTTAGTCATTATTTACATTTACTATTTTGTTTTAATCTTTCATTGATCTGTTGTCCCATGGTATGCAATTGTGTTTGAAAGCTTGGCTCTGCATCTAGCCAAGAATACACCTCGTGCACCTTTCTTCTGATAAAAACAATTATTAAACACTGATTTACTCAGACTAGTCCTTGTCTTCATTGTTATTGTCATTGTCACATTTCGGCTGAACCAGGATTATGCTAAAAAGTCATATGCTCTGGTTCAATGAAAGAGGCAGACAAGCAACATCGACAGACTGACTTATCTACGAAATGTTAACTTATGCAAGAAATCCTTTGGCATGGTCAGCACAATGGGAACAATCCATCCGTATGAAACTTACCAACTACGATAGACACCTGAAGAAGTCCCGAGGGTACAACAGCCAAAACCTTGTGTTTATCAAAGATAGGGACACTAGTTCAAGTAAATTTGTTTATAACAATGATAACCCTCAGTCTCAGAAATTCAGACTTACAACCAGTAATGTTGGCAAAACTTTCCGCTTTTTCAGTTCAGTTTCATTCCGCTTTTTCTCCTGCATGTTTCAGAATGAAGATAGCTTTGAAATTTTTCAAATGCTTAGTTTGGAAGTCCTAATCATGATTTAAAAAATCTTTTTTTTCTCTTTTTTTATACTGTTTGAAAACTGCTTGTAAAAAGAGAAAAAAAAATTGGAGTTTTCTTTCTCTCTCCCCCCCTTCTAATGTCCGGTGATATTTTAAAAATATTTTTCTAAGTATTAAATCTGAAGTCAGCAAATTTAGCCTCGGGTCAATGAATCTTTTTATCTATACAATCACGTTGGGTAAAACATTGATTGACAACTTACCCCAAAAGAACAGATAGGCAGTCAATTAAATATTGATTGCTCAAAAACCTGCCCATAACTTATTGATGACTTGATACTATAACAAATGTGGAATGACCTGGTGAGTTGGCTTTGCTTGATATTTTCTTGAAAGTGTTTTACTTTGTTTTCCGCAGATAAATGGAGTCCAGCATTGCAAATTCGTACAGTGCTGCTGTCTATCCAAGCATTGCTCAGTGCCCCTAACCCTGATGATCCTCTAGCAAATGATGTAGCAGAACAATGGAAAATAAATGAGGCAGAAGCCATCCAGAAAGGTAAGGTTATAGAACTACATACTTCTGAAATGTTTGAGACGGTAGGTATGGAGGGTTTGCTCTAGAGGATAAAGTGTCTCCGTCCACCATTTGAAGATGCAGAAATTGATTTTTTTCTGATCTTTTTCATTCGACACGTCTTTTTAGGGGTATCAGTGAAATTTTGAATTGGTTTCATATTGTTACAAATGATTTGGATGTTGGATTTCATTTTCATCACTTTGCCTGAGGACAATCACATGTTATCTGATGTTAGACTAGGGACTATCCATCCTACTCCTATTCCCCAATCAATCATCCATGGAACTCAACAAAGTTGAGTAAAAGTGAGAAAAAATTCTCTGTGAGAATAGAAGTACTTCAACTGCTGACCCTGTGAACACAATCCCTTTTGTTTGTATTGACAGGATGTTTTTGTTAGGACAATCTCAATAGTTGATATCATTAGAGCTCAATAAAATCAAAGTTGATTATATATGGTGGACTCAACAATAACTACTACAACTAGAACCACCACCCTCCTTCCCCCAAGCTGGCCCAAAGGTCAGTATTCTTACTTTAATTTGTCACCTCCTTCCTCCCCCTTCCCAACTTCCAAATCCTCTAACTGTAAGGCTTAAAAGTGATCCCTGCAAAATACAGCTTAGATTTTCCTGCTGATAATTATTCTATTCTACTCATTTGTATGTATGGCCCTTATGCTTTCTGATTATCATTCATTATCCTCATATCTTTCAACCTTTCTCCTCTCCCCACCCACCCTTGTAAATGTAATGGAAGAGGTTGCTTATACTTGAGTGAGAGCAAAACTATAAATATCATTTACTACTTTATCACAAGTCTGAAGCATAGATAGTTGTAGAAGACTGCAGGAATATACAGATAACAAAAGTAATCGGTTTCATTTGCCATTGCACGTTATATATATATATATATATATATATATATATATATATATATATATATTTTCCATGTGTAATAAATTGCTTAACACAATTATATACTTGAATTGCAGAAGTATATATACAAGAGTAATGGTATCTTAGTTGTGAACACCCATGGAATTCCCACGGGCCTAGCTAATTTATATAAGAGTAGAATCAAAACCTTTTGTTTGTTGTATTAAAAGAAGAAAACTGTGGAAGAAGCATAGTCATTTTTTTGAAAAATTCTCCGTGGAATATGTGCAGCTTTTCTGAATTTTTGCCTCACAACAAACCAAATTATTAACATAAACATTATTTTTCTATTTCAAGAATTGTTTGGACTACTGAACTTATTTTTTGTTTTGTTGTCAGCACAATCTTTTTTTTTTTTTTTAAAGTCTTCTCCAGGTGTACAGTCTGTAAGGTAATGGAGGTATCTCCCCCACCCCTACAGAACAATAGTGCTTAATATATCAGTCAGCTTGGCTCATTTCCGGCAATGAGAGCCCCACAGACAATACCATTCTAAGCAACTTGTGTAACATAAAGTGAATCCTCATTCAAACAGGAATGCTGAGCAAAGAAAACGCCATGGTGAAATCCACACTGGCCTGACTTACACGTCTGTCCATCAGGATGATGTAGAATTATTTATTATACACTGATTCACTTGGTCTAGTGTCTTCATCTTAACATTTCGGCCCCCTGTACCCTCCAGCCTCGTTGTAGTTGGTAACGGGGGAATTTCGAACAGAACACTCGCAATCCGTGGGGATAGATTGTTCTCATTCCACTGTCCATGCTAGAAAATATCTCACTGAGTTAATTCTTCCTAGTGATGTTTCTTGTTTGTCTGCCTCTTCCACTGAACCATTTATCAACTAACAGGCCTCAGAAAAAGGCTAGATTGTATCATGGGGGAAATGTGACAATATCAACCAAGATGAGGTCACTAGTCCAAGTAAATCAGTGAATAATGATAGCGATTCCTCATCTCAGAATTTCAGACAAAAATGTAGAAGGCTGTAGAATTGACTTGCCAAAATGTGGTGACAACAAAAGCAACACAATGAGTTCAATAGTCTAGAAATGATGATGGCTCTCTTCGAAATTATTGAGACTATCTTTACATGATTTTTCTTTTGTTTCTATACAGCACGTGAATGGACTCGACTGTACGCTCATAAAGATTGAGACAGCCTTTGTGGGCCATAATCTAGGAGGATATCACACCTGCTCTCTCCAGCCAGTGTGACCACCACGATGACAGACATACAAACAAGATGATGTTGATGTTGATATGACAACAATGAAGAAAGAAGGAAGACAAAAAACATAAATAAACATCAGCGGCAACACAACAACCAACAAGAAAAACACTACAATCGTTTTGTTTTTTGGATTTTTTTTTTCTCTTGTTCCTGGCGTCCCACCAATCCAGGAACTCAGCAATGACTGTTGCTTGTCCTATCAATAGAAAATTGGTTTTAGTCGGTCCCTTCCCTTTTCAACTCTGCTCTCTTTACATATACAAACATGCTTACATACAGACTTCTCATCTCTCTTTATTCCCCTCACTTGCTTTCAGCATTTAGCCAACAGGGCCTCCCTGTTAAGGGTGTGATCTTATGCCCCTTCAGTGCCAGGCATTTCATGCTATACTCCTGACATCAACCCTGTTGCCTAAGCAATCAACTATTTTCCACTTCAAATTACGGCAATCAACCACTGACTAGTAAATTTTACTTCCCTGTAAGAATGTATCTTTGAAATTTCTTTCACTCCCAGGCTTCATTCACTCCTACAAGATGGGACTGATGCTGGGGGGTGGAGAGGTAAGAACATAGATACCCAAAATTTCTTACCCTATTACCTTTACTGCTGGATGATATAAGTAGAATCTTGTTTGGAAATAGAATTATTTTATGACAAGTTAAAATATCCTAATGGGGGAGGGGGTTTACACATAATTGGGTCTCCAAGACTTGGGTCTGTACAAACACTCAATATAAGTAATACAAAAGCCAGTGGAAATTGGGCCCTCAATCAGCAGCACTGATTTGGTTAAAACTGCATTAACGTAAAGAATGAGCTAGACTGGTTGACTTGTATGGCTGTGGGTTCAATCTCTCCCCTGGTTGCTTTATTGACGTTTGTTTACATTTTCAATACCTGTACAGATGTACATTATTGAAACAATCAAGTTATCGCGGAATAGTTCTATTTCCATGCTTTCTAACATCACTTGATCAAAAAATTTGTTATGAATTTAAAAAAAAAAAAAATTAGAATTGTTAATTACTGAAACAAACTAACGAAAAAAAAAAATCCTTCCCACCAAGCACTGCAATTTCTTCTCCCTCCCCTCAACTTTATTTCTAGAAAAGCTGTTTTAAGAGTCATGGAAATAATATGATGATGATGATAACAGCTTAGCAATAAATTCGTGTAGTGGGTGTAACTTTGCTGCCACATCAAGTCGACAACATTTTTTTTCCCCTCGAGACAACACATGTACTTCAAAGAAACAAATAAGATTTATCCCTCTAAAATTCTTCTAAATACTAATTATGATTTACTGTAAAGAAACAAGGATTTTTAAAGTGATTCAAAAGAAAAAATCTAATTCCTATAATTGAAAATCAATAAAATATTGAGGTAATCACATTTGCCCATGTTTTTGACGAAAAGAACCCTCTCTTTATTTTCTATTACAAAAGAAACTGTTAGCTTAAAGAATGAAAAAGATAAAAATAGGGGAGGGGAGAAAACTGATGTCAGAGATAACTTTTACTTCCATAATTACTTTTTTTTTTTTTTTTTCTTTTTCTTTTTTTTTTTTTTGTGCTGTGGGCACAAAAAGATTTTGCATTAACAGGGCTGGATGCTTGGCATCTCTGTTTTAAGCATCATGTCTACCAGACCCTCCTCTAAACTCCTTAAGGGCGCCTGTTTTTGCAAAACCATTTACAGCACAGTAATAAAAAGAAAAATTGTTTAAATCTTGTTAGGTTCGATTCCAAATTAAGTTCTTTTTGTTCTTGCCTTCCAAGAAAGGGTAAATCAGACCATGTTTATATACTATCAGTATAAGCAAGACATTGTTTATGAACACACGCAAATGCACATTACACAAACTCTTTCATTTTTCTCCCTTCCCTTTTTCCTTCCCTACTTCTCTCTCTCTGAGTACAAATTGGCAGCCGCCATGTTTTATCAAAAAAAAAAAAAGAAAAGTTGAAAAAAAAAGGAATAAAAGACATGAGAAATTTGAGGAAGGTTTAAAAATATATATTAAAAGATGTTTTTTTTTTTTTTTGTCTTTTTGAATTCATTTTTTTTCTTTTTAAAAAAATTGTTCTTTCCAAATAATGAGAACAAACATGTACAAAGATAGAAAAAAAAAAAAGAAATATTAAAAAAAAATTGTTTTAAATGCTTATTAAAAAACAAACAAACATCAAAGCCAGTTTATATGTAATCATTATAAATAGGTAGATGGTGTTATGCATTCCTCTCCCCATCTAATTCTGTTTGTATTTTCCTAAAGCGAAATGTATTATATTTTGGCATGAAAAGGAAATGGTTAGTAACTTCATGTCATCTTTCTCTGTTACAATAGATCATTTATTTTTCAACAGAGTTCCACCATTTTTTTTTATTTTTTCAAGAAACAAAAGATAAAAGGAAAAATTTAGTTTGAGAAAAGCCATTTTTTTCTGACCACCTTCCTCGTTTTTTGGAAACCAAATTAAATCCGTAAAAATGGTTATTCCGTATGTTTGTGTGTGCGCGCACACACACACACACACACACACATATATATATATATATATATATATATATATATATATATATATATATATATATCTCATTCCTGCCAAAGAGGAATGATTGAAAATAAGACATAACTGATAGAGGAAGGATTTCAGTAGTGCAATTGCTCTTGTAAGATTAAGTTTCTATTCTGCTTCTAGTAAACGAGAGGAAAAAAATTATAAACTCCCTCTGAAGTTAGTATTTTTTCTTGTCTCCAGAATATTTAGTGTTAGGAAATGTTTGAATTGGAAATATTTGCCACAATATTTTTTATCTTGTTTTCCAGCTTGGCTCTTCCCCTTCTGGCTGAATAATAATAATAATAATAATAATAATAATAAAAACCCAGAGAAAAAGAAAACAACAACATGTCCCCACTTTTTTTTCCATTTTTTACTTTTAGAATTTCAGTTTTGCTGACTCAATTTCGGGGGCCTTTTTGTATTTGTACCTAGTGGATTAATTTGAAATAATCAGTGGAACGCCGTTGACTTGAAACAGGACTGCCTTCGGTGCTTTTTCTTCTATCCTCACCCTTGTACTTCTCCCCTTGCCCTTGTACTTCTCTTGCTGCCCCTTCTTGCTCTTCTTTCTGTTAGCTACCTTCTGAATTCTGATTCTTCACTTTCATCCAATCTCCCCTCTTAAAATAGCCTCATTTTCATTATTTCCTTCCCTCTCTCTCTCTCACCTACTCACACTGAATACCTTTTTCTTCGCTTCACTTCTCCCTTGAAATTAAAAGAAAAAACAAAAAAAACTGCTAAGACACAATATTTTCACCATGCATTCCTCTCAAACATCTTGCTGGCCATTTTGTTGTTTCTAGGTAAGCGTTCTAATCATCAAAATCCCTAAAGCAGACAATTTGTTCGTTGTTCCCCCCTTTTTTCCTTATAAAGCAACAGTTGCGGTGGTGATTCCCGCAAGTGAAAAGATTCAGCGAAGATTCTGACTGCAGTTATGTTCTTGAATTTCTGTTCCTGAAATTGGAGAAAACCGTCCGTTTATATTTCGCTAAACTTGAAAAAAAAAAGGGTCATTCCTTGGTCAAAATGGGATTACGAAACTTTCTTTTAAATTTATTTTCTTATTGTTAGAATCATAAGATTTTTTTTTTTTCTCCTAATAAAAGAAATGTTTCTTTTAAAATATTGGGTGTTATCAGGGATGAAATAACTTTCGTGTTCCCTTATTTGTTTCTAAAATATTATGCATGTAAAATGATCGCAAAATAGTTTTGTGGTTGTACGACAGGAATTGTTAGGCATGCACCATACATGAAAGAATCACTTTTTCAACGATAATTTTCCATGAGTTATTTAAACTAATATCCCTATCATTGTTTACTGAAGACAATCTAGGGAAAACGGAGCTCTGGTTGAAACACTATGACTGTGACCAGAAAGCGGATATTAGTTATAAGAATTAGTGACCTAAATTATCATCTACAGAATCTAAGCTTTGATGACCAGCAAAAGTCAACTACTAATTTTAAAGTAGTATTTTCTTTCATCTTAATTTTTTAGTTTTTCCATTATCCCAACTTTACTCGGTCTGTCAAACTATGGCTGTGAGGAAGCAATGGAGAATGAGATCTCAGTGAGACTCAAACTCTTGTCTCTCATTTTTTTTTTTTCTCTCCTTTTTCTTTTTTTTTCTTTTCTTTTTCTTTCTTTTTCTTTTTCTTTCTTTTTTAAAATTTTTTTATTTTCTTTGTTTTTCCCTTTTTTTTTTATTTCTTTTTTTTTTTCCTCAAGGGGAGCCTGGTCAGTTGTACTAGCTGCTCTTATCGACTGAGCTATGAGAACCTTATGGTTCATAGATCAAATAACCTTTAAATCTACCCTGTATACTTGCAGTATCTCTCTGACATATTTGTTTTCACACTAGTGGTATCCGTAGCTGGTATTATGTATTTTTTATCAGCAGAATCATTGTCGACCATTTATTAATTTTAACTAGTGCTAGTCAAAAATTATTAATTATAAATACTTCATCTTATGAAAAATGAAGATAATATAACTGATACTAGTGTGAAATACCTTTTGAAGAACATCATTATTGCTTGAAATCACCATGAATATATATCTGTGTCAGGACAGATTGATAACTAATTATCTAAAAGAATATTGGAAAAATTCATTTTATTTTTATTTTATTTTTTTTCTACTTGCTAGTACGTATCCCTTTCTTTTCTTTTTTTTAATTTTTAATTTTTTTTTTATTGAAGATGGGTATTCTTATTTAATTGCTTTTAGAAAGAATCTACTTTATGCAGAAATTATTCTAACTCTAATAGCATAATATCAATGACAAATAGCTGAATAAACATGAATTTTTTTAATTAAATCAGTTTTGTAAGACGTCATACTTATTTGAAGCTGGGCGTTTTTCAGAAAGAATCTAGAGATATATCCTACATAAGATTTAGTTATCTCCCTTGGGGGCAAAAGCCACCCTACATGTCCGTGGTGGGTACTGAGAAAATGTACAAAGCTTGACAATTTTTTATTTACTCAGTGTAGCATAACTTATGTCCACTGGCTGGTAACAAATCATTCAAGGCTTGCAAGATGAAAGCGTCTTCCACTCCAAAGCAATGGTCCTTGACTTGGCTACTTTGCACCAATATCAGCAGTTGTTGAATGGTGTATTTAGTACACTTGTGATAAGTAAAGGAATGTGGGTGTGAATTAACACTAGTTAATCACTGAGATAAAATTGGACATATTTATTTCCGAGAATTTTCTGCCCCTCACCCATCTCCAAATGAACTATTAAACCTTTTTCAGTGGAAAAGGCTTTTATTATGAATGGTTTGTGGGAGATATTTTTATGTGCTGAATTTTTGCCTTTCAATGAGAGTCCATTGTTATAAATGGACGAAATTTTTTTTTTTTTTTTAATCACACTGTCTTTATATGAGTAGATTACAGATGAAATGGAATAAGTATCAGATCTAATCATAATTTTCAATGGTGGAAGCAGCCTTCAGCTTAAGTAGTCATGGGAGAGTGGTTTGCCCAAGTGGTCATTCATCCACTTTTCCAGCATTATCCATCATGAGACTTACTCTTTTTCTTGTAGAAGGGGATTCATAATCTTCCTGAAGACATTAGTGCAAAAAGAAAAAAAAACAACCTTAGATGGAATTTGAACTCAGATGATTGTTTCCAATACCCATTAATAACCATTACCTCTGATGCAATTATCTATATAAAACTCAGTTTGATTCTGTTTATCTCCTCCAAGTTGCTGTAATGGTATATTGTAGCCAAAGGTGTTGAATTATACTTCTAAAATACACCGACATGAATGATGCAAAAGAATTTGGGTGTTTTGCCACTTGAAAAAAAAATACAGGGTTAGCATTCAAGCTCACCTCTATGCTATATCTGATTTATATACCTATTGAGGGCCAATAGTGAAACCTCTTATTCATTCATTTTGTAAATGTGTGTGTGGGGGGGGTATGAATTCATTGATCCAATGGGTCACAGGGTTGTCTATTATACAGTGAAGTTATGAAACAACCTAACATCTAAGAGTAGTCAATTATTTTGAAAAAATCCTCAATATCGGTGAACAATTTACCTAGACGGTTCAAAAAAACTATCACCTGTAATTAATTTTTATGCTGGTCTTTCTTTCTGTTGCTATTTATTCCAGCTCCCATATTCTACAAGTGTTAGAGAGGCAGTACAGTATAGAAATAAGGAACAAAGTTCCTGTGAGATTTCAACACTCACCATTTCTCCTTGGACACCTGTTCATCTATGACAGCACCTTATTGATTAGACCAAGAAGGCCAACCAGTAGGAACCCTTTGAATCCAGCTATATTCTTTACTTCTCTGAATGCTATATGCTGCCATCTTGTTAAACAATTTTGTACATATAGGCTTTATTTCCACTGTGCTGCTTACTAATTAACATGGAATTGGTGACCCGGGAGTTGCAATAAAAATAGGAACAGAAATAAAGTTGTAGAAATATTTCATCTAATAATCTCACCCATTTTTGCACATTAATAGTATTGGATGTAATAGTCTTTGAACTCAAATACCTATTCATTCAGCACAGCACGATTTGCTTTTCTTACAGTTGCTACTTCCCGGACCTTCATTCAGATGTATCATGAAAAGAGAAGTCTCCTAATTTCTAATCATCTGACCATCTCTGAAAGCAAAAAAGAAAAAAAAAAGCAAGGTAGGACCTGACCTAAAATGCCTTACCGGTTGCTTTTACATGCCCTGCACCTGATGACATGTTCAATTCTTGTTCATCGTTGATATCTTGGAAATCAAAATTTTACTGGGTGTCCTGGTTAATGAAATATTCAGTTTACAATACACTAACAAAATACTGCGTTGACTCTAGGCAAGAGATAATCAATTTTCTGAGTATTTTCATCTCATTTGATGACCAATGTGACTAAAAAATATTAACACAAGTTAGCCAGCCCAATCACTTCAACTGGGTCATCAAAATTCAGACCATCTGTCTTTTTGAGATTACACTGATTTCTTGAAATTTCTAGAAAATCCGAGTTGTCTCCCTTAAACAATATCATCTAAGGGAGATAACTAGTGGTGGGACAGTCATTAAATGTTCGGGGAAATGATTTTAATGTTAGAGATTAGGCACAATCAATTGAAAAAAAAAATCCTACATTATGAATAGCTTATTTATGTTGGTTTTTGCTTTTTTCCGAATGTCATGTATATGGAATAAACAGTTGCAGCATGTTTGCATTAGTATATTATGCAACATTTTGCAGTTGGAAGTTAACCAGAACACAAAGGTTACATAACTTATAGACCAATGTTCAGAATTTTATCATCACAACTGTGTTGACATAGTTCAGTTGGGCACTAATTACCGAGTGTAACTAGTGGCTGAGATAGTTATGTATTTTCCATTGGTGACAGTAGTTGAAGCTTGAGCATAGGTTAAAGAAGCCATCAAATGATAATTTCCAAAGGAAGGCAGCCCCTCCTCATTTAGAAGAATAGAGCAACACAATCTTGGGGCTACTCATTTCTTCTCATTTGGCCTTATAACAAACAGAACTAAGCTTAGTAAAATCCAGGAAGCATTTCATTATACATTAAATATCATTACTCTCAAATTTGCCAATTAAACTTGAAAATGATTCATAAAATCGCTGTTGGAAGTTGAATTTCCTCAGCAGGTAATACATTTATTGCTTCGTGTCAAAGTTAACATTTGGTCCGCTCACTGTTGAGCAATGGTTAACAAGCTAATCACTCAGACCATTGTAGTGAGTTCAAACCTTGTTAAGGGCCCTACACTAGGAGCCTTTTGTACGACTAGACTAAGTTCAGTTGTCAAGGTGATCCTTGCGAAGCCATGACGAGCAGGCTAATCTTCTAAACCATTACTACTGTTGTGAGTTAGATTCTCATTGGGAGCCCTAAACTTGTGGCCTTGTGTAAGACTAAGTTATTACATATAGATAGGTAGTGGAAAGGCCTAGGAGTAATTCTTAGCTTAAGACATAAGAAATATTTATCAATTACTACAAGTAAATGATGAAGAAAAATAAGAACCAATAAGTAATGAAAAATAGAGTAGCAAATTAGAGAGCAAACATACTAAATGTTCTACCCTTTCAAAACTAATCTATTATGCTAAATGCCTGATTTTTTTTTTCTTTAAAGGCAAGTTCTTCTCTATACATTGTAAGATAGAAATTGATCATAAACCTATAATATATGGGAAAAAAAATAATGAATTTACCCATCCTTAGAATGAAAAATACCAAATTAGCTGATCACTTTGCCTACTTGTCTTTCCTGATCATTCACAACGTGAACTGATTTCTGTGAGTTTCAAACTGTGATGACAAAGCTGTTGTAAAATTTCATTTACCTAATTTTCTGGATACTTACTCATTGATTTCTTTTAGATTACCAACACACATATCCCAGCAGTGAGAGAAACCTTGGAATGTGTATAAGTTGCAAGAGTTTTCAAACCAATTCAGTTGAAACATGAAGTCACTGCAGACATTTCTTCTTTTTTTTACCAAGAAAATAAAATTTTAAAAAATAACTCCAACTACAGAATTCTATCAGTAAAATATTTATTTTCAACTCAATTTGAATTTTCTGGATTATTTTACAGTAACCTTGGTATATTTTGCTTAATATATGTAGGGAATTATAATCAACCTGGACTGTCACACATCCATTCTTGATGTTCAGAGTTTAAAAAATTAGCTATCATATAGTGGACTCTTATATCAAGCAGTTGGCTTATTCTTTTATACGTTGTATCTGAGTTTTGTTGGTGTCAAAATTATACTAGATGGATATCAAGGAAAAGAAAAAAAACGCTTTTTATACTTTAAGTTGAATTTTTAAATATATCTAAAAATAACAACTTGATATTTGACTATTTCTGTTTTCTAATGCATCATTTTAGACTGGGATATTTTTGTGAGATGTCATATTAGTGCAGTATCTTGTCAGCTGCTCTAGGTCAATCATAGCTTCACTGCCTTAATCACCATCTAGAAATTGTTTTTACTGTCTTTGAATCAGTGATTGAGAAGACCCGGTACACAGATATTTGATGAGATATCTCTTGGTTTCAAGTGATTAAATAGTGTTCGGAAATTGAATCTCAAGGTCATAAAAAGGTGGCTAAGATTTTTTTTTTTTTTTCAATTTTAAATTTGGAGATATCAGAATCTTTTAGTTTATTGTAATGAAAAATTGACTACAAGATGAAACTATGAAAAATTTTTTTCTAATTTGAACAGTTTAGACAATGTATGAAAGTTTGTTTTTTAACAAATATTGGGGTCATTTGGTAGAAAAAAAACTTTTGTAAACAACAGTTTGTGACTAAAGGAACATTAAATACAAGACAAAGTTGCTTGAGTGTCTACAGTTGTTGGAGTCTTATGGCATGGGGGGGGGTCATTCTGAAATTTCAGTTAGTCTAAAATTCAATATTTCCAATGAGTATGTTTGAGTGTCTTGACAATAAAATCATAAATATTTCATATATGTAAATACACCCACTGGGCAGGCCATGTGTTTAGGATTACAGAATATTATCCAAGATCCTTGAACTTGCCAGTGAAACAGGGCAACATTAAAAAGATACAAGGATTCCTAAAAAAAAAAAAAACCCTCATTTCTTATAGCATCAACTACTATCAATTGACAACAGAAGCTACTGACATGGTGACAGTCTTCCAGGCTACTTCTCTTTCAAAAGAAAACTACAGAACCAGATCTGAGGAAATGGAACAGTGCTATCAAACTGGAGTTCCATCTACTTGCTGGGCCTTCTCCTGCTGCCACAGAATATGCTTTTTCCGTATAGGCTAACCATCATTGCGCAATACAACAGATATGGAACGCTCTCCTAAATCTTTATCTATGGTTTATAGGAAAAATAGTACATACTCATATTCTAAGCCATACTATTGAAAAATCAACAGAGTCTAATGGTATTGTGATATAGGTCTAGAGTGCCCAGCTGGGATAATAGTAATAATGTTCCAACCTTGAAACTACACCAGTGCCATCATCTGATGAAAACTTTAATAGCACAACTGGAGAGGCATTTCAGCAGAGAGTAAGCTTACATATATATATTAGTCTATAGCCACACAGAAGAGTTGTAGTACAATGAAACAGCTGCCTGTGGATGACAATTATTAATTACATATATGTGTTGTAATATATTTATCTATATTCATATTTACATATATAATTATAAATTGTGTTATAGAGAAACTTATTTGAAATGATCTCCTGTCATTACAGGGTTACTATATCACTCCTCCTAGAAAACGTGAATAGAATAAACAAATGAAAAAAATAGGGCTGCTGCAGGAATTGAAGCATCAGCCCCATATATACAGAGACACGCACGTTTGAGCTTATATGTAAATGTGGGTGTGTTTCTCAGTAGTTATTTGAATTTTTTTGCCGAGCATCATATTGCAAATTTTCAAAATACCGATTGCATTCCTAATCAAAATTCTTTCCACTGTAATAGCAAGAATTGTAAACAACTTGAAAGAAGTTATTATTTCCACCTTTTCAACGAACCAGCTCATGACAATCATTGTTTAGTTGCACTATTTTCCTTGTCTTTGTTGTTTATTTTTCGCAACGTTCAAGCTGTGTACCTTCCGCCCTTTCTTTGGTGACTGTTTTGTTCTGGAATGTCGAACTTGGTTCTGGGGGAGCATGAACGTCCTTTCACGTCACATCTGGCTTCTATGTCTGTGTTTTGGGGAATTGTCTCCCATTAGACGCAAAAAACAAAGGTGACATGTGTGTAAAGGGATGCCCATCCCAAAACAGACATCAGAGAAAGGTGTGTGTGTGTGTATATGTATATATATATATATATATATATATAGTTAGTAAGTGTCTTTTAGAAAAGAAAATCATTCAATAGAAATTCAAATATACTGCTGAATTATGTCACTAGCAATAAGTAGATCTTATAAAAAAAAGACTTTTTTAAAAATTATTATTCCCTAATCAAAGGATAGAATTCAACAATAATCATCAGAAGAACCCAATCATTGGCATAGTGGCAGTTATTCTCTGGCCATCTTATCTTTTTCCGTTTTGAGATCTTCCAGAAAAAGAATTTTCAATATTAAATTTGATTAATTTTCATATTTTTGTTGGTTCTTATCAAAGCATTTTAAGCCAAACTACTTTTCAATCATTAAACAATGTGTAATCGCGATAAAGAAGTAGCTTCTCGTGAGGCTTGAACCTGTTCCTCTGAGATACGGAGTACTCATTAACGTCCCATCTGAAGCTACTTTTTTTATTCCGATTTCACAGACAGAGTTGGTTGATTTAGAATGCTGCGATAAAAACCAACTAACTATAAACTCGAAGCAGTTCATTTTGCCACAATTTGGCTACTGCTTGATTAACATATTATTGTTGCTATAATCTTAAAAATTACAGAAACTGTTCAATTTACATGAGCAGCACCCTCATGAAGTCAGATTTTCTAAGGAATCCAATAAGCAAATTGCTTCTTTTTGTACGATTTAAGAAAACCCTAATCTCAGATTTTTCTCAATGTCATGATGCTGAAATAGTTTGAGTCCAAACAGAATAGTCAATCATGAATATACATATACACAAATGTATATAAATATGAGGGGCTACCCAAAAGTTTAGGGAATTGCAAATGTGTGCAAACAGCTGGCATGGGACTACCTTGAAAGAAACGGTAGAAACTATGTGCAAAGGTAATTTTTTTTTTTTTTAGTGTCAGATTCCCTTAACTTTTGGATAGCACCTTGTGTTCATAAACATACACACACACACATATATACAAGTATATCTAATGGAATGCTAAAGCCTAATAGTTTGAAGTTTTCAGAATTTCTAATACATTTATTACATTTTATTATAATGCTCATCTCATTTTAAAAATTTATGACCATGAATCCCTTGTGTGTGAGTGAATATATATATACATATTTACTTGATATAATGCTGAATTGGCAAGGAGAAGACACCATTCTGGTCAACAGACAAGCCGAAGGAAGATGGCAATGTGGATGTCCCAGAAGTACCCAGACAGTCCCAGTTGTGCAGAATCTCAGAAGTAGAGGAGCTAGGGCCCTAACCATAGACTACAATAAAAGACAAAAATTTGTTGTTGCCTGATACCCCCAACCTGATAGGACCTGAATGCTAAAAAACCAAAAAAAAAAACCCCAAATGATCCATAAATCATTGTAAGAAAAGCATTGAATGAGGAAATTCTTCCCTGCAGTATGCAAATGGATAGCCTGATGGTTAACTTTACGGAGAATGGAATAAACAAAGTGTGTTCAAACTCTGGTAGGAAGTTTTCCTTCACTCTGCACTAATGCTTTCTGGAAAGGCATGGATGAATTTTTCCCCGTTCAGCTATAGGTAAATTGTAAGGCAATTAGAGCTCCTTCTCTGTAAAGTAGTCCATCTTGGACTTTGAGCTAGTACCCTGGCCCCATAAAAAGCCACAACTCCTACAAACAATGGGTCTACAAGGATTACTCGAGAAATGAAGACAAATTTATTCCCTCGTGTCTGAGTCTGAAGCAGACACTTGCATGGAAATCATCTTCTTTAAAATAAAGAAAAGCATTTTCCAAGAAAGGAATTTTCGAAATAGTGTTTCTAATGTATATAAATTTTTCAATGATTAAATCCACCTTGAAAACATAATGCAATCCTCTACATAACAAAGAAAAAAAAAAGGTGGATTCCTAGTTTCCATGCATAATTCCTTCAAATTAACTAAAGATTATCCCCTCTATGGAAGAAAACAGAAGAGAATACATGAATAATAGTTACTATTCAGGCGCCATTTCATCATTGAAAGAGCGAGTGTGTGGGAAAAAGGTTTGTAGGGAAACCAAGTAGTTTTTATTCAATTTATTTCTGCGCCGATGTAACCAGTAAGATTCATGCATTCACTTGTTCTATCCTTGGTAGGGGAGGTAACTCCTGCTAGCCTTAAACTAAAGATTATCTCCATTTTTCGC
Source organism: Thysanoteuthis rhombus (assembly GCA_963457665.1). NCBI lineage: Eukaryota > Metazoa > Mollusca > Cephalopoda > Oegopsida > Thysanoteuthidae > Thysanoteuthis > Thysanoteuthis major. Next base: position 33,548,159 of record OY735222.1, read on the forward strand.
ACGGAAATTCTGTGGAGATGCTCTACTCTTGCCAATTTCTTCGCCATCATTTCTTGATTAGATTTAGTCTTGAGGCTTAGCAGTGGTCACTAAATGGTTTGATTGAACTCCTCCCTACTATAATTCGGGGTCAGCAGGGTTTGTTTTTTTAAAAGTTGAACAAGAAAAATATTGATAGTATAGTCTCAAATACTGGAAGTGATCTTTTAGTGATGAAATATTTGAAGGATTTGAATTAAGTTAATATAACAGCTGTCTTCCAGTGTTCGAGATTATAAAATGATTATTCATCAATCATTACCTAGTCTGTCTGAGTGTGTGTGTATGATATATAATATATATATATATATATATATATATATATATATATATATATATATATATATATGCATGCATGCTTTTCAAAATGATATAAATAATATTGTTTGAGAGAAAAAAAAGAAGCAACATTTTTTTTTCTTAGGAATTCATTTTTCTTTATCAATCATCTTTTGGGCAGAGACGTAATTTTGTGGTGCAAAGGTCTGTTTTAGGTAGAAATATAAGGCGAATGTAAATGTGTGACTGATCTGTGGGTCGATATTCCCGTTTTTTAAAATAATGAGCAGTACGTGAATGTAGTCAAAAAATAATCTACTAAATCTAGCCTAACGTTATAGAGAGAATTTCTTGAACTTCACATTAAACTGGGCTGGCCGTGTGACGTCTGGATTCAAAGAAAGTCCATGATCTAGCCACACCTGCACTACACAGTCCACGAAGTGGTCCATCATTTCTTTGGTGTGGTGAGGTGTTGCTGCCACTCGCAACTTCTCCTCTCCGTGGGGCACAGTCGGATAGTTGATAGCCTGGACGTAAATCTTGTGCTTAATCAGCAGGTCATTACATATAGATGTGGATAATTTTGGATCTCCAACCTGGAAATAGGGAAAAAGAAAAGAAAAAAAAAAAAGTTAAGAAATAAATGCTACTATAATTAAGATTTAAACCACACTCTTCACTGCCTGCAATAATTCAGCTCTTCACTGATTGATTTTCTACTTGATGAACAGTGTGACTTTGTCTATTTGTTTCTCTGTCTATAACCTCCATTAGAGCACACAGATATTTCACTTTGATCCAAGGTGGAATGCACAGATACACTGATCATAGGCTGATCCTTGTGTAAATAATCTAAGCATTTTTGATGGGTACTATGCTAATAGGACAATGATTTATGATTTTATCTAGCACTTTTTTTCAAAGAAATATCCACTCATATCTGGATTAAAATTCTCAAACATCCTTTGCATAGCCTCCTTAATCTATGAGTAGTTCTTGGTCGAGAATTAAAGAATGCCTTGCTTTGCAGTCAGGTTAAGCTGCGGATTGTAAAGAGGAAAGAATCTATATATCAATCCAGCATTTGTTATAGCAGATAAAACAGGTATGGTGAAATTTGACACTGGCCAATAACAAACTGTCTCTCTTACTGATTCAGAGAAGGAATTAAATTTTCAATGTTAATATTTAACATCAATAAAAAAAAAAGAATATTGAATAATGGTATGTATGCCTTGAATAAAGGTACTTATAAATTTGAATAAAAGTAGTTAAACTTAGAATTATCGAAACCTGCCGAAACTACACTTCTACTTACATGAATAGGTATGATGTGACTTGGGCAAAGAACAGCTGGAATTCCCACAGTGAGAAGACGGTCCCTTAGATACTTGACATTTGACTGGTGTTTCCAGCGTAACTGCCTCCCTTCATCACTTCTCAAAATGCGGATGGCAGTAGTGGCCCCAGATAGAGTGGTTGGGGGTAATGATGTTGTGAAGATGAACCCCGATGCATAGCTACGGATCATGTCTACAGTTAGTGCAGTGCTGGCAATGTAGCCGCCCATGTTGCCAAATGCTTTGCCTGTGAGAGATGAAAAGAGGAAAAATGTCAAATGAAAAGTTGATATTTTACAGTTTAAGACCGACATGGTTAAATACAAGGGGGGGGTGTTCTTTTCTTTATGGATACTCTGAAACAAAGGAAGCCGCTTATTGTGATCACTTCGGGAGAGTGTTTTTTAGGGAACAACAATCAGTTGATGACATTAAGCAAAGGGTATAAAAATTGGAACAATTTACATTCATTATTAGTAAAAACTTTTCATGAGAAAAAAAATCAAAATGAAATCTATTGATTTGAAATTATCTATTTGACTTATCAGAACTTTTCTTATAAAAGGTTATTTATCTAAAGAACTTATCTAGTGTTCTTTGTACACTGCATTCAAGTAGTTCCTTAATAAATTGCTCGTAATGCTTTCAAAATTTTGCTTATCCATGATGCACATCACAACTGAGTTTCTTGTTAAATTTTTTTCAAATGAACAGTAGCACTGTACTGGATCATTTGGGGTAATCCATCATAGCGCTCCAATTTATTTACATATCCTTAGAGAGACAAATCTTTTCTCATTTGATTCTGCCATAAGGATTATTTGATAAACTGCCAATAAATGAGAAGGCTTCTATAACAATACAGAGAACTTTGATTATAGTAAGTGGATAATTCTTACTTCATTTTAGATATATTTAGGTATCTGGGACTGACTGGTTTTGATAACAATAACCATTTGATAACATTATCAGTGATTATGATAAACAGGTTCCTCTGTACTTGTAAAATCCTTACTATTCAAGTGATGTAAACTCGTAACATGCTAAGTCAGCTACATTCGAAATCCACTATTTATCTTATAAAAAGCACTCCTTGGGATGCCCCACACCACCGTATGAATAAGAAAAAGATCTTTAAAAAACCTTACCTAAAGTCCCTGTGATAATGTCCATCTTGTGCAAGACTTTATCTCTCTCTCCTATACCAGCACCATTTTCTCCATACAGGCCAACTGCATGCACCTCATCTACAAACGTTAGAGCTCCATACTTGTGTGCAACATCACACAGTTCTTCTAAAGGACAAACAGCACCTGAGACGAAAGAAACAAGCACACATGATATTCATTAAAAAACATTTTCATATTTAACTTGTGGCAAAAGAATTTTAACAACTAATATTACACCTATCATAATGATCGATTCTGTTAGTATGTATGTTACCTTTATACAGCAAAAACAGCACATCGCAGTAATGAGATTTTCGTTAGCACAATACTGTTAAAATGCTTCAACTTGGAGAATAAAGCAATTTTTAACTAAATAATAAGTGAGGTCTGCATCTAGGCTTACCTAGATAATCTACTTTATAATAATCTGATTCCTCCAGATAATTCTCAGGGGGTATACCAAAAAGGGGAGGGTGTACTACAACCCACATAATGCTCTTTCTGTCAGCAACTTTCCTTCCCTTGGACTGATAACTCATTGAATAAATCTATTATATTTGTAAAATCTTCGAAATGGATGATATTTTTGTATACATTTGTAGGCCTTGTTCATTTTTTCACCTTTTCTTGATGTTCAATTCTAAATTCAAATTACTTGCAACTTGGTCAGCAAATCAGAGGCCTGCATCCCTATTTTGTTCAGAGTCCATTGTAACAGACAGAGAAACAAAAAAATATCACTCTGTTCATTATTATAGTAGATATGCTAAAGAAACAGGTTAATGTGGAGGTAAACAATAACACAAGTAGCCATTTTACAAGATGTCCATTTTATCAGCAGTCCTTTCTTTTTAGGGATGAGAAGAGTTATGTTTTCTTGGATTATTGCCATGAAATGGCAGTATATAAGCATAAACTACTTTCTTCTATGACAAAGCTTTACCTGAAAATTGAAAATTCAGTGACAAAAACTACCCCTTACCCCATGAAAAATAACTGACAGAATCATGTATAATCTGACCCGAAATCAGACAAAGACAAAGATGATGGCAGGATAATGGTCATTTATGAATCTCCAAAAATAGGAGGACATATATTCCTGCCCATCATCTCCAGAGAGTGCAGCAAAGGAAAGAATGCTTTAACTGTGATCTTATTCAGGCCATTTGTAAAATGACAGTTTATTACAAGAAATATCTCAAGGAAACTCACCTGACATTGAGTGCACTGTTTCAAAGGCCACTATCTTTGGTATATTTGGATCAGCTTTTCTAAGTAATTCTTCTAAGTGTAGAGGGTCATTGTGTTTAAATATATGCTTAGGTGCACGACTGTTCAAAACACCCTGGATCATTGAAGCGTGATTGCCAGCATCAGAGAAGATCTGCACTCCTGAAAGATAAAATTAGATAAGTAAAATAAAGAATTATATTCAATTTATTGATTTGTCAATTTTAAAAAAAATACTGAATCATTTTCATATACTTTTTATTTCCAATTATACATTTTGCTTTGGCAGAGTCATCAGATCGGTTTCAAATGTTTTTCTAGATGAAAAAACAAAATGAGTCTTTTTTAATTTCCAAGACAGAAGATATCCCTTGTGCCTTCTCCATTTGACCTTTCTGGTTTTACAGCTACAGTTCGTTGTATGTTTTCTCTGGAAAAAGCAATGCTTAATTGTCTATAGCAATATGTTACAGGACCTGACCTTGAGTTTTACAAGCGCTTTTAACCCTCATCTGATCCCCTTGAAGTAATGAGTTCAACCCTTACATTAGGTAATGAAGAAATATACCCTAAAAGAAAATGCAACAATGCTTCAAAAACCCCCCATGAATACAGTGGCTGAAACATTATAATCAAGACCACAAAGATAAGAAAACTGGTCAAATAGAGTCTGTGAATATTAAGGTAATTTATAATCATAGAGCCAGTGTCTTAGGAGTGTATGAATCATATGGGCTTCATAAGTAAGTAGGTAGGTATGATCAAATGTCAATTATTAATACAGGTTGTAACTCTCAAATCTGGCACTCTGTGTCCAGCAATTCCCATGGTTCACCATAAGTTTAATCTGCCGCCACTAATTGGACCATCTGCCACTAGAGTTCTTTGGTCTGGTTTCAAATCATGATTTGAATTGAAAATTAGTGGTTTATGAACCAACTCGTTAAACTGAATTGGAGAAAACCCAACAACAGACCGAAACCAAATCAAAGAACTTCAAATTCAACAACTTTCGATGTTCACTTTAGCATAGATCAGACACGTACTCATTAATTTTTGAATCTTATGAATCATTTTTTTTAAATAACCAGTTGGAAAGCATTGCAAAACATTAGTAAATTTCATTCATTATGATAAAATTCATATCATAGATTATATTAAAAATATATTTTTCTATTTTCCACACTGTTAAAATTGATAAAATTCATTACATAATATATCAGAATAAAAATCAGTTTCCAGCATATTCTGTGTTGTGGCAATGGTTGCCAGAGATTTTTGTATTGTAGGAAAACAAAGATGTGCACTTACCTGGAAGGTGTTTGCCTAACGTGCAGAGAGTGGTATCATTAGCTACATAACAGGAAGTAAATAATAATGCAGCTTCTTTTTGGTGGAGGGATGCCAACTCTTTTTCCAGTGCTTCATGCAGAGGAGAATTCCCAGATATATTTCGAGTGCCGCCAGCCCCAGCTCCATACTCGAGCAATGCTTCTCTGTTAATCAAAAAAAAAAAAAAGGAAAAGGATAATGAAAATTATGAATAATCAAAAAATATTCAGAAGTCAGCATAAAAATGCAGCAGTAGGCCATTTTGTGTCTGTGTGCTGACAGTAACTGTCTCTTTCTATTTGCTTTAGCTTGACTGAAAACCAACAAAGAAAATGAAAAGGCCTTTTATATTATAAGATTTACTATAATAATCTTTGTCTGGAATAAAGTTACAATTATGAAGTACCTAATAATGGATGAAACTCACTAGCAATGGCTGAGAGAGGAATTCCTAGTGATGACCACTGGCTGATCTAAGCATGCTAATGTGTAGAATAAAATACTTGGTACCATTATTAACAAGAGTTAATACGCTGAATTCAAAATGGATGCTGGGATTGGTAAAATTGAGAGTGCATGTAGATAATGAAGAAGTACCTATATTTGATGGATGGTCATAAGGCATCAAGACTAAGAGAATCAGTCAAATGGACAACAGTGTAGAACAAACTACTGCAAGTTTCAATTGCTTTCAGCAAATTTTTTAACAAATATTGAAGTAATATCTGTTAATCTGGTAATTTGAAGAGGCCTCAAAAGTTATGCAAAGTCTCTAAAAAGTAAAGTTCTTAAACAAAAGGTATGTCTTCATCAGATTTTGCCGCCATGAAATCAGAATGAATATAGGTTTTAATTTCATTTTTGTGTTGAATATTTTGTCTGCTTATACCTTACAATTGAAAATTATTCATTTTTAGACCCTATGTATGACACAAAGATGAAATTAAAACTTTTTATTCATTCAATTTTTTTCCAAGCAGATACAAATGTTTAGTTTTGCGATTGCAAAAAATGAAACTGAATCATAATGAAATGGCACGTTTCTAAAATAAAATTATTCAAACTGATTTGAAGACTTAAAACTAACAAAAAGACATCAAAACAATTTATTTGTTTATCCTTCAAATATTTGATATTCTTAACAATTTAAACAATGGAAAAATTGTTGAATCCCTTTATAACCCATTGTTGTCATATTTTGTGAATAAAAGATGAGGTTATAAAAATGAAGAAAGATCAAAAGCTTTTGAGCACCATTTTAAGGGTCAGCACAAGCGTCTGTTAAATCAATAAGTGGAAAAAAAAAAAAGAATTATTAAAAGCCCAAAAAGAAAAAAAAAAAAAATGTTGTTTACCGAATTTTCTAATTAAGAAAGAATCAATTTATCAAATGTTCAAAAGCTGATTGCAAACTGAATTCATTCAATTTATTTAGTCTAAGTCATACACAGGCTCTAAAAAAGTATTATTTCTAATTAAAAGGTATAATCAAACAATGTATTTGTAAGATATAAATGCAAAAATGAAATTAATAACCTTTTAATTCATCCAAAATTTCGGGAAAAAAATCCTACATTTTCACATGGCAGTGAAATCTGATAAAGACATAATTAAGCCTTTCGATTAAAAAACATACTTTTTAGAGACTTTGTAAGACTTTTGAGGCCAATTCAAAGCAAAGATTAACAGATATTACTTATTTTAGTCGAAAAAAAAAAATTACCCTAAAGTATCACTTACTCCATCTAAAAATAATTGCTTAAATTAGATATTAGTACAAATTCAGAGCTAATATTCGTACTACAGTGTCAACATTCTGGACTGATGCCTTTTGATCTAATGTGACTAACTTGCAGAAGTTTATATTACATTCTTGTCCTATTGACTGAAGCCTTTTGACCTGGATTCCTAAAATCATTCCTCATATTAGTTTATATGTATCTTTAGGCTGAGTATACTCACTGTACAGATTTTGTGACGCGTGGATGCCAACTCATTCCAACATAATCATTGCTGCACCAAACAGTGATATCCTTCTTTTTTGAATCACTGTACTCCTCAGCCCAGGGAAATTTGTTTCCTTTACGCAGAACTTTCTTGAACACACGATAGGAATGGTCACCTTTTTTTTTCACAATCTGTTCCTCAAAAAACTTCTCATAGTTAAAGAACGTAGAACTTCCTGTAATGAAAAAAAAAGAAAAAAAATTCACAAATCAGCGTCGGTATTTAGAAAACTAGTTGTTCATATGTAACCTGTGTTATCATGGGGAGGATTTATTAGCACAATATTTGTGTTGGAACTTTCATTTAATTCAATGATTATTCATCTAGTGACACAGTAAACATTGAAAGTATATATCAGATGTAAGCAGATGCCAAAATTTCTATCGTGCCTTCAGTGTCAATATACAGTGAATATGATACAAATTGAAAGAAATGATATTTTATTATATAAAATATATACATATATATATATATATATACCTAGGAAAAAAAAAAAAGGTAAATTTTGGACTCTGCAATGAAGTGATCATTTCAGGTGGGGAAAATGGGCGATAAGCGAATTAGATACTGTGTATACTCGTGTAAAAATCCAAATTTTGTAGACCTTTTTCTGAGGTTGAATTTATAGGGTAGACTATTACATGGATATTACTTTCGTAGGGCTGAAAACAATGAATTAGAATAATATTACCAATGTTTCTACACATCAAAACATGTGTACAATGATTGATTAATTAACCTTCAAATACTTAAATTATAAAGTTGTATAAAAAAAACATGCTACGTATATACAATGGAATGTTAGACTATGCTATTTTGATTGGGTCAGAAGCTGGGATTTCAAAGAAGGGGCTTTCTTTCATCAAAGTGTCAGAGAAAGAAAATGAAATCAGACATTATATAGCCAAAATCGAAATGCCTTGTTTGAAATTCCAAACGATGCATGAGAATTTGCAAATGGTTAGATAATGCATAGAAATTTTAAAATGTTTTAAATAAAGAATTTTGGGTGAGAATTTAACGATCAACAAAGAAATGGGCTAATAAGGCTGAATTATGCTGACAGAATTTGAACTTCAATTGTTTATTCTATTTGCAGTCTTGGCCAAATGATACATTCACTGTGTAATTTGAAAAAGAGTTACAAAGTAATGTATTGCATATATATATATATATATATATATATATATATATATATATATATATATATATATATATATATAACTGGAGTATACAGGGTGTATGGTTAGAATCTTCATTTCCAAAGTCTGACTTACACACACATTTTGGAATTAGACTCCATTGTCAGCAATAAATAGTTGTAAGGTGCAGGCACAGATTTGTGCAGTTTTTCCAATATCAGAGCTGTCATATCAAAGTTATATGTAATCAAAGTATGTATTGCCTTCCTTCATGAGTAGTTGTGACTACTTTACTGACCAGTAAGTCCTAGAATCAAGGGGTCTAAATATAGCTCACCACAGAAACCAGTCCGTGTCTGACAAGGTTATTGCAGCTAAGGAATTTAGGTCATTCTATATGGTATGCATAAAAGTCCATTGGGTGAAAATGTTTCCAGGCATGATATCCACAGATCATGAGAGTCAAGAATTTTAGTGACCACATCAGGTGTTTTTCTGTACATTTTCGATCAAGGAATTGGCGACTGTTTAGTTCAGTGATAAGAGCAACCTTATGTTGAAGAGGCTACGGGGTTCAGGCTGATGCTTTGATTCCTGCAGACACTCCAATTTCTTTAATTTTTTATGCTAATTACATTGTCAAGGCCAAATGATACATTCACCAGGTATTAATAGGAGATCATTTCAAAAAGAATTTCTATATAATATAATGCAATTTATGATCTTTCTTTCGGATCAAATATTCATTTCTTAATAACATAATTGTCTTCATGAAAGGAACAAATAGAGCAGATATAGACTGTGAATGAACAAAAAAGAGAATTTGGAGTGAAAACAGTTATAAGGGCCTTTGCATTACCAGCAGCTGATTAGCTCAAAAATTCTTTTTTTTTTTTTGTTGTAAATTTGTAAGAATAGAATTTCATTTTACATCTTATATTTGTTAACTTCTCTATATGTTTTTCAGACAGGTAAAATTGAACTATTCTTTGCATTTATTGAATATGTCAATTCTTCTCTATTACCACTACGGTACCAAATGTAGACTGTCTTGAAGTAATTGATACCAATTTTAGATGGCTTGTGATTTGATGTATGATTTTGATGTATTTAATTCAGGTATCTGATAAAAAAAAAAAAAAAATCACAGGGTGAATAGACATGTATTGTGTGTTCTTATAGAAGCAGGCATCAAGTGTATTGAAAAATACACAGATTCCATAAACCCTTGATACTTAATGCAACCCAATAGAGTTTTGTGCTTGACTTGCCTCGCAATAAAATCAAAGCCCGAGTGAAGCATAATTTGGAGTAAATACACAATTTCCTCTTAGACTTCTCAAACTCAAGTGAAATCAGGGAGAAAGCCTTACCTTGTGATGATCCCCAACCATTGACAGAACCTCCAGTCTCATTTGCACTCACTGCACGGCTTGGTGATGGGGAAGAAACAGTTGCTGCTGCTGCTGCAGTAGCATTAACCATAGACTGGGCAGTGCACTGCTCAACTGTGGTCAGATCTATGTCAGCAGCCATAGTGTCCAGAGACATACTTGAAGGCACACTGGCAGACATTTTGTGTTCCATGTCAGTTGTAGAAAGTTTTTGAGAACCTATAGAAAACAGAACATTTTAATTTTAGTGGATATCATTGTCAGTATTTACTTTATTGAGCTTTTCTGAAGCCAATCTCATTAGTCAGAAGTGTAAGATATTTGTTTGATGCAGCCAACTTTGGAGCATCCCGTAAGAAACAAACTCACCATTAATAGATTGTGAAAGAAACTCACTCATCTCTCCACCACAACAAGCGTGCTGGTATTCTGTAGAGTAAGTTAACTGTGGCACAAGGCTATATTTCAAGAGCACTCAATAAAACTTGACTCAATGACTTGGAAGACCATCGCACTAACTACTTCCTTTTCTTACCTGTAAACTCTTTGTGGAACATAGGGCTGCACAAGGGTTTCAGTGGCAAGTGGGTTTTATGGAATGAGTTGCTAGTCCCAACCAAAAAATGGACTACCTTACTGGACTAAAGGGCTAAACTATCTTGCAATTCACCCATAGTTGGGGGTGGAGAGAAGAGAATTTATGCCTTTCCAGAACTGAAGTGAACATTTTTCGCACATGGTGGAGGGAACAAAGTCCCTTCAAAGGTTTCTCTGATGAGCATGCTAATCAATGCTATATGACAGGCTCTTAAGTCTTGATGCACAAGGCCAATTTTGATAGAGCTCAAGCATACTTTCAATAGCTCATAAGTCCATGATACTATAATGATCTAGATATTTGTTGGACTCAGCCACTTGAACTGAATGAGAAATGAACTCTCTGCAATAGGCTTGCAAGATATCTTGTTAAACCGTGACCTGACCTTTCCGCTCAGGTCCACTTGGTGCGGACTTTTGAATGCCAAATTTTCTGTACACGACTGCTTGGTGCAATAATAACTAAGGGCATTTCAGTGCAAGGACAGACAATAAGAAATTAGGAATTTGAAACAATTTATTCAGATACAAAAATTGGAAGTATTTTTTGAGCTGAATTATTTTAGTGAATTAGTTTACTTCTGTGTAGTTCAATTTGATAATTTAGAGTTCGCAGTTTCCGTAATTTTTGGTCAAAAATTCATTTTTTTAAAAATTACGACTATTTTCCCTTTGCTACAAAAAATGTACGGCCATATTGTGCAGTGTCAAGAAAGTGAGAAACTGATTCTGATTACTGTATTTTTCTCTTACTTCAACCTATCTGCCTAGCTGACAGACACTCATACGTCTCCAACCTGTGGTTACCTTTACAGAACCTTCTTCCATTTGAAAATGGCTTCAAGTTACAAAGCAACTTCACAATTAAGTTTACACTAGCTGAAAATTCCTATTTGAAAATGAATTCAACTGAAAAGCCATGTTCTAAGGACATTTTAAATGGTCATTATTTTCCTTCTTTTACCATTCAAAAAGAGACAAATGTTTAATCTTCAATATTCTAGATATAAACTTTATATGCAAACACACACACACACATATATATATATATATATATATATATAGTAATGCACTCACCATTGTGCTAAACAGCCACCAGTAATGCAAAGGCCAAATAACTGCTTTCAATCCTAATTCTTATCTTGTTTACTTTCAGTCTTTTTCATCTCTTTTTCAATGCGACAGTATGTTTTCAAGAGATGAATATATTTGGTCTGACAGAATGAATTATAAATTGTGTCATATTATAGAGAAACTTATTTTGAAATGATCTCCCGTCATTACATGGTTAATATATCATTCAATTTAGACAATGTAAAAAGAATAAGCAAAGTGCATTGCTACGTTGAAGCGGCTACCCAATCAGTGGCAGGTTCAATTCATGCAGCAGCCCCATATACATATATATATGTGTTGAAGTGTAAGTAATAATATATATATATATATATGTTGAATTGAATGTAATAATGCATATACCTGTATATTTGTAAAATATGTAAGTAGATAAAAACAGAGACAAATATAAACAGACGGAAGTAGCTGAATAAAGACTGGCTGAGAGAGGGAGAAAAATAGATATGGAATGGCTGAGAGAAAGAGAGAGTTGGATATGGAAAGGCTGAGAGAAAGAGAGAGATGGACAGGCTGAGATAGAAGTATTTAAATTTACGTGCTTCTAACCACTCAAAAAAGCATTTATTTCTCACTGACCTTGGCTGAACGCATTGATAGTATCCTGCTCTATAACTGGGCTTACTTCATGCACTCCAAGGGTTTTTTCCTCTGCAAGGAACGGGCAGTTGCTAGCTGGGCTGTCCAGGGATGCAACTAAAATTTAGGAAAAAACATTCTCTCATCCAGAAATCAATTTTTCAAAACCTTTTGATATTAACAACAGTCACCCTTCCAGGTTTAACTCGGTATACAATTGTAATCTGAGAAGGTGAAAAACTGGGTCATTCTGATGAAAAAAGCCTTTAGTTTTCTTTTTCCTTTCATTTCTTCTAATTTTGAAAACCTCTCATAATTTTTATTATGAATTTCAAACATTTCTCTATATTAAAGTATGTCATTTTTTATGTTTTTTTATGTAGAAAAAGACAGAATTATAAAAACAGAAGTAATATTATCCCAATCTATTTTTTTATAAAACGAAAAATTGTCAACAGTCTAATATTAATAATGGCTATGAAAGATATTTTGTTCAAAGATGATTTGAACCTGCATAAAAAAAATTCAACTTGTAGAGATATTTTTCATACTATTATCTTTAAAAAAGAAAAAGGAGAACCCACATGAGACTTTTCATAAAAGTTTTCAAGATTAATAAATTTCTTTTCTTTTAACGACCTCTATTCCAGAAAAAGGATTATCTGTTCAGGTAGCTTTTATCATGCTGTTTATAGGTGGCTACCATGTATGGTATTGAAGAAAATGAAGAGATTCTCACCTTCAGCTAAGATGTCCTTACTCTGACTTTGGCTTGAGGCATAACGCATTGCATGGCTCATAATAGGACACCGGTCGATGTAACTGACCACCTGGGGGGCATACTGGCGCACACAGTTCATTGGAATCTTGGTCAGAAAGGGGCATGATAATGCAGCCTTCATCTTGATGAACGAGCTGTGGGTAAAAAAGAAAAGCCAATTTTTATTAGAAAGAAAAATCTATAAAAATGAATGAAATGTAAATTTGAGTTGACCAGTTTGAAGAGGGTGTTAAAAGTGGCAATGATGAGGATATGAGCAACCCCATTTCCTTTTCAGTCATGATGATGATGACACCTCAATCCAAAACTTTAATTATTTTCCTTTAACCTTGCAGAGATTTGAATAAGAATTAAATGAATGGTTGGTTAGAAAAATAACAATTCTTATCACATTGTTGACTGGCAATGGACATAACTGGAATATAAACAATGATTAAGAGAATGAGTTATGTAAGCAGTTACTCAATTCAATTGTTTTACCTTTGTTTATTTCTATACTTCATGTTTAATGGGCACAAATTGTCAGCTATGATAGCAAAATCAAATACATGGAATAAGTGGAAATTTTCATCAATTACCTTAATAATGCCCTTGAAAAGGTATGAATCTAATCTCCTGTATCTTGCTATATTGTAAATCCTTTTGATATTGTCTGTGATCATGAGAGAATAGAGAAAGTCACTTAGGTACAAATCTCTTTTACACACACAAAATATTCAAAAAATTTGACATTGCACTTAACTGATTTATAAAATGGATTGTCAAACGCAAGGTGATTATGTACATGAGAGGAATTTGGAGCAAAGCAAGTGATAATGAACCAAGACTGCAGCAACTTGATATAAAGATCACTTAGAACAATGGGGTTGTTGATTAGACAGGACACATCGATCATATTAATAAGATCTCCATAAAGACTGGAGCCAATGAAATGTTACGGGGGCGGTGAGATGATGAGAAAGGAGATTGTATGAAAATGAAAAGGGGAATAAAACGTCTAAGTGAGCTTCATCACGGAATTATAACATTGCTCAAAGTAGTTTGTAACCCAAGAAGATGACGTTTATTAATCAAAGATTTATGCAGTCCCAGAGGAGCAGAGCTGAAGTAGAACCAAGCAATAACACTATTTCAGATACAAGCTTTGTCTATTACATTGGATGCGGAAGATATTTTCTGTCTGAATTTCTGAAACGAGGTATGTTACCCATATACAATGATTCTTTTGGACCAGTTTCCTCAGTTTATATCAGAAAGTTTCAGCCACCATACTCTCTGACCTTCCTCAGGTGTCTATCACACGTAATAACTTTGAATGAAGTTTTTTATTTGATCCATGGATGGAGGTATGTGTCATGTTCGGTTTCCTAGGGACTTTTCAGTTTGGCCGATTCTACTTTGTGATGTCACTATTGAGTTGATAGATTGATCCAGGAATAGACCTTATGACTTTTAAGGAACCTGGTTACCTTTACCAGCGCTTTTATCCACTAAACCATGGGCTTTAAAATACCTTGTAGTGTTAAATGTAATGTTTGTTCTTTTTAAAGGATGGGCTTCCAAATGGTGTTCATATCATGCTCGGTCTACTGATTGAATGATTCGAGTATAGCATGTGCATTGATTCTTTCAATCTTCCTCTTTTCTTTCTTATTTTTTCAGCATTGTTCCAGGTCTACTGTTTTAACTTGTTAATTAAAGTAAATAGATGAAAAGGATTGTCCTTTTGATACTGTGGAAGAGCCAGTAGACCAGGAGAAAGGAGCTAGAGTGAGAGAGATAAGAAAATGAGTGAGACAAGGGAACGAGGGAGAGAGAGAGAAAAACAAGAGAGAGAGGGGGAAGAGAGAACAAGGCAGAGAGAGAGAGATAGAGAGAACAACGGAGAGTGAAAGAGAGAGAGAGAGAGAGAGAACAATGGAGAGTGTGAAAGAGAGAGAATAAACGAGAGTGAAAGAGAGAGAGAGAGAACAAAAGGAGAGTGAAAGAGAGAGAGAGAGAACAAAGGAGAGTGAAAGACAGAGAGAGAATAAGGGAGAGTGAGATAACTAATCAGAGTGAAAGAGAGAGAGAGAGAACAACAAAGAGAGAGAGAGAGAACAAGGGAGAGTGAAAGAGAGAGAGAGAAAACTAATCAGAGTGAAAGAGAGAGAACAAGGGGGAGTGAAAGAGAGAGAAGAATAAATGAGAGAGAGAGAGAGAGAAATAATAAAGGAGAGAGAGAATAAACGAGAGTGAAAGAGAGAGAGAGAGAACAAAAGGAGAGTGAGAGAGAGAGAAAGAACACAAAGGAGAGTGAAAGAGAGAGAGAGAACAAAGGAGAGTGAAAGACAGAGAGAGAATAAGGGAGAGTGAGATAACTAATCAGAGTGAAAGAGAGAGAGAGAAGAAGGGAGAGTGAAAGAGAGAGAGATAGAGAATAAGGGAGAAGGAAAGACAGAGAGAGAACAAGGGAGAGAGAGATAACTAATCAGAGTGAAAGAGAGAGAGAGAGAGCAAGGGAGAGTGAAAGACATAGAGAACAAGGGAGAGTGAAAGAGAGAGAGAGAACAAAAGGAGAGTGAAAGAGAGAGAGAGAGAACAAAAGGAGAGTGAAAGAGAGAGAGAGAACAAAAGGAGAGTGAAAGAGAGAGAGAGAACAAAAGGAGAGTGAAAGAGAGAGAGAGAACAAGGGAGAGTGAAAGACAGAGAGAGAACAAGTGAGAGTGAAAGACAGAGAGAGAACAAAGGAGAGTGAAAGACAGAGAGAGAACAAAGGAGGGTGAAAGACAGAGAGAGAGAACAAAGGAGAGTGAAAGACAGAGAGAGAGAACAAAGGAGAGTGAAAGACAGAGAGAAAGAACAAAGGAGAGTGAAAGACAGAGAGAGAGAACAAAGGAGAGTGAAAGACACAGAGAGAGAACAAGAGAGAGTGAAAGACAGAGAGAGAGAACAAGAGAGAGTGAAAGACAGAGAGAGAGAGAGAACAAGAGAGAGTGAAAGACAGAGAGAGTGAACAAGGGAGAGAGAGAAAACTAATCAGAGTGAAAGAGAGAGAGAGAGAGAACAACGGAGAGTGAAAGAGAGAGAGAACAAAAGGAGAGTGAAAGAGAGTGAGAGAGAACAAAGGAGAGTGAAAGACAGAGAGAGAACAAGGGAGAGTGAGATAACTAATCAGAGTGAAAGAGAGAGAGAGAGAGAACAAGAGAGAGTGAAAGACAGAGAGAGAGAGAACAAGAGAGAGTGAAAGACAGAGAGAGAGAACAAGGGAGAGAGAGAAAACTAATCAGAGTGAGAGAGAGAGAGAACAACGGAGAGTGAAAGAGAGAGAGAGAGAGAACAACGGAGAGTGAAAGAGACAGAGAACAAAAGGAGAGTGAAAGAGAGAGAGAGAGAACAAAGGAGAGTGAAAGACAGAGAGAGAACAAGGGAGAGTGAGATAACTAATCAGAGTGAAAGAGAGAGAGAGAGAGAACAAGGGAGAGTGAAAGAGAGAGAACAAGGGAGAGTGAAAGAGAGAGAGAGAACAAGGGAGAGTGAAAGAGAGAGAGAGAACAAGGGAGAGTGAAAGAGAGAGAGAGAACAAGGGAGAGTGAAAGAGAGAGAGAGAACAAGGGAGAGTGAAAGAGAGAGAGAGAACAAGGGAGAGTGAAAGAGAGAGAGAGAGAACAAGGGAGTTTGAAAGAGAGAGAGAGAGAGAGAACAAGGGAGTTTGAAAGAGAGAGAGAGAGAGAACAAGGGAGTTTGAAAGAGAGAGAGAACAAGGGAGTTTGAAAGAGAGAGAGAGAGAACAAGGGAGTTTGAAAGAGAGAGAGAGAGAACAAGGGAGTTTGAAAGAGAGAGAGAGAGAACAAGGGAGTGTGAAAGAGAGAGAGAGAGAACAAGGGAGTGTGAAAGAGAGAGAGAGAGAACAAGGGAGTGTGAAAGAGAGAGAGAAAGGGAGAGTCAAAGAGAGAGAGGACAATGGAGTGTCAAAGAGAGAGAGGACAATGGAGTGTCAAAGAGAGAGAGGACAATGGAGAGGGAAAGAGAGAGAGAGGACACGTGAGAGAGAAAGAGACAAAGAAGAAGAGACTGAAGCAAATAGCTAGACAGTGAGTGAATGGGAGAGAGAGATGGAAAGAAGAAGAGAGTTGAAATTTTTTGATCTACGTGCAAAAAAAACTTTGGAAATTCCACAAAGCCTAATTTCAAATTAGATCTCTGCAGGGACAAAGATAGAATATCTGTACCATATTGTCCTTATACATATGTCATGTATACAATCATACATATATACAATTACACCCACTGTCCACCACATTTTTGCAAAAAATGCATATATGTCTCTGTGTTTGCGTGTGTGTGTTGTAACACCTACCACCTATTCATCATTAGAAAACTAATAATACCGAGAATTTTTAAGAATACAAAACAATTCAAATACTTTCTCCCCCAAATGGCCAGCTTCCAATCGTGCAAAATATTTTACATACCTAACTTTCGGTAAATGATTTCAAACCTTCCCAAGAATACTTTTCAGTTATTTCCCAGAGACAAACTAATTCTTAAATATTACTAGTTATCCCTGTGGTCTTGTACATATTTTACAGAGGAGTCAATATTGTTCTCTTTTTTTTTTTTTTTGCCAAGTATGCAAGATTGGGTTTCGAGCTAGTTAATATAATTCAACACTGAACACACATGCATATTGTGATCCAACTTTATTTACACTGTTTTATATACAGTCACATATAAGAAAATTTCAAATCATTGATTCTTCAAACATCTTCTCACTCAATTAGAAGAATTTTTCTCTCTGAATTTCATAATAACCGCACAGATTCACTTGTGGAAGCCCACTGATATCTATAGTACTGACCTCTGTAGAAGTTAACCTTGACTTGTTAATTGAAGAATTATTGAAGATGTAGAATATGAACTGTTATTAACTAGTCAATGACCAATCACTTTGCTGACAGTAGTCTCAAGTGTACAACATAATCATCAAAAAATGGATATGTTGGTATGTATTACATTAACATAGGAAATAAGCAAGTTATTAGATTCATGCTTATTTTATTACTAATGTTTATGATTTTATAGCTGTGTCATCTAAAAGACGAGCGACTTCTGAAGGACTCTAGAAATATTTTCTGACAAGATACTAAAGAATGAATTTTTCTTAATCACGTTGGTTGTTTTCTTGGGAAAATAATTCGTAGTTGGAAGAAAATAATTTTACAAAAATTTTTTATCAATTTCTGTAAATAGAAACAGAAATAAATCTCCAATATTCTGTATGGAATTGGTTCAGCATTGCCTGTAGCCTGGACAAAGTTATGAGAGAACCTCAAAATCTTGTGACCAGCTTACCAAGTTTTTTTGATGATCCCTCATCAATATCAAGATTTTTAGCTCATTTTACTTAAATTTATCTTGAGATAGATCCAAGTTTTAGAGGTATTGTTAAGCATAAACCCCAGTACAAATCACTCAAAGATAAAGTTGATAATAGATAAAACTTGGTTATGGTACCTCATAAGCATGTTGAGATATATATGGCAGTGGTTAATCAAAGAAACAAAATATTGAAATTCTATGCAGACAGTGATTCATGAAGCAAATAAGCACCACAAAAAAACCTGGAATGTAGTAAAAATATCACTAAATGATGGTGGATTGGGAGATAAGAGACATTACTGAATTGATCACTTTGCAAAATTATTAATTTGGCAATATTACTACTATATACACCTACTAGCTTGCCAGGGGAAAAAAACTTTTAATCTATTGATACTGAAAAACAAATGATATTCAATGGATATTTCATGAAATCAAATAAGGTCAGGCCAGCACACAATCCCATCACATACCCCCTCCTAAAACCTCAAAAAAGTTTGGATCTGGGTTTTAGGTAGGGTTATGTTTTTTGCGCCAAGAAAAACATGTTTCCTTGTCAGATTAAGGGTAAATTCCTTAAAAAAATTTTGCAAAACTGGTACAAGGACAGACAGAAAGAGAAATTCACATCCGTGGTTTCTTATGTTAAATGGAAAATAAGCATGCACTTTAGCATCACAGCTACATTGTAAATAGGACTGCCTCTTACAAAATCTTTCTCATCTGAAAACTGACAAATTTCCAGGAGGTTTGATGGTCTAATTGATTGAAAGCACATAAAATTAAAATTTCTGAACACTGGTGTATTGCTGCTTTCACTGATTTCTGAAGAAATAAAAAAATTTACATGTGAGTGCAAGTACAGACCCCCAAGAATTGAATAATTTCCCTCTTGCTGTAGGTAAATTGAAAACTCGCTGATTTCAAATATGCCTTTGTTCTTCCTGTGTCATGCATAATTCTCAACTTATAAAAGTACAAAGTATGAATATACCATATTTTTCATGCTGTGAAAACTATTACAAAAATCAGAATTATCTTTTAGTACACAGTACATTTTATAGCAGAATTAGCAAACCAATTATATAACTATCTTGGATTGTGGGTTTTTCCTGTTGGTGCTGGCCCCACAAACTATACTAAACCAGCCGTGGTTCTGGGTTAGTAAAAGAAGGCAACAAGACAGAATTTCGTTTATATGTTTTATATAGAATATTGATTATCAATATCTCTGGAGACGGGAAATGCCTATTCGCAGTTGAAAAGAGAGGAAGCCGATTATCATCTAAGTCAAAATGACGACTGGTCTCTCATGTCACGAACGGTAGTCTACTGAATGGTAGCAACGGTTGACGGTTACTAAGGGCGGCGTCAAACACGAGAGAGCCGGCAACGATTCTCTTCTCCAAAACCAAATTTTACTCTGACTACTTGTTATGAAGATTCCTCTTATTTAAGCCCTTGGTATCAACACTATATCTCTTGTAATTGACTTCCCTTCTCTCCCTCTCCTGCCATCTCGCGACGCAGGTCTGTTCAAGATCATAAATTAGTCTCCCCCTCTCTGAAGGACTCTGCAAACAACTTTTCCTTCACAAGCTTTACTCTTTCTTTCATAAGCTTTACTCTCTCTCTCTAGACCCCAGACACTGGCCCTTATATCTGGCTTTGTTTTTGAAACCCAGGATTTGACAGATGACACTAGATTGAAAAAGTACAGGTAACTCAACTTCCCATGACATCTCGAAAAACACATTAGGCCCTTGTCTGGTCATCGAATCGGGAACAAAACCTTTTCCAAAAGCATTTGTTTTTGCAACCCAGGATTTGACAGATGACACTAGATTGAGAAATTGTAGGTGCCCGCACTTGGAAGCACACAATTCTCATAATATCTCGAAAAACACATTATCCCTTTTAACACAGATAACTCCTTTTGTAATAACAATAGTAATTACTGGTAATAACCATAGTAATTTTCAGGACACGGGGGGCTCCTGGCCCCCTAGTGTCACAGGATTAACATTATTTTTTAGCTCACAGTACTACATTTTATGGCTGAATTAGGGTAAAAGCTATTCATTACCAAAATTGAAATTACTTCGTGTGTTTGAAGGTAGAGTATATATATATTGGGCAATTCGTACCAATTGTATTTGGTATTTCTAAGATGATGTTATTGATAACAATGATATAGTTGGTGAGAAAATGAAAATGCAACTTGATCTTTTTTTTAGGCTAGCGTACTTTAGAATATTAACACAATCAGAAGTTACTCGACAGAAAAAATGGGGTGTGTTTGTGTTACTGCACTACAACTGCTACCACTGTTTCATTGACTAAGCCACATGTGATTAAAAACACCAAAAACTTTTATAAAAATCAATTTTATTGCAATAAATCTTTGTACCAATCGTAAGAAGAGTGGTTGGAGAAGATCCTGATATTAAAATATTTTGTTTCCTACTTTTCGAACTGGAGATTTCCTTGCTGACAAGAAACTAGCCGAAGAAAATACAACAATCTTTTTTTTCCCTTTTTAAGCTTTTGTACTTTGAAATTATAGACAGTTTCTGGCCAATTCAAAAAAAAAAACTTTTTTGCACCCAGATTCACAGAATTCTTTAGAAAAATGTTCAAAACTATCTCCAGTGAAATATCTTTAGCATAGAACCGTTTCCACAAAGAAAAATTACTTTAACCACTCAAAGCAATTTTGAAACTCAAACTTAATCTACTCAAGAAACTCTGACACACCACTTAACCAAAGATACTTAAATTTAAGTTACGTTCAATCAATCATAAGGTTATAAAATAAATATAAAGATTATTGGTCAAAATTTTGGAATATATAAATAAATAAAGGAAAAAATATACTAATCAAAATAGAAGCAAAACTTTGAGAAAACCAAACCACCGACGAATTCACTTTTGTTCTTAATGGTTTTGTTTGGCCCTGGAAGATGAATCCTTCGTGAAATATTTCTTAGAAGAAATGTAGTTTTGGTCAGTAAAATACACGCAAAGGAAATACAAGCAAAACAGATATTCTCTGTAAAGTTATAAATATAAGATTAAGAACAAATGAGCTCAATTGAGGACTGAAAGGAACATGCTTGTTACAGAAGATCTATAATGCAAGATTATTGATAGTAAACACAATAATGAACGCATGTAATTAAAGCATGCAGATAAAGAAGAGAGAGATTAAGATGTGCACATACAGAAAATTGATTTAAAGCATACTTTACATCTGTGGAAAATAGATGGACCATACCTCACATAAGACAATGCAATGCGGGCAAGATAGCGTCTCTGGCATTTGATTTTATAAGTAAACATTCGGACGTAAATGTAAGCAGAAAAACGGTGCTAAAAAGCTAGCTTCTTGTATATCTGTGTTTCTTTTTAATTCTGAATATTTTCAAGAAGTAGGCTAAATTAAAGAGCTATCTAGTTCTAACTTTGTGAAAAGGTGTGTCTATGTTCATTCCAAATTTCGTATTTCTAAACTTGGTGGAAATTACATAAGAGCTTATTTTTGTTGAATTTGGACACGTTAAAATGAAAGAAAAAAGAAGAAAAAAAAAGGTAACCAAGCAATAATCATCTGTTATAAAATCAATGGAGAATAAATCTTGGGTGTGATGGGAAAACACACCACATTAACAATACCGTACTTGTATCAGTGAAGAGGGTGTTACACACGAAGAATAGATATGAACTTGATGGGTCAATTGATAATTACACATTCACCCAAGCAAACGTTGGTTTTACATGCACACAGAAACAAACCTATTTATTTACTTAACACTGTAAAAGGCTAACTGCGGAAAAATATACAGTACAAAAATTACTGTTCGAAAACTGAAAATGCGTTGTTACACACTAATCTAGTTAGTCATAATTATAACGAGAAAAAGTGATATAGAAACGTACCAAGTATGAACACAAATATTTTTTTAAACTGACTGATCCCGGTCAAAGTTGACAGTGGGTGTAACAGCGTTTTACTTTTACTGTCCGGAGAGTAAGGTAGCAGGAAGAGAGGTTGGTTCATGTACAGTTTGTCCAAAGCCAGATATACTAAACTAATCTGAGTTTGTCAACAATCTTGTGTAAAAATATTGGATATTGCAGAATTATTCACAAAAAGAATACCCAGGATATTCTTTAAAAAGATTTTAGATTTTTTTTATTAAGACACTAAAAATCATAGAATCAATGAAATCATTGAAATACACAAATTATTATATTTTCATAGTACTGTTATATAAAAATGATACTTTTATAGCAGAAATTTTCGAATAATACATTACTTTAATGTATACGAATACAAAAGGACAGCTTTTTGTAAAAAAAAAATCTCCGGTTTTGAAGATTCTTCTCAGCGAGAGGTTATATCAGTTTTTCCACCCAATTTTCTTAACTAATAGCATATTTTGACGATAAAATCAAATTTCACCTACATTGAGGGCATTTTTGCCTCACACGAAAAAATAAAACAACGGTGAAGTTAGTGGTGCTATGCCCAGAACAAATTATCAATATGAAACGTTTCAATTTTTAATCAGAAAATTAACTAATGAACTGATTTCACTGAAATTTCGGTTATCTATTATTTTGTAAGTAAACCATACGGAAATCTTTTTGCAAGTCAAAGCCCCTAATATTTTGGTTTTATGAAATATCACATCCGAAGAAAAAAAGGTTCACATCGGCGCCTGTCGAATTTTAATCGATTTAATCTATCACAATAAAATATATTTTCTCAAGTACCCAGAATATTATATTTTAGTTCTTATATTTTATATTGTCAAGACACTGAAAAGCGTAGAATCAATATCTTATTTTCCCCGTTGTAATGTCAAGTGCATTTTTCAACACACACACATCATATATATATATATATATGTTTAATTTGATTTCGTTGATTCTGTGATTTCCAGTGTCCTAACAATAAAATATTGTACAAGAATTTTTAAAAAATATAGATAAATAATATCCAGGGTATATTTAAAGAAAATAATCCTACAATTTCCAATACGTTCACACAAAATCGTTGACAAAAGTAAATTGGATACTTCGGTGTGGTTTATGTGGCTTAGGACAAAGTGAAAGATGACCGTGTGGTTTACCTCCAGTGCTCATCACCGTCAATGATAGTGACATACCAACGACATGACAAGACATTTTTGTCAAGTAAGAATACTCTGGCGAAGGGTCAGAGCGCAGGGCAAGGCAGGGATTTGGATTCGGCTATCGTTTAGTTCCCTCAACACAACGATACCCAACGAAACAACAATTTAGAGATGCCAAATGGCTACGTCCGCGCACGAAATAATTATCAATACCAACGTCTGGCTGTGTAGAGATCCTAAAATGCAAGATGCCGATTTCCCCGTGTCTCAGCCCAGAGCACAAAAAAATGACCATAGAGATACTGAAAATGTCAACGTCTGGTTTCGGACGGGTTCAAATATCTGTACCAGGCTAGACATACCCGAATTGATCAATATACGGTCATGGTACCCCCATACTGTGAAAAACAGGTTCGGACTTCGCCCTGTCGTTCGCTTGAACGTTAGTAACCAAGTCATTTTTCAAAATGAATTTTTTTTTCTTCAAATAAATGAAAGTATATAAGAAAAATGTATTTTAAATGGGATTTTTCTTCTGAAAAACAACAGACGGAACTTTAAAAATATTATCTTAACACTGATTTCGTGATGCGTGCATCAAAACAGGAAATTATTCATAAGAGTGATTTACTTTACTAAGTTACGGAAATTCAACAGGATTTTCCATTTTCATGAAAATTAGTCCTTATGAACTCAATTTGCTTTCTCAAGCTAAAAAAGACTTAAACGGACAAACGTCTTACGAAAGGCACAATAACAGTTTCTTTTTTCAATTTTCATGAACTCAGTATACTTTTCTAGTAAATGTCTTCCTTTACATATTAATGCAAAAGGGACAACATTTTGCGGCATCGTTGTTTTTAAGGATACTAAATACAACGATAGCCGGAATACCCTTGGGAAATGTATTAAATTCCCAAGGGTATGCAACTCAAAGTACACACAAGCAGACCTAGTGGAAACTTGAATTTGATCAACTGATTCCATTCTCTTCCGTTCTAATAACCAATATACCATTTACCTAGCATCCACAGGAGATGTCAATATTTAGATGTTTTGTTTTTGTTTCGAATTTGTGAGTCCAGACAGTGGCAAATTTAGATATTTTTTTAAATTTTCAAATTTGGGAGTCCATAGTTATCGTTACTGATTTAGAACTTTTTTTTTTTCCACATAATTTTTCGAATTTGAGAGCGATTGCCAGATTCAAAAAATTGGAGAGAGATGTAAAAATTGGCAACATGCTTGTAGTTATGTCACCACCGTGATGGGTGACACAAGCATGTTACCAACTGTGGTGCCATGGGTTTACTCTGACACTTGCTTTCGCGCAGTGCCCCATCCACACGCAACTAATGCCGTGATTTGTTTAGTCAAGATTGATCAAAACATCGTCGGAGGTATTCAAGTTGTAAACAAATTAAGTCATCATTAATTAGTTATTCATGGAATCTTTCAACAATGGAGAGTAAAATCCATTGTTTTTGTTAACGCACATAACCACCAAGTCGCGCTCTACTTTCATGGGTAACGGCATTATTTTCCGATTCATCATAACATAATAATTAATCGATTGACAAAAGAAAACATTAACGAGGGGAAAGGTTATGAAACCAGGAATGGCTACAGAGGATAAGAACCACGCTTTTCCACCATACGCGAAACTGAAAATAACACGTACACAAATGCACTTCACAGAAAGAAATAAAAAGAAGTTTGTAATAATATAAAAAGATAAATTCGCAGACGAAAAAGAGAGAAAAACTGTTTTCTTTTTAAATTCTAAAGTAACTATTTTCTTTGCTTTGAAAAAACATGTAGTTTTTTCTCCTTACCTTCTCTCTGTTTGTCCTCAGATGTAGATATTATCAATTGAAAAAAAAAGGAAGAATGTTTACAAACAGACGCGGAATGGAAAAACGGGCCTGATTGCAACCAGAGAGCTGCTTTCTTTCTCTAACCCGGGCTATTTGATAGGAGTGTCAGTCGTTACTCGGACTGGTGCGTGCATGCGTGTTCTCCTGGTTATAAAAAGAGCTTGATAATCGCTACTACAGTGGTGTGTAAATGTGTGCGTATCCAGACTGTACTGGACTACTAGTGTATCACAATAATGACCAACGTTTTAGACGAGTGTATGTATGGGGGAGAGAGAGAGAGAGGGAGAATGTGTGTGGATGCGTGTGTGTCTGAAAAGAGAAAGTGAGAGAGGAAAGGAAAAAATTCCGTGATGTGGGTGAGTGAGTGGGGGCAGGAAAAAGTATAAAAAGAAAGATAAATACCACAAAGAATATGAAAGAGAGAAAGAAAGTGTGTGTGTGCGCGCGAAAGAGAGCATGAGAGAGAAAGGAAAGGGAGTCTGACAGAGAGAAAGTGTGTGAAAGAAATTCTGACAGAGAAAAGTGTGAGATAAAAATGGAGTGAATGAAAGAGAGAAAGAAAATGTGCAATTGAGAGTGCCCGAGAGAGATAAGTGTGTATATGAGAGAGTGAAAGAGAGAGAGAGAGAGAGAAATAAATAAATGCATGAGTGTGAGAGAGTCTGAAATTTTTTTAAATCATCACCAGCGTGAATTCTTGAATCACGTTTAATTCAAATATCCGGGGAGATTTCGCAAAAGAAAGACAAACAGATAAATGGAAAGATAGATATTAGATGGATGTTTCTTCATGTCCATCATGTTCATTTCAACTAGGGCATTAGTTACCTGTTATAGTCAGGTAATCAGCCTTTCTGCGGTTGGTGCCTTTTTTTCTGTCTAGAGGCCTAATAATTTTTCACTGGGTCGACTATGCAAAACTGACACAGAAAAGAATAATTGGATTCAAGAAGAAACTTGTTTGGGATTTCAGTTTTAAGGTTATTTTTAAAGGGGTTAATGATATTCATGGAATTTATGGTTTCTTCTGTAAAAGTAGCAAGTAATGGAACAGCCTGAGGAAGAAATACTATCTAATACCAGTGGCTTCCTGGATTTGTAAGCTCTTTGAATGGCCTCGTGTGATTGTAAAGAGTGACAGGGTGAACATTTTCTTGATGTGACATAAATTTCAAAATAAGGCTTGATCAACACTGTGGACATTATCCATAGTGAGGTTAGTTTCTAGGAGATCTGCTCTTCAACATCTGTATTTCAATGTTTCCAGGTTTAGTTTTGGTAACCTCTTCGAGTAGGTCAAGTTTTGCAATAATGGTACCATCTTTGTAGCCCTCTCAATGGTATCTATGTTATATTTCAGGAAGGGAGACCAAAAGCAAGAGCTATATCTAAAATTGGGTCTGACAAGAAAGAGCTTTATACAGTAACAAAAACATGCTCTCATCAAAGTATTAAAATGTGTGCTAAATCTATCTAGGAGTTTTGTTGGCTGTCTCTATCTTTTGGCAGTGGTTTGAGAATTCCAACTGTTTGTTAGTGTATATTCCCAGGAAGGCTTATCGCCATCGTTATGAATGTACTAATCTGCTTGGTGGTTGTTTTTACCTAAATGTTGTAACTTACATTGGGAGTCGAGGTCAATTTGAGTTGCATGATTCTTGGCTCAGTGTTCTAGTTTCCATAAATCTCCCTGAAGCTGCATGGCTGAGTCATCTATAGTGAATAGGAGGTATATCTTGGTGTCGGCTGAGAAAAGGCTTATCAGAGAGGTCATTGACAACCAGAGAGAAGAAGGATGGAGCCTTGACTGAAACAGGATTCGGGGCAATTCATTTTCATTTTCTATTTCATGGAGACTGTGTGGTTCCAGAGATACGCTGTCACGTACAAACAGACGGGCGGGCGAATGGACATGCACTTTAGTAGGATATACTAAGTTCAGCAAATAAACCTTATGATACAGTCAAAATTGCATACGTCAGCCAATGTCATATACATTTGGTTTCTTCAGTATCTCACGCATCCACATACCAGTCACGTACAAACAGACGGGCGGGCGGATGGACAGGCACTTGATGAACTTTAGTAGGATATACAAAGTTCAGCAAATAAACCTTATGATACATTCAAAATTGCGTACGTCAGCCAATGTCATATACATTTGGTTTCTTCAGTATCTCACGCATCCACATACCAGTTTCCTCCACTGTATCTCCATGAATAACACAGTTCACACGGACTAACTCGAACTATACTCCATTTTCTTTTGCACTTTCTTGACTCCACCGATTGAATCATATTTAAAAAAATATTCTAAAACTTGCCTCAAGTGCGCAGAAGTATTTTTTCTTCTATACAACTGACTTTATGTTATTTTCTTGCAATTAAAACGAAGATGTTTATTTATTTGCGATACGTTCTTAAAAGACTAAAAGATCATCAAAAATTTCCGTGAGAATGCGTGTAGGGGCATACGCCAGGGGAGAATAACTACGTATCGAATGAGGCTGTGTTAAATGTATACTGTTTTCGATGAATGGATAATTTTTATAAATTCACTATATGATCATCAGTCAAAATAAATAAAGCTAAATTATTCTCAAAATCGATTACTTTTTAAAAGGCAAAAAGTGAATATTCGTGGTCATTGCTACATGTTTTTTTATAGTTTTTTTTTTTTCAATTGATTTTATTTTTTATGAATGAAGAGCGAGTTCAAGATACTTTTTCTTATCCTATGGGCTGAATGACGAAACTAACAATTTAACGAAATCATAACGAAAACTGTACCCGACAACATTTGACGGGGAAACGACTATCACAAGCCATTAAGTACAGACCTGGCCAAGAAGCTACAGTCATCGTCATCAAAATTCCTCGTCCTCCTCCTCCTCAATTAGGTTCACTCGGTAAAGCAAAACGAAGGTCATCAGGTACCACACAAAGATTTTTCAGTTTCATTAAAGAAAAAATAAATGAGTAAACAAACAAGAAAATTAAAGAAATAACTGTCTTGAAATGATCGAAGGAAAAAAAAAATTAGAAAATTCTTTTTATGGTTATTTAGAATTATTCTCTTGAAGCGAACTGAGTTGATTCTTGTGTTTCGTTTTTTATTTACTTTTTTGTAGGCATTCCCACACCAATCAGCCCATTAAGATACTTGTTAAATCTTCAAGTTTAGAGTTCGAAGAGAGAAAATATAGGATTATAAGGCACCACCTCATAAAACCTAGGCTAGAGATGAAAGATCAAATCTTGAACGTTCATAATATAAATAAAGAACAATGGGAGAGTATTCGCAGATATATTCCACAGGGAAAGCTCAAGATTACAAGGCCCCAACTCATAAAACCTAGTTGAATGATTGATGTGAACAAGATCAAATCTAATATGTTCATAACATAAGTACATAACTTTCAAGTCTCACACATTCTGCATGAGACATGCATTCTGATACATCAGTATCTGACATGCCCTGAAACGCAGTTTT
>OY735222.1:33582056-33604556 GCA_963457665.1 Thysanoteuthis rhombus
GTGAAATTAGAAATGAAAGGTGAGAACGCCTGCCTGCCTTGCCTGTCTCCATCCCTCCCCATTAG
Organism: Thysanoteuthis rhombus; assembly: GCA_963457665.1. Taxonomy (NCBI): domain Eukaryota; kingdom Metazoa; phylum Mollusca; class Cephalopoda; order Oegopsida; family Thysanoteuthidae; genus Thysanoteuthis; species Thysanoteuthis major. Next base: position 33,582,122 of record OY735222.1, read on the forward strand.
CCCTGCACACACTTAAAAAAAGGGCAAAAAAAAGAAATTTCATCAATTAACGCCAATCCAGATTTCATAAAATGAAATAAGTGCTGGATGGGAGTATGCACTCAGTGCACCCCTCCACTCTCGAGTGGAATCCACATTCACCTGAGGGGGGGAAAAAGGGTTGTTAATTCAATTCTTCCCTTATGAGTTGCTTCCCCCTGATTTGTCTTATCAAAAATAGAATTATGACAATTAATCAATCAGTAGGTAGACTTTGGAGGTCAGCAGCCTTTTACCTATATCAAGTTTGCCTTATAGATAAATATCCGGCCCCTAGCGTTCGGCCATTTGGCTGATATGATAAACAAATAAACGAGCAAGCCAACAAACATTTGTTGTCTTTACAGTATTACTAGCTGGGGTATCTAGGGTTGCTTAGGAAAAAGCTTCAAATATAGCAACACAGGAAGGCAAATTATATTTTATAGAGATTTCCTGAAATGAAACAAGGGGAATGAGGGGTACATGTAAGCATACATAAAAAAAAAATTTTCAAACATAACACAAGAACCAAATTATATTTTATAGAGATTTTACAAAATAATCCAGGGAAATGGGGATGCACGTTAGTGTACCCCCCCCCTTAGGCGAGGCCTACATGCACAAAAAATTCAAATATAACAATGCAGAAAAGGAAATTATATTTTTCGTACAAAATCCATGAAATTAAATTAGGGGGTAATTCAGGTGAATTTGGTGAAAAATTACTTATCTCCCAAAATTGGTTTAATCAATAGAATACTGAAAGTACTAAAATTGACCTGGCCCAAAATTATCCCTAAACGGTCAGTACCACATATATCCTATGCTCATCATGGATCAAGTTGCCCCTGCACACACATTTGCAGCTCATAGGGTGCAGCCATTTGTGAAACAGAGACAGGCAAAAACAAAGTAATAAAACAAACATTTGTCATCTTTATAGCATATAAGCTATTTCATATTCTATTGATAGAACCAAATCTGTTCTTGCATGAAGAATGACTTTCTCTTAGTTGAATCTGCTAAAGCCTGATAAGCTAAATGCTATATTAAGCACAGAGGAAAAAATGTTTAAAAATGAGGTTCTTTATTTCCTGTTGCAGTAACATTGGGAGATGTGTGGAATGTCCAGCAAGACAGGAGAAACATAGGGTAACTTGACTGATTAACATATTAATCAATCGGCTTGAATTTATGAGCGGCACCTAGAATATATTTTTTCAAAATATCCCGGTGCCAATTGAACTTTCTAATAATATTAAATATGATGTTCCAAATATTCAGTATTGTTCGCATTAGCATCTTCTAATTGTCTGTACTTTCAATTCCTCACCAAAATAATGATGAAGAATTTTAAGAATGCATGAGTAATACATAAAAGGAGATATGGAATGGTTGAAGTTCAAATCATGGCTGAAACAGATTGTGTTTACTATTTATTGATGCCCTTGAGAATAGCATAAAATCCATAACTTCTCCCCTCAACTACAGGTAAATAGTCAATCAGACTGGGATCTCTAGCTATAGTTGGCAACTAGTCTAGGATATAAACAACTCTGAATCCAAACCAACCAGAGGATAAATGGTCTCCATCAGGCTATCTTGCCCTTGACATATCCATAATGAAATTCTCAGTGGAGCCCCAGCAACCCTGCACTATGGCACAATGGGAAAAAAAAATAAGAAAATGAAGTAACCTTCAATGATGAATACTTCTTTGTTAATTTAATTTCATGAATAGAAAGAAGCTTCTAAATCAAAGAGCATAACCAACAATCAATGTGTTACCAGATAAAGCATTCAAACTGTCTCTCTGTGGTGTCAGTCCACAATGCAACTGGAAATCGGGCAGCTAAAACTGAGAGAGGGATGATAGAGGGCTGGAATGAGACCCTGATGAGCCAGTCAGAGTGAACTTTATTTACATAAAAAAAAAAAACCAATCTTTCTCTCCTTCCAACTATGCTTTCTTTCCCCAGCAACTATATGTTCAACGATAAGAGATCCCACATTGCCACAAAGAATGAAACAAGAGTTGTAAATGTTGTGTTCTTATTTTAATCTAGAATGTAAAGAAAAAATTACAACCATAGTTCACAGTAGTTTCCTCCACAGTCATTTTTTCTTGGCCAGATCTATATCTCCAGAAGTCACTCACCGAGGTTTCTGAGAGGTATAAAACGTCTTTTGAAGAAGGCATCTCCAGGCAACTTCTTAACCAGAGATTCCTAAGTACCTCTGCTCGACCCCACAAGAAGTACCAGAATGAAACAAATGCCTAGACTGAGAATAGAACTCTAGACTAATGGGTTGGAATTCCTAGTCACAGACCACCATCCTTTTAATAAGGAGTTAATTAAATCCTAGAAGTGTGAACATCTGTGCAAGTTTATATTTATTAAACAGCTGTCAGGAATGCTACCTCAACCACAACAAACACAGACAGTGGTGTTAAGGAGTGGCAGGTATGGGGTGTTCCCTGAGTGCCACTCAAAAGGGGTACCATTGAGCAATTTCAAGTCAGACAAGCTATCCTTTGAGAGTGAAAAAAGTATTTTCTCAAGATTTTTGACCTGTCTTTGATTATCATAGGTAAGAAGCACTAGGATGTCCAGATAGTTAAACCACTAACATAAATTATTTTGTCAAAATACAGTGCTGAGAGTTCCATGACCACTTACCACTGCTCAGAGCTTACTGATAGTAAGACCATTCTCCTGCGCAAACAGCAATGGTAATCTAAAATTTCGTGTTCTTACAGAAAGAGTATGAGGTCATCCTGGATCCACTTTATATCTTTCACCAAGTGTTCAGACCTAATTCATCTACTTGATGACACCTACTGATTACCAGAGTATACCAAGATGCATTAGTAAAGCCTAGTTACATGTTGGATACCTGATTAGGCACCCAGGGATCAGATGTTAGAAGTAGAGTCAGAGGTACATGGAAGTTGATTTTAAAAGGAAAACTGTCTGCATTAGAGAGTCTTCCTTGGTTTTTATCCAGATAAGCCTGAAAAATGTTGGAGAGCTTTTTTGGAGACATTTTAAAACAGCTAGAGAAGATCGAATGACAACGTTGCTGTGAAGGAGACAGTATTGAATAATAAGCAAGAAAAACAACCTGGCAGTATTTACAAATTGTGACAATAAATCACTCATTTTGGTGAACGTACAGGATACAATGATCATCACAGTTTTAGGGACCATTGGAGTTCTCTACATGTACTTTTGTTCAACACAGTGCTAAAAAAATGAAAAATAGATTTAAAAAAAGCATGAACGTGCTCTGTTCATGATCTCTAAGTTGGAGTCTGAAACTAGATGAAGTGTGAAGACGGAAGAAGTGAAACCCATCAACAAGTACCATGATGAGATCTTCTAGATCTCCTAGACATAATAGACCATGAGAATGAGAACAGTGAAACGACTTGAACTTGAAGTTGAGAATTTAGCAGGCTCATAATTTTTGGACATTAATGATTTTTACTTATATTAAAGATTAGTCCATGGAAATATAAATTTGAACATTTTTTCTTATGTATCACACATAACTTAGGAATAATTAATATTGCTCTTTTAGGCAAATTTTATCCAAAAGCTTATCTTTTATTTTTATCTCCTGTGAAAAAAAAATCAACATTTAAAAAAATTTTTTTTAGATATTTAAAATAATTCGAAATTCTTGGAATTTAAAAAATTTTCTCCCAATTACTGGGCACTAATGGGATTTCTTTAATGAAATAAACCTATGATGAATTAATAAAATGTGATATTAAGAAGAATATTGATATCGGAGTATTTTTTTTCTTTCATATATATTTAGTTTTTTTAATCCTTCATTAGAAGCTTATGGTAGCCTAAATGAGTCAAAACCACCTTATTTTTTGTTTTGTTTAATATACAGCTAATTGAGAGGATCATTCCAGGCATAAATGTCGATGCATTATAAAATCTTTTAATTTTTTAAGTCATTTTCTTATTAGAAAGAAAGCTTTCAGATTGAATTACAACTAATAATAATTATTGCCTTCCTAGTCGCCATCAACGGAAATCAAAATGAGGCTGTTGATTGATTAACAGCTTCTGTGAACGCATTATCGTAACTTACTGGTTAATCTTTTCATTTAAAGAATAAACTAATTCACTGCATAATTTAAGAAAAAAAAATGTTTTTTCCACAAAATTTTTTCCCCATCCCCACCCCAAAACTTCAGAACAACGTGCACGTTTTCACAATAGGTTATCAATGATTTTTCGTAAGTTGCTTAAAGAAGCCTGTGCTCATACAAAAGCAGCCAGCTTAATGATGCACGTTATTATTTAAGATATATACTATTCAAGTATGTACACATTATGTGAGACTATTTGCAATATAGCAAATACTTTTAGCTATTTAGTAAGTACAAGTTGAGTAGCTACAGATCTGGTACGCTATGATAGATTTGTACAGTACAGTATGGTATTATACGATCTTTGCTCAATGTCCTACAGGCCAGAACGCAACACGGACGTCATAATACTAACAAATCGATTAATTCAATATTACGGCCATCATTTAACTCAAATTCAATGAGGCCTCAAGAGTAAGTGAACATTGGTACAAGGCATGCTGAACTGAGGGAGGGGACGATTAAGAAGCTTCAAATTCACCCACTGCTACTGCATTTACAAAAAAAAAAAAGAAAAAAGAAATCTCACTAAATGATGGAGGAGGAGCCTGATCGCCCCCCTACCCTGCCGCACAGGCCCTCAAATCTCAAAGCTTGGCTCTCAAGAGGTCTTCATACTCAACAAGCATACATACCCCAGGCTTTTGAAAGGTCTGCCCGTAGACCCCCCAGGGATCTGCGGCTCCAAGGTTGGGAACTATATCAGTAAATATCTAAGGCAGGGTCTCTCAAGGAGTCAAGTTCCACAGGCCAACAACATAGTAAATATGACTGTTCTAGTATTGCTTCAATTATAATCTTTTTAAAGATTTATTTAAACATTACTAAAATATAAAATAATATCTAGAACATTCTCTAAATGGCATAGACATCTAAATAATTTTCTGGATATATTTTGAGGCAATTTTAGATATAAACTGAAAAGTGGCAACACTGAGCTGAGGCAATTTATGTTTTTTCGTAGGTTAATTAATGTATTGCTTGGGGTGGCACCAGTCGGAGGACAGTGCTCAAAAGCCAGACTGTCCGCTGAAAAGCTGGATGTTAGGCCAACCTACATTAAGTGAGAGAATTTGAAAAATCCACTTGAACTCCAAGGATACAAGGGTAGATATTTTCAACAAATGCATCGTGGTCTCCCGCTGAATTAAAAAAATATATATATCTCAAGGAAATTAATGTGAATTTTTCACAGGTAAGTAGAACGAATCAAGGTCAAAAGGCACCAGCCAAAAAGACAACAGTGTAGTATGGACTACTGCAAATTACAATCGTGTCTGGTCAAAAGGCGTCAGTCTAGAATGTGAACACTGCACAACAAAATTGTACTTAATTCAAGTAGTACAATTAAGTAATACTTTTAAATGAAATAAGTAATATTTTAGGACGATTTTTTTACAGCTAAAATAAGTGATATCTATTAATCTTTGTTTTGAAGACACTTCTAAACAAAGATCAACGGACATTACTTTAATAGTTAAAAAATGAAGAGACTCACGGGTGACTTTAATGCAAATAATACCATATTAACATAGTTCAATCGTACAAAAACGTCTCAACTTATTAAAGTATTATAAATTGATACGTTTTCTCATGTGCAGAAGAGCCCGACTAGTCTTGTAACAAACGGTACTGAATAAACGAACAAACAAAAAAATAGTCACTATAAAACTTTTACTCATTTAAGTTTACCAAAGAAAGTTCAACTCATTTTACTTTCAAATCATGCATAAGCGCTATAAAAGTACATTTTATAAATCATAACATCGAACATGTTCCAAATATGTCAACGGGAAAATAAAATCAAAACATGTCATTTCTTCAAATTTACAAAATAAATTCTACCGAAGACATAAATATAACCTAATTTTAAAAAATGTACAGGGCACAAAATGCAAACAATTTATTTGAATTTACTAAAAATAACAACTTTTTAAAAATAAGTAAATAAATCAAATTACTACTAATTTCAGTTGAAATATTGGTAACTACTGTTATCATTTTGATTGGATGCCCTTCGTCCGAACACAATTGTAACTTGCAATAATTCGTAGTACACTGCTGATTAGATGTCTTTTGACCGCTTGCCGTTTCATTGACGTGGAGGCGGTAGAAGGAGCATTCCGATAAGGGTCCCGCTGCTACGGTAGTGTCACCGACGATAGTTTTCGAAAGTATTCGGCAGAGACCTTATTACAGCGAAAGTGTCCCCAAATCAGTAAAATATTCACTAATTTTTTTTAAAGCTGTTTCATCGACGTGAGAGGAACTGATACTACACTTAGATCGACTTTGCAGAAGCAAGGTCCCTGTGTAAGGTCCCGGAACAGAACCTGTTGCAAAACATATCCGTCAAATGCAATAACTTCCCTTTTCTAAACAGTTTCGAACGATATCGTAACTGTAATATAACTTATGAAACGTAAGTTTTTTCAAAATAAATCAAAAATCAATAAAGAAGGAAACTGATTTGCAATTAGAATTGAAAACTAACGGATGGCTCTGTCACATGGTTAGGTGACGGCAGTGAATGAAAGAAAAAAGCGTAGGGAATATCATGACGTGAAATACGGTCTCATTATATTATGCTCACCGCCCCCTGCAACAACACACACACACATATATATATATATATATATATATATATATATATATATATATATATAAACAAAACACAAACCAATGAACAGAAAAATTAAATGAGAAAACGTATTCAAATCATTAAAAAGACAATCAATGAGTTATTTGAAGATAAACAAAATAAAATTAAAAATCAGACGGAGAGAGAGACCAGAGATGAAAACGACTACAAGGTAAACTAAAGCGTTGAGAAAAAAAAAGGACAGAAAAAGTAACGGAAGAAGGAGTGAAGAAAAGACACAGAGAAGAAAGATACTGAAAGGAGAAAATATCGAGAAAAAAAAATAAAGTCAAATTTAAAAGAAAGCAAAAAGGACAGGCTGAAAAGTTCTCTCTCTATACATAAATTAAAATTTTTTTAAAAAAACTTTTGGTCTCTCGAAGTACCGTTTGTCACTGTTCTAAAGTTGCTGATACTACAACATAAAAAGAAAGTATTGTCAACCCTACCTTTCACAGCGACGAAATTTGAAATTCAAGTCTGCAAAGACTTCTAGTTACGGTGTAGGGACTGAGTTTAAATACTTATTTTTGGGATGGAACAATTGACATGTCACATCGTATCCGGTTAAAAATTGTTTACAGACACAAAACACACTAATACACATTAAGGTGGGATTAAAAAAAGGAAAAAAGAAAGGTGTGAAGAGGGAGCAGAGAAACATCCTGTTCAGCTAACACGTTCTTGGAATTTCCAGTTTTTAGGTTTTACCCAATAAACTGGGGTTTTTCCTATTTTTATAGGTTATTCAGTATTAAAATGTCAACCGTACATTTAACAGGCATTATCACCAAAGATCAGTCATTTAGTGATCTGACTTCAATAGCAGTATTTTTTTCAGCATGTTTCACTGATAACTCATCATTTTAACCCATTAACTGCGAATGACAGAAATTTCAGTCATTGCTTTATAGCTCTACGCCACCACCTGCTGCGGTATATGTGTTAACTTCCATTTTCATAGGCAGGGTTATCACACCAAAATATAATCTAGAGACACTAGATTATATTTTGGTGAGATAACCCTGCCAATCTTGTACCCCAATGATGGTAATGCTCTGTAAACAAGCCTACCCCCATATAAACTAGAAAAGCAATCATAGAGCGCATACCTCTGCCAACGGTAGTAATTTACACCCCCCAATTTAATCACTTCTTCTCTAGAATACTGCCCAGCCTTTCATTGAAATTCATTGAGAACTTTTAGAGATACTGTACGGACAGACAGGAGCGAATAGAGAAATGAACGAAAAAAAAAAAACAAACAAAAAAAACACGCAAAAACATCACTCAATCATAGAATAATGCTTGGACCCCAAAACTGAAAAAAAAATTTCTTTAATACGTATTTTACCATTCCAATAGATTTCATCAAAATTCACTCATAACCTTTGAAGATATTACGACAACTGCCTCCTACGGCATATGGAAACCAACAGCCTATGGGAACTCAACAACCTTATCTATGCTAGAGCGAAAATGGTAACAGAACTTTTCACGATACAAAAAAGAACCCCAAATAATAAAAGGAAGGAAAAATCCAACTGGGAAACAAGATTAGAAAGACAGATCTCACAACTTCAGAGAGATGAAGTACCAATGAGAAATGCACCACATATGAACAGTCCTCGAGTAAGACTTTGGTACGAATACAAGATAACACAAAAAGGTACCCCTACGGCAGTGGAAGAGATACATCAGAGGAGACTAGCCAAGGAGGCAAGGCTGACGAGATACAAGCCAAGGACTGCCCAATACACACAAAACAGCACATTCCAGAACATAGAAAGAAAGTTTTACCGAGATTTGAACGGAGAAAGAAGACAGAACATGAAACTGAACGCCACATAGACCAAGAACTACTGGAACAGCATATGGGGACACTCTAAAAGACACAACGAAACCCCGGAATGGTTAGAGAACATGAAAAGAGTACTCAAAGACATAGACAATGGAAAACCAATAGTATTGAATGAAACCACATTGAAACACGCTCTCAGGAAAATAGCCAACTGGAGAGCGCCAGGATCTGACAGGATCCACGGATATTGGTTTAATAAATTCACCATACTACATGACAGGCTCATCCACCAACTCAAAAGTTGCCAAAATGAAGGTGAGGTACCAGAATGGATGACAAGATGCAGAACCACCCTCATTCAAAATGCCCTAGGAAAGGGGAACGTGGCAAGCAATAATAGGCCAATCACATGCTTACCACTCATGTGGAAAATCCTGACCAGACAAATAGCAGAGAGAATGTACATATCCATGGAAAGAAGGGGACTATTATCAGAAGAACAGAAAGGATGCAGGAGAGGAACCAAGGGGGCGAATGACTTGCTCTACATCGACCAGATGATCTTGAAAGAAGTAAGAAAAAGAAAGAAGAACATTGCAATGGGATGGATAGACTATAAAAAAAAAGCATACGACATGATTCCACACAGCTGGATACTCGAATGCCTCAGAATGTTCAAGATCAGCGAACCAGTAGTAAGACTCATCGAAAACTCTATGAAAAACTGGAAAGTAGACTTGACAGCCACAGGAGAAAATTTAACAGAAGTAAGTATAAAAAGGGAATCTTCCAGGGAGACTCGCTGGCTCCATTACTATTTGTTCTAACTATGACACCGCTCTATAGAATCCTTAAAAACAGCAAAGGATACCATCTCTCCAAAACAAAGGGAAAGTCAACCACCTCATGTACATGGATGATATAAAAAGAAATATATAAGGAAAATATTAGAGACCAAACTAAACAGCAGGAATCTTATAAAAGAAATGAGCACCTTGGCCGTATCGGTAGTGAGATACACAGGACTATTCCTTGAATGGACAAAGGAAGAACATAGACAGGCGAACAAGGAAGCTTATGACAATGCATAAAGCCTTACAACACGGATAGACTATATGTGAAGAGAAAAGAAGATGGCAAGGGGCTCATCAGCATAGAGGACTGTGTCCAGAGGGTCAAAGCAGATCTAGAAAAGTATGTACAAACAAACAGGGAAGGTATCGTAAAGAGTACCCGAAGTAGCGAAACGAACAACCAAAAAGTAGAAAACAATGGAACAGCACAGCAAACAAGGAAAGAAAAATAGGAACAGAAAAAATTATACAGAGAATTTAAAAGACAGATACATGATGAGGCAGACGAGAGATCATGGACATGGTTACGAAAAGGAAACATGAAGAGAGAAACGGAATCGTTCACCATAGCAGCTCAAAACGAATGCATCAGAACAAACTATATCAAAACAAAACTCGACAGAAGACAGACAAACAGCAAGTGTGTGGTGAAAGAGATAAGTCCGTAAACCACATAACTAGTGAATGTAGTCAACAAGCCCAGAAGGAGTATAAACACATACATGATAGAGTAGCAACAGTGGTACATTGGGAACTGAGTAAACGAATGGGATTTAACCATACGGAAACGTGGTACCAGCACAAACCGGAGACAGCCCTGGAGAATGGAAATCACAAATTACTTTGGAACTTTGACATCCAAACGGACCGCCTCATCCAGGCGAGAAGACCAGACCTGGTAATCGTAGACAAGGAGAGGAAAACCTACCAAATAATAGATGTGGACCATAAAATAAATAGGAAAGAGAGTGAAAAACTGTCCCAAAGACACTGAGGGCGAGATTGGAGGAACTCGGGATAAAAGGAAGGATTGACACTGTACAGACCACAGCACTGCTAGGAACTGCACGGATACCGAGGAAAGTACTAGAAATATAAGATCTCCGACCCTAAACGTTAGCAGTTGCCTAACAGAGTAGGAAGGAAGGGGAAAAAAAAACAACACCCAAATGGTAGCGGAGGTGTGAACCGTAGCACTGGTGTAATAGGCGAGGGAGAGATGAGATGTGGGCTGAAGGCCTGAGGAGATTTACTATTACTCAGCCTTCAGCGATGACCATCGGGCAACCGGTGTGGAACTAAACAAGAGTATTGCTGTGGACTATGTGTGAGTGGAGAGGAGGGCTGGAAAGTTGAGGAGACTTGCTGTCACACAACCTCTAGCGGTAACCTCCAGGCGACTGGTGAGATTCCAAATAATAATAATGATAATGATAATGATGATGATGATGATTGATGATGATGATGATAGATGATAGATGAATTTTTCCTTCAGTGATCCTCTTTTTTAAATTGAATGCTGTATCTGATTCTCATTCATCTATTTGGTAAATCTCTTGGACATCAATATACACCGCCCCTTAGGGTAGGTATTGGTCGATTTTTTTTTTAATTATTTGTGCACCGTTTTTAATACTGATTGGGTGCGGTTGCGAAACCTTACAATCAGAAAGGTCGGTTATTTCTAAAACTTTAAGCAAAAAGTAAATGAATCAAACTTTTCGGAGGTAAGATAAATAAAAAATAACTTATGTATATTGGAAGATTGGAAGAAATTTTATACAAAAATTCCACTGATATAACATATAAAAGAAGCAATTTTATGGGTCATTTCTACAACGAAAGTTGATACTACGATGTACGTAAGCTGTTTCGTTCTGAAGTGTTCATTTAATTATTAAAAATGTTTTTTCCTCTGAAGAATTATTCTTATAAACAGTTCCCGTTTCTAAGATTTCTGTATGCTTTTAATGTGAATACCTTTTTTTCTAGAGAGGACGGAGTCTTATATGAAGCAGAATTCGTTACTATCAGTAAAAAAAAAAAAAACAAAAACGACGAAACACAACTCTTACACATTTATAGTGATGGGGAGAGTAAGAGCTAGAGTTCTTCCAAAAAGAAGAAATGTTGAAGTAGAGAGAGAGAGAGAGAGAGAGAGAGAGAGAGAGAATCTCTCAGAACCAACTTATTGTCTCCTGCTTAGATTCACCATCTCTTCAGAAGCGATCAAAGCATCTCCCCACTCTTTGGCTGGAAAAGCCATCAGTCGGTCGAATGTATTGTGCCCCTTTCAGTATAGATTTTGTATTGTGAATCGATCAACGCCCCCTGAAAACATTTTAGGGGGGGTTGATTTTCAAAATCTTGACAAGAACCTGCCGAGAGCACACATGAATGCTCACAGAAAATTTCATTGAGTAATGTGGAGATGTTTTTTTAACAGCAGGCTCCCACGGGTGGACGAGCATTACCAAGTGAGGGTTGTTACCAATATCAAGATGCATGTGTAGATTCAATCAGAAACATTCGCTATTAGCTGAAATCAGAAATGAACACACTAAAGCTAACAGAGTAAGTAAATAGATAGATATTAACAGCAAATCCTCGGTTGTTTTCTTTATGGGGGGTAAAAGCAAAATTATTGTAAAAATGTCAAGTAATCAAAAAGATATTTCTCACGATTTTGACCAATAAAAATAGAACAAAAAATCCCTAGCGATTTTGACAACTAAAAACGAAAAATGAAAGCTTATGATTTCAATGATTTCAATGATTCAAATGATTTCAATTTGACACCAATAAAAGAAAAAAAGTGTCGTCTGAATATGAAGTCACGTAAAAAAAATTTTCAAAAAATAAATTTGGCGTCTCCCAATAGAAATACCAACTGGGGTCTAGTTCAGCACTATAGTCATTTAGTAAATAGACACTCCTCAAAACACCTTAAAATATTACTAATCATTTGCATGCAGTAATTCTGAACATATCACCTAGTATAATTATCTCCTCCACCACCACTACCAAGAAGAAGAAAAAGAAATAATGATAATGATGATGGTAACAGCTAATTGATCTCCGCCCTTTAGGGCAGTTTTCAGCAACTAAATATATATTCGTAAGTCAATTGGTTATTGAAAAATAAATAAATAAATTCTCTCCCTCACACACTCTCTCCGTCATAATTCATAAGTAAAAGACAAAATATTTACTTTAAACAACATAGAGATAAGTTAGTGGTATCATTTATAAGACGTTTTGATTAAAAAAAAACAACAAAAAAAAAAACAATCCCTTTAGGAGCGATGCTGAGAATTAGAAAAGTAACGCTTCAACAAAAGCAGAAAGAGATGTAAAAAAAAGGGGAAGGTTGTTCAATAACAGGCTAGAAAGAGAAAGGAGGAAGCGAACTGAATCGTTACGTTAAGTAGGTGGTGGAAGACAAGCAACAACAACAACAAAAAAGTTTAATAATCCACTCTCTATTTCATCAACCATTTCTTCGTGTTCATAAAACGGATGGAGACAGTAGGGTCTGTATGACGTATCATCAGGCTTGTCTCATTATTTCAGCCTTGTATCATTCTTTCTCCTCCCTATTCCTTTCTCTTTCCACCGAGACGATTATTAAAGTAAGGTGATCGTAACTGTCACCAACGTAGCCGATCGGGTATTAATCTAGAAGATAGTAGTAATAGAACAAGATGTTCAACTAATTCTTTTTTTATCACTGCACATAAAATCACAATTTACTTACTAAGTGTCATGGTGCTGTGGATTGAAACGTTAGAAAATATCAACAGGCAGGTCTAGGGATCGAATCTATCTGGCAGTGCCTTTAAAAAAAAAAAAAGTTAATTCTACCCTCTTTTTTTGAACTACCTTATACCAGATTATTATAATTAAATAATCTGTGCTAATATTTGAGCCTATCCAACATGATATGGCTTAGGAAATTTACATTTAACACACGGAGAACCAACAGACCGACTGGCCTACCATTAAATGTCTAATCGAGATGTGAAGGCAGATCTTGAAAAAAATTTTATGTCAAAAAGAAGTGTTTTTGAATTAACAATTAGACTTGAATGAGATTTTATACTGACCCAGTAAAATGAGTGTTTCAAGTAAGTAGTTTCTATATTTGTTACAAAGCAAATGACTTTTCTCTTGTATTCACTCACGTATAATTATGTCTTACAGTTCTAGCTACTGAAGATAAGAAGGTGTACAGTCAGTCCTTACTTATTGTCGTTTTAGTAAATGTTGTTTCATAATAACATTGTCAAGAAAAAAGAAAACATACTGTAAAATAAAAAGATTGTAAAGTGTATGGTGATCATGTCTTCTCATACTGTTTGTTTGTTTGCTTGTTTCAACATGTTTATTACTCCTTTCTCCTTTGAATGTCTTATGGCACAGCCTACAGTGGCTAAAGAAAGTAAGAAAGTAAGAAATTTCTGTCCATAGGAACTAAAGTATATTATCTTACAGCAATAAAATGTAGTGGCTATTTAAGCAGTAAGATGAACATCTCACAGCAGTAATGAATTTATAAATGAATTCATTCCAGCTCTTGATCGTTTTTGGAGTACGTAGGTATAGGAGTTGCTCTTTACAATATTTTTGTGACTAACAATATACTTTGGGAACTAAACTCTTTTTCATATCATTGAGCCTATGGTAAAATTGGTTTCATTGTACAGTGTTTCACTCATAGTTGCACTTCCCAGAAACCTATCAAGAACTCTGAGTAAGGACCAGCTGTATGGGGGATAATATATTATAATAGCTATTGGGCTGACAAGACTTTGGACAGAAAAGAAAAAAATTACTTCTTTTAGCTGAAAGAGGGGAAGAAAAGAGAAATAAAAGAAAGTAGGAAGAGAAGAAGAGTGAGGAACTGGAGAATTGAGACAGAAGAGATCAGGTGTTTGGGGGCATAACAGGTCTGGTTGGTCAGTCAATAGAAGCTGTCTTGTGACCAACTTCTTTGGACAGCACGCTGTATTGGGGGTGATCAATTAAAAAATTGGAAAAGGGGGTGACAAATGAATAAATTACTTCTCTTGATTTTTCTTATATCACCCTAATTCCAACACTGCCAGACACAGATAAGGGATCAATTTAGCATAAATTTACATTGTAAGTATGCCCTACACACATAAACACACACTTATTTTGGGGTTGGATTGAAAAAAGAAAGGAGTTTTTTTTAGACATAATAAGGAGTGAATGTTTGAATTTTCAGCCCCCTAGCTCCATCGGTGAGGCCTGTATGTATGATACATACAAAGGTTTCTTCAGTTTCCAAGTGATTCTGGCTGGCTATGTTGACAGTTTTGGTTGACACTTTTTTTACGGTATTCTTACTTAGAGTAACCTGTTAACTATAGATTAGGGCCAACTAGATACAATAGTAATGATAATAATAATAGATAAAGTAATCAATAACAAATCAATTATTGATTTTTGGGGGGAATAATACAATGTTTGGTGAGGAGGGTACAAATTAGGCTTAAAGCCTTATAGTAGTACCCACTAATATAATTTCATATACGGTATAATTTTTTACTCAATCGATTGTAGAAATATTTTATTTATAAAAAAAATAGATGTAAATAAACAAATATATTACAAAATGGAAAATGAATTTCAAATATATAATATTGATGATCCCCAATTTGAAAAAAAAATTCTGTATTCACAATTAGATTACAATATTCATTAGAACAGACCTTATCTTATGAGATTGTTTTTGTTCAATTTGATAATTTACTCATTATAATAAGTATTTATAAGGATTCTTTTGAAACTATTTCCACTTATATCTATTAAATCAATTTTTGGTTAAACTTTTCTGAAATCATTACAAGTTAGTATAGCTTTATTTTTTGTCAAGTTCCTTCCATATTTCATTAGCAGAGTTACACTATCACAAATCAAGACACAGCAACGTAGCGAATGTCATTAGAACATGGAAAATTGGTTATAAACAGGAAAGCATAGACCGTCAAAGGTGGTGATGTTAATGAATGCATTTACAATTAGGATATTGCCAAATTCAGTCAACAATGCGGAACGAGTTGAAGAGGGTTATCTTGTTAATTCCTGTAAGCATCTTGGGTAGCCATAGGACCATAACCAGTGATGGAAATAAGTTTTAAGAAGAAGGGGTACGCTAAGGTATGTGAGGCTGAAGCGGGAAAGGAAATGGGGATTAGATGCTATATCTGACCCATAGTACACTGAAAAGTAGAGGAACGCTGTCCCCTCATGTCCACCCAACCCCCATTTCCATCACTGCCTATAACCATTCAGTGGCTGTTTCAGTTGCAAGTAAGTTTTTTGTAGGGTGGAGTTGCCTGCCGAAGGTTCTTCTTGTACCTGGTCCTTCGAACCAGATATAGTGACTGTCAAGCTGTAGGCTTTTACTGTCAAAGTAACCTTCTCTTGGATGGCCTGCCTTACAGGTATAAATGGCTCCAACTGCCCGGTTATTCAATCATAGCTGGGGGGAGAAGTGGATTCATGACTTCTGCAAGGGAATTAGTGCAAAGTGAATGCAAACAGCTTAGGCTGAAACTCAAACTAGGTCTGCCAGTTCTGCTGCCCATGCTGGTAATCATCACACCACTTTGTACCTCTGAAGGTTACTTTAGCAATCGGTATTGTTCCACTAAAGTTGTTCACATAAGCTTGTGGATTCAACATAAGACACTCAGCATAGAGAGAAAATCAAAGTGTATAAAAAAAAGATTAGATTTTGAGAGGGGAGAAAAAAAAGCAATAAATAATTATACCTTTCAAAGAACTAAATATTCACCTATTTATAATGTTAAAAAGTGAATTTGTGTATAAAATAATTTTATCTGTCCTCCAGCCATTTTTTTAATTAGAAAGAATATCACCAGAGATTTGTTTCAAAATCACCCACTCCAATACTATAAACAGGCATTGGGAATTTGAGCAAACTTTGACTAGTTCCCGCTATGGTATTGATGCTTTATTATCATAACAATTTAAGTTGAATACCATCTGATCGTTAAAGAAGTACGAAGTCAATAGTATCCGACAATGAGACTTGACCTTGCATCTCATATACCAGATTATTTAACATGGATGCAAAATCAGTCATAAAAGCCTAACGGTTGGATAGGGCCTAAATCTATAGTTTTATGGTAACTCCTCTCTTTCAATCATTCACACCATATTATTTGTTTACAACCCAATAGTAGTAGTAGCAGCAGCAGCAATTGTCATGGGCTATTTCAATTCTGAAATGAAGTATTTACATAATTAATCAACTAGTTTTCTTACTGCTTTTTATCGCAATGCTGTAGGTCAACGCGCCTTCTCACTGTCAAAACAAGTAGCTTGAAGTTAGAATAAGAAGTAACAATAAGCTGCACAAAAACTCTTAAGCTCAGAATTCAAATAAATAACTTGAGAACATAAGCATATTTATGAAATGCAAGATACATGGATCATTGATGATTTCACAAGATGATCACACAGTAATCTTAATAGTGAAATTATTTACTAAGCTTGAAAATTAAGTTATACATCCCTGTTTGCTTTTAGCAGACCCTTTAGAATTTCCACTCAAGCTTTACATGATCTATTTGAAATAATCACCCAATTATATACTTGAGAAATAATGTTAAAAAGGAAGCTTTAGACTCAAACAGCAGCTGCGTTGTTCTCTAGCCTTGTTTGCACTGGTATTAGCGAGAGCCAATTTTAGATTTGTGTACCGTGACATTTCGGCCCAAAGAAGCTTAAAATTCCCAACCTGAACCAGAGATGGTGTTGGTGGAGGAGGGGATAGTCCTTGTAAACAAACATCACTAATTAAAACACTAATGGATTCTAGTGACACCCCTAGTTTTCTCATTTGCTTTCTAAGTACCCTTCTAAGCTTTTTATGAGAAACATTACAAGATTTACAAACCTGACAGAGCTAATGAATGTTTTTGGTGTTAATTTATTTGGACATTGACATTGATTACAGTATATACCAGACTATAAGATGAATAGTTTACAAGCGTATTTAGAGGACTACTGCTCACTGTAACACATCCAAGCTTCATGGCTGACCATATCAAGTTTCTGTTTTGAAAAAAAAAAAAAAAACATTCATTACATAAACGGCGATATACAGTATTTGTTTTATGAGATCATTTTGTACATTGCACCAAGATCATTCTATTTCTAAGCCTAATAGTTGTATATTACACAGGTGCTAGTGGTTGGTATTCATGCACAGATAAAAAAAGGATTATCAATGCTGATTTTCAAGGTAGGCAGCCCTCTCCCACTTGAAGGATTGGTGTAAGACAATCTCCCCCTCTATTCCCTCCATTTATCCTGATGCGAAAACTTTGTGAATAGCAAGGTCATTTTACTTCTTTAATCATGAATGGAAGATCATGTTTCTGATTTATGGACCGATAGGCGTTGTTGATGACCAGGAACTCAGTTTTTAAGCAAAAATTGAACAAAAGGCACTTGAAATAAAGAGAGAGAGAAAGAGAGAGAAGGAGAGAATGGAAGTGAAGTCCTGTATTCCTTGGGTAAATAACCTGAACAATACAATAAACCCAGCTTTCAAAAAAACAGGATTTTCATTAGGAGTGGAGACAAGAAAATGAAGAGAAACAGAAAGAGAAAAAAATGGAATAAAAAAACAAGGACAAAAAGTAAAGAGATAATACATGACAATAATAGAGCTGGGAGGGGGTACAATATTGCCATTTCGAACAGAAAGTATTGATAACAGGATTTACCCCAAAAATAAAATACACACAAAATCATACGATCAATTTGTTTCTCTCTCAATATTTACTAAGCTCAGCTTAATATGGCACAAGCCCAAATGAGGCAATTAGGAAGATTGTGTTACATCAAGTGGGGAGGGCCTATCTGGTGAGGAAAACTAGCATTTGAAATCCTGGTTTTTACTTTGGCTCAAACGCTGACCTCTGGCACAAGGCAAGTAGAGGAGTGATCTTGATGCAGTAAACCGAATGATCTCGGAAAACCAAGACTGAATGAAACGGTTCAAATAAACTGATCCCAAATATTTCTCTCACTTCATCTTGGTTACACACACATAGGATCGAGCTGCAAATGCTTGTCGTGAGAAATGCGGAAACAGGTCTTATGGGTCCTTGTCAAGGTTGATTATGATGGTGAGAACTTTTTTGCTGCCAATGCCTGGGCAGTATGTGAGAGTAATTTGCCCGTGTGCTCATTCACCCACTCACTTTTCTGTCAATGATTCAGGCATGCCATTTTTTTTTCTTCAAAGATATATGGTAATGGGATAGAGAAAAGTGGATTTATGCATTTCCAAAGGGCACTAGTGCAAAGTGCATATAAACAACCTCAGCCTAGTTTACTGATACTGTTATTTGTGTTAATAACTGTTAAACCACATCAAAACCTACAAACAGATTTTCCCTGACGATGACCACAGGTTGGCACTAGCAGGGATTAATAAAATCATTTTCATACTTAACTCTGTTTGTATGTCTTCCATATGTTCACCCTTATATTTATTTATACATATATCTTTCAATGCAACTCTTATGTATTAAGAAATGAATATATATGATCCAATAGAATTATAGATTGGGCTACATCATATGGAAACTTATTTGAAATGATTTACTGTCATTACACAGTTGATGTATCACACACCCTAGGCAATGAAAATAGAATAAACAATTAAAGAAAATAGGGCTGCAGCAGGAATTGAACCTGTCACCGATAGGGTAGCCAATTCAACGTAGTGATGCTTTTACCACTGAGCTAAACAGTTGCCAGGAATGCGAAGGCCCAACACTAGAGGGAATTTTTATTTTTCCAAAATTATTTCAATTTTTAACAAATTCATCATTTAAGTATGTAATACGCTCATGCAGAAAATATTCTTTTCATCTTTCCTTAATGACAAAAAAATCATGTAGAAAATAACACAGAGTTGGTTCTGGGAAGGTATTGGCTAACTGAACCCATCCATTGCCATTGTCTTCTGGTGAGCTGGTTTTGAATTTAGAATTACTCTTCACATTACACTAATTGTACCACCTGATAGATAGATACAGAGAGAGATAACATTTCCTTAGGTTTTAACTTTGCTTCATTTTTCCTTTCTATACAAAATATTTGCCCAAGAAATGGATGAATGACTTTCATTGGGATCATGGAAATTTCTATTGAAATGGTATCTGAGATTTGAAAAGATCAATGAAGATCAGAGACAGCCACACAACCTAAGTATTAGTCCTGTATCTTATGTACAAAAAAAAAATCATCTCATTCAAAATATTGGTAAATCAACAAAACTAAATTAGACAAAAGCATTCTCAGCACCATGCAGGTATCTTTGCACATTTTTGGATATTCAAAATGGCCACCATAAAATCAATTTTTATACTATTAGTTAAGTTTACCATATGTTCTGATGCAAAATTGTTATAGAATAGCAAAACTATACATTTTTTAGAATATTCAGATCATGAAGAATCAAAAAAATAATGTTGACTTTTGTATGGACAGCCGCATGACTGTCATTTAGGATTTTCAAAATGGCTGTCATAAAATACATAATTCACTATATCTTGGCTAGAAACCTAATAAAATAGGTCACTTACGTTTTCTCGATCAAGAAAACCTCAAATTATCAGATTGGCACAGACCTAATGTGATCAAGTAGTGGAGAAAGCTAGAGAAACTCCAGAGAAAACACACATGCATGAAAACCTAAATGACATTTTTCTACGGATGCAGAGATTTGCGGCTGACACATCAAAACCCCTGTTAAATCTAGACAAGCACAGATGATCGCCAAAAAAACTGGACAGGCGCTTGTCAGGGAGTGAATCTACCACAACCGGTGGATGAATCCACAACTGGAGAAAGAAATCTTCAAAGTAAAGAATCCATTTATGGATTGGATAACAGTAAAACCTGACAAAAATACAATCCAACACTACCAGAACAAGTCCTATTCCATGGAATTTGTGACAGTCAAAGCACTTAAATATAAAAAAATATGTAAAAATGCAAAAACCTGGAAGACCACCTTATAAAAGACCCAACAATGCCCAGCATCAACCTGTAAGTGCAGCAGTAATGTCAGCAAACACCAGTTGAGTACCTTGGAGGAAGCAGTTCTTAACGAGGGTCTCAACTTCATTACTAGCATTAATCTTATGACATAATCACTCCCATAGAGCATGTTGCCCGAAAGCTCCTTAGAAAACAGGCAATGAATTCCGTTGGAAAGTAAGACACATACTGGAAAAAAAAAAAAAGAAAGATTTCCAAAATCGAACATCAAACTATGCAGCAAACCACCACACATATATGGGTTCTCAAATGTCCACAAAGAGGTCATCTCTTTGGGACTCATTGTCAGTTGCTAGGGTTCTACATGCCACTCATTGAGATCCTTTTTGATGAAGATAATCAATCCACTAATAGGCAAATCCCCTTTTAATGTTTGAAAAAAAAAAAAAAAGAAAAAGATGCTCCAATCCTTTCCAACCAGATAGAGCGTTTTGACATGGTTAGCTTGTTCACTGAAGTCCTCAAGATGAAGACCTGTGAGGAGTTTAGGAGAAGCTAAAATTTGAATTTTCCCTAGAAGAAAGAACCAGCATCCTGATAGCCAGCCTAATGGAGATGCTGAATTTTCTTTATGAATACTATGTACTTCACATTAGAATCAGACTATATCTCCAGGAAGAAAGCATGGCCATGGGATTGCCATAATCCGAAGTACTGGCCAACATATATATGGAATACTTTAAGGAAAAGGCTTTATCCATGTCCCTGTTGAGACCCACTAGTTGGCTAAGGTATCTTTTGTCCCCATCAAGAGAACATATTACTACCCGACCAAGTGAGCTCTATGAGACCTTTGATCCAGTTCACAATGGAAAATGAAACAGATAATGCAATAGCCTTCCTGAATGTGCTAATCGCTCGCAGGAGGCAGGGAATAAGACTTCCATATACTGTAAACCAACTTTTACCAGACAGTACCAGAAATTCAACACCCAAATGGTGTGAAAAAAAGGAATCACCTGAGGCTCACAACACTGGGCCAAACATATATGCAGCAACCAGAGCACATATCAACAAGACCTCCACAGCAACAATTACCCCGCAAATGTCATACTAGCAAAAAGCAAGAAGGTAGAGGACTAAGACCAAAAACCCACCATGGTCTGCTTACCCTACATTGAAAGATTATCTGAAAGGATCAAAAAAGTCTGCAATCCTTACAACATTAGGACAGTTTTCAGGAGCACTTCTACTCTACGGAAACATCTGACCAAGACCAAACCCCCCATTAGATGTGAAATTGACCAAGGACTGCATATACAGCATCCCCACTGTTGTGGCTGCATATTTAAAAGACAAATTGTTTTTGATTAAGAATGTTTGGCAAGAATTCAACAATTAACAAAGAAATGGGCTAATCAGGCTAAATTATTCAAATGTTCCACAGTCATGTGTACTAATAAGAAACCTTTTCCTGAGTCCAACGATGACTCCTGTTTAAAAAAATGCTTATCACCCCAGAAAGCAAAATCAAAATGGGATACTAACTTTCCACTTAAGCTTCCATCACTATTTTGCCATGAATGAAATGCATTGTTATAAGTGCTGACAATGCCTCTTAGTTCTATCAGTACCTTTATGACGTGCTTATGCCATATACACTGTTTGAGCTGTCAGACCATAGATTTACAAGATAAATCAAGTGGAAATCTCAGGTAGATCTCTCTTTCAATTGGAACACTCAGAGAAATGCTGCAGGAATGTCAAGAGACTGACTGCAGTTCCCATGATATAGTTGAGGTAACTGCAAAAACCAGTCACAAGCATTCCCTACAGCAGGTAGGGAGTCTTTCTTAAACCTCACA
>OY735222.1:33614556-33784556 GCA_963457665.1 Thysanoteuthis rhombus
TCTCTCTCTCTCTATATATATATATATACGCATATAAACTGAGAGTATAATTAGGTTTATTAAAAACAGACATAAAACCTATGTTTAGAAGCTTTCTTTCCAATATTTATAAGATATTTATATATAATACTGGAATATATCCATCCAAAATGACAGGGTTATTTATGTATGGATCGGCACAAAGGAGCCTATAGCTATTTCATTAGTTAATTTATTTTTGATAATTCTAATATCCCAATTTCAAGTTTTTTTCAAAATCTCAAATCATCCCAAGTTGTTTTGATGTGTGATGATCAGACATGAAGTTCTAAGAGTTTTTATGACATTTTTTTTATTATGTCATAATAGAAAGGAAAATCGACCAATGAGATAATACCATTAGAGGACTAACAAACAATCAAATAAATTAACAGAAAAAATTGCATAGAAGCTCATTATATGGTTAGACTAATAAATTCCCGTGAAAAAATTCCGATTTGCAGGTTTTCTCACTATCTGAAAGCTTCTCGTAAGCCGAAATGGCATAAAACGAAAAAGATATTTCCATTAATTTATATTGGGAATTTTTTTGAGCATTCCCAAAGCCGAATGTTGAGGCGGATTTAAAGGAGAAAGTGGTTGTGGGAGGTACAGGGGACTGTGGTGTAGAAGAAAGACGAGGAGGGAGTGTGCTGCCTCTGTAATGGCTTGCAGCTAAACAAAAGCAGATCGCTACTTTAGTTTTCTGTCTTATTTTGAAAAATCAAAAGATCAGGGTATAGAGAATCTTTCAAAAACAGGGACCACCTGCATAACAATTGCATTAGATGATTTTTTTTTGCTTTTAGAAAAGAAAGTAAAAAAAAACTGCCAGAGTGGAAGAGTCTATTGTTTGAAATGGTGGGTGTGAGATTTTTTTTATCAGCAATCGTTATATCTGAGTGGAAGAGTCTACGGTCATGGACAGAGGTTAAAGAAAAAAAACACTGTATGTATTTCACTTTGAATCCTTTAAAGAATTATATATAAACCTATAAAAAAAGATCTGGATGGAAGAAAGGGTTTCATTTTGGCATTGTAGTTCCTCTGTAAAATGTTGGTTCCCGTTCTTTGTAGTTCTGCAGTGCTAAATACATGCATGTATTTTATTTCATTGATAATTAAAAGAATTGTTCTAATGTTTTGTTGTAATAAAGGACTTCTGTTCCCTTTTTAAAATCATTTTCCTTGTCATAAAGTGCCAAATTAATGCCAAAGTGTGGTTTGTTTTTCTCCTTGTGTTTATTTGATCACATATCCTGGACAAAAAGAAATATTGCAAGTCTGTTATTCTCAAGCCATAATCTTAAGGAATGTTATGAAAACCTTTTATTCTAACTTTTTTCCACTGTGCTCACTGAAGGAGTATCAAATATTATTATACCCTATGCAAAGATTTCGACGCTGTTAACATCACAACTGAATGTCTCTTTTTTTTCGGGGGGGGGGGGGGGGCATAAAATAGAGAAAACTGCATTGCTTATCATTCTAGTGAATCAATTCCTGCTTATTGAAAAGGAGAGTCCAATTCGTCCCATACACAGGGTGCAACATACCCTGACATAAGGGTAAGTTGGTCCCTCTGGCTTATAGCTGACCTAGTGACAAACTCTGAGTTTAGTTGAAATAGTTATGCCATTAATTGACATCACAAATTTAGGCAAGATATTGATGCACAGTTTAAACCTTGAATGGTTTCCTTTAGCCCAACTAAAATATTCCCCAGATTCCTTTGAGTACAAAAGGGGGCCAACAACCGCCATCTCTCCAATATCTAAATTTATATAAATTCATACATACTGATGTGTGTGTCTTGGTCCAAACAATAAAAATATTTACTAAGCTTTATATATGTTACAGTAAGATTTTGAAAAATCTCTGAACATTTCAATAATTTAATGAAATCTCTGGTTTCATAATCAGTGTTGTAGTGATTAACCATTTTGTGATGCTGACCATAACTACTGAAATGAGTTCAATCCTCACTAGCTGTCCCAGTGCAGTACCCTCGTATCAAACTAAGATGTATGTACACTGTAAATACTGAAGCAGAACATATTTGATATTCAATAAGTTTAGCTTTATATATATATATATATATGAATGATACAATGCAATATAATATAATACAATAATGATGTATGATAGGTTTTTTTTTTTTAGTGCTTGATACATTTAACTCTTAACATTAAGCTGACTTAGAGTAGAACTTGAAATATAATGGGGGGAAGATTCAATACACAAACATATTTATGTAGCAAATCATCACTTCATTATCATATATATATATATATATATATATATATATATATATATATATATATATATCATACCTGTCAGAAATGATGGAATTATTTATATAAGGAGCGTAGACCTATTTTATTTGGTGATTTAATTTCACAAATTCAAGTATTCTAATTTCAAGTTTTTTCAAGTCTCAATTTAACTAAAACAGTTTTAATATATGATCAGACATGAAGTCTTAACATAATTGTGATGTCATATAGGAATGTAAATCAACCAATGAGATGAGTGCAAGCAAACAAACAAATAAATAAACAGAAATTTTCCCATATAAGTTCATTATATGATTATATATATATATATAATATGTAATGACAATACTACAATAATTACAAGTTACATCAATTTATTTCAAAACAACTAGTTTCTTGCAAAAGGCTATAAGCAGCCCGCATTCATTGGGTGGAAATTATTTCTGTAACTATCGGACTGTCCACAGAGAGAATTTTCATTTTCCCTTCAATTTTGTGTTGAGATAATAAACTAAGTTATGAAGTCTAGATTTGAGACAATTTGCATTGTTTTTTTTAATGTTATCTTATTTTTGATTGCCATAGTTTGTGTGTCTGTGAGCATTGTTATGTGTTTATTAAGATGTTTCATGTCGTATGTTTCTCGTATATCTTGAAAATTAAATCAATTGTTATTTCGTAGATGAAATTCTTACATTATACTGGTATCCATTTTGTATTTTCCTAATTTTTTTCTCTTTTCATATATATATATATATACATATATATATATATATATATATATATATATATATATATACATATATATATATATACACACACACACACATTGAGCAGAATGTAAGGTACTAGTTTTGCATTATAGTTGCATTTTCAACAGAGCCCCAACCCCTCTTTAGAATATTTAAAAATGTTTCTTTTTTTACTCAAAACATTCGATCTAATTTTTATTTAGGAAAAAGTCCCACTTTAAACTCCTTAAAGAAGAAGTCCCTACACTTTAAACCCCTTGAAGAATTATATGTAAATATAAAATAAGATGTTTCTAATTTTTTCATAAATATTATTCCAAAAAGTTTTGTATTAAAACCTACCACCAGGTCCATTTAGTAGGCATGCTAAATTTTGTACAGCTGCACCCATGTAAAGCTACTTTTTATAACATGGCATACGAATACCTCTCATTCATATATATAAAATTATATAGATATATATACATATATTAAGATATAGACATATAATCCACCAGAAATAATTATAAATGCATTATATTATTTAGAAACACTTTTTGAAATAATCAATTATAACACAGTGATTAAATCATTTGGCCTAGTAGCGTAAATAGAATAAAAAATTGAAGAAAATGGGGCTGCTACAGGAATTGACCTTGCAATCAATCAGGTCGTAGCTTCAATGTAGCATTGCTCTTACCATTGAGAAGATTGAAAGTTGGTTTGATTTTTACAAAGTGCTCCATAATTCTGGACGTTTGCCAAAGTTTGGTTGAATCCACAGAAAGTACTGAAATAAACCTACACATTATGCACATAGAAAATCTGTTGGCTTGAAAACTAGCTGTGTTTGGTCCATAGTAAATCCACTACTTAAATTTTTGTGCCTGACTATGATTAGCTTAGAATACATTTATATTTGTTGGACCAAAATATAGATATATATATTTATGTACATAATTAAGAATAGTGTCATCCACAGACAGCTGTTCCATCAAATTATGACTCTTCAATGTGGCTATAGACTTGATATTCACTCCAGTGTTGTTAGGCGGGATTGATACCTTCGCTATTTTTTATGCATAATTCACCATCTACCAGAGTGCTCAATTCAGGAGTGTTGTATAATTGTTTTTTGCAGATGGGAGTCCTACCCAAGACAGCTCAACCCTAAAAGGGATATATATAGAGAGAGAGAGATAGAGAGATAGGTATAGATGAAGAGATAGAGAGAGATAGATGAAGAGATAGAGAGAGGTAAAGAGATAGAGAGAGAGAGAGAGATAAAGAGATAGAGAGATAAAGAGATAGAGAGAGATAGATGAGGAGATAGAGAGAGATGAGGAGATAGAGAGAGAGATAAAGAGATAGAGAGAGATAGATGAAGAGATAGATGAAGAGATTGAGAGAGATAGATGAAGAGATAGATAGAGATAGATGAAGAGATAGATAGAGAGAGAGATAGAGAGAGAATTCTGTGAAAGTTGGAATGACAAGAAACTGTTTGGTAATACCACCACATGGAGTGATAAGAGTTGGTAGTCCGATTCACAATGTGCATTTTCAAGAGACTGTGACACCACACAATCATTACCATGACACAAACAAATGGAATTTGTCCCCATGATGTCCTAAAAATGACAGGAGAATAAGAACATTATCAAGTCAGAAAAAGTACAGAACTATCTCATTAAATTGGTTCCCCGTGTTGTCATCAGAGTAAATCTCAGACTGAGACTGTAAATTGATTGAAGGGAACCTCTGTTGGGGGAAAATAACACAGCACACAGGAATCCTTTGTTTGCAGGCACGGGCTACCAGTTTACAAAATGAAGAATGCCAATAATTTCAGATTGGATAATGCAGAAATTCATCTTTGAAGCATAACACTAACTAAAGGAACAATTTAGCATAAACATACATTGTAAATTAACCCCCTCCACTCATTAAAAATGGCAATAATGCAAAGGGAACTTGTACAGCCTGGTGATTGATGAATTCATAACTCAAGTTACAAGAACATAAGTTAAATAGTTCCAACTAAATTTACATACAGTTCAACTCTTTGAATGATTATACAGAAAGTTTGAAGTTCAAAACTGATTTTTTCTGTTCCTGAAAAATGAAACTTGAGTTATCAATTATTGAGAAAATGGACAATATGGCCCATTGTGCAGTCATATACTACCTTCGTGTTAAGGGCTTATCACCTCGACACACTAAAAAAGGAGGTTCTTACTACAGCAAAACAGTCAAAAAGTGGGTAGCTGAATTTAATTCAAGCAAGGAAAGCCTGGAAGATAACCCTTGTCTAGGGGGACTTGTCACTGTCACTACATAGGAAACCATTGAAAAAAAATTCATGATATCATCAGCTTATCAAATAACAGAGCGTTACCCACCATTTGAAACAATGGATTCTTTTACTTGAACATGCTTTTAAAAAAACCTCAGAAAGGATTGATAGGACGTAAACTTTCATTTACATTATTGACAGCTTTGAAGTAGTGAATGATTGTCTTGAAGCAAGTAAAAGAACATGAAGAAACCGCTCAAATTCCATAGAAACACAGGCAGGCAATTTTACTAAATGCATTATGGCCTTCAGTTGCTTGGAAGGTTTTATTTGAGGGACTTGAAAAAAAAATCAAATTTTGTTAAGAGAAATTCACACTTGTTTATTTTTTGCAGACCTCTTAAGTGAGTCTAACAAATGCATCAATTCAATGACCAGTCAAAAGGACAACAGTGCAGTGCAAATATTTGAACTAATTAAATGATTTAATGTAGTATTTCTTTGGTAAATTTGATTTTATTGAATTACTCTGTGAACCATTTGTCTATAGCTGGTGTACCAAGATATTTATTAAACTTTGCCTAGTCTGGTATTGATGAGGTACCCATTGAGGATCCAGCTTATTAGCAATTGTGAGTGAGAGAACAAGCTTGCTGGCCATTACTCTCCAGCAGGCACTTACTATTTAAATATACACTGTATTTACCAGGTGTATTTCCCACCATAAAACATGGACCAATAATTTGACAAAGGATATTTAGGGAAAAACTGAAAAACCCACTATCTCCACAAACTTCATTGTCACTTCAATAGGGTTTTGATCAAAGATTGTAGGCTACAGGACATTTTCCTACTGAACTACTTGAGCAAAACATGCAACTAACCTCATAAATACTTATGTATTTGCACTTGGAGCTAACCTGCTTTTGCTGGCTAGTTCAGGATTTGTAGACAAGCTCACTAACTACAGCATTACCAAAGTGGTACAAGCCTATTATCATTACTGTTGATCACTCAGAATTCACGCCTAAACAAGGTTGTCGCTGATGCCATGTTTCATCAGTGTAAGGAGTAGCACCATGTGTACTCAGCAGTAAAGAACAACATTTTACGGGAGATGAATATGGTAGGTCACTAAGTGTCTGGAAAACTGACGAAGTAAGGCTATTGAATGATGAGCATCTGGCTATTGTTTTTTTTAAATTTTTTATTCCAACATTATTTTTCATAATCATATATATTTCACTCTGGTACCATAAGGGTACTAGTGTGTCAAACAAGATATATAGGTGTAATACTGATAACCTCTACACCAAGGCCTGCCCGATTCCAACCATCAGGTCAGAAGCCACAAGGTGAATTTTGGAGGAGCTTTTTTTCAAAGTGCACTTTACATAGTGGGAAATATGGTATATCTTTTTTTTATGGCTACATAAGTGTACACTCACAAAGTACACAGTACATTCTCAAAAAGGTAAAAATATCTTTTCAGTTCAACATATACTAGTGTCACTAGATAAGTAGATTTATATGGTTTTAGGACAAGGCAACACCTATGTACAGAACAGTAGAGTTCATATATTCATGAAAAAAAAAACAAACAAAAAACAGAGAGAAAAGAAAGATTAGAAAAAGAAAGAAAAAAAGTTGCTCTTGTTAAAGTTTCCACACCTGGGTTTCATGATTAAAGAACTAGAGGTTATTACTAGAAAAGCCACTCAGTATGTGATAAGTATGCAAGTAAATAAGTCTACCTCAAATGAATAATGAATGGAATGCCCGTTTCCTTTCTTCCTTGTGTTTTATGTTCTACATTTTTTTATTAAGTGGAGTAAGTAATGGCCATCCTTAAAAATAAGTTGAAGTCTGTCATGCATATATATATATATATATATATATATATATATAAAATACCAAGAAAGTTGACAATTCAAAAAAGAAAAGACTAGAGGCCGATTAGTACATCTCGAATTCATTATTGGTTATGATAGCTAACATTTCATCCAGAATCATAATGTCATAATGTGGTAGTGGTGGATTTAGAAGCTCTGAAGATGTCCAAACTTCGAACAGAATGTTAGCTACCAATATGGAATTTGAGATGTATCAATCAGCCTCAAGTCCTTTCTTATCCAAATCGTCATATGTAAAAACAAAGAAAATAACATAAACTGCATTGACGGATATTGGGAAGTAAGTAACTGAAGTGAACCAAAAATAGTTTTGAAAAAGTTTTCCAATGTTTAGTGTTTAAAGCTGTAAAACTTTCTAGACTATATATATATATATATTGTTTTTTTCAAATGTACACACATATTTATACACATATATTTTAAATGTACACACAAATACATATATATATATATATATATATATATATATATATATATATATATACACACATATATATATATATATATATATACACACACACATTTATAAATATACATATATATATACACACACATTTATAAATATATATATATATACACACACACATTTATAAATATATATATATATATACACACACACATTTATAAATATATATATATATATATATACACACACACATTTATATATATATATATATATATATATATACACACACACATTTATATATATATACACACACATTTATATATATATATACACACACACACATTTATATATATATATACACACACACATTTATATATATATATATATATATACACACACACACATACATTTATATATATATATATATACACACATTTATAAATATATATATACGTATATCACTATCTATACACACACACACACACATATATATATATATATATATGTATGTATATATTTGTATATATATAAATGTTTATGCACCCAGACATGTACTAATATCAAAAATGTATACGAGACATTTTTGTATTGATCTATGCATGTCTCAAGTACACAGGTTCATTGATTTGATTCCATGTAGCAAACATTAAAGATGAAAAAGATAAATGTGTGTGTGTGATTGAATACTCTTTCTATTTTGATGTTTACTAGATTATAAAACAGATACACACATTTTCAGCCTATAGGGTGCAACTGTTCAGGAGTCTATAAAACAAAATTACAAACATTCTTCATTTTTATTGTTTTAGATATATTCATGCACGTACACAGAGGGATGTTTGAATTCTTTTGCTCATGTAATTTTAGCCAGATGACATAAGTATACAAAAGTTTTTAATGTATGTTTCTGGAAGAAATTGATAAAAAAAATTCTAAAAAACCAATTAATTTCAAGTTGTTCACACATTTCAAGTGGGTCACTTCTGTGGGAAAGAAATATTCAGTTACAACAAATATTCATATCAACAAGACGGTGTCAGGGGTTGGGTACACATGTGTTAGTCAGACCCAATTCTGGCTCGTTGAAGCTTCATTCAGCTCACAACGCCTGGCATTTCCCAATGGTTACCTATCTAGGTACTGACCAGGCCAAATGTTGCTTAACTTTGGTGATCTTACGAGAACCAGTGTATTCAATGTGATTGGGCTGTAACCCCTTGGCCTTGAGGAGAGGTTCTTCAATCCTAGTCCTTGTGCTGAATGCTAGGCAGAGAGACATTGAGTACCCTTTCTAAAGTCTTTGGCATAACAGTGATGGATTGAACCATGGCCTACTGAACTGGAGATGAACGCTTTGCCTGGCTGATAAGTATGTATAGAGAAGCTAAAGCTGTCCATTTTGGGGGTGATAAATGCTATCAGCTCTTTCTGTAACTTCATGATATGACTGGTAGGATTTATAAAAAAAATACATCAGAACTTTCATTCCCTCAAATAATTATATATAATGACACAATCAATTCTGGTGTAATGATTTCACCATGAAAGAGCATTACTAATAAGGAAAAAAAAGATTGTCAATGGTCAGGAATTAAAGCAAACATTGCTGATAAAATAAAGCTACTATATGTAAAATTAAACAATTTTCAATAGTTATCTACATTTTTACTTTTGGTAGGCCAGTTCTTGAGATTTTTTTTGTTGGAGAGTTTTAAATGATCCAAGTTCTGCTTTTTAAACCAACTTATGTTCTAAAAGTTAGGTCATCTTGGCCTGCATGAGGGTTTCATGCGCACTAGGTGAGACTTGAAATTTGTGCCCAGGTTTTATGCATTCTGGGCAAGACTTGAAACTTGCACCTACAGTTGCTCAATTTCCTTTCAAATTTTCCTCCTGAAAGATTAACACTACACCCCTCTGAGGTTTGTACCCTAGGTGGCTGCCAAGTTTGATCTAATAGGTAGTGCCAGCCGCATTTGTGATAACTGACTCTCAGTGGAGTTCTTCAGTTTTCTGAAGAACTGACTTGTACATGCCAAACTCTTTGGAACTCTAGGCTAGGATTCTTGATACAATAATTCATTCCATCAGTGAATTTTCCAAACAACAGTTGGAAGGCATCTGGCACAAATTGGCAAAGTAAAGGAAATGTAGAAGTTGGTACCCACTAGGTTGACTGATGATTAGCAGTTTGCATGGTATGACAATTGCTAAATTTTGCTTGTTTATAAAAAAAGGAACCTTTTACAGTTGATGAAAAAAAGTGGCCCCTGTATGATAGATCGGTAATAAGGCTTTCTTCAGGTGGAAAAACCTGCTCCCAACTCAACCTTTCTAAAACCTTATCTTCATAAAAAGATTCAAACATTTTGGCCAGCAACAGTGAACAGAAAGGGGGCCTATTGTGCAACGGGATAATGCCTCAACCTTATACACAGAAAAAGGGTTCCTTGGACCAACGTGAAAAAGAAATTGTTAACCCTCAACCTGTCTCGAAGTAAATTTATTGAATATGATAAATATTACTTTGAGATAAACTAATAAATTTACATGTAACAAATCAGAGCAAGTTTTTCTATATAACCCACTTTTCAGTGTTCTTTACAAACAACTCAGCAAAAACTGATGCAGTTGAGCAACAAAGTCCTGCCCCACCCTCCCTATTCACTGGACATGTCCCCGACCGATTACCACTTTCTCCACGACTTAGATGCGTATATGTGCCAGCAAGTGTACACTGATGCAGACCAAGTCTAGAATTCCTTCAAGCAGTTGGTCAACTTCCACAACTCCAGTTTCTATCATGGTGGAAAAAACTCAAGGCTGGATTGTTAGCAACATTGTGTTGAGTCTAATGGTGTTTACTTTGACTAATGAAGTTGTTTTTGAGCTGAGATATGACGTTTTAAAGTTTGCGGTTCAAAATGGCCACTTATTTTGTTCCAACCAGATATATATATATATATATATATATGCACATAGGGTGTACGAAAATTAATGCCTGTCTTGCATTATGCGACTGTATTATGGCTGAGCATCATCTTGTTGATAATTTGGAAGATTATTGATTGGGATAATGAGGTGCTATCAAATGGTTGGTGAGATCACCTGACTTGACTCCTCTATATTTCTTTCTGTAGGGAGTTCTAAAGAACATGGAGTATGGTACAAAACAAGCCATCATGTTAGAACTGGAAACCAGGATAGAAGAGAAAGTTGCTACAATTGATATTGGACTTGTCAGACAGTGTGCAGACTAGTAGTTTGCTGACAGAATAAATATATCAAAATGGATGGCAGTCATATTGGAACTTATATGTAATGCATTGCATCAGTCTATGTTTATTAGATCTGGAGTTTATTAATTGCATTAATAAAATCATGCATTACTTTTGGGAAACTATATATATATATATATATATATATATATATATATATATACACATGTTCATGTTGTCTGCCACGAGTAAAGGAGCAGGAGGACTACATTCTCTATGAGTGGCAGCTTTTCCAAAATTTTAAAAACTTTTTAATTTCTTTGTGGGATAAAAGTCAAGTCTCATCACTTCTTATTAGTATTTTTGCACGACATCACATGGCCTTGAAAGAACACTCAACTAAACGTCATTCCAAGTCAAATTGAAGTCATATAATTCTTCAATACAAAGAGGTAAGGATCAGCAGCAAGATTTGAGAAACTGACCATCAACAATATGTTTTTAGATCATGATTGGCAATGACATGTGTTCCATCAATCCTAACCTGTCAACATTTTTTCGACCCTATAAACTACTATCACAGTTGCAGAGCAATCCTTTGCCTGGCCTAAACACATAAATTCGTGCCTTCATTCTACAACAGGTGAGGATAGATTTTCTGGGTTAACTTAGCTCTTCATTAAAAGACAGTTGGCTCATAAAATGAAGTAATGGATAACTTGGCATGAATGAAATTGTTTCATACATTTTCGATGAAGCTTCATTTTTTATTTCACATTTGAAATGTAAAATAAATAAATAACACAAGTTTTTATCATTACGTTTTGATTTCAAGTGCACTACTGATTTATGTGCCTGAAATGAAACTTTTTTAAAGATTGATTTCAAGTACAAAATAAAAACATTTAAAATTATTTGGTACATGTCCTGGCACATTTTAATGCGCTTACTCCCCCTTACTCTAGAACCTGGCTATACCCCTGTGTGTTGATAGCGCTGCTGCTCTCGACTTGCATAAATTTGTGCAAAGATAGCCAGAGGTGAGACTAAGTCAGAAAAAAAAAAAAAATTTAACCAAGAAAGTAATTTTCCTGTCCCATAAATGAATGAAATTAGACAAAGCACACAAATTTCTTTTCAGTAAAACCCAAATTTTAAAACAAAGATGCCATTTTTTTGTCATGTTATATGTGACTCATTCTCCATGTAACAACTCCTGTTACTAAGCAACAATAATAATAACAAAAAGAGACATGATTGTGAAAATTCCCCAGCAGACATTCTTTAGAATCCATTTTTCAGCCAAGGTAAGTAATTAATCAAAAGAATGGATCTTTAGGTAGAAAAGAAGAACATGAAATCTTTCACATGAGCTCATGAAGCACCTATTTCCCTCTTATATGAGTTGAAAAATAGCTTCATGACGAGCCCTATAATTGTCTGAAGTGATTTTAATTTGACATAAGATTTCAGTTTCCCCTTACCATTGACTAGCAAAAGTACCCAGCCTTGCCTGGGCTCATGAAAACTTGAAATAAATACAATCACTCGAGTTGACTGATAAGGGGAAGTACATTTATATCTGACTTGATCATTAATCTTGTATCAGTGATAATCACTTTTGAACAACTTTTCACTGTCCAAATTGAACAAAAATAGATTTTACATATTTTCCATAAAGTCTAAAAATATGAAAATTACAATAAATTTAGTATAAATGCAGGCACAACTTTCCACTAAATTAAAAAAGCTAACTCCTGGAATAAGCTCTGGCAGAAAGATCTAAAATAGAAAACTAATACAGACAGCAAACCATACCTAGCTCAGAGCCTTCAGCGTTCTTGCTCTGGACTAAGTCTGATTTTTCATATATAAAGACAAGACTGCGGATGTCCTAACTCACATGAGCCCATCTGCATTACACAGATGTGAAACTCATTTCTTAAATTCCTTTAAATTTGCTTAGAAGCATGCTTTAAAAACAAATGTTCATTATTGTTCTTAC
The DNA here is from genome assembly GCA_963457665.1 of Thysanoteuthis rhombus. Taxonomy (NCBI): domain Eukaryota; kingdom Metazoa; phylum Mollusca; class Cephalopoda; order Oegopsida; family Thysanoteuthidae; genus Thysanoteuthis; species Thysanoteuthis major. Next base: position 33,627,420 of record OY735222.1, read on the forward strand.
AATCAATCATTTTGAATTATCAATGTTTTCTCACATACAAGTTCCTTTTTATTTCTCAAATACTCTCTTTTGTTTATAATTAAATATGTATATTTTCATAGAAAAACACCTGTCATTGTATTTCTTCTACCGACAGTACTAAATATATATGCATACATTACCTTACAAACAACACTTCTTTTCAATGGTGACCCAAACAATTCAATTCTTACAAAGAAATATTTCTCAGGGAATTTATTGTACAAGGCCAACAAAAATGCTAAGAATTATACATTCATTCTAAATCAATAGACATAGAAATCATTATCTGTCTATATTATATAGGGATACTATTTTTTTTCACACACATATACATCTGTGTATTGTAGAGCATAGTAATGAAAACTTACTTGGAGATGGTAGAATTTACTTATAAAACTAACACTTGTCACCAATAAAATATATCAATATATGGTTGAATGTCATAGTAGAAAGCGCTACTATAGATATATTTGAAGATAGGGCTAGCATTGCAAAATATCTATCTACATCAGTCTGTTCATATCTCTATTTATTCATAGCATTTGGCTCCATCCTATCTATGTTCATACTCATTTTACAAATGTATGAACAGAAAAGCCATCTGAAAGCCTTTTCTTCAATCTTATAGGCTTCTTTAAGACAATTATCATTCAAAATAAAAATATATTCATGTAAAGTTTATTGCAGACTTTTGTCCTCATCTTGGCTCATTTTTTGAACGCAATGTTTCGCCATTGTACCCTACAACCGTCTTCAGGTGATGAATGTCCCTCTCATCGGTTGCATGGAAACGTTTACATTCCACTGTTTAATATCGGGTGTGGTTGATTTTTTGTGTCCACAGTTGTAAGCTATAATTGATGTCAAAAATCCGTGGTTGTCTGGAGTTGTAGCTTTTTTAGACAGACTGAAATACATTTATCTGATGGGTCAGTGACTGTAAGGGAAATGGGAGGGGGGTATATAAGGGTATGGCAAATACTAAATTCTTGATTTCCAGGTTTTTTGTATGTATACTAATGGAGACATTACTGTATACCTTGTTCCCACAACCCATTTCCATCACTAGTCAGATTCTTTGGGACTATTTATAGATATTACAAGGACAGGAAAGTAACTTTATTCTTAATGAAAAAAAAAAATATATAATAGACTTCTTCTAGGCTTGAATACGAAGTAACTTTTTCTCGTACGTAGTGACCCAAACAACCTGCATTTGGATATCAGTAGATTATCGCCCCAGATACCAGGCTTATCAGCATTGTTTTTTTTTTCCTATTGTTCTATGTGTATCAGCTTCTCCTTGACTCAGTACAATTCATGGATCTTCATGATAATTATCTGATATCTATATGCTTCTTACCACAGCAAAAACTGCACATTGCACTTTTAGAGAGATTTTTAATAGTATGATACCGTTGTTGCACTAACTAGGAGAATAAAGCTATTTCCAATCCAAAATGCAACTTAATAATAGTGTGGGGCCGGCGCACGTGCTTGCCCCGGTACAGTAGTCTGTTATAATGATCTGATTTCTCAAAGAAGATAACTCCCGGTGCATTAAATGCAAATTACAGAGTACTTATCTTTCTCTTATTCATCATTTGCAAAGGCCGAAGGCAGCCTTCAAGCGAGTGATGATTACAAAAAATCGATGGAAAAGATTTTTACAATCAACAGCTGTTATACCAATACTATCATTAATCGATGTTTCAATTGGAATCAAAATCCATCTTTCTTTTTCAATTCTTTTTAATTAAAGGGAATAATAGTTATTCACTAAGCATGGGATATGATTAAAGCTCATCGGAGCATCTTCTATTGTATTCAAAAAGATAGTTGGAAAACTAAGAAGCTTCGAAAGTATAATACGTTGATTATATAATACATTCAAGTAGCATGTGTATTTTGGTCATTAATCTGAAGTGATGATACTCAATTTAATAATAATAATCATAATAATAATAATAAATAAAGATTCTGCCCAGTAATGGTAAAAATAAAGATTTTAAAATGGAATTTGATGTTACACAAAACAATTAATCTCAGTATCACTCGTAAAAAGAGCGTAGCGAATGGTTATATAACGTGTGTTGTGATTAATTTGAATTGACTGAAGTAGCAAGCGATTTTAAAACAATAATAATCCGATCATTACGAGTGTTTAGAATATCGTATTCGGTTCGTTATGTATCCCAAGCAAAGGGGGATTTAACGAATACTATTTTCCCCCCCTTTTTTTTTTAAATCTAAGAACCATCCAAAATTATGATTTCTCCCTGCATGACATCCAAACATCAGTTGACCTTGTGAAAGATCAGTTATTGAAAAGCCTATCTCTGGCATCTGGCATTTGGTGAGATTTAGTATTATTAATTCAAAGGTGTGTGGGTAGCACTGATACATGCTTATTCCACAGAACTAAGAACCACAATTCAAGCATAGATAAGACGCAATTAAAAAAAATAGTCTGCTATTAAGTGCCAACATTACATTTATTTCGTCCTCTCGCATGTGGTTCTATATAGTGTTATTTATGCATTTAAGTAATTAAAGGAGGAGAATAGTAACTGATGATCACGTTAAAAGAACAATTAACAAAACAGGTTAGGAAGATAAGCATAACAAAAGCTATCTATTTAGATTACCATCGTATTTTGGAACAGGGCTTGGGAATAGGATGCTTTTACTACGTAAAGCAAGAATGACTGACAATATGATTTTTTGAACTTGTAAAAAAAATAGGAAGCATAAGTTTAACACAGACTAGAAGAAAAATTGAAATAAAAATTTAGGGGAAAGTTGTGATGGAGAAAAAAAATGATTAACGAACCCCAAAAGTAGGCTACTTTAGTTTAACTACAAAAAGTGAAATATCCGGATTTGTGTAAACAAAGAAGGGGAATTGTTTTGAAAAAATAATGTAGTTTGATGCAGTTATACTCACAGGTAGCTTTATGAATGAACAAGTATCCCGTTGCTATTGGCAACGTACCGCCTTCTTACTACGAAGAGTACTGGAGTAAGGACAACTTGCACTTTGACTTTATAAAATAAGGATAATAATAATAACGCTACAGGAAGTCAGATTACGGAATTCTAAAGGTTAAAAAAATGATTCAAAATATTTAAATTAAATAATATCGCCGATAAAGAATCAAACTGAAGGGAAAATAACCTAAAAAGGACGCGAAATTTCCTATCGAACCTTGAACGGGCCTAGGTCATCATTACATTTTTAAAGCACGTAAGCGTTTATTTTTCCGTGCGGGAAAAGAAGAAGAAAAATTTTAAAAAAAAATGAATTGTGTGTACAAATATTGGATCATAAAAATAAATAATAAAAATTATAAAGAGGAAAGAATTTAGTTAATCTTCCCTCTTTTTTAAACACTTGTTGTTGAGCGGTTTTACATAAGAAAAAAAAAAGAAAAGAAGCTTAGGCTTACTCTAAGGGTACGCCAAATGCTGAAGCTTTCATGAGAACCCTTTACGGGTGATTTACGATAATCTGACAAGACTTTTTTCCTGGCTCCTTTTTTATTGATTTATTGAACGTAATTTATACCTTAAATTAAAAAAACAAACACCCAGCAAACCTTACCCTTAAACTTTTTTTATTTTTATTAATGTGTTCAGACTGAAACAGACATTTTTAAAATTCACATCGACCTATCCAAAATTTAATCTAAAGCTAGGCAATTAACAACCAAATTGGTCATCCATAACACGGAAAGCGGTCCATGGAAGCTCTTTTTTTTCCGGTACCACCAAAATAGAGAAGCATTCATACGAAATGTTTATGTAATCAACACCGTCTCGTGTAACCGAATGGATCCAAACGTCGATGAGAGAAAACGAGAGCTACAGTTACAGCGAGTTGTAGGGGTGTCTGACGTGGTGCACAACCCCCCCAATCAGTGTCTATTTGGGCCAAGTCCCGGCATTCGGTTAAAAGGATAAAGTAACATTGACCACTTACCTACAAGCAGTTGACATTCCACATGGGGGAAGCGGACAAAAAAAATTCAGGAAGTGACGTCATGACTCTACAAAGTGACTCGAAATAAAACATTTTCATCGCTTATAAACGAAGCAAAATAAATAAACTCAACATTAGGAACTCTACAATAGGACTATTTCTTTTATTCTAAGAAAATATGTGACGCCCCCGCAGTTTAATTTGTAATGTTTTTTTGTTTTTTCCCCCCTACAGAAGACCCACAGTGACTGTGCTATGCTGATAGTTGTGCTTACTCCCGCTGGCAAGCACTAAATCTCGAGTGAAATAAAGATTCCTTTACTTAATAATTGCTGATCATCAATTTACAATGATCAGAACTTTCTTGCAAATTAATGTTGGTTTTCAAAGCGAAGAGTCATTCTCTATATAAAAATTTAACTTATTTGGAATTAAATGAAGATATTTTTGAATAGCTTACTTAAGGGAGGAGTGACTGTTTTGAGATTAGCTTATGAATGAAGAGCGAAAATTACTTCCTTCGAAGGTAGTTTTAACTTGAGCCCAGGGTAAGTTTCTTTCGCTCAATGTATTTTTTCTTCCTTTCTAAATTGCAATTTTCTTCAGTTTTAGGTTTTTGAAAAAATACATTTGCTTCATTAAAGAATAGACTAGATAAAATTGTTATTATAAATGTCTTTTCCCTCATTAAGCTACAATAAACAACTTTCCTATTTACCGAAAAAAAACTTTTAGCCTCAACAGTCGAAGTTTTACTACTTGGTTGTGAGAAGAAAGCTAATACTTTCGCTTCCATGCTTTAAAAAAATTATGAACCGCGATGAAAAAAACAAAACAAACTGACTTTGATTCGATTGACTGAACTTTTTGTAAACTTTTCCTTGTACCTCTCATTAAATATTATTCTTGTTAATTGTAAAATCATTTTTGATTGTTTACGTTGCCAAGTTCAAATTAAATAGCAATCAAGAAATGATAAACCATGTTAATTACGAGAAAAAAGATCGGTATAAGTCTGTTAAACGAAATAGAACTATTTGTTTTGAGGTAGTTGGTTAATTTTAATACCACCTGTTGTTTTTGTTGTGCATCAGAGATCATTTTAATGAGTGTAATAAACGACAGGTAAACTGAGAATAATCCTCACTTTAAGATTATGAAGATATGAAGTAAACTGAAGTTTCTGTTGTGGGTATTTTTGTTGCATATCAAATTCAAAAGAATCGAAGAAAGCTTTGAAATAGAGATATTGGTGAACTCCTAATTTAGCGTTCCAAAGTATCACATGTTCATTTAGTTTCTAATTAAACTTTTCCGAAATCTTGAAGGTGCTTTCTTATTTCAATTTCTCCTTTTATAAACATTAGAGCAGTGTATTTTTGCATTCATCTTGATGAAATAGAATAAACGACACAAATATACGTATGTCACCGAAATCATGTACGTGAAAAAATGTCTATGAAGTCAGTCTTATACCGATAGTTTTTACTTTTCAGTTCAACTATTTACACAACTGATGATTTGGAACGTTGAGATCGACTTAAAATCTATTCTCTTTTCAAGTTTCCGAAATTTCGGGTACTTGAAGCAATAACCTAAATTTATTAACCTGCTGTGTTAGCTCGTCAATTCAATTGGGTATCCTCATGAGGTGGAAAAGGACAGCGACCGGGTAGTCTAGTCAAGTTAGGTGACCTGACATACATAGACTTAACTCAAGTTTACACTTAGACCCTTCTTTCGTCTTACGAAAGTTTTAATAACGATAGCTCCCTCAACATTCAGCAAGTTACCGGCTAGATCATTGAAATTGGCCGGGTTTGACGATAGTGCGTACGTAAGAAACACAACAGCTGAGATTAATAATTACAAAAGGTATCGAAAGAATTCTTTTTAGAAAAAAAGAAATTCTGTGTCTCCATGTATGCAGATAAACTTGAACTAGAACATCTTGAGTTCCTCTCTCGGAGAAAGTAATCCTTGTCTCGTTAAAACGATTTTCTTAAGTTTTTTGATTTTATACTTAATTAATTTGTCGTATGTTTCAATACCCAGTCGAATCGGGTGGGTTGGTAGACTATTGACTTTATTTTATATATTTCATGAAGATTTTGAAGAAAAAACAACTTGAATTATCCAAGTGACCTGCCTGGTACGTAATATCGAAGCTAATGAAGAATGAAGGAGAAAATAAAATTAACTCCTTTGCTAGTATTTAAAATTAACGTTAACATGAACAGCTGTCTGTCCAAATCGTTGTTAAAATAACCTAAATCTTTGTTGTGCCTTGATTTGCAGTTTAAATCTTAAGCACAAGAAGTGAATATTACTTTATTTTTGTCTTTTCCAATTTTATTTTTCATTTACCTGAAGTGACATTTTATAGCTTCAAGCTTTACTTTTTTTCTTTTTTTTGTAACAGGCTGATTTTCCCTTAAAAAAAAGGAGTCGGGGGAAAAAACAGAACTGGGAGCAAAAGATAGTCACCCAAGGAAAGAGACGATGCTTATGAAGACTGTGATGTTGTTTCGAAGGAAATAGCAACACTAGGGACTAAAACGTTGTCTTCTTATTAGTCGGAGAAAGCTGGAGGCTAGAGAAAGAAAAAACGCGACTCATTTTTAAAATTTACCCCTCCTCGTCTAAAAACCGCCTCCGCCGTTCATAGTGTCTGTCACAGACCAAACCCAGGAAGAGAGAAAAAAAAAAGACCCTCCCTCTTGTTCACGAAGGGCAGGAACTACCACTTCTGCGTTTTCACCCTCCGTCACTCTAGTCTGTGATTATTCTCTCTTTGTTTGCACAACTTGGTCTGCCACCAGCAGTTGTGGTGCCGGCGAGGAAAGAGACGGGCATCGAAAAGCTCCATTCACCCAACCAACATCTTAATTTGAATGGTGTGGAACAGTTCAGGATTCTCCGACTGACCACAGGGAGTACCCCTCAACAATGAAGTTATATTTCCTTTTCATCTCGCAGTTTATCATATGGGGTGAGTATTTCTTTTTTATTTTTGATTTCCGTATCTCACATTTTTATTTTAAAATTGAAACATCTAAATAATTCTTGGAATATGCAATATGGTGTGTGTACTCATTTGCTTCCAGCTTCATTTTTTTGTCAAGTGAAAAAAAAAACCCTACACCTTGTAAATGTTTTAGCGCTGTTTTATTGTCAGATTTAATAGTTGTAAAATTGACTTGATTATGAAAATTTGAATGTTTTTTATTTTATTTTTTTTTAATGAATGACTATAGGGGTATACTGCTCAAAATCGCAACCCTTCTCTAAATCATGAAGGGAAACAAAGATTTAATCTTACTCAGAGCGCAAAAAAATAGGGGGTTAGTCCGGACAACTTTTTAATCGGCATTATTTCCTAGAGTACTAGCAAGGAAGAAAAATATATTTTTCTTCTTTTATCTGAAGAGAATGAATAATTAACGGTCTTATAGGGGATCTAATTCGGTACTTCGCACTGATTCCAAATGTTGATGAAGCTGGTCTTCGGTTTCGGGTTTGGGAAATATTCCATTCTTCTCATCGAGGAAAACTTCTCTTATCATCTATGAGCGATTTCGTTGTTCTTCAGGTTCAAATTATCACTGCTGCAATGAGGTAGGGCACTCTGTCAGTTACTACAATATAATTCTACTAGAAAGCTTAAACAAGTATCAAATCTAATTATTTTTTCAGATTCACTTATTTTTTCCGACTATAGCAACATATTTGAAAAAAATTACTATTATATAATTTCGAAACAATACACGAAAAATTGCATATATGGCTAAAATTAGCTAATGAAGTGATAACTTGTATTTTATTTTTTTCATCTTTTTAATCCTTTTTATTTTATTAGTTTTTTAGTGTTGCATTCCTGCAATTGACCAAGTACTTTCATGACTACGAACGTGTTAGGGATGCTGAACTAAAAGCAAGAGATCACCATCGTCTTCAAATCTTTTAAAGAATCGAAGAAGTGTCCTCCGTTATAATTTATTAATTTTTAATTGTCAACTTCGCTGCCCCCTCGTTCGTTTCTTTAACACTTTCTTGTTGCATCCATACCAAATATAGTTGAGGGCATTGCTTGGTTTCATGAAATCTCAGGAAAAATGCTTGTTCGAATTGATCATAAAAAAAGCCAAATCTGACGATAACAACTGCCACTCGAACAGTCTTTCTTTAGCACCATCGGAGCAGTGAGATGTAGATCTGAATGCCCCTTCCGTGGCCATTAGTTCAAGATCAGAGTTTTGTATCTGTTCTCCCCACGTCAACGAAACTGCATCAACTTCGTTTTTTTTTCTTTATCGATCACAAATGTCACAAATTGTATTGATTGCTTTCTCTAGTATATTTCCTAATAATTTACAAAAACAAAAGTTGTTGGTTGCAATCACTGAAAGAAACACGAGACATCGCATTCTGTTTCAGTTCTGAACGTTAATATTTTCATCATCAATACCCTTATTTCGTTTTATTTGTGCGCCGTTTTGAACATTGAGTGAGGGTGTGAAACTAATTTACAACCTGGGCCATCCTCCATACATTGATCCAAATACGATCATTGTTATGTAAGATCAGATACTACACATTGATCTTGAATTAAAAAGGCCACGGGAGGTGCATTCCGACCAGGACCCACTGCTAATGATAGTGCGTATGGCTACAACGGCTACATACTCTTCACTTGTGAATTAGTTTTATTGATCATTTAATTTTCATACCTTTTCATTCATTCGAATCTTTTGAGAGAAGAATTTATTTGTTAATCGATGATATTGTTAGGTTGTGTTGAATGAGTGCCAAATTTGACCTTTATCCGAATAATTAAATAAATCAACTCTTAGTTCTTTAAACTAGAAAAATCCAAGACCTTTTCTTTAAATATCACACTATAAAAATGACCTTTTAGATAACTTTTTGTTGCAGTTTTATCAAAGTAACTGAAACTGTGTTCCTAAAATCTGAGAATTAATTGTTAATGTGTGTGTGTGTCTGCCTGTCTATATTAATTAACATGATGTTTTATTGCTTGTGGAATGTCATTAGACATAGGATTGTTACGTTTTTACGGCCAGTGGTATATCCTGTCATTATAGGTGCCTCTTGAGTTAGTTTCCGTTGTTTATGGAATGGTAATAAAGAGTTGGACGTGTAAATTAGTGGTAGTTAAAGCCTGGGAATTTTTCCCATACTAGTAGCTTGTTTTGTTATATTATATGCTGCCAAGCTCTTAGTAGGCCATGTATTAACAATCAAGACGACGTAGGAGAAAAGAGCGAGAAAGTTTTTTGTTTGTTTGTTTTTTCCCTCTTATCTTTACTGTATTAACTTTTCTTTGTTCTCTGCTATAAATCGTTTGTTTTTACTGCATCAATTCAACATTTAAAGAAGGCTGTCTACCTCAAGACGTTGAGCAAGTGTCCTACGGGAAAAAAATGAGGTCCCCCATAAAATTTGACGTATAAGATAGCTTAAAAGTTGTTTTTTTTTTTTTTTTTTTTTTTTTTTTATACTGGCAGAAACTGTCCCATTTTCTCTACGCAATAAAGACAACGCCTCTTTAACTTTATAAAACCCCACGGTGATATCGATATGCCAGGAACGAAGCTTGATGGCCTGGTTTCTTTTTGAAATCGTTGAACCGTTTAACGAACGACTTGCCCTGCTGCCGTCGCCGCCCGTCATTCATGAATTGTTACAAACTCAAAAAGCATAAGATACTTTTCTGTGCAAAACGAAAACCGCAAACTCATTTTCATTATAATTGAAGAAAAGAAATGTAAACCAAGAGGAAAATTGATGATTATTAAGCTTAACTCAGTCTGGCTCAAGGTTTACAATAAATGGACACTCGTGAGGACCGAAACAGCCAATTTTTCTGGTTAAGGGTAGCGAAGCTTATTATCAATCGGTGCTGAGGTGCCCATAACAGTTTATGATGGCTCACGTAAACAGTGATCTTTCCCCCCCCCCCCACACTAATTGAGGTTTGGTTGAAGTTGAAATTTTTGTTGTCTGATCAATTTTATAGTTTTTTTGAAGCTGTCAAGTAAAAAAGTCTTCTGTCACGAGACGATATAACACTTACATTTTTTCACGAACAAAACTGCTTACCGATAATTTCGATGTTTTAATTAGGCTGATGACCGATAATGCCATGTAGTCGAAAATAAAATTAGAAGCTTGTACTTTTTCTTGATGCCCTGTTGAAAGTGTCCTCAATAGCAAACAGGTCTGTCTTTGATGCTCCACATTTAGAAAATTCGAATTGCATCAACGAAGTAAAAACGTTCTTGAGTAAATCTCTAGACAGCACTTCTGACGTCTCAGTATCACTTGTCTTATTACAATATAAAGAAAAGAAAAAAAAAAAAGCAACTAGAACTAGAGACTATTCCCAATTATTGGTGCCGTTCGGCATTAATCTCTTGCACTTACGAGGATTCAGTTAGTGCTGGATAGCTGTAAATTTTGTTTCACCACTCGAAGCATTTCCCGAAGATTCACTGAATGATCAAATTGAATGAAGTAGTCAGTAGATTGCAGTGATGCTGCTCTTATTTTTGATTTTCTAATCTTTTTTTATTTTTTTATTATTCGAACGATTTAAGATGAGTGTACTGATTCTAGGGAGGCCAGACGTCTGGCTTTTGAGCAATGTTCCTTCAGTCCGGCACGAGGTCGCTCCGGGCGTTGATTTGTTCCCGTCTTTTGGATCAGACTGAAAAACTTATCCAAATTACCTCCGATATTTTTAAAACAATGGGAAGTGAAAGTCTATGGCAACTACATAGACGTAATATAAAAATGTTAACGATTATTGACTTGATGTATTTTTATTACGCTGCCGTTGTTAACACTGCTGTTAAGCCGTAGTGTAGGGTCAAGTTGTCAACAGGCGGCAGAGGGTCAATCAGTCAGCAGAAATCCGATTGCTTTCAGAACAAAAAAAAAATTGGTTCGAAAGATTACAAAAATTACTATAAATCCGCCTTCATGTGTGTCATATTCGACAAATCAGCAGTTCTTTCAAGTATTTCATTTTACACAAAACTTAGATTTACAAACTATCATTAACAACCTGTCCTAGAAATCCAATCTGTACAAATCGTTTTCAGTTACCAATATCCTCCTTTTTTGAAATTTGGACCCGCTCGCCGTAATTACCTCTGTGGACTGTTGGGAGATCCTAGGCCAGGTTGTTCTCCTTGAAGTTTTGAGATGGGCACCGTAAATGACTGATTCAAACTTGGAAACATTATGTTCTATTTACATTGACTTATAATTTAGACCTATTGTCAGAGAAACCTACCTGTATCTTAGAGATGAGGATCACTATTTGGTAAACTTTGTACACTACAGATGTTTTTATTTTTAGAAGTGTTCTTTAGAATTCTATTTTAAATCAGATGGTACCCTAATTTACCTCACTAACAAAACAGTACGTAATCAGACCATGTGCTCTGATCGTGAATATGTAAAAATGAGTAGTTGGTCAGGAGAGAAATCCACCATGTTTGAAGAACCAGGCAGCATCTGGTTGACGTCAATTTCAACAGAAATGTGATTCAGATTTCACTAGAGTCCTGGTAGCCTGACTGTGGCCAGATTAATTTGACTGAAAAAGTAACCTGTATTCTTCAATTAACTCTAACCAAAATTCTGAATAAAACGAATCTAAAAGAAGAAAAAAATCAAATGTTTGAGTTGTATGTTAGCAGCCCTACCACCAGATGACTATCATAGGCCTAAAAGTATGATGAAGTAGTTTATCACGTTAGTATTCTAATAAGTAGTCAGTGAATTGATGTTTTGGAAAGTATTATATTTTACAAGTATCCTGTGCTTTATGAAAGTTTTCTGAAACAAAAGATCTTGAGCTGCCATATCTTTGAACTGTGTCTGTGAGCATCTGTGATTGATTCTGTGCATTAGAAAAGCCAAAAGCCTGTAAAAGCTTGTAAGGGTGTTACATTTAGTATAAAACTAGCTGAATTAGAAGGTTGATATGGCGGTTTCAGAAAGCTCAAAAAAATTTTGCATATAAACTAATTGTAATTATTTCTTTACTTAGTGGCATTTCTGCTTGAGCTCAATGGCAGAGTATGGAATTGTGAATACATAGCCTGAGGTTTGAATTTGGAATATGTTGGCAGCAGTTTTTCTCTCTTTTTTTTTTTTTTTTTTTTTAGTGTAAGAAAAATAGTTATTCTAGGAAAATGTCTGATGTAAAACTTCCACAGTATTGTTTATCAATTTGCTCTAGTTTAAAAGACATTGCAGAACCAGTGTTGTGGTGAGAAGAGACAGAGCTGTAAAAAACCAGTGTTTCAGTGGAAATCCACCCTTGTCCTACTTCTCAGATCTTCCCTTGCATTATCAGCTATCAGCAGGCCTACACCAAAACTGGGATGCATTCTTAAATATTCAAGTGGTAACCAGAGTTCAATGTCCACTCATGTCTCTCTTTTTTCTTTTTTTTTTCTTTTCTTCCTTTCTTCCTTTTTCCATTCATAATGATCATAATAGTAGTATTCTGGGATAAGGCCTTAGAGATGGCCTCTTGTACCAGGTTCTAATGGGTGACTGGTCAGTTGTGTACTGGACAACTGTACACTGGCACCTCTGTGTCCTGGTCATTTGTGTACAACTTCATGTAAAACCCACCTCATACTACGATAGGCAAATGAGGGATGACCGACATACCTACCTTTATAGCCATAATAAGCTTTCAGTTGCCATGCTATGATGATAATTAGGGAAGAGAAAGTAAAGGTGATTGATATTGCATGTCTCTCCCACTGCAATTCATTGGACGTTGAAGTTTTGATTTTTAAAAGTTCATGTTCGAATCACGCCAGGAAAAGCACAACTGTTCGGAAGCACGGTTGACATAGAAGACTTGTTTCGAAGTAAAACCTTTGAATATTTGGATAATATCTGTTTGAAAAAGCTTGCTCTGCATGGGAACCTATGCAGTATCTTCTGTTTGTATATCACCATTGTTTCATTGTGTTAAAGAGACTTTCTCTGATTTTATAGGAAAAGTTAGCAATCAGAAGTCTTGGTGAAATTGATTATAGCTTCCAAAGTCAAATATCTCACCCTTCCCACCCATTCGTCAGCAAACATTTTTCAATTACAAATGAGAAAGAACCTCAGCTAACCATGTGAGTCTTTTGGAAAATGAACCAACAAAAAATGTATATTCCCAAAAGCAATACAATGACCCACTTTCAAGAATTCACTGTTTATGCATCGCTATTGTGCAATGGTTAGCAAGTTAACCTAGCAGACCAATACTTTTGTAATGAGTTTGATTCTCACAGGGTGTGCCAAATGTTTTTTCTTTCCAGACTGAATTTAGCAAATATCTGTGCATGAGTTTCTGAGCCATTCTAATTGTCTAAAAATAGTGAATCTATCAATGCAGATGGAAGCCTTTAATGGACATGGTGATCTTTTCCTTCATATATCTAATTAAATATTTCAATATTTCTCTTGCTCAACTTTCTTCCCTAATTAGTGATTAACATCAAGATAACTAATGTTGGATTAGATTCATTGTGTTTGCTAGAGCTTCAGCTTGAAAAATCACATCAATAGCTGCTCTATGATAATTAGAACTCCTCTTGCAGATTTCCATTACAGTCACTACAATTCAAGTTTCTTAACGATTTAGGGAGTAATCAGTTCTGTGAATGTGTTTTTCATAGGTTTCATTAGCAATATTTGAAAACTATTAACTTAGTTCACTAGAAGATTCTCTCTTAGGCTTCAGAATCTCAACAAGGCCAAGAGGTTAGTTTGCAGTCAATGACATTGTAAAAGAAATTGGTTGCCTTTTAAATGAACGTAAATCAGGCATACAATTAGCTGTGGTTAATAATCTACAAAATTCAATTGCATTTCTAGAATCCATTTGTGCTTATACGTAAAGAATGTATGGTTTTGGTAGCTTTGAAAACTCTGCTTCAATGTATACCTAACTTTATTTCAACTACATTTATATTGATAGAGCATATTTATCGGAATAAAAATGTGCTGGTCTATAGTTTATGTACAATGTATTTCTAAGACTTCTGCACTGAAATGTATTGATGTGACACTTGAAATATGATGGTTGACAACTTGACAAATGAGTGTGCATAGATGCGGATTCTGTCCCATCGTTAGTACAATTTATATCCTGTTGAAGGAGGCAATTTATAAGGTTGTATAAGATATTATTGAATTCTTCTTTCTTGAAGCATGAATGATTGAAATGAAGATAGTTTTGTTGATACACTTATCCCATTCATCGTTTTTGGTTGTTCGAAGGAATTCGTAACCGGATACAAAATTTAATAAATGGATCACGTGTGAATGGAAAAAAATCGTTTTCATGAAGACCTTGAGACAAAAGTAAATATTGAATTCGTCAGTCAAGATTGTAGCAATTGCATATATACTATTATATATACTTGCATTTTAAATGAAAATCGGGTGGTCAAAAGGATTGGTATTATCTATGAAATTGTCAAGACTTATGGATTGTCTGTAAAAAAAGAAAAAATGAGATAATCTAAAATCTAAGCTTATTTTTAAGGCAGTCATAAAAAAAGCATCTTTAGTGTTGCTATGCAACCGTAGTGACGAAGAAACTTCCCACAAGCGCACTAATTTTGAAGGAAGAATTTGTAAGGAAAATTGAAAATTGATGTAAGCATGCATTCGACATATAGTATACTGGTTGCTTTTTGAGTAATGAACCCAGCTTCTATTTATGTTTCCAATTCGTGCCTGTGATTAAAGCTGTCAGTTGATTTTGTAGAAAAAGCAAAGAATTTGATTCTTTCTGCAAGTTTTTGTATTACCATCCATGAAACCTGTTGCATGTTCCTTAATGTTTCTTCCTAATTAGCAAATTAATTCACTGAAATCAATACATTAACAGAAGTGGCATGCCTACATTGTTGACAGATCTAATTTCTACTTTATTAGATATAAGCAATGAAGAATTGTTTTGGTGGTTGATCATAACCAAAGTTCATTAAAAGCTATTTAGCAAAGCTGTATCATTTAACCATATGATGAGTAATTTAACATTTTTTTTTTTTTCCTTGAAAAATCGACATTTCAATCACTCGATGGCAATTAATCTTAGTGTCAAGTCATTTCCTATTTATAGGATTTATATTAGAATCATTTGCAAATAAATGAAAGAAACCGCTACATAATTAGCATTTGATATACTTAGAGATATCGCTCTTGAGAAATTGGATGATTACAAGGTGAGTGTAAAGGAAGACATCCTACACTATTATAGGGTGAAGTGGACTGTAAATTATTTTATTCTCAAAATCATAGTATTTTAATGGTATTGCGCTTACAAAAATTTTGTTAGATGATATTTTTGTTGTTGCAGTAACACTGTAATGAACATAGAAAACGAATCATTGTAAAATTGAAGCCTTTCAAAAGGAAATGCTCAATGTCAAGTTTAATATTCATTCTGACACATCTTGTTGGTTAAACTTCACTAATTTTTTCCTTATAGGACTAAAGATGTCTGAAGCAAAGCGTGAATGTTAAATGTTTAAACTTGATTAAATAGAAAGTTGTTACAACCAGTTCTTTTCCAGATAATTCATTACCCATCATAGATTATTTTGGTTTAACAATCATCATCTTTTAAACTAATCTCTACTAAACAATAGAGACAAATTTCCTGGTAACGATCGAGTTGATGGCTGTGTATTAGGCTAATATTCGATGTAATGATGTCTAAGGCTGTTTTGTGTGGATGATGAAAATTCCCAAATCATCCTTTAGACTTGAAAAATAAATTAACTCTGAATACCAATGGGTAGTCAGAAGTGACTTTGTTGGATAACTTGACTTCTTGTAAGCGCACAAAACTCTTGGGATATCTTCCATTTTGTTTTGTTTTTTTCGGCAACGATAACATCATGCAGCCTTATGTCTGAGAACTTTGAATGAAATGTATTGAAGCGATAATTGAATCTTTCGTGTCTGAGTATCCTCCATTTCTGTATTTCAATATCCGGTTCGGTTACACAAAAAATGACGACAACGAGTTGGGAAAGAAAACTGATGGAAAGCAAGATGAGAATCTTTAAGATTTTGATGATGTTAAAAAAACATTCTGAAACTTGAGAAAAACTGGTAACATGTTAGTACTTGACACATGCGTTTTCAGGATCTTAAAGTTTAAAAGAATGTGACACTCCTAGAAATGGACACTTATTTATACGAGCGGTATATAATCTTTTACAAGAAAAAATAACTCTTTTCGTCGTTTCACTAAATCACCATTTAACATTTTGGACTTTTGAAAAAACCAAGTCTTGTGTTGTACATGTACTGTTTTAAAACTGGCATTCATGTTTTTCAAAAAATTCATTTTGAGGGGTTATAGAAAATATAAACAGTTCAATAATACTAGAAAATTGATTGTTTATATCTGGTACCAAAAAGTGTTGGACACTTCCTTGTATACTTTCTCCCAATAAAACAATATGATACAGTAGTCTTTCTTAACTTCAAAAACAATTTCTGCCATTTTCTCGAAGTATTTTCTCAAGAGTACAAAAAAATTGTAATGAAGAAACTGATACAGTTGGTATACGACATGACATAACCTGTATGTCCGTGGGGGGTGTCATGGTGGACTACTTTGTTCGAATTTTTCATTTTAGTATCTCAGAGGGTAAGGAAATATTGACAATGCCGATCTCTTCAAGTAAGCAATACGTATTCATTTTCTCATTAACAATTTGATTATTTCAAATCTCTCTAAATCCTATTTCTTTCCACTTCCTTAGCCGTCCTTTCTGCCTATTTCCCATAAAGGAAGAAGGGGGGGGGGACTCTGAACATTTCTGTTCAGCGAAATCCTTTCATCTTCCCTTCCCTTTCCTACCTTTCACTTTTTCTTGGGTGCTCCCGGTTCATGAGAGGAAACGAAAAAAATCGAAAAAGACCCCTTTCTCTTCACAGAAATATGGACCCTAAGCAACTTCCGGCTGACCTACTGGCTGGATTAATTCTGAACAGACCCTTGAGAAATTGGTGAGATGGTGGGAGGGATTTCTCACTTCGCGTTTAACTCTCCAACAGTTCGTTTGGGTGGTGTTTTTTTTTTTTCCTCTTACATTTTTCTCTATTTTTAATTATTTTTTTTTTCTTCTTATATTTTTATTTTTGTTGATTCTCTCGCCACCTTTTCCTTCTGCCTTACCATTGAGGATGTGACGTATAATGTAGGCGTTAGTAATAATAGCCACCAGTTTTCTGGGAATTTTGTTTTTCTTGAAAAATAATATGAAAATTGAAAATACCCATGAAACTATATTTTAAGGATATACTTCTATATCTCTCCACTTGCAGTGCACATTAAACCCTTTTTATTTACCTCTGCCAATAAAATAAGACGTATGCATATTACCCTGTGTTCGTCTGTTCACGCAATATCTCCGAGAAATTTCTCAAATTTCATTTGAATTTTGCGGAAGGATGGGCAATGTGCTACAAAAGGAATGATTATATTTGTAGGCGGATCCAGGCACAGTCACTTCCTCTACACATTCAGTTCTAAGTGAGTGGCATTGCCAGAGGCTTACACCCTGGACGCTCTATACTTCAGATAGCATTGTCTTGGCTTTTTTAAAATTTTCATTTTCATTTTATTTTTTTAAATTCGAAATTTTTATTTTATTGAAACCATGAAATTTCAAATCCTTCTTGAGTGGGTGCTGGTGTTAAGTACCTACCTTTCTTGGGAACATTGATTCTCAGTTATTGCCCTGGCCAATGAAGAGATTGAAGACTGTTCCAATGAAATTGCCCATGGTAATAGCCTATTGAGCTTTTTCAAGTATCAGGAAGTATTTACCAAGTTTTGCTTAGTTTGGCAGAGGGGTCTCAAGTTGCTGACAGTACTTACTATTCCTAAGTGGTCAACCATCTACTTTGGTGATCTGGTGAGAGCTGGTGCCTTCAGTGTGACTGTAAGCCTAATTATCATCCATTAGGACTAAATTTTTGCTTCATTTCATTATCATGTTAATCTATTTAATACAGATCCTGTTTCTTTGAGTTTGACTTAATCTCTTTTTATCATCTATAAAGATATGTGAACATACACTTAACTTTGAATAGTGTAAATGGGCTCTTGATAAAAAAAAGTCTTTTTGTCTGAATTTCTAAGATTCAAACTGCTGCCTTCCGCTTGATACTTATGGTCAGTGTTTCAGCTTTTGTCTTCTGGAATTCTTCAGTAATGTTTTTGGAATTTTGAACCAAACCTGTTATTCAATTCTGCTGTCCATACTAGTAGATATGTCAGTGTGAAGAGAGCACATGGAACTCATGACTGCCAGGTAAACTGTTTGCAATTGACCTATAGGCCATTGTCCTATTGGAAATCTGATATTGGAATTTCGGAGCCTTACACCAAATACTTGTTCTTTTCTGATCAAATTGCTTGGTCATCATGGGTGGGGAAAATAACTGAATTCTGAATTGGAGTTTTAAATTTCTTGTCTGGGCACCAGATGTGATCAATAGAAGATATTTGAAGGTAATGTAAAGAATAATTTCTGTAATGAGGGTTCTTTACTTGTATTAGGTTAAGTAACGAGAGGATTTATGCTATCTGGAATGAATGATATTTACTTTAGATTATCATAACCTGAAGAGAATGAAGTGCAATGAAGTATTTTGTTTTCTAAATACATATCAAACCAAAGAATAAAACAATGAATTGAATGGAAGCATTTTGAATATTTTATAATTTGTATCGAGACTTTACTTGAATTATTAAATGAAATAGCTTTTATTATTTGCACACATTTCTGTGGGTTTTCCTGATACATATCCTACAGGATTTCTTTCTTAGTATTTGGTTTGAATTAATTCTGATTATCATACAAGAGAGAGAGAAAAGGGGCAGCATTAGCCTGTTTGGAAAAGTGGTTTTCCCCAAAGATTTCAAGTGAACATGAACTACTTGAGCCAGAATTTAAATCTGATTCTCTATTTTCATTTTCCATGCTGTTAGTTGTGAGGCCAACTCAGCACTACCTTACATAATGCAATACTGTAAACATCAGCATATAGAACTTTGAATTTGTTGACTACATATCTGGTTTGCATGGAGATTTTTTCTTATAAGCTGAAAAGTTTACACTATTACATGTGTGTTCAGTCTTGTACCCCTTTATGTGATAACCTCTAGGTAAAACCTCTTTGATAAGGAAGGTTTCTTCAACCTTCATTGACCAGTTGAAAAGTAAGACATTGTCATGCGACCAAAAATAATTGGGGATATCATTTCTTGAGGATGGAATTTCAGACCAAGTGAAGTAACTTGTAACTACTATAAATCCCATCAAGTGTGGCCACTGGTTTGTGACAGCATGTGTATGAAATCTTATACAATACTATGGCATGTTAATCCTCAGACTTGTGGAACAAAGATGTTTTTCATCTTTGCCCTAGATCACCAGTAGGCTGAGTGAGACTAGTTTTGCCTTGTGTGATTATAATTCAAGAAAAGTCAGCTTAGGAGTTAATCTCATTTACCCTTGACCAAACATGAGATATTAGAAAAAGTGTCAATAGGTAAATTTGAAATAGCTTACCTGATTCTAAAAGATCTAATGCGTTTTCTCTTCTATTTAGATTTTCTTTTCTGTACTTTAGTTAGCATAGAGGCTCAAACTTGAGGTTAAAAAAAACAGTCTGCAATGAAGTAGGAACTGTTTTATTTACCAGTGTTGTACATGGTTATTTCTGTTGATGGTGTCCTGATGCATACTTCAGTAGATATAAAACATTATGTAAACCTAAAATATGTAAAGCTTTCATCCAATTTTTATGGTAACATTTACTCGTGATCACATTTATAGAACTTATGTAGATAAACACCGCTGGTATTAATAATGTGTGTGCTTATAAACATGAGATACACCACCTACCATTGAGCAAGGGTTAGCAAGTTGGTCTCTTATAGTATTGAGTGTAGTCAACACTAGCTGGGTACATGTCTACTGAAACCCACAGCAAGGATACAGTAAGCTTCATATTCTAGGATACTAGTCATAGCTCTGCCTGCTCTGATGATCCTCTGTTGAACTAAGCTAATATATGGAAATATCTTTGATACATTTATGCACAGATATTTGGTGTTTACATTATGATTTTGATGAGATTTTAGCGACTGATGAAGACAATTTTCCCCCTTGAAACGTTTACTTTGAATAACCTGGTATTTTCATCAATATGAGCATGATAATTTACATTGATTTAATTTTCAAGTAAAAATAGTTGAACTGACACCTACCATGAACAAAAGAAAAAGAAAATGCTTCGATTATTTTATAATACATTTCATAATTTGCATTAATATTTCCTGAAAGAAGAAAAAATACTTGTGACTCCTGTCACTTTCGCCTAAATCAACTCTGAGAAAACAAAGGGCTCACATTTGATGAATGAACCAAGTACATTGGTGATACAGTTCAAACTGATGGAGATTATTATGATTTTATTGGTAAAAGCATTTGTATTAATTTTTTTATAGTTCCATTAGATTTGCTTTTTAACATTTTCAAAAATGGAGCAAAATTTTAGTGATTTGGGTTCTGAGTTACTGTATTATTTGAAGCAGTTGCTGGAAAATGTTCTTGAAAGGGAATTAGTGAATCATTTTCGCAATATTTTGAACTACAATTTTCTTTTTTTCAAAGATGAGGAAGCTGCTATATCAAATTTGATGTCATTAAAATATGGGTAATTTTTTTTTTTTCAATCTACTTTATATGTATATAATATATATATTTGTGTACGCGTTTTTTATATTTTTAAAGCATGAAAGTAGGGCTCAACCATCAAAGGAAATAAAAGGCTGCCTCCCAACTTGTCTTTCAGAAATTTTCTCTGGTTCTTTTTCAACATGCAAAAGGAACTGATTGCTATACTTTATTTATGGATACACTCATTAGATAAACTTGCTGTATCTAGCATATTTTCTAATTTTCAGACATTTTATTTTTGAGAAACTTCAGTTTTTGAATTCATATTTATTCATGAATATCTGCCATAGGTTGGTATGTCTTTGATCAATTTTTCTTGGTGGATGTTCCTTGAATGTGGTTTCAACTGGGAATGAATACTCATAGGAGTCTTTCTTCACATTAAATGTTTGTGATCATTGGAAAATGCTCTAGAAATGTAGCCCTGGGTTAAAGTTGGCCTAGCCTAACGAATGCTTTTTGTTTGATTTAGAGTGATTTATCCTCATGGCTATGCTTTGTACCAAACTTGAACACTTCAGCGATGTTGAGTTTTGGTTCAACTAGCCAAAAGCCAACCTCACTTTCTAAGGATGGTTAGAAGTGGGTGCCCAATGTTTGCCTTGTCAGTAGGTCCATTGCACAACTTTCACCTTAAATGTACGCCTAGTTATCGTGCATGGAAGGCAAGCAAACAAACTAATTGTGGGTGGAGTTGAAGTACCTTGATCTGTGTATGTACTGGTATGTCATCTACTTGATAGTATCTTTTGTGTGGGCAAAGAATTTAAGTGTAAAGTTACTTAGTTAAAACTTGTTAAACGTGTTCAGTTTATGCAGGGGGGGGCGTTTTTTCTATTCTATTTTTATTTTATTTAATTAACCTTCCTCCACAAAATGGGGGTGGGGATAAAGCCTTTCCTCTCTAGTTTTGGAAATAGTTTGCTTCCCAAAGTAATGTGGGAAGATGCCAAAAAAGTAAAAAAAAAAAAAGAAAAAAAGACCTTGTTCAAAGTGGCAAGAAAGACAGACGTGTTCACAATAATATTTGAATTTCTTTGATGAAGCTTTGTCAGTTCTTATTTATTTTTTACCAGTATTGAATCAGTGTAGTACCATTAATGGACCAACCAAATAGCCAAGTGAGCTACAGATTCTGTGTGTGTCTGTGGATGGGTGCTCTTAGTCACTTTAAAAAAAAATTTTTTTTTTAATAGGTTAAAACCATGGAAATTTGCATTAATACACTTCTAGGCACTGCCATTTTTTTTTCTTTTTTAAAAATGTATTTTTGGGTCTCTATCTTCATTTTGGACCAACAATGTTTGAATTAGTATATTTGTATTTTTGACCTCAGTATAATGTAAAATATAGTTCTCTGTGTGAAGCTAGATATTATCTTTGTTGAACAGAACTTCGTGGTCCAAAGACTTTTGATCTCTCGGTAAAAAAAGTAACTTTACTAAATGAGCCACAACTTCTTGATCTTTGTAAGCACTATAAAGTCAGTATGTACAGATTAGTAATACACTGAGTAGCAAGAAATTCATTTCTTACTTTAGTGCCAATCTTTTTTAAGTTCTGCCCTAGTCAGATGCTAAACTAGAGTTTATTCACCCATATGCAAACTGGCTTGTAAGCTCAAAGTGGTACCTCTTCAGCAAGTTAGTTGGTGTCCCTTTTAAGCCCAATTAATTACTACTTGTGGAGAACTTCTATTCCACTTCTGACTCATGATTTGAACCAAGTGATGTGTTTTGTGAATAAGTGTCATTGAAAGCAACAGCGGATGTGACGTCTGCATCTGAAGACTGATTTTTTTTATTTTTTTATTTTCATTTATTTTTTTTTTTTATAAGCCATTTTCTGCTCTTTTCAAAGGTTTGTTTTCGTCATGAATCTGGAAGGATGTCTCCCAAAACCAACTTTTTTTTTTTTTTTTTTTTTTTTTGCAAGCAACACCAAATCAATGTTCAATGTATATTTTATAATTAATTTCCAACCACAAGCTTTCCCTAAAATCGACTTTATTTCAAATGAGAAAAGACTTCCGAATGCTTATAGATTATCTTTTGAATTCCTTGAAAACTTCAATCACAATCATCAAATGCTGTTGAGCCTCTTTTTGTGTCCTTCATGATGGCTCCAAGATTCTTAATAGAATTTAGGTCTGGTGAATTTCCTGACCACCGAGCAAAGCTTTTTAAAACTGTGCCTATTCAAAGATGGTGTACAGGATCTATTTCTTCAGTGAGTCAGCCATCAAACTCCGTAGAAAGAGGTAAATATTTGTTTTTGCACAACTTAGATGGTGTGCACAGATAAAGCATCTGTCCCTTGAGGGGTCCTCCCAGTGAAATATGATCAGCTGATGACTAGTCCTAGTTTCTTTTGCATGAATCAGCTTCGTGATCCTTGCAAGTCTCAAGTTTGGTCCAGACCAGGACTTATAACTACAAGATTTTATGACACACCCTCTTGACAGGATACAAGTCTGCCAAAAGGATACCTCCATCCTAATCATACAGCTGAGAGTGTACTAGATTAGCTGTTGAGTGTACAGGGAATCCTGTCCTGTTGGAGAGTTTTCCACACTCTTCGCTCATACCAGGAATTGAACCTGAGACCTTCTGCATATGTGGCAGACATACTGAACATTACACTATCCGAGTGTGCATATCTCTCATCTAAAATGTCAGAAAAATCCAAGACTGTTTCAGGTTCTATCATGAGTAGTATGCACAATCCAGCGCAAAGAAAGCTGGTTTTATTGTGAGGTACCCTTTAAAAACTATACATATTTACAATACATGTATTTCTTGATGCCTTTGATTGTCTAAATACATTTCAGGACTCTTCAAGCGAATTCTGTGTATTCTTCACAAAGCTAGGAGATAATTGATGTAAAGAAAATTGCAGATGTTGTCAGCATATTTTATTACCGTATTTAAAGCTAGTTTAAGGTAATTTGCGAAAACATGTAATTTTTCAAATATCCCCTTCGAGATTATATATATTTGGTATTTATGAGATTGGTATCAAAATACTGCTGTCGTTTTTACATCCTATGATAGCCGAGTTGCCATTCTAGTGTGTTTTGTTTCGAGGAACGTTTTTATTTCAAATAACATTCTCATAATGTCACTGCAGTTAGTTTTTTTTTTTTTTTTTTTTTTCCTTGAACAGAAACAAAATTCATTGCAGACTGTGACCTCTTGACCGTTCGTATTTTTAGCAACTATAACCTGTCACTGTTTTGAATAGTTTCACAAACTGATAATTATTTCCCCAGGTTGTGCCGTTTGGATGCTTCAAGGCTAAAGCACTGATTTCTTTTGCAATTAATACCCTCATAGCTTGGTGAACTACTAAGATTTAATCTGACAATTGGTGTAGGTATAGCTCAGGAAATAGACTTTGAGCTCATGTTATGTTTCACACGACAGGTTGATTAGTTTGTTACTGCAAATTCAATTAGTAAGAAAACTTTAGTTTTGAGCCCATAAGTACTCAAAATTATAATATCCTTATGTTGAATAAGACATGAGCTCGTATTTAATAAAGAGTTATCTTAGTGCACCTTAAAAAGTCAGTCTAGCTAAAAGAATTTTTTTTTTACTTTGTAAACCAAGGAAAATGTTTGATATTTATAAAATCTCTAGAACTTTTGAGGTGTTGCGTGGCATAATGATTAATATCAAGGAAAATGGAGTTAGTGAACGCATTTAAGATTCTGTTTGGGATTCTTGGTGTCCAGTTTGTACTTATACCCTTGAGAAAAGTAGGTTCCACTCCTCCCTCTAGCTATGGGTAAATAACAGGGCAGACTTGCCTTTTTGGCCTTGGTTGGTTGTCATTCTAGGAGGCTGATAACTCTGATTCCCCAACAACAGCTCCTAAAACAGGTCGGTTTCACTTCTTATAGGTCAGTCAAGCATTATTAATTCTAACAGCTTGTATCCCAGTACAATCTATTGCATATCATTTGGAGAGGAGATGGGCACCACCATGTAATTTCCATTGCCCTGTGAAATGCCAATAAGTATTCAGCATGGCATCCTGACGATGTATTTCATGGGTTGAACTGTACTGTAGAACTTGGTAAAGTATGTTTTCAATGCTGTAAAATAATCTTGCCTTGCCATTACTTCATGTAAGGTAGCAAAGGCAAGAATAAGCTTTGTGACAGATTTATATAAAAAAAGAAAGTCCTCACCCCATTCATACCCTGGGGTTGTAATTAAGAGCAGTGATGATTTTTTTACAATCTTTGGAAGAGGTCAGTTCTATATGTTTTTGGCTCCCTCCAATCCAAATGTACACTTCTCTTGTACACTTCTCTTTTCTAAGGTCTGTATTCTGGTTGGTCTGTTGCAAATTAAGTTGAGAAAGTTAATGAAGTAGGGATACAGAAAGGTAGGGAAAGATTGTTGCTAATTATTTCCTTGATATGGTGCCAAAGAATTTCTTAGGTATGGTATGCCCAATTACTTTCTGTCATTTTACACATTACTTCACTTGATATATATACTAGCATAGTACCAGTAAAAAATGATGAGGATTATTTAAGTATGCCTCAGCATTTCTGCTGAGGATCAGATTGTACCATGTATGCACTCATTGAAAAGTGTTACATGCCAAAAATATTTGTATGCTTATAAAAAGTTTTAAAAAGAAAAAGTTACCCATAACTCTCAATTTGAAAAGAAAATTTGTAATTTTTTTGTTTCCTCAGCCAGATGGAACCTTATTTCATAGAATCAATCAGTGATTCTTGAAAATTGTACGAATGATTTCTCAACAATGAATCTTTTAGTGTTCTAGTTGTTTTTCCAGTACATCGGATTATAAATCTGTCTGGAATTTTTTGTAAGAATGAATGTATTTTGTAAAGGTTAGTGAGCTCCTGTTCTTTTGCCCATCTGTTACCAGATGTCTCGTTGGCTTTGTCACTTACAAGATAACCCAGCTAGCTTAGTGTTACCATGAACAAATGTTACACACTAAGCAGAGTGATTCAGAATGTGTTATATCCTTGTTGGAAGGGATGGAAGCCATATGCTTTTGTCTTGGTCTCTCCTTATTTGTGGGTGGGCAGATTGGCAGAACCTTAAGGACATTTTTGCTCTATCCCCACCCATTCCAAACTTTTCTCTCTTTCTTCCTTTCAATTTCTAAGTACTTTTTTCTTGGCTATATTTCCTTGGCAAGTTGAACCTTTTTCTTGTCAGCCAATTTTACTACAGTGCTAGCACCCTTCACCAAAAACAATTTCATGCTTAAGTGTGTGAGTATGCAATTGGTCATTTATGTGTAAGACAACTGTATTACGTAATTGGCCACGACCAGTGGAGGAGGAGAGGAGAGGAATGAAAAGTTTGATGATACAAACTTTGGTAACTTATTTTCATGTTTTTAAATTGAAAAAAAATTCTACATGGAAGAGGATTTTAGTGATTGAAGTTGGCCTTTTGTTTTGTTTTTAACGAGTGAAAGTTGATCCCATGATTTGGTCTGTGAATTAAGGCCCAGGTAAAATCTCGTGTTAGCAAATGCTGAATCTCTAAAATAGTACTGGTTAGAAATGTGTAACAACAGAATCACATACTTTTATAAAAAGTGACTTTCGGTGGGGGGGGGGAGAACTAACTTCTATAAATATATACTTGCTCTATTATTTTATTTATTTATTTTTTTTTCTTAAATCACAAAACCTGGTTGACACACTCTTCGAGCAACTGACATAAAATCTCCCTACAGGACTTCAACATATATCCCATACTCCTAGAGCCTGTCTTTATGGATGATGCTCAACCACTTCAGCCACAGAAGTTTCGATAATTAAGTGGAGCACAAGTCAGTAGTCATTCTCCAACCCCGTTCCTCTCTGATTCTCTGTGTCATCTTTGTTTCACTACTGAGTAATGGTAGTCTTGATGTTACTCATAATGGTTGAGATGATTTAGAATTTTGTTCTGTGAAGTTTTCCTTCCTGTGTTTTCAAGTGACTGCTTGAGACACTTATATTTTCATTTTCTCTCCAAACAGTTCTAAATATTATTCACCATGTCATATCTGCTTGATTGTTTGTTAGAGGAAAAAAAAAAAAATACTCACACAGTTCAAAGCTATGGCAGGTTGATGCTGAGATGATGAGTGTAGTTCCTGGGGAAGGAGCTTGATGGCACCACTCACTCTCACTGCCTGGGGTGCATGCTGACTCTATAATGGCTCAATGCAGATGTGTGTTGAAATTATTGTGTTCATTCTGGAAGCCTTTGAAATATTCCCTATGATTAGGAAGTTCCCCCCCCCCCCTGCACAATTTCTAAATAATCAGAAGCGTTATTTTCTTTGAAAAAATTCTCAAGTGATGAAACTGAAAGAAAATAGGTACAGGTGTACCCTGATTAATATAGTTGATTTGTTCCAAAATTTTATGTATTGTTCAAAACTGCACTGTTCAAGTCTCATTATAATTTAATGTGTTTTTCCTCCCCACCCCCCTCCCCGCAGCTTACTTGATTACATTTATTTGTACAGCTAAATATCATTTAAAGCATTTATTTCTCATTCATTTGTTTTTAGCACAAAATTTGTTTCTATCACAAAATGTGGTTGTTTTTTTGTATTTAAAAAAAAAATTATTATTCAGTTAATTGAGTAAAATATCTAATTGTTTGTTCTGTTGTTGTGTGTGTGTTTTTTTTTTTTTTTTTTTTTTTTTTTCTGCTTTGATTCATAGAAATTAACCCTTTCAATCTCAATGTACTCGCTATCAAATAGAATTATATTTTTGAGCTCCTTTGATGAATGATTAAATTTCTTTCCTGAAAGATGAGAGCTTGCATTCCCACTACATGAATATTTTGTTACTGGTAATGCATTAATATAGTAATTTCATAATTTAAGATAAACAGATATCTGATGACACGTATAGAATTTTACAGATGAAAATGATATGTCCTATTATCTTTCAAATATCTATTGTGAATTTCAATTATCTTGCTGAGAACTCATTTCTGATATGTGCTATTAACTAATGGCTGTAGAATGATAGTCTGAATAGTTGTGATTTGAAAAGGAATTTTTTTTTCCTTTTTTTCATAAAAGGTATCAAATGCCTTACCGTGCTTTTCTTTTTTTTTTTTTTTTTTTTTTTTTCCCCAAAGGTGTATCATATATCAGCTGTCCGGAATAATTGGGAGATACAGCTATTTTTTTTTGTACATTAGAGAGATCTATCCTAAGGTATCAGAAAAGCCTAAGAGAATTGAAAAAGGTGTTTTACCTAGCATAAAACTGGCAGGTTATCTCTTGGATGCTCAAAAAATTTTCCTTTTCATAAATCGATGGTAATTGCTTCTTTTTTTTTTTTTTTTTTTTTTTTTGCCAGTTTGTCTTACAAAAGGTTTCGTAGGAATTATCTATTTTTGGATAGCATGGGAAATCTCTAAATCATAAGCAGAATAGAGATATTAGTTGGACAATCCGACTGTAGATGCCCACTCTAGTACGCCGCATTGGCATTGAGAAAATAAGATATGTGTGTCTGATTAATCAAGATGCTAATTTTTCCATGAATAACTGGTTCTAGTGCTGGAATTTTCTCAAATCCAACATAGGATAACCCACTAATGTTGGAAGACCCTTTTTGATAGACAAGGTGATTTGATAATGACGATAGCCTTAGAAGGTTGAAGAAAATCATCCTAATTGAGTGAGCTGTGCTTTGTGTGCTAATTGTAGTTGTAATTATCTTAATCGATGAGTTGTAACAATGGTAAACTTAGAAGGGTAGTAACTTGTATTTTCAAGGGCTTATGCCTATAGTCTAACAGTGCCCATCTTCCTTCCAAGTTTTGTTTTTATTTTTTGTTTTTCAGAAAAAGATTTAAGCTAACAAGACCCTGTCCTAAACCATTTTATACAATTACAGAAACACATTGGAATAGTCAAGTATAATGAATCTCTCTCACCTTTTTGCAGAATTGTTGTTTTACCAGTCTTCTAAACACATCCTAGCAAAAAAAAAAAAAAATGTGTCAATGGTCTAACACACCCATGATATCAGATGGTCTGACCTCTCCTTCCAACTGTCTAAAATGCCTAATTTGGTAAAAGATCAGAATTTGGAATTTCATTGGAATTTGTGTCCCTCTCACCCTTTTTTTAAATAGTGTAACCAGATGAAATTGTTTTTCACCCCTAGGAGGGAATGTATATAATGTGAGAGATAAACAAACTACCAGTCACCAAATATATCATGTGTGAAAAATGTTTGGAGATGTTAAAATGGTTGATCCTTGTGAATTTCCTTTGGATTTTATTGCTGGGAATTTCTGCCCCCCTGTCTTTTCTTGGTTTTTGCTAACTAGTTCATCAGAGATATATTTTTGCTTATCAACAAGACTCCTAAAGGATAATTGGGATCTGGGCATGCAAAATACCGAGCCCCTTTGATTTGCACAGTTTCAAGTTGCTCTTTTGCAAGATGTTGCACTCATTAGTTTTCTTTATATGTGCCTGCTGTCAACAACCATCTCTGCATGGTAAGAGGGATAATGAAATTTTTGACCATTTTGCAAACACCACCCAATTCATCTGACTTGCTCCCCAAGGAGTAAATCTGTGTGTAGTAATATCAGTAGAGGGCAATGTCTGTAGGAATAAAGAGAGCTAGGTATCTGAGACATTAAATATGGGAAATAGGAACCATTAGAAGAATGACTTTTTTTACGTTTATATTATCAGCCACATTTTGTAATAGAAAAATTTGCCAACAGTCAGGAAACAAAATACTGCACCCTTATTACTGCCTCCTTATTGACACTCCTAATATCACAATTATAATTAAGATCTTATGATCGAAACCTATTTTGATAGCTTGTATTCGTTGACATGATTGAATAAGTGGTGCGGAATTAATAACCTTTCGCTGGATGTGGGCAATTTATATATAACCATGAATAAACAAATAATTCCTCGATTGAAATACCTTCTTTGTTTAATGAAGCCTGTGTCAAACAGCACTGGCTTTTTGATTTGTGCTTGAATTATATGGCAGGGATCACAGAAATTCTAGTTCAACCTTCATTTGTTGATTAAACGAGCTATTATGTGGTATAGCTTTGATAATCTTTCTTTTCTAATGAGGAACTCCTGAAAGAATAGATGAGAAAAAAGTTATGATCTGCTGATTTCTCTCTCACTCTCTTGATGACTAACAAATTTCAAGCACGATTTTAGAATTGAGAATTTTTAAAAGATCTCTAAAGGATTGTCAGCATTAGAAAGTTTGTATGTGTTCATTGGCGTGTTAACATTGGAAAGCAAGAAGTGAGCTTAGTAGTTTTATTTATGCCAGAGGTGGTTGGATTTTTAATATGTTCATCAAGTTCAATAGTTAAACAATAAACCTGAAGTATCATCAACCAAAAATTATGAGCCACCATCACTTCATCTTTGTACAGTCAACATGAAGAGAGTAACTCCCCATCACATAAAAAATGAAACCTGATTGAAGCCCTCAATTACTGATTAGTCTGTTTCTCTATTTCCATTCGGTGAATTCTTGTTGTTCCTACTGTGCTACTTCAGCTGGATGGACATTTCTCCAGCCATTTTGAAAAGAATATGACATTTGATGACTCCACTACCCATAATTTGAAACCAGATGAATAACAATGCAATACAAATAACACAATAGCAGCATTGATGTTATTGACAAATGAGACTACATGAAATTATTTGATGAATACCTCATTCATCAAAAGACTGAAGAATTCACTGTATTTTTGATAAAAGCCGCAAAGATAAGACTAGTTTGAGAATCATACATCATAATACTTGATATCAGAATTTCAACAATCCCATTCTTTTAGGTTGAAACTTCAATTGGAGTTCTTTAAAGTAACTATTTTACAGGTAGAGAGCCCTCTTGATGTCGAGGTTTTTAATTTTGGAAAATAATGCTAGAATTGGCTCAAGCATACTGTCATCACTTTGATGCCTAATCCCACCAACTTTACATTTTAATTATACTCTGCCTACCATTGTATGTATGACCTACCATTGCCTACCATTGAATTGTATGAGTGAGTGCGTGTGCATTTCAATAAGATATAATAAAGTGAAGGAAAGAGGCCTACATCTTCCTCCCTCACCTTTAGATTGCTCTTTTGTTGGGGAGGATGTTTAAAATTGCTGTACATTAGGATCCACAGATAACATGTTCCCGGCCTCTGTGATTTGAGGATTCATTTGCTGGTTTACAATAAACTAGTGTGACCGTAATCTCAACTTACTTTTTAGAATAGTTCATTGAATCCTTGATATTGCGAATTTTGGCTTCATCAAACACGTGAATTTATCAGAACTGACTTCAGATTTA
Organism: Thysanoteuthis rhombus; assembly: GCA_963457665.1. NCBI lineage: Eukaryota > Metazoa > Mollusca > Cephalopoda > Oegopsida > Thysanoteuthidae > Thysanoteuthis > Thysanoteuthis major. The sequence goes on from OY735222.1 coordinate 33,658,624, forward strand.
CCAAACGAAGTACAGTGAATGTGGCAACCATGCGGATCACAACAGACTTTTGTACTTTCCAATTTCATGGTTTGCGACGAATATGAAAAAAAAAATCATTCAAGAATTTATGTGGCGTGACAGATTTGGTAGCAAAGCTATCGAAAATTCATTTTTTCGTATGAGTGAACTCTATCATCCTCAACTTTATTACTGAAATAATTGAATTAATTCAATTCCCAAGTATTTCCAAATTTTCTCAACTTTCCCAAAATTATCATGGCTTACAATTAAACATCCCCCCCCCCCAGATTGCTTCAGGCTGGTAGAATGTTCAGTCAACAAAACTTGAGGGAGAGAATGTTCACAGGCCACTCTGTTGGGGTGTTGAAGTGGTGCAGGCAGGAATGAAAATAGAATCAAAAAATGAACTGTCAAGTCGTATATCTTGCCTAGTATGCATGAAGCCCTATACTATTTATCCTGATGTCCAACTTGACAAGAAGATCTTGAGATATATTTACTGAGCTTGGCTGTATGAGAGGACATGGAAGTAGAAAGATTGACACAATTGAATACAACATTCTGATAAGGAGAGCCTGCCTGCATGTAAAAATCAGGATTCAAGATGGTGGCTTCAGACACTAACCCCTGGTAACAAGTACATAACTATCTAACCAAGCACACCTGTAGAAGCATGATACATAAAATGAGCCTGATTCTCCTTAAATTTTTTTTTCTTCTTGAATGTTAAGGGGGGAAGCGAATTTCACTTAGAAATTATTCAGCTGAATCCAGTGAAAGGTTTGCAAAAATATTCCTTTACTACCTGTTCATTCAAAAAACGAAACATTCTCCCTGCCTTATTTATTTCAGTGATTAGTATTTACTGAAGCATTCCATAATCTTGTCCTCTCAATGAAAAGCTCCTTGTTTGAAATCATTCGGGTGTTGTGACCTCATTGTTGTGAACTGTGAGGTATGTCTAAGAAAATTTTTGAAGGTTTTTGAAATGTCAAGTCAGCAGCTCCTCTCTTCTTCTTACTTTCTAAATTGATATCTTTGTTTGCTCCATATATATTTTATTCCGGTAGGGTTCTTCATATGAAAAGTGAATGTTTTTTCTTGATATTGAATTTGAAAAAACAAAAACAAAACACCATTCTTTAAAACTGTTTTGACTTTTTGTTATTTCAATTTTCATCATTTGAAAGAAATGAAAATATATATTTGGTGCTTGATCCCTGTAGTCTCTTATAAAACAACCCTGGGGTGGTGGGGTATATAATAAAACCTATGTAAAAGATTTAGTGATTGACTCACTATTTTATCCTAATTTTCTAGACAGGTAGGAAAATATGAAACTAACAACAACCTGTGTATACATCTCCGTTTTCTCTTTATTATCAAGTAACTACATTAGTGAATTTGTATTGTCATGAAAGCCAATTTTTTGCCACAAATATCTAAGTAACAGTTTGGTAGGTGTGCCCTATTTATTTTTTATTTTTTTCCCTTGCATACTACCATGATCTCCCCCCCCCCTACAGCTATCCAAAAGTACAGCACTCCTATGAATCATTGTGTAAGCTGAAATGTTGTAGAGCCAATTACTATTAGTAATTGGCTCTACAACATTGGCCTTAATGTATGGGGACATTTTTTGAGCGTTCCCAGTCCCACAAAATGAATTTGCATGGGATATTTGTTGCAATGATTGCAGAAAAGTATGATTTTTAATTTGGAAGAGGCACTTGATCTTATTATGGCCGGTTTTCAGGATGTCTGGAGTGCCTACAAAGAAATGTATCATAGAAAAATGCGTGATATTAAGCAGTTTAGTATATACTGTTGTATTTCAAGCCTTCTATATGAGTCACTGCAGAACTTCGATATTGAAGGAGACAGACAAAGCGGGCTATTTTGAGGATCTGAGAATGCTTGAAAGCTTGACCCATATGAATTGTCTCTTCACTTAATGCCATTTTGAATAGCATTGGAAACATTTACTAATGCAAGTCTTTTGTAAAAGTAAAGTGGTGTAAAGTGAACTTTCTAAAAGCAGAGATAGGGAGATACTTGTATTCACAGAGGAGGAAAGAAGAGAGGCTATGGATACTGATTAAAGGAAAGAGAAAATATTATCCCCAAGCGCGTTTTCAGAATAACTCTTCATCTTTTGATGATATCTAATTTTTATTGTACTCATTCTGCTTCTCCCCCAATTCCCGAGCAAATGGTTTTTCTCTTTTTTCACACTACATTAAGATAAAGTATCAGAACTTGCCGAAACAAATTTTGTCATTTATTCACAGCTCCGTAAATGACTTGCACCTAGACCAACACTCATTAAGAGTGGGCTATTACTGATTCTTCTGTGAGGTGGAAAGTGGACAACATCTACTCTCTCTCGGCATACTTATTATTTCCTAGCAGAACTTAAATATGCACTGATCAATTTTTATAAAATCATTATTTTGATTCACAAATTAAATGAACTATAAAAATTTTGGCAACTGCCTACTTCTCATACATATACATATATATATATACACACTTCTGGTATTTGCTGTGTTACTACAGCTTCAATCATTTGGGTGTAAGAGTTTCTACATTTTTGTTTTCAAGAAAAATCCTACATGTGGTATATCGGGTTTTATAAACATCCAGTATAATGTACAGAATGTTGGCAGCGGAGAGATTAAAACAAATGATTAGACCTGATAATCTGGTTCGGCTTTTGTGCTATGTAAATTCCATTATTTCTGGGATTTTTTTTTTGTTTTTTTTCACAGTGGCAAAAAGTGATAGAATTTAGTGTATTCAACAGTTATCCCTTAATGTTTATGGGTTTCTATTCACGGTTCAATCTTGAATAATTTAACATGAATTTACGATGGAGGGTTGCGGCGTACCACAAAAACCTGCATCATAGAAAATACGCTGTGCAGCTTAAACAATAAGTAATAAAAAATTTGAAATTGTAAATGCATTGTAATAATATTCAATTTCACAAATTCTCATTAATCTTGATATTTTTCTTGATTTTGATTGCAACTTTTCTGGGTAAAATTTTAAAAAAGATACAAAATGATGAAGTAAATAGTAGCATAAAAGTCCTACGAAAATTATGGTTTTCATTGATTTTTTTTTTTTAATCTTTTGACACATTGAACTCAGATATCTCCTGTAAAAGTTTTAATTTTGGTTTTAGCTGATAGGAAATAGCTTAAAGTTGATCTTTGAAAAAATACTTATCCTTTCTCACAGATGATTTCTAAACACATTTATGCTGTTTTTACAATTTTGATTGAAAATAATACATTGATTCTACCATAATTGATGGATCTGTCATCGGAAGAAATGAAGTCAAATTTTTAAAATGTGAATTTTTTTACCATATGATTCACTGTGTTATTTGTACATTTACGTTTTAGGAATGGTGAAGTGTTTGCTTATTGTTTAAGGTACAAGATTTATGTGTTTTGAGGACTGAAACCATGGGGGGGGGGGCTCAGCAAAATTATTTGCAGATTTTCATATTTGCGACCACCCCTGGTACCCCTAATCCTTGTAAATATTGAGGGATAACTGTATATAGATAAAGGTGGATCGATAAATCCATACTCTGACATAATTATTAGCTGAATTTTGACTGCATGATATTTGATCTGTGTGATTAATCTACACCACTGAATTTTTGTGTAAAATAAGTTTTTTTTTTATCATAAGGCTTCAAACTTATTGATGTACGCATATATATATGATGGATTTGCTGCACGAATATATATGATGAAATAATGGATTTGCTAAAGAAACACATTCATGTTTCAGGCCGGAATGTCTTGCACTCTGATATATATATTATATATATATATATGTTGTGAGAGGAAAAGAATTCGTAAGCCATTTCTTTTCAAACAGGATCTTTCTTTTTGATAAGCTCTTAACTTGGCCCTAAGCCTCTTGCTTCTCCTATCCCCCAAATGGTCATTGCCAACCCCGACCCAGAGTAGAGTCTATATTTTGTTTGTTCCAGATTCTATCTTATCCTCTGTCATGTCATGTCTCTCCTGAACTTCAAATGTCTAAACAAAAATGTCAATAGTTGATTTTAACCACTTGTAGTTCTTATTTTAATCTTGTATCAAAATCTTTCTTAGAATGCTTAGTTGATTGATAACTATAAACCAAATGTCATTTTCTATCTATTTGTGAGAGAATTAAAGTACCAGATCCCATTCATAGTCTCCAACTCAAATTCCCTATGTTAGTGAAGGAGAGAAATGAAAAAGGTTCTTGTAATAGCTTTTGGAATTTATCAATCAATAGAGGCTTTGATATGGACTAGCATTCCTAGGGATATTATGAATCAACACCACCGATATATGCTGTTGGGAAAAGGATTGATCAATGAATAAGTTACTTCTGCCTTTTGTTGGGATGAAATCATTAAAAAAGTTTGATTCCCGGGCACAAACTGGTGGCTAATACAGCATATTTACATTGCATAGGTTACTCATCACAGTAGATTGACCATTCAGCTACTCTTCTGATCTACAATTGTATATCAGTGTTAGGGCAATGCTTAAAAAGAACAGTATTTGGACAGCTCTTGGAGAGATGATTCATGACTTTTTCTGAAAACATTTGTGAGAAAATATTTTAACTGAAGTTCTTGGTTCACCAGATTCTGTTTTCTGGGTTGTTAACCATTAAACTGGCATGCCCTTCCAGAAAATGCTATTCCCACTCTTCATACTGTGATATGTGGATGGGGCACATAATTGCTTTTACAGGTTCCTATCAAAAACGTCCTTACAATTTTGAAAGCTTCAATAACTAAGGAGTATGATTTCTTCAATTTTTCTTCTCTGAGAAATTTGGAAATGAGTATTACATAACTTTCACTGAGGTACAAATTGCGTAAAATCCAAAATGACAAAAATCGACTAGATTTTTCTTGAAGCTGTTGACTTTAAAAATCTTGAAATTTTGAAATAATAAGTTCTTTTGTAGTTTAATATTATAAGTATTTTTTTATCACTCTGTAGGAGAGAGTATGGAAATGTATTGTATATTTTTTGACTTGAGTACAATGCCAGGATGACTCTGCTAGTTTCTTATAAATGCTAAGCAAAAATTTGTTGTTCTTATTTCCAACTTCCTCCTCACAAAAAAGCTGATGGTCTGCGTTTATATTTATGGATAAGGGAAGAGCAAGGGAGTTTTTACAGCTTTGACTGAGATATTCAACTTGTGGTTTTCTCATTTGATCTGAATGGATTAAACTATAACTTGGAAACTATGGATGCCGTGCCTGTTAAATAAGTTTGATCAGTTCAGTGAGTTTGTTTTTTGTTGTTGTTTTTTTTTTCTTTTTTTTTTTTCTTGCTGTTTCACAAAAATCTTTCAGGCAAGGTGTAGCACCTGTTACCCTCATTTTGGTATGGTAGTACAAAAAAGAGGAATGGTAGGAAATGAAGCCTTCTACTGAGGTCTGAAATGGTAGAAGCATTGAACTGAATTGCAGACAGTCTGTCTTTATCAGTCAATTTTCTCTGTTCGTGTATTATGTAAACACATACAGGTTGTTCTAAAAATGTACATTCACTTTCTGTTAATTGTGGACTTCATTTAAATATTCTGGTACCAGTTCATTACAAATTTCTATTGTTTAAATAATAGCTAATTATCCATTTCTAAGGCTAATTTTTACTTCGAAAAGAATGACTGTTTGCTACCCTGTGTATGACTGAATGTCTATGTGCATTACATTTGGTTTCAAGTATTTTTTTTTCAGAAGGAAAAAGAAAAAAGATCTTTATTACCAAGTGTAATATTTAACACATATTCTTTCCCAATATTCCCACCAGACTTGACAACCTGTAATGAGGACTGCTCTTTGATGGGCAGACTCTAGGGTTTCTGACCTCTTGTCAAAGAAGGTCTTCCAAGTTTTGACTTGTTTATCCAATGTCTATATCACTGGTTGCCAAGTAAGCAGATGGGAAATGTTATCATTTTGACAATGGGGTTGGGATCGTGTGAGCTGAAGAGTAACATTGTCCCTAGAGTTGGAAGAGAAACCTTCGTATCCCTTAAGTCCTTACAGTGTTCAGCTGTCTGTCCTGTGCATTTCTCTGACTTGTACTCTGAACTGAAAGGAAATAACTGTTGTGAATTTAATGCTACCAATGCCCCCCTCCCCCATTTACTTCTACTAGTTCAATATCATTTGTGGATTAGGAAGCGACCGTTCAAATGGACTACAAAAATTGTGCATGAATTTTGTCTGATATTACTATGGATGCATTTGAATGTCCTTCAACTTTTTGAAGTTTTTTTTTTTTTTTTATATAGAGGGGCAACTGGATGAGATATTTTTATGTTGAATTTGGGATTCAAATGTTACTTTTGAGGTTTCATTCCTCTAAATCAATGATTGTCAGAGTATTTTGACTTTTAATGCTAGAAAAAAAAATGATGCAAATTTTACTAGAAATGGAAAACAATGGTGAACCTCAGGAGATGCTATAGAAATTGGTTATTTCTGAACCCTGTGCCATGATCACCCCTGGTTCAAAAAGAAATGAAGATAAATGAAAATTTGACTACAAAAAAAATTGATTTTAATTCTTGACTTCAAAAATTGCTTCATAGCCTTGGCCACGGTCTATAATTTTCTGAAAGCTCCTTTATGAGCATGTCATTTGTTATTCAGATTTTTAAAGATTCAAAATATTGAAAACTTTTTTGAAATGATAAATTCCTTTTAAAAGAGGAAGGAAACATAGAAAATGTTCATTTACTGAAAAATTGACTCATTGTGACTCAGACACAATGATTTAACCCAAGCTTATAGATTTAAAAAACAATTTTTTTGAAAAAGCAAGTTCTGAATAATGTGCTTCTATAAAACTTGAAAAAAAGTTTTCCTAACTTCTACAGGTCTACATTTGAATATTAGTTGAATATGTAAACAAAGGTAAATATAAAAAAGACAAAATTTGAATAATGACATTGACTTTGGAAAAACAGGATAAATATAGCCAATTTTAGTCTGCCATTTGTATTTTATTGTTATTGAAAGTAGGCCAAGAATGTGTGTTTTCCTGTTTCTTTTGTCAATGGTAATTTTAAAAAAAAATCTTTTTAAAAAATATATATAAATATATATGATTTTTTTTTTCTCCCCCATTTTATCAGTGGCAATTCCAGTTAACTTGTTCAGGCATGTCTGTGAGTACAGGTGAGGCTTGAACAAATACAACCAATGACAGATTTATGTCTAAGCTGCAGACTGGGAGCAAGGTTTTTTTTATGAGAGCTCACAATGTACAAGTAGAATGCACAGTTCATTTATTATTGCTAGGACTCTGAAATTGTTATCTGAAAAACAAAATCATAAGACTTGAGAATTTCCTGAATGGACGTACACTATTTCCATGATTGTGAATATATCTTAATACGTGTATCCCATACTCCTGTTGACAATTTTTCTTGTTGTTAACTAAACAATATAGTTTCCTCACAAGAGAAAGGAAAAAATCCAGAAAGAGGTGTTTTACATGGAAATATCCATCAATGTGATACTGAATATAAGTGCTTGCTGGAAGGCTGGATTGTAAGCCTAAAAAATACAGTAATATATACTGAGCAAGCAGTTTTCCTTTTCTGAGTAGAGAAAAAAGTTGCAAAGTTATAGGTGGTAAACTCTTTGTCTTCAAAATGTCTGTAAATTCGAAGATTCTTTTGGATATATATATTTCTTTAAATTGTCCTAGGGTGCCCATTAAAAAAGGAAAATGTTGACTCGTACAATTTCAACAATAAAATTCAGTGAGAAATCAAATTAGCGATGTGAATATTTTTATGTTACTCTGAACTTGACTCCCAATGCCAGTAGTTTGTGTGTGTGTGGATATTCTCTTTATTTTTGGTTGTGTTTCTAGTGTTTATTTGTATGCTCATTTCAGTATGAAAAGAAAAGAAAAATTTATTCCTAACAAGGTCAAAAGTCTCTGCTCATCTTGGCCTCTCTTTTCAAACACCTATTTTTCCTGCACTTGTGGTTTCAAAGGTTGCCTGATTAACACCTTCAATGCCAATATTGTCTTTTTGCTGAAATGCATAGGCCAAGAATAGAAAAATGGGAATTCCTTAGAGACTGAGTAGCATTGATGGAAAGCAGGTATTAGTCTTGGCGGTATGCAGTGAACAAAATGAAAACAAGGAGTGATTTTCAAAGTGGGGATGTTACATGATTTTAGTTTTGGAGCTTGCTGCAGCAAATATCCTTTGCACTGAATGTGTTAATCATATTTTGCGGATTTTCAAGTGATACTACGAATGTCACAACTTGAACATTCAGTTGCTGAACTTTGCTGTTTTGTTTTTGTGTATTTGTTTTTTTGTTTTTTTTTTTTCCTTTGTTGTCTCAAATAGTTCAACCTGTAGAACTTGTGTATGAATTTTATTCTTTTGTTCTTGTTGATAAATTAACCTTGGAGAACATTCTCACTAAAGTATGATTTATTTTCCAATTCTTTATTCTAAAGGTGTGAGATAGACATGGGCAACCTTTTTGATCTAGTGGGCCATGTGTGACATTTTTCATACTTAATCCTCCTAGACATGTTGATAAATTATACTAGTATTTTAGTATTAATGTATAACAAACAAAATGAGAATTTCTGTCTGAATTTTCTAGATCATGGATTATCATTGTTACATATATATATATATATTTTTTCTTTGACTGTTGTCCTCATTTTTGTTCATTTCTTGAACACAACTGTGGACTACCAAAAATGTTGCTGCTGGCCGAATCTGGCCTGTGGGTGCCTGTATGTGACGTTAGATATTTGATGTCAACATATGGGCCTTTTCTGATGAAATTGAAGGGGTATATGTATTATCCTGTGTCTTTCTGTCCACCTGATATATCTAAAAGTTCTCAATGAATTTCAGTTGAATGAGCTTGGAAGAAACGATTGAATTTTGTTGCGGATCAGGGAATCTTTTTTGAGTTTGAGTTGATGCGTGGCGTTAACGGAGATGTGCATTCTCTGGGGTACTCTCTAGTTTATTTTCCCCCTATTGACAAAAGAGAGGTGCATGAAAATCTTTAAATTCAGAATTTTCACACCTTTCCCAACAACATTATTCTCAAAATCTTTTTCTATTTTATAAATCTGCTGCAAATGACTTGTTACATGCCCAATTTTTTTTCCAAGAAAACCTCATAGTATTTGAAGATTATGAAAAGCTGCCTATGACCATTATATAGAAATCAGTTTTGTATATCACTTTTTTCTTTTCTTTTTTCCAACTGGAGCCTTGGTTTATTTTTACTGTAGTGTGCATCTCTTTCACTCTTTGAGCCCGAATCCTATTTAATGCAGCCTCGCAAATTGTGCTATCCACAAATTATAATGAAATTCTGCTATCTAAATGTTTATTTTCTTTGTTTACTTATGGATTTGAAACCAAATCTAAAAACTAACTAGACAAACTTAGATATAGATTTTAGTTTGAAATGTTTCCACTCTTTGAGAATTAAGATAAGTTTCTCAGATCAAATACTAATTATTAAAAAACGTTACAGCTTTGACAAAAAACACTCATTATCAGATATCTGATCAAAGTTGATGATATTAGCATATAAAGATTGTCTGTCTGTAGACTTCAATTTGATGACCCACTCATCCCCTGATGTAGTGTGTATGTCTGGGACTCATGGGTAATATCTTCAGTTCTGAGGAACATATTTTGTTATCTGCTGTCAGGTAGGTGGGGTTGATCTAGATCAACCCAGCACTTACAGAATAAAAAAATTAGATATAAGCACTAAAAATGCATCACACTGGGGCAGTGCCTATTTGGTGTAAATATCAGCAGAAATGTGAGTCAGTTTTACTCTGGTCCTATGGAGTTATCTTGACATTCCCCCCCCCCGTTTCATACTTCAGTTAATTACTCAGCAACCATTGGCCTAGGAATTGTTCTGTTCTCCAAGTCCATGCATTTCAACAGTGTTGCGTTATCAAATATTCTGCTATGATGTACTGGTTTGGGATATTATGTTGTCAAATCCACAAACATATCTGATCATTATAATATAGATTTCAGTTGCCAATATACTTGTACATTTCAGTTTCTGTATACTTCATTTGAGTCTTACTTTATTTGACATCAGTAAGAATTGTAGTTTTTGATGAAACCACTACTTAATTTGGAAGCAGTTTCTAGTGTAATTTCCACTTTCTATCTACGTATAATTATATAACTGTATATGTATTATTCTTCCAATGCACTGTATAGAAAGAATATGAATTTTGAATAAAAATGATATTATTCTAATGTGGAAAATCAAAAGGAAACCAACAGGTATGAGCTGAGAATGTAATGTCAATTTTCAATTTTTTTTTTTTCTAACCCTACTAGATTTATTTTTTTAATTAATTTTTTTTTTAAAGAATTTTTTTCCAATGTTTGAATTGAATTCAACAAAAAAAAATTGTCATTCTGTATTCAGAGAAAAAACTAAATATTTTGATCCATAACAGCAGTTGGTGAGACAGAGACGAGAGATGCTACCCAAAAGTTGTTCATCTATTAAGTTACTGAACATTGAGTGTTTCGATGTTCATTACATATGTATCTCAGAAACCAGTCCACTGAAAATTGAACTGATTCAAGTTTCCTGAAGTCTGAGTGAGGGTGCAGTGTGTATATAGGATTTTTTTTTCTCCTAATCCTCCCTCCTTTCCTCTTACAAATTAAGTTGACCTTAGATATACAAAAAGAAATTTGTTCTTGTTTTTTGGGGGGTGGGTGTGTCACTTAATAGTCACTGACCTAAAATTGTCAATTGTCTCTGATTGGTATAAGGGTGGAGTAGGGAATGAGAATTGGGGGTGGCAAGGCATAGTATTTAGCTTTGACAATAGGACTCCACCTTTTTGTATAATTTTCTTTTAATTCATGTTTTTGTCAGGAACTTGGTTTAGGTTTCTGTTCAAGTGGCTGAGTCTCTTCTATACTTATATGCCTGGTTATAGTCCTTATTCCTGTATCAGATCTTTTTCCTTAGTTTCTCTCTTCTCAATGGTCTGTATGTATAATACTCTTAAGCTAACTAATTATCATGAAGGCTTTTCCTGAGAGGAATGCAATGCCTCTTTCAGCTCCTAGAGATCTTTTTCTTTGAAAACTGGGAACTATGCTGTACAAATTCTTCTGAAACTAGTACACATAGATGTACATTATTGGCTGCTATAAATCAGAAAATTGCTTCCTCTGGTAGCTAGAGACTTTCCTATTTTCCTTTCCAGCTAACTCCATTGCTAAAATTGTCAAGTGCACTTGGGAATATGCAATGGCTTTTGGAATCTTTGGATTGATTTTTCAAATTTTTTCAACGAATATATCAAAAAAAAAAAAAAAAAAATTAATCTCAATTATTAGAGCCTTCATATGATTTTTTAGTGTACGTAACATTGATTTGTATGTTCAAAAATTCATACAGAGGCTCCAATGAATAATGAAAATAAAAAGTATTATTATTATGGTCTTCGGATAATGGATCTTACTATTAAAAGTCTTTGTATAATTTTTTGAGCATATTCAACATTGATTACATATTAAGCAATAATGAAAATAGATAACAGCTGTATCAAGATATAATTTTAAATAATATATTCATTGAAATAAAGTTCAAACATCTGAAGATTTCAGGAGTGATAGCATTTATAGCCATGAAGTTTGCTAGAAATGAAAAATGTAAAAAATCTAGCCACTTTCAGCCTTTCTTTGCCACTAAGTGGGGCAGATTTTCAATATTTACAGGCATCCATGCATGCAGATAATTGATTACCTAAATTTTTGAGCCAGGCTCAACTTATTCACCTTATTTCGCTAAATGGAATTTTCCCAAGGGATTTTTTGCTCTCTCTTATTGGAAACTCTAGTGATTTTTGTTTCTCTTCAAGTTGTTAGATCACTCTCGAGAAATTTTTTCAGATGTGAGAAAATATTTCTGATCATATCCACCAGCATGCAGCTAACTTAGTTCCTATGAACAGTAATGAATACTTATCAAGCAAAAGGAAATTGAATGACTGCATACAGGTTAATGACAGATTATACTAGTACAGTTTCTGACCTTGTCTGTGTAATTGAGATGAATCTTTGCTTTTCATCACGACTCTTCAGATCATTGGTCAGCGACAGTGAGTGAATGGCTCTGATTGGAAATTAAGAGTAGCTCTGGCTAAGACTTGTACGACAACTCCTCTACCAATTGAGCTATTGGAGCTCTCACAACTGACAGGAGATCAAATCTTATCCTTAAACTCATCCTCCATTTTTCCCTGATGTCATGTTGGGATATTTGTTGTCTTTGTGTATACTAGTTGTCGTCATATTCTTCATCAAAGTTCATCAGATGAAGGATTGTAAACCATTATTATTCATCAGGTGATGGATTTTTGCCTGCCATAATAACTCTAGAACAGTTGCCATTCATATGCAAGGTTAAAAGGATGCATCCAGTCTCGCCAAAGCATTTTTTAAATTTCTGATCTGTGCTATTCACTCGCTGCCATAAATTGCCAGGTCTCTGCAGTAGCAATAAAAAGCATCTAGAATCATGATGGAAGAAAGTACTTGTAAAATCATGGTTGACAACGCTTTGGCTAATAGAAATGAATCTAGATGATATATTTCTTCCTTTCACTTATTTAGTCTCTTCTGCTGCTCCAATTCTCAATATCACTCCTCTGATGTCTCTATTATATATATATATTTGATGCCACCTTTCCATTCCCCATTTGTGGGCAATTCTATATAGTTCCCACACTTGCCAAACTTCTCAGTTTCTTCCAAGAAGCCAGATCCGCTTTCACCACTCCTTGTTTCTGAAATCTTCTGTGACTGACTTGGGGGAGAGGGAAAGAAGACTGCAGACTCAAAGTGGGAGGTTAGACCCAAGGAAACAGGAGAAGATATAGACAAGACCAGATTATTTTGGAGCAAGGAGGAGGAAGGAGGAGGTATGTTGGTTTTGGAATTGGTGTGGGCACTCCTTGTCTCTGTCTACAAGTTGAAGGGAACCTTGTAAGAACTAAAAACCAACCTAAGTTGACAATCTTTCTCTATCACACACTCACTCACCAAACCTCCAATCTCTCATCTCAAATTTTAGCTTCCTCTAACCCAAATGTTTCTGTCTCCAGTAAATTTATCATGCAGCTGTAGACAAACTGCTGAACTTATGGTATTTTAATTTTGCTCACTTTCTGGGGGGGGGGGGGAAGGGGTTTTATATAACCATTTGTATCCACCACCTCATGGAACTGGAGCAGTTTTATTGGAGCTCCTTAGAGAAAGATGAATTGAAATACACAAAATCTACATTAAAATGTATCAACAAATAGATTCATGTTCCTCATTATAACACACTTCGGCTACATGATGACATTTATTGAGAACAAACTGAAGAAATAATGGAATCCCAAGCTTCATTAACTTCTCTTTCAGAACCACCCATTCTCTCAAAATTATAATGGGTCTGGAATAGCTGTGTTAGATTCATTACAAGTTGAGATTTGTACTGAATTTCGTATTTGATTGTACAGAATAAAGCAGTTAATGCATTGCACAACATAATACTGCTCTTCATCCTCATTGTATTCATCATGCTGACCAAATACAAAACAAATGGAATACAGCAATCTTTTGGATGAAGTATCACAACACATTTTAATTAAATTTGACACGTCTTTACTTTCATCTTAGTTGTTTGCATGCAACTTTTTATTTGGTCCAATGGTAATGAGGGTGTGAGTTAGATTCTTACTGGAGGCTTACTCTTTATTTCTGATTGAGTTATTATTCATTGCCATAGAAACAATGATCTCGATGATGGTAAAATTTAATTTGGTCAAATTTGATAAATAAATGAATGAAAAGAATAAAGTTTGATTATCTTCTGTCAAAAAGTGAGGTATTTTTTAACAGTCTAACTTGACCACCTCACTTAAAATTTACATTGGGCGAAGCTGATATTACTTTCAGAGTAGTTATTCTTTTATTTACAATAGACTTTAATTTTCTTTTAAATCTCTGAACTATAGAATCTTTTGTTAGCAAACTCTCATCACTAATTTGGTTAAATGGGTAAATGTTTTTTCTAACCCAGATACTGACGGCCATAAAATGGCATTCTTTTGATATCTGATGAGATGTGCTGTTTCCTCTGATTAAGTGTATGAATTTACATTGTTTCTTCTCACAGTATGTGTTTTATGGTTTCATAATGGTCCATTGGATACTATATCTTGTTTAATCTGTTCCTCTGTACATAAAACATAGCTTACATTTAAGTAAATGTTGCTTACACTTGATTGTTTTATCATTTTATGAACTTGAATAAATGAAAAACTGCTATCCTCAATGTTGGTTAAATACAAGCAGCTATGGGAAGCAAAGCTAAGATATCATTTATTATCGGTAAAATAGTTCTTATCAATGAATAACCCCAACCCTAAATTATTTTACAAATTACCATTAATCTTTGTATAAAAGCTTTTTAAAATTAAGTTTCATTTGGTTTGCTTCTCGTTATATAAAGGGTTGCAACTAGAAGCAAAATGGAGATATCATTTATTACCAGTGAAAATTGGTCTAATCAATGAATAGCCCTATCCCTAATTCAACTGTGATGCTGAATTATTCATTTAATCGCCACAAACCTGTATGAAAGCTTTTTTTAAGTTATTGCTTTTGCTTCTCGTTCTTTGTTGTATTTTAAAGGGACCAACATTTTTCTGCCTTCATATTCTTTATTCAAATTTGTTTTCAAACGTTTACACATTACAATGCCGTACGGTAGATAAAGAATCGTAGAAATCAATGCTTAAATCGTATTTGTGACAAGTACATTCATTCCAACCTTGTCAAGCTAGCCTTATTGAATGGCATATTTTTTCCCATATCAGTACAATTATGAGTGTGAAGGTTATCTGTGACAGAATCAGTGTGTTTTCTGGAGTGAAAAAAGTTTTGTGACTATATTAAGAGATCTTGTTGCTATACTCCAAACTCTGCGGACTTCCACAGACACGGTTGGATAAATATCAATTTTGAATAGCTAGTTTACCCTTGCTGTCAAAAAATGATAGCAGTATTTGAATGATTTTGTAATTGTTCTGTACTTACAGAAAAAAAAGGAAACTTTCTGCATTTTCTTGTTTCTATGTACAGCCAGAATGAACCTGGATTTTTAAATTTTTTTTTTACATATTTGCAAAAAATAACTAAGGGGGTTAGGGCACTCTAGAATTAGCCTTTAAAAGTTATCTCACTTGACAAATGGTTCAAACAGAAAATAGTCCATCACCTGGCTTCATGCCAGGTGATGGACTAAATTTTCTGCTGTGTGAAGTGTCTGATTATATCAGTCTTTGCATCTTTATATGAGACTTGATCTTCATGAATTGTTTCATAATTGTATTGATATGAGAAAAAATACGCCAGTCAATAAAGCTAGCCATTGGATTATTAACCTTCAGATCTGTGCTGTTTTCTAAATATTATTCTGTTTGAAACTTGCCTCTCTGAACTTAAGTACCAGTCTGTTACAATGCTCTCTGTATGTGTGTGAAAATTGATGTGTGCTACAACACCACCCCCTCCATCATCATCATCATTATCATAGCTGAAAGGAATTTTAATTTTGAATTTTTTGGCTTGTTTGCCAGTGGAAAGAGGACTGCATATTTCACATGAATGGATATAGGCAAGAATAGCTATTCAAAAAAAAAAAAAATACCAATGTGAATGAAGGGGGTTGTCATTTCCGCTTCCCCCCCCTCCCTAATATTTAAGAATTTGTACTATTCCACTATATTGTGAGTGTGCACAATTTAGTGTTTGTTCGATGACTCTTTCCGCTTTAGATGAGGTTAGAGTTGCAGTATAGGTTTGGGGTAGAAAGGAGTGCTGTTCAAAGATAACTGATACCAAATGGACGCTTATTAGATTTCACAATAGCTACTAGTCAGTTGTTATCCCTGGGAAAAACGAATGAAAATGAGAAACAAAACGGCTTTAAAATCTAAATGTCTTCCACGAAAATTACTTTCTCAGAGTTTGGCATAAATGCTAGTACTACAGTGTGAAGTATCTGATTGATATCAATCTCTGCATTTCTTTCTAACTTTTTCTCACAACCTCTTCGTAATAAAGTTTGGGGGTTAATTTCAACCCCAGTTTATTTTAACCCATTGTGCAGTTGAATGTATTTGTGTGTATCAGACAAATTTTTGAATTACTTGCAAGGAGGCATTTTATATTCAAAACCTATGATTTTGAAAATTGATAAAATTTCATTTGGTGTTGTATGTAGCTGATACTGAATGCTTATTCCCCCCTATGCAAGAGAATAGTGTTCAGGGCTATAAAACCCTTTCTCTATGGTGAATGGAACCAGAACTGTTATAAATATATTGACTATCTGAGATGAGATCATATTAGATTGAATATATGATCTAATTAGGTGTAAAGATATTAATGGTGAAATGATACAGTGCTGGAAGAGACCAGTAACTTTCACATATGTACAAGATTTGGGTATACATTCTTGCCAGGTTTTTTTCTCTTTCAGTTAACATACAGACTGAAAGGCTAAATGATCATTTTCAGTGAATTACATCTTCATCAATTTATATATGATATGGAATTTTATGTAGAAAAAAACTTTTCATTGCCCAACATCTTGGCAAGTCTAGTCACTGGGATGTCATGATAGTTGATAGTGGTTGAGTGAGTACTTGGGCAAACTACTTTCTTATCTCCTACTCAGACAACAGTGGAAAAAAAGCTCTTACACTCACTGTCAATCTTGACAGAGATTAGTTGTATCAATTCTTCAGTGTTTTATAACCCTGAGCATTTTCTCTATCTTAGTCATTCAATTTATTGTGTATAACTTGATCATTAGCTTGGCATGTTTAACTCTGGTAAATGGGAATTAAACTTCATCCTTCCCATCTAAGAACAAATTTGGAATATTTCTCCTCGCCCCCTGTTACGCTTGTAGATGAATTTTGATGTGTATATCTAAGAATATAAGGAAGGAAACTATAGATACTTGCACTTTTTGTGAAAAGTAAATAGTATATCCTGGTGCCGAACTCAAGATTTTGTTTCTTATGAATACTATTAAGTATAAATTACCAACCCAGAAAAATATGTAGAAATTTATGAATATTGAAAAGAAGCCTGAAAAGCTAATGGAAATCTCCCTTACATGAAAGATCAGCCAGTTATATTGTATAGACTTAAGACTTCAAATCCTCTGGGTTACATGATTGAGATGCAGTCTTTCAGGCATGTTTATCAATAATGAGGTAACAGTTTCTCAACATTTTATAGAGAAAAAAAAAAATCATAAAAACTGGACTGATCTCATAGTGAGCAGTTGCCATGTTCATCTAGTACACTCTATTGTTTGAGTCTTGCAGTACACAAGGAACCCAAGCATCTAACTTTCTTGACAGATCATCGCCAGGAATCCATTATTTGGAAATTAATATGTATTCAGAGGTTGAAAGACCGAATTTGTAAAATTGATGGTAATAATTCCGTAAATGATTGATACAAATTTTTTGGTCAAATGGTGCTAACCCTCCCCTATTGATTAAATCATAGGGACTTTGGCGGTCAACACCACCTTTCCTATCTTCATCCTGTTGTCAAGTTACCCTTACAAATTTTTAGCCCTCAGAGCGCAGTCATTTGGGCAGCTATAAGCCTCGTATATGCAAGCAAATAATTGACAGATATAAACTTGTTCCTTTGTTGTTGAGAGGATGTGTTGTGAATGTCTCTCCTGTCTTCAACAAGTCAACTATGGCTTTTCCTTGATAAGTTTTAGTTTGACCTTTTTCTGAGTCCTCTGCGTAGCTGCTCTGCTGCCATGATATCTTTGTCTGTTGTCAGACTATGAATGGTTTAGGACAAATTATCCCTCATTTCCTGCACACAATGGCGATGTGTTGATAGACTTGGGTTTCCGGACACACAGACCCAACAGCTCAAGTACCCATTTCCTTTTAATGCTGAAAACAAAGAAATATTACTAGAAAATGGCCAATAATTTTTACTTAACACTTTCAAAACTCCTGGGACATACAGAAACTTGCAAGAAGTAAATAGACACCCTTCATTTCATGTTGAGAACAACTGTAGCATTTTCCATGTTTTGGTTGCCTTCAATTTCAACTCTTGGACCATCATTCTATGATAGTAAGCAATATGGATCAGAAGTAATGATGATCCTTGAATTGTGATAAAAAGCAACGGTAATAAGATGGTGGCTTTGTCAAAAACTAATGATTGACAATGCTTCAGGAATGATATTAGACAACCTATGACCTTTTGGGTCACTAATTGATGTGAGTGTCAATGCCAACTCCATGATTCTTTGAGATACTGCATTTTAGGGATGTCTGTATTGAATAACTGAGCCAAAATAGTGCATTGTAGCCTATGTAGAGGCTGTGCACGTCTAGATATTATCAGATTAAAAGTATATAAATTACAACTAATACCAATAGTTGAAAATATTTGTTTTTCTTTTCCTTTCTTCTTCAAACGTCTCTGGTCAGAAAACCATCTCTTATTACTTGCTGCATAAATATCTCCTCAAAAACTCATTTGGCCACCCAGCTATTTTTCATATTTTTCCATTTTTATCTTCCTCATTAAAAAGAGGAAACAGGGTATTTGATGCTGAACCTCCGCCTTTTGTGAAATGCCATTTTAGTTGAGTAAATTGCAGGCATAATGTTTGTCTCTGTTCAGTTTTGGCTTAGAGACTTTTCATCATGAAGTTCACAAAGGCAAGCCTGATTACAACTACTGACATTGCTCTCACTCTCAAGGAGGACCTAAAATCATCACTTCCTAATTGCCTGTCATCTTTTTTCATAGTATAGTCTTTTTAAAGGCCTATAATGATCGCTGACGAAGGGATGAATGTCCTGGCAATAGATAGAATGGTTGAAACGTCCATTTTCTGTAATAAGCTAATTCTTTTTGACATTCAGATTTTTTAAAACCTCCTTTTGTTTTGCTTGTCTTTTCTCTTCTTTTGCTTGTCTTTTCTCTTCTTTTGCTTGTCTTTTCTTTTCTCTTTCGCTTGTCTTCTCTTTTCTCTTCTTTTGCTTGTCTTTTCTCTTCTTTTGCTTGTCTTTTCTTTTCTCTTTTGCTTGTCTTTTCTTTTCTCTTTTGCTTGTCTTTTCTTTTCTCTTTTGCTTGTCTTTTCTTTTCTCTTTTGCTTGTCTTTTCTTTTCTCTTTCGCTTGTCTTTTCTTTTCTCTTTCGCTTGTCTTTTCTTTTCTCTTTCGCTTGTCTTTTCTTTTCTCTTTCGCTTGTCTTTTCTTTTCTCTTTCGCTTGTCTTTTCTTTTCTCTTTCGCTTGTCTTTTCTTTTCTCTTTCGCTTGTCTTTTCTTTTCTCTTTCGCTTGTCTTTTCTTTTCTCTTTCGCTTGTCTTTTCTTTTCTCTTTGGCTTGTCTTTTCTCTTCTTTCGCTTGTCTTTTCTTAGATTTATAGTAGCCACTATTATATCAATATTTCTGAAATGATTTTTTGAAAAAAAGTCAAAAAAAAAAAACAAACTAATGATAATTTGGTATGGAGGAGCAGCTTGAATTAGGAAAATTCCTCAAAGCATTCCGTGTGTAATTTGTATGTAATTGTCTGGAAATGTCAAACTAATATTATTATATTAATTAACTGAGATAACAAAGTATTTATTAAAGAACAAAATGAAGAAAAAGTTTTTTTTGGTTTAATGATTGAAGCCTGAGGTTAGTGGAGTCTTACACATCTGCTGAAACAATTATGTCATCCTATTCTGTTTGTATGGCAGAAAATTAAACAAGCTCTTATTACAAAGGTTGTTGAAAATAATTGACCCAGTGATAATTTACTGGTAGCATTCCATTCTTTGAATTACTGGAACTTTTTTCTGCACGCAACATTACTGGTTGTTAGGAAACACCTTGTTGCCCACTTAAATTGTCCTTTTTAAGGACATACCATATATTTTGGCAGATAGAGCAACCATTGAAACATAACCCCCTTCCTGCAAATAAGAATGAAAATTAAATAAAATGAAACCTGGACTGAACTGTGAGCTAAAAATGGTGATTTAATTACCATATTCGTCAGTGTGCAAGTCAACTTCATCATCATCATCAGTCTTTCAACGTCCTTCTTTGGACATAGACCTTCCCCAGGATTTGCCACACTTCTCTATCATGTACTTCCTGAACTTGTCTAGCTCGTCTCTCCATCTAACATTCTGCCGGCCTCGGTTGCGCATGTGATCTCGGGGGATAACAAGTATTAAAAAAAAACTCAAACTCCAAGTCAACTGATATTCTGAGCATGAAGATGTCGATAGATAGCAGAAGTAAAAATGAGTCGGTGGCACATGCTGAGAAGTGAAGCTGCAAGCCCATGCCATAGGGTAGCTTAGTAATTCTATCATGCTAAGCTAGTACCACAATTCATATGACAGTTCCAAATTTTATACACCACTTTTTTTAAAAAAAAAGTTCAGCTTGATTATTTACTCCTAAAATGTGAAGAATATCTAACGTTGCTTGTCCTCAAAAAGAATTTGTATCCTGCTCCACACACACACACACTGTGTTTTTTTCGTTTTTTTTTTATTTTTATTTTATTATTATTGAAAAAATTCCTTTTACAAAATATTTAAAGGTTCCTTAACATTGAAATATTGACAAAATTAAGCATACATCTCTGTTTGATTGAATACTTGCAAATAAGTACTTCATTCCTTTATATTAAAATTGGCCCAAGCGATATTTTGGGCTATGTATATTTTGGTGTCCCTGTTTCTTTTCTAATGTTGGCTATAATTTTTTTCCCCTTACTTTTCATATAGAGACAGAGCAGGAAAAAGTATTGTTTGTAGGTGTTGAAATTTTTTCCCCATTTATGTCTTTATATTCATGTATGACTAGATGTGTTTATAAGTGCATGTAAATAATTAATGTAGAGTTAAAAAAGAAGACATTTTTCTTGAGTACATACAGGCCGATAAATGAGTGTGTAGGCGTGTGAGGACAGCCATGAAGAGTAAGTAATTTTGACTTCCCCTTGCTTTAAGAGGGTAGCACAAGGAATGGCTTTTTATTCGGTTTAGAATTTCTTCAGTCAGATTTCAATACTTCTCGTTTGATTCTGCTCATAAAAATTTAAAGAAACTTTCTGTTGCCCTTCTACACAGGATCATATAAGGGGTTAGATACCCTTGAATTTGATTGTGATATCCTGTTAAATTCCATTCCTTTTTCCTTTAAAGCAGCATTTATGGAAATATATAAATATGTTACCTTGAAACTAAGTTTGGAAAGAAAACTTTGCAAAAAGATTTTTTCCCATTTGATCCAAAGACTGCAAATTTTATCAGAATCTGAACTTTTTTCCCTACAAATTTGTTGGATTAGGCTTTGGGACCTAAATCCCTTTTTTATATTACATGGGAACAATGGCTTAACACTCACCTTTTAAGATGGCTTAAAAACTGTCGAAACTGATTCAAATAAACCTATCTCTTGCCTTGTTCTGTTCTAAAGAAGGTACAAATCACTTATGTTTTTGTCTGTAGTAATGGGTAAAGAGAAGAAGTCTATATTGAGCTCCCTTGAAGTTGAGACTGCCACAAAATTTAGCTAATTACACTATGTTCAAGAAACAGATGTTTCCTTAATGTTAAAATGTGTATTG
The DNA here is from genome assembly GCA_963457665.1 of Thysanoteuthis rhombus. Lineage (NCBI taxonomy): Eukaryota > Metazoa > Mollusca > Cephalopoda > Oegopsida > Thysanoteuthidae > Thysanoteuthis > Thysanoteuthis major. The sequence goes on from OY735222.1 coordinate 33,680,433, forward strand.
TCCCTAACTCCTCTCTAGGAGATTTAGAGGTATTGAGTAAGCTACATGTGGGAGTGCATTGCCTGTTTGTCTTCACAAGTTGGTAAGAGATTGTCAAGAAAAATTCGAACCAGAATCTGATGAAGATAAAACAAATGCTTATTATCATCATTGTTGTTTGAACCAGGTTCCTTTTTGTCCAGTTGATCAAGCTTATTAGTCACTTTCAATGGTTCTGCTACACTTCTCAAAATGAATTCCATCTTCTGATTGTTCATGTGTTTCAGCTGGGTAAAAATAACAAGGAAAAATGGCTAAGTGTATGTGTATACACAATTATGTATCTTGTTAGATACCAATTCCTAATATTTTACATTGGTTCTAATCACTTGAATCATGGGACAAACACTGCTCCTTCCTTTGTGTGTGTGTGTGTGTACATCTGCAAAATTGCATCCTCTCACTTTATCTAGATTCTTATGATCCTGGCTCAAATGACCAATAATAGATGATGTTCATTTGCTGAACCAGACATTTTCCTCTCCGAAAGTAGGCATATTCTTTGCCTATTCCTTTTTTTTTTTCCCTCCACACCTGTGCCAAGTGCAACACTGGCAATTGATTTTGGTTTAGCCAATAGATGAATATATCTGCCACACATGCATGTCTTTCTGAGAGATTTCTTCTGCCTCTTTCCTGGTTCTTGCCTTTTCATATAGATAACTCCTCCAACCATCCATATCATCGAATGGCCTTAAAAAAAAATAATGAATTTTGATGCAAAGCAGGTGGTGTTGGGTCACTGTTTTGTAGAAATTCTTTCTTTTAAACCACTAACATGAAACCCATTGTTTTTTTTTTCTCTTGTCCTTTTTCCTGCTATCACTTTAGAGCAGAAGATATTTCATTGTTCTTGACTTGGTATGCACTAAAATCAAAGTTTTTCTTCTCTTTCCTTTTAGACTGTAAGTTTCCCTTATCCTTGTCATGATTACTAGATAGTTGGGAAACCTCCTCAGGAAAGTCTTTTGAGCATGAAAGTTTCTTTGTTGTGACAAAACACTTGTTTTTTCCTCTATTCCCACTTAGTTGATACCTTGCATTTCATCTAAATCCTGATTTATAGCTTATAATCAACATATATATAGTGTGTGTCTTTGTATTTGTAACATTTGTCAATGAGTGCACAGATACTCTCATCCAAGGCAGAAAGGCCAGTTTGTTAGTGAATAATCCAGCCGTCTTTCACAGGTACTGTGCTAGCTACCCATATTGATCATTCAAGTAGTAGAATTTTTTTTTTTACTCCATTTTCTCCGAAAGTTTTTTTTGTGTTCATTTTGTCTACATAAATACAATTATACCTATTTGTGTTCTATTATGCACAGAAGTTCTTGCCATCTACCTACTTCCATCTCTAATATTTTTATGCATGCAAAGCATGTATGGTTAAACAATTTTGAGTATTGTTCTCAGACATTCAACTTGTAGATTAGGTTTCTGATAAGTTGGGTGTAGACAGCATTGGATATCTCATGAGTAAGATGGTTAAATCTTCTGTTAAACAAATACAATGCTTGCTTCAGATGATGTTCAGTGAAAATCTGTTTAAGTTTGTAGATTGTGTGTTCTGAACAGTAGTGAAAAATTGGGGTAAACCTCAAATGTCACTTCTGTTTGAAATATAATCTATTGAGGCTATAAGTCAGTATAAGTCTACTCGATTTGATAAATCTGGTTTCAGATTACCCTGTCTTATCTTATTCTTAAAGCGGATTTATTTGGCCCTGTATATGGTGAGCCTCAAACCCAGAGATGTCAAATGAGTTTCTTGTTTCATTTATGTCACTTTTTTTCCTTGAATTTCCTCTCGGAGGCGTATATCATTCCTCAATTTAGGATTCTCAATTTTTAAAAATCTAATGTTTCAAGTATAGATTTTAAATTAGGCTGGAATCATTTTCAAATAATTGGAAGAGCCACTTATGAAACGTGTGGTGTATGAAGTCTCCATTTTATCATACTGTTTAAACAGAAATAGATGGGAATTGATCGACATCTTGTATCATGAACTTGGGTTTTTGTAAATTAATATGAATTACATCAGCATTTGAAAAAATACAAAGCATCATTTCATGTATAAATATTTTTCCAAGCTGAGATGGCATTAATTCTATTTGAAAATATACTTATCTACAAGTAGAATAACAACTTTCACTAAATCCCATCCTATATATATTTTATACTATTTGCATATTTGTTCATTGATTTTCAATTGTTACTGATCACATTTACTTGGTAGCATTTTCAATAAAAAAAAGCTGCTTGGCTGTGATACATATGCGAAATGTCTTCTGAATAGTTCTTGTGATGCTATTGTTGTATGGTTCTCCTTGCATAATACTTGCCTTCTTTGGTTGGTGTACAGTCTTTAACTTTGATTTTATCACTGAAATGGTATTGGCTTTTGCTAGCATTGTTACTAACTGATTAAGTGGATAGTTTAGTGGTGTTGACTCTGAGAAAGATATGCTGGACAGCAGGACATACATCCTCCTATCATAACAGGACTCTATTGTTGATAAACTGGATAAACACCAATGACAACTTGGTAAAATATCATCCAGCCCTCTTCTTAACTGTCTACAAATACAATAAAAATAACGAATTGCATAAATGTGGAACATTTTACCGTAATGTTGAAGTAAATCAAATTTATTGAGCAGTTGATACTGAAATCCAAGCCATCTGCGTTATGGTGGCCTTTCTTCATTACACACTAATTTCAGGTATATATATAATGCATTGGACATTTGTGTATTAAGAAGAATTGATAGCATTTCTCAGGATGAGAATAGCATCAATTTGGATGTGAACAATAGAGAATGTTCTAAACCTCTGCCTAAAATCCCAGTACCCGAGAAAGTCATCAGTGTCAGATTTGCTCCTTCAGTCTCCAGAAACCCTATTCTACATTATTTTATGTAAATATAGGGTGAGCATAAAGTTCTTTTCCCAAATTTCCAACATTTGATACAAAAATATTATCATTGGTCTATGTAATGTGGCAACAGTTATATTTCTATCTAGCATAGCTTTTCTTCTTGGATCTGATTGTTCATAATCAAGGAAGGGTTGCAGACTTTATGTTCACCCTGTATATTATCTAGACAACTATTTCATTATTTGGTTTGTTTGAGTTCAGGATTTAATTACTTTGGCAATTTTTTTTTGGTGAAATATTCCTGGTTCTTGACAGCTAATTTTGTTGTATATTTTGCAAGCTTAATTAAATTTGTACACATTAAGGCGGCAAAGAGTATTTGTTCTGTTGTCTGCGTTGCTAGTTATTGGACAGACTTGAAATTCGTACTTTGCTATATCAGTAGTGGCAACCGAGTAGCAGCAGTATTTAGCATCATCAGTTCAGTGCGCAGCTAATCAAAGCAGATGTAAGTCAAGGTAACCTGTAACTGTGTTCGCAATTCTGAGAAAAAAAGAGCTTGCTTGCTTGCTTGAAATTGGTAGAATATCAGAAGTTTGTATATGGCCTGTTTAATTCTGTTCTACAATAAGTAGGATGATGTAGCATGTTTAACAGAAATGAGAACACTTTTTTCTTTGTCTCTCTGCTTTTGCTTTTATATTTCTAAAGCCACTTCAACTCAAATTTTTCAATTCCTCCAGCTCATTCCATAGTGTATTTCATATTTCTAGCTTACTGTTTTTTCATAGATAGGCTTCCAGCCAGTCTATATCAGATCTGCCACAGGAGTCCTCTAGTTGATGTCCAGGTTCTGTTTTGACAACCAGGTTGATGAATGAAATGGTCCATAAATGAAGGCTTTGCTTTAGGGTTTGAAAACGTTCATCCTTTTTCTCTTTTTCCATTCGATTTGTTTTAGATCTTGGCTAATGGGGCATGGGTTCATATTTGTTTCTTCGAGACTTTTTTTTCCCCTGGTTTAGGGATGCTCTGTTCCCATGTTTTTCACAGGTCATATGAGCAATAGTGGTCAGTGCGATTGATGGCTGGCAGAAATATGGTTGGTCAATAAAAAAGTAGGTCAGCAAACAAGGGCAGTTATACGCTTTTATTCAAGCTGTAAAAAGTTTCTTTGCATATAGAGAATTTTATAAAAATCTCAAAACTGAATGGTACCTTGTAGATTTTTGCCATATGACTGGAATTATGTAAACTAAGGAAGAAAAAAAAAACAAACTTGTAACCATAGTGAGATGAGTATAATTTATCTGAACAATGTGATTTGCTTTATGGTTAGGGAAATGGAATCGTAGAAATTTCAAGTTTGGATTCCTGTCATATTTACTTGTATAACTTTGAATTAGGGGAGAAGGCATTAATCCTTCTCTCTAAGCACAGTCCCGTTGCCAGTAATCTTTACCATGATCTTGTTCTTCATTATAAAATAATAAATGATAAAAATAATTACTTGCTAAAGCTCTATGAATGCTGTGGCTATTGTCAACATTGACTGGATACTATTCATGACCTCATTAAAAAAACGAAAAAAGCTTTCCTACTATCATCTTACTAATAATTTACTATCTGAAAACTAGTCTTTAGTGTTCTGTATGCCACCTAACCAGCACAGGGTCACCAGTTCCTGTTGTCTCATGTGTCACTTATGGTTACCTGCGGTCAGTAGGGCAAAAGTGCTCCCATTATGTCTCCATATATGCGCTATGAGGTCAGACTAGTTATGTTGGGTGCTGGAGTTCTGAATATCTTGAGGGTGTCAAAGATGGAGGACTCATTTCCTGTAAAGGATCCTGAGCTTTGGGGTGGGGGACATCTTGAATGGGTGATGGTTGTGTGGTTTGTTATGCAAAGGGTTTGGCTGATGCTTTTTGACGTGGTAACTAAGCACTTTGTGTTTCGACAGATCTGACTCATGATGACCCTGTAAAGGTCTCGAGAGTGGCCAGTGATTAATTCTAGATGATCATTTTCCCAGGCCCGAATTTTAGAAAATGATGCTTGTTTCGTCAGTTAGTCATCTTTCTCTCTACTCCAAGCCCGAAGTCGTATTGAGCCAAAGAAGGGAGGGTTTGAAAAAAATCCTGTTCGTTTACTTATGTACATAATTGAGTCTTTAGCCAAATGTTGAAAAAAGCAATTATTTTTAACTACAAATGTTTATTTTTCAATACTAAATCCAATGCTACTCTATTAATCATACAGCTGAATTTTTCACTCTATGATGTTTTATCTAAGTCTTTCTGGCCATGAGCTTATTGATTTACCCTCGCATACATTTGAAATGAATTGTCCATAATATCCCTATTCTGCCAGTAACTGTTGCCTTAATTTTGGATCACTGACAATCCATTTTTTTGGTTTTCAGTATGATAGCATACAGGTTGAGTTCTAAACTTGATCGAACAAATTTCAAGTTAAAAGATTGTAAAGCTCATTTGTTAAGTCATCAATTTCAACTTTCTAAATCCAATGTTACTAGGATGATTCTTCTTCTTATATCATAGTCTTGTGTATGACTTTCACTGTTTTGTGTCTGGATCAGCTCGCACCAAGATTGGGTTATTACAAATCATTCTGTGAGGAGATGGGGGTGTACCCTTTCTACCTTTTTGGCACTCTTCCAAAGTTTGCTAAATAGCATTTGCTAAATGAAGACAGGCATTGTCATGAAGCAAAATGAGGTTTTCTAATTCTGAGTTCTTCCTCCGTGTTATTGAATTCAAAATTGTTTCTGAACTTTGTCAACCATTCCTTACTTATGCTTGTACATATTATCAACATAAGCTTCAATAATCCATTTCCTAATTTCTGCAGCACTTTTTCCAGATTTAACATGGTTGAAATCCCAAATGTCGATTTTTATATAGTATCAACCTTGCTTTTCACCAAAATAAGGTAAAATTACCCCTTTTCCCCACTAACAATTGGAGAGTATGCATATACATGCAAGAAAGAGTCAAGTAGACTTCAAAAGCACTAAGATTTCCCTTACATGGTACTGAAGTTGGCACCGGGGACTTTTGCATCAACCTCATATATAAACCAAAGCTTATTAAATATCTACAACAATTAAGAGTGCACAGCTTTAAGAAGGCATGAATAATAAACTAATTGGCTAGCCTGAGAATAATGCTAACAGCTAACCTTCCTTCTTTCCAGCCATGCTACTAACCATCAAAGCCCAATTAGTGTAATTTGATCCTCTTCTCTTGGCCATTCCATTGTTAGAACATCCCTGAAAAACAACGCCCACCAGTGAGCTGTTGAACAATGCTTTTTTTGTGTTCTCTGCTGGGCAAAGTTTTAAATGAACCTCTTCATTTTAATCCAATCAGCTTGCAAAGTAGTAATGAGGGATTAATTTGTAACTTACTGAAACTGTAAACAAACATGCACTAAAGAGAATGGTGGAATGAACTACATGAGGTCTCTACAGGTCTCCTCCCTGACCTGGCTTGTAAAAACTGAGTGGAAATGACTATGGGCCTGGAATAGTAGAGTATTTCCCCACCAGCGAAAGAATTCAGTTGAGACTTCGAACTCTCACTATTTATGCATTCCCAAATAATGTACTTTAGGTTGTTTCTTATCATTGCCCATTGACTTGACTTATACTCCACCATTCCCCTACTTTGCTTTTCTGTACTAAAGGATTAAATGTTTCTAATGGTAGGGAATTTTTTTTTTTCACTCCAAGTTCGTCAGAAGTTGATGTCAGTGTTACTGACTGAATATTGCTAATTTGTGTGAGTGTACACACACACACACACACACACACACACACACACATATATATATAATGTATGTATATATGTGTGTGTGTGTGTGTGTATGGAATTAGAAAGGTGGTCAGGAATCAAGGCAAGTGTTATGGTTACCATATATTGATGTACTGTGGCACTTTATCTAATAATAAACATTCTAAATTTCTCCAAATAGCTTTATTTTTGGCTTCATTTCTTTTTTGTTAACCCTCGGCTACTCTTTATGGTTAGTGCTCCTACTCAAGGAGCACTTAAGCTCCTTTGAAAGCTGACCAAACCCTGCTCCCTCCCACTATTGGATAGATGCTCTTATCCTTTGCAATGTTTTCTTTATTGAAAGCAAGAGAAACAGCTCCAGCCATTGATTAACTGGTGGAAATACGAACTTAAAGCCACATCAGATTCAACAAATGTCTCTGGTTTCTCTCCACCATTCTTCAAGTCTTGATTTTATATGATAGCATCTAAAAATTCATTTTGTCAGAGAGTATGTTCATGACATACACTCCTACTGATGACAAGGTTAATGGAGTCTTATCTTGTCTCTGCAGACCTCTGTAAGGACATATCTTTAAAAGAAAAAGAGTTCTCAGGGGCAGAGAATGGTGAGTGGTTGATGACTGCAACTGATAGAGAGCCGGACACTGGTTGATGGCTGCTACTGATACTATGTGTGACAGTCTTGGCTCTTATTATGTATCAGCTAGTGTACCTGGCATTGCTTGGGAAGGAAAAACAACGCAGGAAAGCAAAGGATATTCTATAGAGATTTCATAAAATTGAAGAGAGGGTTTAAAGCCTTGAATTGATTTTTCTCGTAACCGTGCTCACCTTTGGCATTAAAGTCAGATTGTAAGTAGACCTCTTCCTCTCTAAAATTTTTTGAATGTTTTCTCTGAAAATTGACAAATTCCAGAATGTTAGGTACAAAAAAAAAAAAAAGGGACTAATCAATTTTCTCCATTGATCTTGACCTGCTGATTCTATTTCTTTCTGTGGCTTTTACCACTGAGCCATTGATACTTCCACCGATTTCTTTTTGAAATTGATAGATCAATCTTGAAATAGAAGCTTACAAATTTAGACAGAAAAAGTAGTTTTGACCCTAAATTGATCTGTGGGGACCTTGGTGGTTAGCACTACTTACCTTATGTTAATCCTGGGGTCGCGTTACCCTTCTAAACAAAATGTAGCCCCTAGGGTGCAATCGTTTGGGAGTCTAAGATGCATTCATGTAAGATCGCAAACATTTCCCATTCTTGTAGTATTTTTTTTTTCAAAAGGCAGAAATGTTTTGAAAATAGGTCCCATCTTAGTCTTGTTTGTATAAATTGGTACTTAGGTGAGGTTCCATTTGTTAGTGTTATGACTTTTACACACCTTTTTATGTAGGAAATTCGTAGTATCTTGAATTAAATGCCATATGTATCTTATATTGAATAAATTGTAATATCTCTCTACCTTCTGTTATGGTATGTAACCATGTATCTATCAAGTGCCAGCAAATTGAAAGTAATGTTCCTATCAATAACAGGCTTTTTCACTACAATCTGTATGATTTCTCTCAGTAACTTTTGCCTCAATTCTGAATCCACTGACAATTTTTATCTCTGACCCCTCTTGCCAGAATTTGTGGTGTAATGGTATGTGTCATCATTACATTCTTTGAAAGTTTTGTATTTTGTTTAATATATCCTACTCATGATATCACGGGTTATATAAATGACTGGTGTATGTATCTATTTTGTGTGTGAAAAATGAACTACATGAAAAGTTTATGATTAGGACTTCCCTGACATTTATTCAGTTCCTCATAGGTGTTAAATAACATCTTGAAAAACGTATGATATTTTTAGTGCATATATTTTATAGAATGCTTTCACACACTCTACATTGGTGATTGTACTAAAGTTGTATAATCATACACAAATGTCCACCACAATTTCTCACATTTGTTGGGTTTAATTTGTTGGTGGTTACATGTTATCTTGTTACCTTTACATTATTGTTTATATACTTTTATATAGATATTTACCAAGCTTTGTCTGATATAGGGGCATGACTGTAGCTCAGGGATGACCAACATTACTACCAGAGTGAAGGTTTCATTACCCCATTATTCATACAATAGGCCTACCACAATCTTACACACCCCAAAAAACCTTTGCTCTAGTGAAATCCCTGTCTCCTTCTTGGATATCAAACACAGGTCATGCCTCAATGTAGTGTTTATAGTTAAAAACAGCTGTTTAGAGGTCCTCATGGGGGAGTGAATTCAAATCCACCCACTAAAATCCCTTTGCTTTATTTTCTCTTCAGAAATGTGGAAAATCTTTACTGTGGGTGGGTGGGTGATAAAAAGAACCAAATGGACCAAATCTAAGCCTTCCTTTCAATCTGCTTCCTGTTTAATGATCTTTCCATTCTCCATTACCCCTGCCCCCTGTCACGCACACCTACACAGCATCCAATCCATCTCTTTCTCCTTGAGAGCCTTTATCTCCAAAGCAACATCTGTGAATCCCCCACCTACCTTTCCTACTTCTGAATAATCATCTTCCATCCATGTTCATCCCCCACCCCAACTTCATTCTGCTTCCATTTGGGAGCACCTTCAATTTGACTTTTACTGAATCCTCTGTACTTCTTCCTGCTCCTTGAAGATTTTTTGCATACCAGTGTCAAAGAATGTCTAAGGATTTCTGTCTTGATTTAGGGATTGGGAGACAGGGCAAAGAGCTCCCTAGTTAGCAAAAGAAGCTGGTTAGTAAGTCAAAGAGTTATTGGTGGTGTTCTTGAAATGAACTGGTAGGGCTGTTGTTACTAGTGGTAATAGAGAGATTCTTTTCCTTTCATTCAACTTGGAAGGAAAAAGAAATGGACCTTAAAAACACAACTCTACCTTTTCCTAAACACAAATACAGATAGCTGGGCTGACTCTATATTTGTTTGTGTCCCCAGCCATGCTGATAATGATTCAGAGGTTTATCTGGTGCCCAACAATTAACATTTAGTGTTTCTTTCAGCTGATAAAGCACTCTTTTCCTCTCTAGATCATAATCTGGGCAAGTACCAGTGCTAATATTTTTTGATGTGGTATTTTCAGTTGGATTTAAGCTCAATTGGCTCTCTTCATTGTATATTCATATCTTGATATGATTTTATATGGGTGGGAAATTTGAGTCTTAAGATTTTCCCAAGAGAATCTTCACTACAAGATAACTTCAAAAGATTTTAAATACTGACCATCTTTTTCAGGTATTGACTTTTGATTTCTGGACCATCAAGCCATCTTATCAATCTATATGAATGAACATGGTGCAGCTGCATAAATTAGTTGTGCATTTTTTGTGTATCGCTGCAAACCACCAATATATTGTGCATGTTTTTGAATTTGTGCATATATTTTATATGTAAATACTAACATGTTTCTTCGTGTGTGTGTGTTGATCAGTGTGAGGGTAATTTCTAGAACAAAATTGATGATTGATCTGCGAACATTTTTCTCTTTAGTATTCATGTACAAAATATGCAATAACTAATTCATTTTGGAAGTTGATCAATTGTAAATTTCGAGATTTTTAAAAATTAGTATTTTGATCGAAGTCATTACCATACCAACTTTAGTTCAAAAAGTCTAATCACTTTCCATCTTTGACATTGATATAATCCTTTGAAGTATTGTCAACTCAAGAGATTGGAAGAACAGATTAGATTGTCCAAACCAAAGTTTGTATAGTATTTTGATGTTTTAGTTTTGCAGAATATGTGGTGCTAATCAAGTCATGGGAATTCAGACAGATCAATTTGTTCATCTGTGCTGTGTCCCACTGGACATTCCATACCTCCTCTCAAAATAACCCCATCAGAAAATAACCTTCATTTTCTGTTCATTTATATTTCTCTCTTGGAGGAAGCCATTTTACCTCTTGAACCCCCTGAACTTTGGGTGTAGCGCCTCTTACTACTGCCATTAGTTAATTGAATTTTGATTACTTAATTATTTTTTTTTTTTCATTAATCAATGGAGGTAGAAGTTCTTTGTTAAAAAAAATTCCATTTGTATTTATTACTTCATGCACATATTAGTTTTTGAAACACCAAGATTCAAATTGAATTTACTAGGAAATGAAAAAAACAGCTTTATTCATTATTGGTTGCTGGAAACCTATACTTGAAGAGAATTGGGCCTTTTTTTTTTTTTTTTTTTTTTTTTTTGAAACATGATAATTAGTGATCATATCTAAATAATTCAGTGAAGGTTTTTAATGATATAGGATTTTCATGTTTAAGGAGAAGTGATTATCATAATAATGGTATTTCATTCATCCAAACCAGTATCCTTGTTTTTGCTTTGACCTTTGTGCTATGTGTCTGGAGTCCTTGCGAACATTTGAATCATTTATCCATCTTTCCAGTTATGAATGAGGTGTAGATTCTATTCACAGCTCTTTAAGGAACACTAAATGCAATGCGCATTGGAGGAAGATTGGTGAGTGCTCCAGCCAAAATGATATGATTGAATCAATAGAGATCATTATATTTGTTTGAATGATTCATGGACTATAATACTTAATCTCAACTTCAGACAACATTTGATATAATTGTAATTATTTTTCCTTTTAGCATTTCTAACTCTGAGAGGTTATATATGAACGCCCTCAATGATTTGATTAACCTGATATTTTTTTAATCATTTTTGTGGTTGTGTTCATTTCCTGCTGTGAAGGAAAGAGCAGAGAAAATTGGAAATAAAGAGGGGAGTAATGTTTCAGAAAACTGCAGAGATTTGTGTAATGAAAAGTGATTTAATTTCTGCATAGTTCTCTACAAGTATATAATCATAGACGGTCTGAACTAAGATAGCAATGGAAAGCGATTGAATAATATCCAGCTAAATACCCATCTCCTGGTAGGAGACTCAGTGCCTCGAGTTATGATTGAATGCGTATACATATTTTTATGAGTAAATTCAGCTCTTAATTTTTATGCTCGAGTATTTTGTACTTGTTTGTGTTGATTTTAGTATATCAAAGGAACTAGATAGAGAAAAAAAAATCTTTTCCACCTCAATATCGCATCAAAGTAAATTAACTTTGTCCCATTGAATTATTTTCATTTTCCCATCTGCCAATGTTTTAATCTCCTGCAGAGATAACTTTGCTTTTCTAGAAAACTTGTACGAATTGACTTTCTTTTTATGGTATATTTGATTTATTTTTGCTCTGTTCAGTTTTACCATTAATATTTATCCATTTTCAAATCAAGGTCATGTCCAAAGAATTATTTTATTTTTTTGCACTAGCTACATCTTGATTTTCAGATGAAATGGTGAAGGAAATGAACAAGACCTGCCTGTTGTACTCTTAATTACTTTTTTTAATCTCTTGCTTGAGATACTAATCAGTTCCACTGAAGTCAGGAGATTTGATGAAAAGAGACTGGCTTGTGAAAACATTAAGGTCTTAGTTACCAAGAATAAGACTTTTTTTAATCTTTTATTTTTTATTTATTTATTTATTTTTTAACCATTCAATAAAGTTAACCTTTTTCTACTTATTTCTGTGTATAATCCTGTCATAATTGTATATTCTTCTAAGGTTATTTTAGCTCAACAAATAATCTCGATTGTTAATGGTAGTATTGATATCTAAATTACTATTAACCCCTTTGATTAATTCTTCAACCCAACATTTAGTTTTAGAGCATATGATTTTGTATTCTAAATACATACCCACCCTAGCTGTGTAATGTAAAAAGTTTTATTGTCAAAACATTGCTTAATCCATGTCCACTGTCAGTATGATATCTTTTTAAAACTCTGTCACTGTCTAATAATAATCATAATGTCTCCACTTACTTGATGAATCTCAAAAGGAAGGCAGTAGTTATTGCTGTTGGCTGTCATGGACTGATTGATGGATGTAAAGTGAATTATGATGTATGGGAATCATGGAAATGTTCTTCTTTTTTCTTCTCAATTTTTTTGCTTTATAGAAAAAAATCTCTTGGTACACAATGCAGGCATTCATGATTTGCCAAATTTAGTCACTAAAGGTAAAATACTGTTGTCTAAAAACATGCATGCATACCCACACACACACTCATATATATATATAATTTATTTATTCATGTAACTGAAATCCGTGCTTTTTGGCTCAGAAATAGCTCGAACTGTACCCTTGTTGTTGTCACTGATTTTGAGAAATTGGTGCTGCTGGTGTAAGAATTTCAGGATTGATTTGTTCTTGAATATTATAAGATAACAAAATGCTTGTCTCAGTTCAAAATCGGAACTTATTTTATTAACAGGTTAGCTTGTGATATTCTGAAAATTTTAAAATGTCGAAACTATACATGGGATAATCCATCAACATGTTGAATGCATCAAGTCAAAATAGGCTGGATAGAATTCAAATGTAAATTTACCTATGCAAGTGATATATAGTACTTTTGCCAGACAATGAAAAGATTGAGCCTTTGATATTAAACTGTTATATTGGTTATACTATGTTATAATTGCATTTTCAGAAATGCTAAAAATTTAGGTGATTTTTTTTTTTTTTTTTAATGCAAAAACCATGAAAGCTGAGTTATACACCTGAGAAGGATTTGGATTTACATCTTTTATATCATTGATGTGAATCTCTTGCATTCTCATTTGAGAAGAAAGATTTGATCTTGAAGACATTTTCAGAGGAAATAGTGAAGAGCCTCAGTCACTTGACCTAAAAAGGGAGATAACCTTTTAACTCCTGGTACACTCCATATTATGAGTTCTTCTTCAATCACTAATACTATCTAGCTTGTTCCTCCCTTTTATTCCCTCTATTTTTTTTTCTACTCATATGTAGGCTACATTATTTCTTGTACTTTACACACACACACACACACACACACACACACACACACATACATACATATATATATATACATATATATATATATATATATGACTTACCCTGAACACCAACCCTCACCTAACTAATTTTTTTAGGTATCATTTCCTGTGAGAAAGTCTGATAAGAAAAGGCTAGAGGGAGTGATGAGTTTTTTAGGTACCCAGCTCTTAATTACTTGTTTTCAAAGAAATAGGTGAGTGACCCTGTGAAATGTCTATTGCTCCTCTACTCCCCACAGGCTTATAATATGACTTGATACCTTATGAGTTCAAAATGGTTTGTATTTTTAATGGCTGCCATGCTGTAACAGATTTTCTGATTCTATAATATAGAGTATTTATGCTAAGTAAACCATATAATATATGTATAAGTACAAATCAAGAAGCATAATTCTATGTAAAGTTTGTTGAACTATTCAAATTATGGAAAGAAAATTGCCATTTTTTTTTTCCCATTACTCAAGAGTTAACTTTTGTTTGTAGGAAATATTATTTAATCAGCAATTGTATTCATTTATGTTTTTAGTAAATTGTCTTTGTGAATTTGATCTGCTAAGCTTAATAAACATCTGTATAAATGATGATGATGATAATCCTGTAGTGTAGAATTTGAATAATTGAAATTTTTACTAGATTGTCTCTTCAGCTAAATCAAATGTTATCTGTGAGTACTTTCTAATGGAATAGATTTCATCCTGTAATCAATGTACTTTTCTTTTCTCGTGCAGAACTCACTAAAGAAACAATATTTTATACGATGAGCACAGGCATAGTTATGGGAAATCTTGCTATTCAAGTTATATTTAATTGGTTCTTTTTATATGAAGATGTGAATATATTTATTAACCGCCTGGATTTTTCACAACCACTACTTGGTGAACCTCGGATATAAGGCAACACTTTTAGCATGAATAGAAACAGCATTTTTATTGTTTGACTCGAAAACAGTAACTAACTTATTAACTAATGTTTGAGAAAAACTCAGTAATTGTGTGTAATATTGATATCAAATATGAATAAAATCGGCTTATAATAAACTGGTAATATGAGAATGCATGCAGTATTTTGATAAAAATAACAGCTGCAGACTGCTGGAGGCAAGCTAAACTTACCAAGATGGAATATATATATATATATATATATATATATATATATATATATATATATATATATATATATATATGATTTGAAGTGGGTGATGTACAAAATTATATAAAACATAGAAATATAATTAGGTCGTCTGCTACTGCCAGGACACATGAGTTGGTTATGGGAGAGTGGTTTGTCCTAGTACTCACAATTGTTTCTGGCAAGCTGGTTACCAGACATTTTGTCTACCTATCTGCTGATATGGAGTATAAGTGGATTAATGCATTTCTCAAGGGCAATTGTCTAAAGTACTTTTTCTGTACTGGTAGCTGTCGCAACATCCTGCACTTTCATGCACAGAAAGACACATAATGATAGATGTGACATTAAAAAATTTTTTTTTTTTTTTCTGTAAAGTTTAGCTCTCCTCCGGCAGTCAGTAGATGTTGTTCCTATTAGAATGCTGCATGCATGTATGGCTAATAGGTAACACGTTGAGTTACATAATTCAAACAATAAATTACATAACAGAATATCTGGAGTTTGACACCCTCCTCCATGAACAGTTGAAATCGTTTTACCAGATTGATAATCACATATTTTTTTTTTCTTCTCCTTTTCTCTCTCTTTCTCTTCACTTCAACTGCCACCCTACTAAGTCCATAAGATGGACTGTTGATACTGTAGCTCTAGAGATATTATGGCTCTGCACAGCGGGCCTCCTGCTAGCCCTTGTGTCTCTTGACATTTTACATAGTGAATAGTTTGGACTTTCACTGATGCTTTTGGCTTGGACCAATGAATGATATAATGAAGGAGAAAGGCTTATAGGCAAAGTAGAATTCCACAAAGGATGTAGGCTGAGAATCTGGCGAAGTGAAGTGATCTAGTCAGTGCACATGGAATTAGGAATTTTTTTTTTTTTCTCTCTTTTTCTTTATTTAGTTTTCATCTGATCAAATACATTAAATGTATCAAGAAACCATACAAGGACTGAAAAGTTGAGATATGCATTGGTACTAGAGCCAAATTACAGTGGAATGCTTTGTTGGATAAATGGTGCATAAGATCGTGAAATACAATTTGCTATAAGTGTCCATTATTATAGAAGGTACTTTGCCCTCATTTGCATAGAAAACATTAAATGGGCCTGTGGAAACTAAATAGAATGAGGAGTATTTCATATTTTAACAATGACAAAAAATATAAGCTGTACGGTATTGAATCGTGGCATAGTATTTTAACTGTGTCCTTAATTTTCAAAAAAATATTTCCCCAACATTAATTTTTTTTTTTTCTACTCAACAATTTACAATATACTGGCTTTAGAAAAGTACCATACACTCGTCTGTGGCTAAATTATGATTTTGGTTGAGATATTCCAAAGTAATTAATCATCAAATAGTATACTTGTTTTTCTGTCTGACAGAATCATTGACGAATATGATGTATGTAATGATGTTTAGCTCATAATAAGTTCATTGTCATAGACCATATAATGAATTCCTTCCTAGTAATTTCTTATAGTGAATTTGTGACTCTCATAATGAGTTCCACTCACTACTCTAGTTATGGTCTGTAAGACTAGAGTGTGAGGTTTGATTAAGCTTGGTATGGCATGAGGCCATGGTAGTTGGGAGCAGTGAGGTGATTAAGCTCACTATAGTAGCTGATCGGCCATGAGATGAATTTGCTATCGTGTTACAAGAAGAAATTATCAATTGTTAGCTTGAAGTGAAAACCCAAGAGTCTGTACAGTTAACCAGTTAACAAATTATTGCAGTTATTCTGAAATCAATTTAGATATTTTATATTAAAAAAATTGAATAATTTTTTATATCTACGTATTTCAGTGTTTAATCAGTTTTTCACAATTTATGACATTTTATCCTAGTAAAGATTCCCTATCTTAGATCACTTAGGATCAGTACTTGACTTTGAGAATGTGCAATGTCAGAAAAATAGAGAGAATGATTTATTTCAGCTTTTATTTCTTTTGCACTCCAACCAAGTTGATTGTCACTTTAAACAGCTGGAAATATTCCAGAAAATGATATGGTTGTAGAAGTTTCTGATGGTCTAATTGACATCATGTGAGTCAATTGGTGGTTTATGTGTGGATGTATTCAAGGCATGCCTTCAAACTCACTGCCTCTTAGCTTGACATCCTGGGAAAATGAAACAAAATCAGCCAAGACCCGAGGACAAAAAACTGAACCTCCACAACTCTGATTCATCATTGGGAGCTATCCCCTAATACCTGAAGGTACCATGTTCATTTATACAAATAATAGTGCATAAGTTAGAACCCCATGGTACCACACAACTGTCTTACCACTCGGGATGGAGGCCTGTTCTATTTCTTGGAGATGGATGTACTTGGTGTTAAGTGTGAATCTATCCCAAAATAACGGCGAAGGACCTTGTGAAGATGCTGGAAGAAACAGGTACTACTATTATATCGATATAACCTTAAAGGCTGCCAAGCAAAGAAGCCACTGATTCAGGGTCACTGGGCTACGGTTTGCAGCTGCACATGGGTAGAAAGATCTTACTTTTTGGAGAAATGCCCCCTGGACTGATGAAACTAAAATTGAACTGTTTCGCCATAGACTTTCGTTATGTTTGGAGATGGAATGGTGGAAACTTGCTCATCAAAGAACACCATTCCAACTGTAAACCATGGGGGTGGCAGCATCATTTTATGGGGGGTGCTGTAAGAAGGACTGGTGCATTTCACAAAAAAGATCATGGGGAAGGGAAATTATTATAAGGATATACTGACGCAACGTCTAACGTCTAACGTCTGAAGACATCAACTAGGAACTTAAAACTTGGTTGCAAATGAGTCTTCTAAATGGACAATGATTCAAGCATACTTCCTAAGTATGTAAACTTCTGCCCTACTGTGAACTTGAAAGAAATCAAAGCCGAAATAAACCATCCTCTCTACTACTATTCTGACATTTGATATTTTTTAATTGAAGTAGTGATCCAAACTGACCTAAGACAGGGAATTTTTATTAGGATCAAATGTCAGGAATTGTGGAAAAACAGAGTTTTAATTGATTTGGCTCAGGTATAAGTAAACTTCTGACTTCTACTGTATATACAAGCAAGGAATCCTGGTGTTGCCTAGGAAAGAATTAGCTGTATAATAAAGAAGAGAAACATGTTCTTAATAGCACAACCTGGCTGGTGAGGATGGTGTGAGGAAAAAAAGATGGTTTGAGTGTATCAAGTGTACTAACTGGCCGGTTATGCGGTTGGATGATGGTGTGGATTACAAGCACCCAAGCAGCGCAGGTTCGTGCTCATTCTTGGGCAGGTCCACATGCCCCCTCCGACAGGTCAATGTAGTCTACACAACATTTTTGTTGAAATGTTCAAAAGTGGAAGTTTGGGTTTAAGATTTCGATTATATGAAATTTATAAGAAAGATTCCTTTCAACCGTAAATATTATTTGGTAACCTTTTTTGAATGCCAAAATTTCACTCTTTGTTGAAATTGACATACACCCCCCCCCCAATTGAATAATAATCAACCATGGTTTGTGATGCTAGTAATAAATACTTGCTTGATATATTGAATTGAGAGTATCCTATACACAGCCACATAATGTGATATAACTTATTGTTTTAGATATGTAATCACTCATCCTTTATTGTATGCTATGATTACCTTTTATATGTTTTTGTGTAATTATGCACTGTGATTATACGCTTTTATATTGCATGCAATTTCTGGAATTGCCTACACACACAATCTTGTTGTGTTTAGATACATTCAATTTTGTAATATTAACATAATTACTTTGTGTTGGTGCTATTTTTACTTGAGGCCTTTTCTTTTGTTAATCTAATCTCGGTTAAAAGGTTGAAAGAAGAAAAATCTGTGGTTAATTGTTAATTCAGCAAGGTTTCTACAGTTCTATCAAAAAAAGAGGTCACGTTCTCCAACAAGTATTTGATATTTTGTCATGAACAACAGCCTTTAGTAAAGATTTCCAGAACAGGTTTTTGCTTGAAAAATAACTTATTGTCTGAGAAAAGGCAATTGATAGTGATAAACTAGGAACAACTCAGTTTGAAGAACAATTTTTCTTCACTGTCAAAGAGGGTCCTATTTTATTGGGGCCTTTTTTTTTCTTAATCATGAAATCAAAGTCCAAGTAGTGATAATTTTGTCTGTTTTTTCCTGGGTGTCTGAAATATTCTTTTCACTCCTTTTTAAGGCATTCTTAATAAGCATGATGAAATCTCAATTAGTGCTTCTCATTTTCTCCTTTGTATGCCAACAATTTCAACTTTATTTCCCCCAAGCAGGATTATGAATTAAAGAATTGAGAAAAAAAAACAAAAAAAAAAAAACCAACAAAAACATCCCCATCCCTAGATTCCTATTTACTATCAATGTCAATGTGTGATGTCATAACGGCAAAATATCTCATCAGCCGCTCCAGGACAATCACTGCTTCTACTGCCTTCATCATATATTGATTTTCTTGAATCATTCTCTTAGTAACTGCCGTAGGAAGAAGACACGGGCAAAAGAAATCCCTTGTGAAATCTCTCATTGGTCAGTTCCAAGTGAATTTCAGAGCTGTGTAAGCAACAGCCCATTGGGAGACAACAGAAAGTTGCCACCTCAGAGTCCCAAATAGCATTGTTTTAAAATTTGATTAGTTTCATTACAACTTGTCATGTCTGGCTCCAAATGGCCTAGCTAGTCCACTCGCATTCACACCATCACAACCCCTTTCATAGATGAATTCATCTGACCTCAAGTTACCTTCTACAAGACACTGAGATGTGAAATGTTTATTTTTTCTAATATTACAAAAATAACCAATAGGATTTTACTACAATTGGTGCACAATATGAATCTTTGGGCCCTACAAGCAGTAAAAAAAATTACTTCCTGTTGAACAAGGTACATACATTTTGCAACAAGAGGGTGTTGTGTGTTAGTGTAGCGGTCAGAAAGTTAGCCTTGTAGACCATTACTACTGTTGTGAGTCTGATCCTCTATGCTTGTGACCTTGTGCCAGACTGAGTTGATCTTAATGAATGCCTATATATATATATCTTGCAGCATCCAATTAAGTTCTTTCTTAAATCGGGTGTATTAACAAATGCCATGTGAATTGTATGGAAGGATAGATAAATGACTGGAAAACTTGAATTTGACTTCGACAGTCTACTTACTGACTGGTTGGTATTCTTTTCATGTTCTGGTTCTTTGATAAGTCAATGTTTATAGTGAGGTTACCTTTTTGTTCTCTGCACGATTCCATTTTTATATTTCTTCAGCTTGTATTTTTTTTATTTTTTTATTTGCTTTTTATATCTCCTGTCTGTCAACACACTTGATTTTTATCTATTTGAATTTTTTTTTTTTTTTTTACATCTGACTACAATAGCTTCCTTTCTTTATTTAGACAAAGTAGTCTTTGTAGACTCAGCAAAGGCCATAACCTAAGAGCTTTCTTCCTCATTGAAGACCTGAAATCTTCCATTGTTCCGAAGTTGTCCCCTTGTGTATGAATACAGCAATCTCACAAAAGATGCTATTCAAATTCCCTGAACTCTACGCCTTGATAATACCTTGTTTTTATGCAGTATTAATACATATCATTATTCGGTGATAATTTTTTTTTTTCTTTTAATTATTTTTTTTGTCTGATTGGCAGGATTTAGTATGATTTTTTTTTTTTTTTGTAAAGCTTTATTTTTTCTGTTGAATAAACAATCACAGATGTCTTTAGATTCTAAGAAACAAATTCTTATGGCTTTTGAGATACATAGTATGAAAAAATATTTAGATCTATGTGTGTGTGTTCCTCCTGGGTAATTTATTTACAAATACTAGCACAAAACCTGTAAAAAATGACTGGATTATTTATGCATGGATCAGTACCTCTGAGGTCAGCCGAGGATCAATGTGTAGCTCCCTGACACTGCTCGGAAGCACACCTCTAAAGCCTTTCTCTGGCTTATTGGTTTTTATCAAAGTGTAGTATCTGCACCGTGGCATTGCCCAAGATGTAGAGACTGCTCTTAAACATCCAATGGGCCAGAGACTGGTTGGCAGTGTGTTCAGTCAGAGTGCACCGGTGCAATGTTGTAGCCAATGAGGGATACAGAGGCTCGACATTGTTTAGTGCATTGAGGCCTATTGAATGGTCCTAGGTTCTTAAATATATTACTTGGCCCAGTTGCGGGGAAGCAGTTTGTCGCTGCTATCCCATTGCTCTTGAAAGGATGGATCGGGCTTGTTTTGACACTTCCATGACATCGGTTGTGGTGACTGTAGCAATTTCTATGGGTGTTCCATTCCACATTAAACTCAAGCTAGAGTCACATCTTGCCCTCGTGGTAAATAAATAGAACATTTCTGTTAGGATTGGTGTAGTATCTGTGCATTCATTGAAAGTTAACGTGTGTGTGTAATATATATATATATATATATATATATATATATATATGTGGCATTCTGTTTGTGTAAATAAATTACCAGGTATAATGTGATGTCTTAGATGAAAGTCAAGTTCTTATATTGAACTTTAAAAGGAAAATTAACCCGAGTGGAAGAGTCCAGTGTTATGGAATGCAAACCAAGAAAATCAGACGGTTCATTATTAAACTGGATATCAACTTGGTTTGGTGCTAAATCATACTATCTCTGAGATTCATTTAGTGCATAGTGTAAAATGGTGGGTAAAAAGTTTTTTTCATCAGTAAAATTTTTACTTTGGGTAGGGGTGCTCCTGTAATTTTTTCTCTTTTGAAGCTTTCAAATTCAATTACGACTAATAATTATTCCAAGAAGACTGTCATTGACAATATCCTAACACAAGGCTTATGACAGCTGCCGTCAACAAATAATTGATGTTTTCGCTGAAAATAAGTCTAGTTTACATCATAATTAACAACGAAAAAATTTGGTCTCTTTGTCCCTATCTAAAACAAGAAAAACACATCAAAACAACATTTTTTTAAAGATTTTAAATACATTTTCAAAATGGAGTATTGAGGATTTCTCAGAAGTTTCGTAAAAGGTTCCATGAACGTAACTAGACAAAGTGCTTAGTGCAAAACCTTTCCTCCCCACTCAATGTCTTCTCTAACCATAATTGGGAGTGTGAATTATCAGTTTGACTTTGACCTACTATCAGTCAGTTCGTTTTTTTGTGAATGGAATGTGTGAGAGAGATCAAAAGAACTTGAATGTTTATAATTTTGTATCATGATTGTGGTTGTTCTTTTTTCGCCTTCAGATCTATCAAACCCTGTCCCACTTGTGTTTTTCTCTGCTCTCACAGTAACAAAACACACAAAAAACAAACAAACTTGATTGCCGGAAATAGAAAATATGCTCCCACTCACATTCAAGGTGTTCAAAAAGTAATATTGAATTTTTGGAGACTGAATAAAAAACTATTCAGAATCAACAAACGTTGAATGTATTTGTCAAGATCTCAATGATTATTATTAGCGATGACAAAAGCCCACTATGAAACTAATTATTTAGGATTCTGTATGAAAAGAATCCTGATAATGCTGAATTGAGAATTGATCTTTTCCCATCTCCTACATTTTGCCACAAAGAAAATGTTCCAGTGATGTGTAGAATTGAAACTCTTCCAGAGTTTAAATCCAGTGGTGAGGGATACTGAGGTAAATCCTACCAACCCAAGTTTTTGGCCATGTGTGAGCTTCCATGTCATGAAGATACCCTTTTGGGGTTGATAAATTGGGGAATTTCTCTTTTCTAAATTTTGACTCATTCCCAAAGTTATAGACAATAGATTTGCCGTAATTGGTCTGCCTTATTCAAAGAACCAATAAATGTCTTGAACCTACCATATTCCTTAGACTGCTTTACCTGATTTTGGTTTAAAAACTGAGAGAGATTTTCCATTCAGATTCCTAGATATTCTCAACAGTTGGATGTATGTGCTTTCGGGGAGTGTGGTAGATATTATGCTCACAGATGGGTTGATAACCAAATACAGGGAATTGTATTGATGTATAGATATTTGTCCATTTTTGCAGGGAATTTCTTCAGACATTTTGGAGATTTTGAATATTTCATTTTCATTTTTTTTTTTCAAATTTTGTTATTGAAAGAAAGTTGAAAAGGAAAAGAAATTGAGCTACCAGAAAACAAATATCATGATCACCTGTTACTGGTTCTTGGACTTGATATGTCTGGATTGTGTTACTCTGTCAAATATGGCTGACAGACATATCTTGATTGTGTTCCTCTATCAAACATTGCTAACAGCTTTTAACGGATTCTATTTTTAAAATTCCTGACGGAACTGGAGAAAGTTGGGATGAGGTTTCATGAAGTGAAACTATTAAGCTGAGCAACTATATCTAGGAACTCAGTTGATCATCGGTATTACTGTGAAATAAAATTTTTAATGTTTGGGCTGTTTGTGAAAAAAAAAAAGTAATTTTTTTCTTTTTTTTCCTCTTTGCACTTCACACAGTGCTGTTTTGCCAATTGCAATGAAAATGGGAACAGTGGGTTTCATTTTTCTCTTGAAAAACATCTTTTATGGATGGGGGTTCTCTCTGCCTAAATGGAAATCTGTGTCATTAGTGGGAAGCTCTGAGAAAAAAGTAAAAGCAAATATTAAAAGAAAATCTGCAAGGAAGTGACTGTAGTGTCAAGTTACTTGAGCCTCTCTCCCTCTGATGGAAGGAAACACTCACTAACATCTCCAAATACTTGAGAAAAAACTTGCAGCTGTCCTGACCACCTCTTCTCCTTCTAAAAACACACACATACTCACTCACATTTTTACCATCACCCTAAAAAGGTTCTAAGGGAGTAGAGTATTCATGAAGTTCCTCTATTAACATCCAGTAAAATTGAAATTCAACTCTGATCTAACACTTGGGGTACTCAGTCAGGATTGAACTCTCTACACAGTTGTAATATTCTGTTAGTCTTGCTCACTTGTCATTACATAATGTTTGAAGAGCTGTGTAGATATAAGTAGTTTCCCATTTTATTTCTCTGGTTTCCGGTCTTTTGACCTGAAAAAAATTGATCGTTGAGTTCTACGCCCCCCCCCCCCCAGGTTACACCTCCCCATTGTACTTGCAGCTGTAGGGTCAGGGTCAATCCCTTATGCCTGAGCTGTCACCAAAGGATGTGCTGAGGGAACTTAACAATTGGTTGCACTATCTACACTAGACTTGACTTTGTGTCACATTCTGCCCTCGTGGGGGAGCAAATAAATACCCACTTTTGTCAGATGTTAGATCTCTTTCGTCCCTTTCAGTTCTCTCCACTTCTTCCTGTTTCTTGGTAGTTAAAGTATGGCACAAGGCCAAATTGGTCAGGGTAGCTTGGAAGATTGTATTGCACCAATCTTCCCAGTAGGGTAGCCTGTCAGCTTTAAAATTCAGCATTCAAGAATTTTTTTTTTTCTCCCTCTGATCAAACTCGAACCTCTGGCAGCAAATATACAACTACCTTCAGTCACTACATTAGTGTCTTCAATGACAATAGAACTTGTTACCTGAATGAGGTAGTCAGTGAAACTAACTTGCTAATCATCACCTTTACAATAGGCACCAGGATATATACTGATGAGCCAAAACATAATGAACACCTGATTAATTAAGTGTTGGTTCTCTGTGTGCCTACAAAGCTCTCACCCATTCAGGTATGGACTTGGAACCTTTCGAGTTTTTTTTTGGGGGGGGGGGATCTGGTACCAGGATTTTAACTGCTACAAGTTGCATGGTAGAGGTTCTGCAGAGCGAACTTGTTGGTCCAACCTGTTTGATTGGTAGGTGCTCAATTGGATTGAAAACTGGGTAGTTATGTGGCCCGGGGCAACAGAAAAGTCTTGATGTTCCTGAAACCATTCCCATGAAAGACAGGTAGGGCGCATTGTCCTGTTGAAAGATTTCACTGTCATCGTAGAAAACTGTTGCGATGAAAGGATGCTCTTAGTCTTCAATGCTGTTGAGGTAAGTGATTTGTGAAAAAGTTCTTGCCAC
This sequence comes from Thysanoteuthis rhombus, assembly GCA_963457665.1. Taxonomy (NCBI): domain Eukaryota; kingdom Metazoa; phylum Mollusca; class Cephalopoda; order Oegopsida; family Thysanoteuthidae; genus Thysanoteuthis; species Thysanoteuthis major. The sequence continues at coordinate 33,705,199 of OY735222.1, forward strand.
ACAAATATTAGGACCCGCTTTTTTACTCAGAGCAGAATGTTGCTCGAACCCTCACTCTTCAACTGACTTGTTGCTTTTCCATAGTGCACCCGGGTGCCATGCTTCCACGGGATAGCACATGCATATCCTGCTGCCCACTTTATTCAGAAGGAAATGATATTCATTAGATTTGATATTCTTTCATTGATGAAAGATGCTTTTCTGACATCTTTTCCCCTTTTTGGACCACTGCTGATGGGTGCACAAGTCAACTGTCCGGAAGCACCCTACAGACTGTGCTGTTTCAGAAATGTTCTGACGTAGTCTTCTGGCCATAGCAATTTAACCTTTATCCAAGTCTCTCAAATCTTTCCTTTTTTGCCCACAACAGTAGCATCCAAGTCATCAAAATGAAGTACTCAAGGCCAGATCACCTACTTATACACTTCTGACCCTGACACGCATAGTTGTAACTAGTTAAACTAATATTCTTGCCATATATCGCTGGTCATGATGTTTTGGCTCATCAGTGTATATACACGAACATGCAATTGTGCTTATCATTTCTGAATGTTAGGTTGTTTATAGCTGAGGATGAATCGTAGTCGCGACTACAATGACCTTGTGTGACCAAAGAATCAACTTTCAACAACAATGCCGAATTATTTGCCACTTCATGGTTTTAAATTTTAAATTCTTGTCCCCCAACAACCTTCTCATGGTTCCCCCTACCTTCCGCTCTCACTTCCTTCCTTCCTTCCTCTATTTTCGTCTTTCTCGCTACCTACCTCTCGTCTTGTATTTCCCCTCCCTTCTTCTCTTCTGATCCGCCTCGTCTGCACGATTTTAGGATTGAACTTGTCTTGTGTGTCTTCTCTTCTCACACTGCTCAACTAACAGGGCAAAGATGGGTCACTTGTTTTATGTAGCACGGTATTCGGCTTGTTGAAGGTTGAGGAAGGAGCTTGAGCTGTCTGGAGTTAGCGCACAGAGCTGCAAAGAAACATGTGGGTAAAAGGGTTTCTTTTATGCTATGTGAAACCCAGAATTTTTTCAACAGTACAGTTAGGTTTGTTTAGAAAGAAGAGTGTAGAAATAGGAAAATGGCTAATAATCGTTTTGGGTGGAGGGAGATGGGTCAGAACAAGGATAAGTAATTTGATTTTTTTTTCTCCATTTTATTCTTAATGGTTGGGAGATGGGAGGCTTGGTGTTTGAAGTAGTAATCTGATCTTCTTAAGAATATGTTGAGCATAAAAAAATTTGTTTGGTTTCTGGAAAATGTAGATTAAAAATGCTCAAGACTTTTAGCAGATGAGCCACCACCCCCTTTTCACTTTCGTACTAACCGACAGACGTTAAAGTCGTATTGAAACTTGGGCATGCACTTCGTCGGTACTTCTAGCAGGGATTGAACCAGCTATTGTGATACGAGCTGTATAACTTCTGTGAACATGTGCTCAGCATAGAATAGGCTCTTTCACCTCCATATCCTCATTTTCGATCCTTGTTTTTTGTATTACTTTACATACATAAACGAAGCACTATGTACCTCCGTACTTGATAGACATTTCAATATTGTGGCCGGTCAGAAGACATCAAGAAGAAAAGGCATCGGTCAAAAGAACAACGGTATAGTACGAACTACTGCAAGCTACCATCGTGTTTAATTAAAACGATCACACTCCAGTTACGAATATTATAACTGAATTTGTACTATTTGAGTAATTTAAATTTTGTAATATATGTCACTGGAAGAATTAGTAATATTTTTTAAAATTGAAATAATAAAAATCAGTAATACTATAGAAAATTTTTTTACGACTTTCAAGTAATAGCCGTTCATCTTTTAAAGGTGGCCTCAAAAGTCATACAAAGTCTCTGAAAAGTATAGTTTTTGATCAAATGGTATGAATGTAGCCATCAGATTTTGCCGCTATGACATCATAGAATGGAAAAGAGGTTTTAATTTCATTTTTCCGTTGAATATGTTGCTTGATAATAACTTGAAATTGAAAATTTAGACTGTACATATGACGCAAAAATAGAATTGTAACTTTTTACTCATTCAATTTCATTTCAATGGATATAGATATTCGGTTTCACTATCGCTAAAAGTGAAACTGAAACATAATGAAATGGTGCGTTGAAAGATTTAACTAAAGATGAACCAACTTTACATTGATAAATAAAATTAGGCTGGTTTGAAGACTGAAAACTAGAAAAAGGGGTACGTTGAAACAATTATCTGTTCATCCTTGGAATGTTTGAGATTCTCGCCAATTTAGACGAGAAATTTTTTAAACCTGTTGTACCCCATTGCTGTCGTATTTTGTTGATAAAAAGCGATGTCATAAAAATGGAGAAAGATCAACTACTTCTTAGCACCTTTGTATGGTTCAGAAAAAGTGTCTAATATTAAATCAATGAATTCAAAAAAATGAAGTATCAAAATCCTTAAGAGCTTTCAAGAAATGAAAGGATCAACTTGAACATTCAAAATTTCATTGCTAACTCGTTAACTCGACTCCTTCACTTTATTTAGCCAGTTATACATAGGCAGTGAAAAAATTAAGGTATAATCAATCGGAATTAACAAGATTTTAATGCAAAAATGAGATTGAAAACCTTTTGATTCATCTTAACTTAGAAAGAAAAATTCGTTTATCGAGGAAATCTAAAGACAGTTATATTTATCTCAATTTATGCCTTTTGAATAATAAAAACACTAAAGAGACTATTTATGACCTCTGGGGCCACTTCAAAGCAAAGATTAATAGATATTACTCATTTTAGTGGTAAAAAGTGTCCTAGAATATATATTTTTTTCATTTGAATGTATTGTTACTCGAATTTAATATTAGTACAATTTCAGTTACAATATTTGTACTACAGTGTTGACATACAGGGCTGATGCTTTTTGTACTTTCAGCAATCCGTACTAATCGCTGTCCCTTTGGCTGATGCCTTTCGTCCTCATTCATGTTGACCTGGGTTCTTGTAATATTTACTAAGCTTAGTATGATGCTGGATCAAATGAAGTTTTTGCGCCAATTCTCCACATGGAATGGACCAGTCTGCCTTGATAATCGGCATTCCAAAGCCTGGCTTTCTACTTAATTCCATTGACACCAGTAGGAAATATGCAACTACTTCAGCCACAAGGCAGTGATTTTTTTTTTGAACTCACATGCGTAAAAAAATCAGTTTTGATTTAAGGAAATGTGTGCAGTTATTGTATCCACATTTCGATGCTCATTATTCTATTCACGTCCCCCTCAGAACATTAAAATCGAGCACATTCTTAGAGTAATCAAATATTCATTAGCTACAACTATTAACATTTATAACTTCAGAATATGAAAGGAAGCTCATATCCTCGCGTTCGACTTTTTCGTGGGCTAATCTAGAATTCACTTGAAAAAATTTATCCCACACCATGCAGTCATATCCTGTGTATGGAACATTTCAAAATGTCATGTTAATTTTATTGCCACTATTTGTTGTCTCGTCTTGCAAACACAACCTTATGAGAATATACTGCTCAGCTCTCTTTAATTTTTCTTCCTCCAGCAAACCACCACGTTCCCGCCTTTTTCAACGTAAGGGTGTGGTTATACGAGCACAGATGGGGACAGGCAGTTTTGGTAGGTCCCGATGGAAGGTGCGGTGTGTCTCATTGTCCTGGGGCCTTCTTTTTCTTCCCCTCAAGAGTAAATGGATACTAGCGTGACTGTAAACCATCTCTTGTCTGCTCAGGGGTGGGTAGGCTCTAATTGGAGCTACAGGGGATTCGTGTGGTGTAGGAGTGAAGGTTGGGTGTTTAGGTCCTGGGAGAAGACTTAAGTAATGACAGAAAAGATAAAAGCAATATTTTATTTGTTTGCTTCTTCTCCAGTTACATCATGTTGGATCGGAAAAAGCTGGCCATTGCTCATCCGTTAAAGACGTTTCTTGAGAAAAAACCCCAACCTTCTAGCCAGATGTTACTTCAACTCTGCCTATCAGTATCAGAATTTCGCCGTCGATATTTGCTAATATCACCTCGGTAATTATCATTCAGGAAGCTTTCATCTTTCTTTTTTATAGAGCAAATGCGCGGTCGAACTAACGGAGATAGGCCTCTCTGCCACCAAGTTATGTATATGACTGCTTCACTGAACAGAGAACGGAATTGTTTGGAAAAAAATGCTCATCAACAAAATTTAAGATTTCGGATTATGGGGTCGGTTAATGAGACATGTATGTGGTCAGCATTTTCTTAATGTCATTTTGCCCGCACATCTTAAGGTCAAACACTTGATAGCAGTCCTGTCTTTTGACTTGTTGGCAGGGGGTTGGATTATTGAAAAGAAGATCGCGATTTAAAATGGTAAAAAAAAAGTTAACTGCTGACATTAGTAAAACAATTCTCTCTCTCTCTCATCATAATTTGGCTTCATGAACGAAGATGTATGAGGATGTCCCACGTCTTTTGCAGACCCACTGATGGATGTTGAGATGAGCCCTATATAGGATTGGCTCATTCTGTCGCAGGGATTGTATGCGAAGGTCTAGTAGCAGGATTTTTTGAGTCCATTTTTACAGCGCTGCCACTATTCCTCAGCTCAAGTTCTGCAGGTTCTTTTGGGTGGAGGTTGCCTGAAATATTTCACGTCTCTCTGTCAGCAGCATATATCGCAATTCGAAAAGTATCATTTATGATTTATATCATTTAAGAAATTCACTGTTTGAACTTTTTTCATAACTAAGTATGAAATGAATATAAATCACTCAAATTATGTGTCTGAAAATAAGAAATAAGAAATATTGTCATTTATGATTATCATATCGTATAAATGAATGCAAAAATAACCATATGCTTTTTCGGAACTAGCACCGGGGTCGTTGTTTGTCCGAAAGGACATGTAGTTTATTCTCATAGCTAATATTTTGTAGCAGGCTTTGTTTAGTTGATAGTGTTAAACCTACAGACATTCTAGAAGCAGGTGTTTTGCTTATGTAGATGAGTTTCTTTCCTGGTCTTTATCAAAAGAAAGTTGTCCATATGACTGTTCATCGCTATTTTATGAAGTTACGAAAAATGTCTTAAGATGGAAAATAGGTCCTACATGGGGTGGCCATTTTAAAAAAAAGGAAAGATGCTCTAGACCAGCGGTCTTCAATCTGGGGCCCATATTAATAGGGGTCTGTAAGCTTGTAGAGAGGTCGACATTTTGAGGTAATTTATTTCAGCTTTTTAGTTGCCCCCCAAGGACTAATAAACGCCCGGATGGAGACGGCGCCTGCGGGGGGATAGTGTTCGAAATCAGGACTATCCGGCGTAAAGGTGAACGTCTGCCCACTCTAGTCCCACATTACGTGACCAATAGTCAATAACATGCTAATTGTTGTGAGTCGCTGCTTTCTCGATAGCCCCAGAAGACTTTTTCACAGGGTTGTTCCTAGGGATGAGAAATGTATCTTTTTTTTTCTTCTTTTTTTTTCTCCTCCTCATCATGTTCGGCACTGTCGTCATTGGCTGTAAACCTGTACCCCAGCGAGAGGCGCCCTCTAACCGAAGAAGTTTCTGTTGGATAGTTGGTGGGATATGCAAGGAATCCTCCATTACAGTCTTTTAAACGGTAACAAAACGATTACTGTTACAGCTTTGGACAGGAAACGCCCATCTTTAGCTAACAGAGAAGGGGTATCTTACAGATATTCGGTTGGGAAAGATGATTCATCCAACATACTCCCCTGACCTTGCCCCAATTGACTCATTTGCCCATTTCGCTGAACTAAGTCTAATTTGAAGAGAAGAGGTTGAAAATCGGTTACATTTTTCCCACCATGTCAAAATCGAAAGAATTTTCCAAATCTGTTAGCAAAAATCTTGATGGATGGAATAAGGTTATCGAAAGCGAGGGGGTGTATGTATATTAATGATTAAGTGTATCTTTAATCGGCGTTAAATTTGTTTCTGAATAAATTGAAACCTTAGAACTTTCCCTACAACATGATATTTTAGACTATCGGTGCTGTCAAAATATTTTCTAGAACAGTAAACCTATTTTCTTGTTCTTCGTATGTCACAAATTCAAACCTTACTGAAGGTGATACCTGTGATTGAATTACAAAATGAACGCCAGTGATATAGTGTGGACAATGGCTGGGATTAATCAGGGGTAGACGTGATGTTTCTCCCGCCTCGCGGAAGTGCTCTTGAAGTTGACTTGTATAGGCTGCTCAACCTAAATACATTTCAAGTGCATTTGTGATAAGCCACTTTTCTTTTTGAGATGATAACCCGACTTCAAGCCAAATGAAAACGTGATATGATAATTGTTGATCTTCCCCGGGGAAAGAAAAACGTTGCTGAGGTGGCGAATCCGTTAAAAAATTTATATTAGAATTATAAATTCCTCTGCTCAATCTATTCATTCGGTTTCCATGTTTTAAATTTAGGACTTTGATACATTTCTGTGTAGGATGAGCCTCGGGTGCTGACTAAAGCTTATTCCTGCTATCTGCATATTCTTGAAAATCAACAAAGATAGCCTTTATCGCCACGTATATCTCTCGATGAGAAAGAAATTTTTCGGTGCCATATCACAAGTAAAACACAATGATGATCGATGTCACAGATTCTTGCATGCATACAAAAAATTGAAGTGTTAGTACGAAAATCACGAAGGTGTTATGTCTTCTGAATAGCCTGCGGCCCTGAGTGTTCTTAATGTTTTACTCCTTCCTCTTTTTATCACAACATCCTGGTTAAATCATCTCTTGAACTGTTGAAGCATACAGCACGAAATTAGAATTGAAGAAGTAGCTTCTGGTGATATCTGAAGTTGCATCCCACACCTCGGGAGCATGTCTTTTGTGGATTTCAACGTCGGTCACGAAAGATCATCGGAAGCAACTTCATTTCCGATTTCGTGCTGTTTGCTGTATCGACCCGTTTTTTTTTTTCCTAATGAAAAGTAACTTTGAATGAAGTAATAATTATTATTAATGTTCACTATAAAGGTAATTTTTGATTTTTGTATGTTATAGAAAACCTAGACCAAGCCAAATAGGCCACTTTGCTTCCAACTACCACTTCTTACAAGAATCTGGTAAATTGTAAATTCTGAGATCCAGATTTAAGCATCCACATAATTTCTGTGATATTTCTTTGCCTAGGCACAGGCTGCGTTTGATAATTGTCGCATTTTTTTAAATAGCTCATACGAAACGAGATCGTTTCTTGTTTGATATCTCGTGGGTTTACGGATAAATTGAAGACCCAAAAAAATGTCCAAATTTTTGCTTCAACATGAATATCATGAAGTGTGATTCGTTAAAAGTGATATCATCCATTGTGCCGTCCCTTACAAATTACTATCCATATGTTCCAATGATCGCCTGGTTCTGTAATTCTTCATCCTTGGCTTGGGTGTTGAAATGAGATTTCTGTATCGATCAATTACTTTTCCTAATCGTCACAAAATGTACATTGTCTTCGTGTTGTGGCTCCAATTTTCCCTCAGAATTAAAGAAGTAGCTTCCGGTGAGATTGAATCAACTTTATCTGGCTAAGTTGACGTGGTAACGAGACTTATCAAGGGTCAGTAGGTACAGGCATAAGTCAGGTCGCTTGCTGAGAGTTCTATCATTGGTCGTATGCCAGTGAAAATTTTCTCTGAGGCTTGCACGGCGCGTATGAAAGCTGCAGGTTGATGAAGGGAATTGCGATAGGTGGTAGTTCACAAAGACGATGATTGCGAGATATGCACTGCAGGACTATTAATTTGGGCATCTTTAATATGAAACTGGATCACAAGATTTAGGCTCAATGAAAAATAATTAGTGAGAAGATTGTTTTTTTTTTTGTTAGTGTCCATATGATGTGATAGAACTGTTGGGGTCATTACTCAACGTATTGGACTCGTTACTAATACACTTGACGCACAGCTCATTCTGTCGTTATTTTGTCTTTCCTCGTAATTTCACTCACCAATCTCACCAGATTCTTTTCGCCTGTCTGACACATCTGTCTCGAGATATTTTCGTCCAACCATGTGACGCAAAAAATAGTTTGACCAGACCTGGATCCAATTTTAATTACTAGTTCAGCCAGTCATCTTCAGATTCAGTTGTGTTCTTGCGTGTCTCCGAAGTAACGAAGACAGCTGCGAGGGATACTGGTTGCCTGTGGAATCGTTGGCGAGGTCGAGTAGCCGTAAAGCTGGTGCCTGTGATCTGTTACAGCCATATTTAATGTGAATGAGTGTCATTTGTTGACCTGTACGATTTCTTTCTTTCTTTGAACATATCTTTGCTTCACTTTCTTAGGTGACAAGAAGTTAATTTGCATTTAATTGGGTGAATTACACGAGTGAGTTGATTATATCTGCTTTACGCAAGATGTGGTGCTTGTTTCATCTGACATACCTATGGTTTTAAATAAGTGTCAAGATGTTTGAAAAAATGCAGATGTAACTGAATATGAGATTTATTTTCAAGAATTAATTGACCATTACAGAGCAGTTGATGTACCATGAAACTGGAGCTATGATTAATGTTGAAAACTAGCTGTTTGTCTAATCTGTGATATTGGTAGGATTTATTGAACAAATGTGTCAAAACGTTAATTCACTCTAATGATGACATGCATAGCTGTTGTAAGTTATCGTATATACCATTTGAACCTGTTAAACGTCGGCGGAGGTCAAGATTTTCTTTCATTAATTCTTACCTCTACTTAGAAACTCCCACGCTTAGATTTTTTTTCCGTTAACAAATCAAAAATGCAGCTTTGGGCGAGAAAATGTTTTAACATTGAATATTGCAATTTAGGATTTGATATTTGTTGGGACAATCTTCTGCGCTCATTTTGTATGTTGTGCATAGAAAATCAGTAAAATGGCTCGTCATTGGTTAGGAATTGATGCAAATGTTACAGACCAGATGGGGCTATGTACAATTCCGAGCTTAGTACGACACAAGGACATACTGGGTTGGAAGATTATGTTACATCAGTCTTGAATACCGGCATTCGAGATTCTGGCTTTATCTGAACCCTTATACCGACCACTGACGCCTGTTGCAGATACGCAGTTATCTAAATTGAAGTATTTATTTGATAAGCGTCTGAATACAGTGCAAATTGACCCTAGAGTCTGACACTGTAAGCCTGACACCATATTGTAGTTGAAAGTTGTTAATATACGTTGTCAATATAAGTGTTCCCCCGTTTTTCAATAACAATCTTTTGGGGATATACAATATTGGATTATTATTCTTACTGCTCGGATTTCGTTTTGAGGAAGAAATGACTAGTCTGAGCTCATACAGAGAAATACTTGTTTTCGTTTGATTTTTCTTTTCTTTTAGCCCATCCCCCAAGCCAAGTGTTGAATCGGGTTGACTAAATCTTATGATTTAGGTTCTTCAAACAAACTCTGCATGATACATTGTAAAAAGAATGGTTCCACCTCCACAAATTTTTGTCTCAACTTTGTCATTGCTAGTAGACATATAGTGATTTTTTTCTATCTTGCTTCATTTTGCGAATTTCAATAGATGGAAAAAAGAGCCCGCAGAAAACTTCTTTCTGGCGAAGAAAAATTAGTCACAGCACTTGATCACATGAGTCTTTTTTTTTTTAAATTGAAAAAAAAAATTATTACCCTTAGTAAATTTAGAAGGAAAGAAAAATAGTGTAAAAGCTGCCTTTCTACAATCAATTTCCATAATGTGTTGAAAGTTCTGTTAATTTAGCGCATTTTAGCTGAAATATTACAAAAGTTCAATTATTTTCTGCTGTTGATGTTCCTAACTTGAGCATGTCAGGCATTTTTTTTTTCATTTCTCTGTCGACGTGCCTCAATGCATAAACCTGTGTTCAACTAATCCACCATCGGTAATGGTCTGTCCGACTGTCATTTTGTCTCAAGTTGATACAGGAAATAATCATTTCTATATCATTGATTTCTATTTTCTTCGATTTTCATCTCGATAAAGACGTTTCATCGGACATGGTGAGCATTGGGAGATGACTATAATTAAGTGAACAGATTTTTACTCCGCAAAACACTTCGTTCATTCGTATAAATCAGTTCAAATATTTTCGGCTGTTGAATAAGATATGTTAATCATTACGTGAGAAAATAACGCCTGGGTAAATAATAACTAAAATTATGTGTTTGTAAATATGATATCAAGTAATGCCGAAGAAGTTACTGATCGTAATTGGGGTCTGTTGGTGATTCAATTGATCTTTGAAGTCTTGAGCGCCCTATTTCGTGAAGACTATTGATGTTCATGTCGGCCTACTTGCAATTTTTAGTCCACACTTTGCGACTTTGGATACTCACTTAGCTCACGATTTTTTTTTGGGGGGGGGTAGTGACCTAATCCTTCGTTGAAATACCTATGAAGCCTCTGTGCTTGGCTCCAGAAGCAATGCTTGTATGTAGAAAGCAATGAATTCATTTTGAGTGTGAGCAAAAATCTTGCGCGAAAAATCTCTTTTCAACTGTGTATCCAGTCAGTTTTCGAAGTGTCCTGGGAACTTTAGTGCACGTCTCATAATGAGAAACTATGTAAATTTATCAACCGAGTTCATTTTCGTAAATGTCTTGGCAGACTAATAATTGGACCAAGTTTAAACCGACCGTAAGTTTATCGGCGCATTTTTTAAGATCTGTTAAATAGTAGTCTCTTTCTTGACCTGGAGATCGCTGATTCGACATGACTTTCTGCCCTAAGATATCCTTTCCTTTTCGTGGCATACTGATAACAAGACCTTTCTGACTCTGATGCTGTTCAAACCTACTGCACCAATTTGTAACTTTGCTGCGTGTTTTCTTTGTAGGAGTTCCTTTTGCCCGGGTTTAACTTGGATTTTTCTCTTATGTGTATGGTACTGAGCTTCTCTTACCCACTTGGGTATCAGTAGCTTTCTTTTTGTACGGACACTGAATACAAAATGTCACCATTTGCTGTTAAGGCGTGGCGAATTCTTTGAATGGGTTTGACGCTACGAAAATATTGCTTAAGTGTAGGCGGGGCTGTTTTGAAGAAGGTGTCATTTACTTGTTCGAATAGGCGTGTCAAAATTTTAGATTGTTTGAGGAGAAGTAGGACCCCAGTTTTTCTATATTTGTCTTTGGGGCGTGGCGCTAGTCAACTTAATTACTGAAAAGAGATTATCGCTGTTCCTCTTTTTCGTATGTAGGTTTCCCACCTCGTCTCTTGACTTTGCGGAGAAACTATTTTTTAATCAGCTATTTCACATAGTTCTAATTTCGTTATCGAAGTGTCAACTCGTGTATCTATACCAGTGTTGAAGGAACTCTTTTTTTAGGAGAGGGGGGGGGGGTCATTTATACACTGTTTGAACAGCCATTTTGAAATGTTTAAACGGCTGGAATTTTCAATTACTGGTTTCAAAAATGGCCAAACTTGTCCATTCATCATTAACTGTAAGGTAACTGTATTGCTGAATGCGCTCTAAAAACTCGTACAAAGGCCCGAAAAAGTATGATTATACAAGGTATTGATCCGATATCAACACAATAATGAAGTTAGGAGCCATTAATTTTTTGGGCTACTGTTTTTATGTCAAGTTTTGGCTTATTCATGTATTTCTCTCTATTTGTATAGAACACTACCTTTAGATCGAGAATCAAGTTATCTGAACTACGCAGTTATTTTGTTTTGTTTTTTTTTTTGTATTTTGGGATAATCTAGCCACTTTTAGCCATTCAGAATTGCTGTTCCCCGAGTGGCGTATAACCAAAAAACCCCCACCCCCTGCATTTTATTATGAATCTTCTATGAGATGTTGGCTAGAGTACATTCCGTGCTCCGTCTGCCAATCTGAAACCCTTGTAAGACCAATTTAGTTAACCGCTTATTGATACACACCGTAAAAATATTGCCAAAGGAGAGCTAATAACGAACTGTTTGCATGGTTAGTAACAGTATTTCATCAACTTCAATGAAGTTGCTTTAAACCTGATTCCGCTTCTTTTTGAAAGTTCACTCTACGCCACTGTTTTGCTTTTGCAGAAATGGCCTTCATCATTTTTGCCATGAGCAGTTATAGAAGTAGCGTACACCCTCTTCTATTCTATCACCCAGTCTCCCGTGTCTCCCCCCCCCCAACTACCGATGACCCAGCCTGACATATCATCATTATATTTTTGTGTCTGGAATCTATCGAAGCCGGCTCACTCTTTTTCGTTGATCTAATGCTGTGTCTGCGGAATAATGACGTCATAAATTAGAATCTCCTGGAAGTCGATGCATCCCCGCCGTCGAGTGAAGTCTCAAACGGGGCTTTATTTGAATTTTCAATTTCGGACGGTTTTATGCACTGTGGCTATTGCCTTGACTCACTTCAATATCTGTATGTCAGGAAATTCTATATTCAAACAGGCTATTTTTTTCTGAATTATTAGGGGAAGCAGTATGTTGACCAATCCATAGACCTTGGCGGCTATATCTGATGAGGATGGTCACAGATTACCAGCATGTATTTCTGATATGACATTGGTCGGTGTCGCTGCTTCTTATTTCCGAATACAATATGGTTGCCAAGGATAACCCATTATATCTGCACAAAGAGCAATTCGCTTTTTTCATCGTAAATTATTCGTATTGGAAGTTGACGTATATAGGAGAGGATTACAGTTTCTCGTCGTTGTCACCTTGTAATGGACTTTTTCCTCTTATGATTTCCTTCAAGTGCGTGTTTTTTTTCTTCTTTTAGTGTTATAGTTATGAAATACAGTTTTTGGTTGTGTATTAGTATTTTTTTCTCTCGACTGTTTTTCGAGTATCAAATATTTGCTAAGATGAATCGTATTTCAGAACCCAGTAGATGTAGACAACGTTTCGGCTTAAGACATTGCCCACTAACGTTGAAGCTACTCCACAACGCTGCTTACTCTTTGTCATTTTCTGCACTAAATATTTCTGACACTTGGGGAGAATTTGATTATCACAGAATTTGGGCCAATTTTCTTTCCTTTTCAAGTTTCACTTCTTGACTGTACATAGCAAATTGAGTGGAAGACATGGTTAGTGGCCGGGAATTGATGCATATATCCTTGACAGAACGAGGTATTATGTATAATCACGGTTGCATATATCAACCTTCTGGTCATCTAAGTAGCCAACAGAGAAGTGATTTAACCCACTAGAACCCAGGCCCATTTCCCACTGGAGGATTTATAGTGGAAGACATAAAACGTATTGGTTAGTGAAACTGACCAACAGTCACGTGACAGCATCCTGACGTTCCGAAGATGTCAATTGTTAAACTGTAAAGTTGATGTAACACTGATGCCACGTCGGAAGCTGTTTTATGAGAATAAAATCGATTTTTAATGAATGTGCTTTTAATGGCCGATTCGCAGCTATACGTGCACACATTATTATTTGTGGTATACTCTTACAGCCGATTTTCGAACCCTGTCAAACGACAAGGTCGAGTGCATATTGTCGGCGACGAATGAAGGATTGATAATGTAGGTTAAGTAACCTAGACAGGAAATATAGGTGAACGCACATCCAACTATCAAATTAGTAGATTTTATTGTCTCTTTCTTCTCTGGCTCAATAATACGTGCGTTTTGTATTACTATACTGTATCACAAATTCCTGTTGTGGACGCTCGTCATTCTTTTCCTCTCGGTCGCTGGTGGTGTCAGGAGGCTGACTGGGTTTATTAAATAATTCAGAGGTTTTGAAGACATTAAAACGGCCTTATTCTGACGTATTGTCCAAAATATGGTTAATTGGAAGTCAGTCGTTCTTTAGTCTAACGAGCTCAGAAGTTGGGATATTCAATTAGAAAAAAAGGGATATACAATTGAACTATGAGAGTTTTATCTTTAAACAACTGTATGCTAGCGTTAATTACTGAGTTAATGAATATGGGTGCTTTACTTTAGAGCAGACTATTACTAATGCGAGTTCGATCCCCATTGTTAATTTAACATTTGAAGACTTTGATGGTAAACTTCGATGTCAATCACGTTATTACCTTGGAGTGTATCATCCTGAAGTCTCTACGTATTGTCTTAATCCTCTGCCAACACCATCTCATCATAATTCATCAAAAGTCAGCCCGCCCGTATGCGATAGCATTCTGCATACACCACACTGTATAACCCTATGAAATGTATCTGTGCCAGTGTGACCCTGGGAAAGTTCTCAACAAATCAGTTTTGGTAGATCACTCCAAAACATGCATGCGCGTTACAATGCAAACTCGTGCTAAAATAGCCCTTTTGTGTCCTCTTTTTCTTCAGTAGAGCCACTGACTGCTGCTGTAATATAGCTTATTTACAGAGCGAATGGGGACGTCCTATCGTTCATACAGAGGGGGTGAAGAGGTAGAACAGTGGTCCCTTTGGTTTGGTCCATAGAGAGGGGCTAGTGTAATAGGAAGAAGTTATTTTCAGTTATGTGTGCATACACTAATTTTTTTTCAAGTCGTGGAAAAAAAAAAAAAAAAAAGAAACTGAAAGTCTCGTATATCGCTTTTAAAAACAAATTGAACATTACTTAATTTCCGTTCATCTATTTATTGAGATTTTTTTTTTTTGATAGCAATTTATTCCGCCCGTTAGGGCGTTATTAGTTTAATTTTTTTTTTCTCTATACTTCGATTACAACTGAGTTTTGTTTCATTATACCTATAACTTATTTTTTTTTTCTTAGTCATTATTCTTTCTGCAATAAGTACGTGCTCCTCAGGAAGTCTTGGCGAGTCGGTTACAGACGATTCAAAGAAAGGAAATGATTAAGCGTCACTCAATTAAAGTACTGGAGCTAACGTAGTCACCCCCTCCTTTCCTGCGCACGTGCAACAATCACATACTTGATAATCGACAATCCATAATTCAGCATTGCTAAATCGTGAATTTGGGCCAAATTTGCTCTTGATATGAGTTAGCAAGGAGGGAGAGAGACTGAACGGCGGGCGGATGTCATGGAAGGCGAAGACTCTTTCATTTTTCTTCACTGGCAAGGTGACACTGTCATCCTTGCTCTTTCTCAAGAACAAAGGGCACTTCATTGAAATTAACCATGATGTAGTGATTAGGTAGAATGAATATTCAACGTGGAAATTGACTAGATTTCAATACTTGGCTTTTTGTCCAATTCAATAGTACATGTATAGTGGTTGATCAAGATGGGGGGGGGGTCGATGATGAAAGGTTGGATGTATAATCAGTATATTGATGACTAATGTAACATTACATAAGCATTTCATTTTTATACCTTATACCTCCAATAGTCTGCCATAATTAGAGAGGGTCTCCAACTAAACGAACAACTTCCCCGAGATTATGAAAAATACCCGCCGAATTCAATTGAATATTTTGTCTACCTCAAGTTTATTCTGAATCGATATACGAGTATTTGAAAAAAATAAATTATTGTCCTTAGTCCGTCACGTTTTGGCAAACCAAGTCGTTATTTGCTTGAATACACACACGTGTGCACACATACTTATTTTATTCGTGTCACTAGTAACAGGCCAAGATTCTAGTACCCCATCACTTGTCTAGGTTCGTCAACTGGAGCATGTAGGTTATTTCGGTTCCTTTTCCAGAATGACTGTGCTGTATGGGCGACATAAGTCAGTTCCGTATCAACAAGACGTACTGAATCCACTAGTGTGGGGTGTACAAGCGAGGTTTATTGCCTATATGATAATCAGAAGACCATGCATATCCATGCCCACCTTGTGTGTGTGTGTATATATATATATATATATATATATATATATATAATATATATATATATATATATATATATATATATATATATATATATGCCGGTGTGTGCATATGATTGTAGATCTACCTGACACCTCAAGTAAGGGGTAAGTGCCTTTTCAGGTCGGCTCCTCAACTTTGGTTCTGAACTCTTCCTGGCCTATTCATGCACGTACAAATATCTCTGAGAAGTATTTCTTGTTTTGTTTGAAGATAAAGGAAGATGACTATAGCTGAATTGTTTGCAGGAATCTTGTTTGAAACCTACCATTATCTACTGAAACATTTGAAGATAACATTTGAGCGAAATCAGCAAAAGTCAATTAATTTGATGTATATGCATCTGAAGAGGTGATGATTTTAGGTTTTTTTTTTCTATCAGTTAGGCTTGAACTTTAACAGATATGTGCGCCTACATGTAATGCTGCGTTATAGTAATAAAAGCCAAATAAAACGAATAAGTATTTAGCTATGAAAGTGGAGTCCAAGTCTCGCTCAGTTCTTTTCATTAGTTTTCCGTCTTGATATACAATCGCTTAAGAGTCGCACATTTTGGACAAACATTCATTATTTGCGTCTAGCAGTTGTTCCAAAAGGAAGAAAAGAACCAAATTTGTTGAAAAACTGCAACGTTGTTTATACTATTGTCGACATTGTTTACATTTATGTCTCTAATAAAACCATTTTTCTATTGAGTTCCAAGCTAATCCTCGTTGAAACGCCCACAACGAAAATAACGTTTGCATAAAAAAATTTACAATAGCTTTGAATATATGGAGTGTATATAAACATTGTAGTCCCCCCAGCTGTCTTGTACTTACTATTTTTTATATCTCAAAAATGAACCTTGAAAAAGAATAATGACGTAGTGTGGCGTAAAAAAAAGTGAATATATTCCTCTTTCTTTGTCCACCCTCTACTACATTGAATCTCCCTATGTTCACCAGTGGTATTAAAATGAATAAACTGGTTAATGATGAAGCTTAGTGAACGCTCAAGTACAAACACGCGACCCCCCGCCCCAAAAAATGGAATTCAAATTTATTTTTTTTACGATGGCTGTGCTAAAATATAACTTGCTTTAACTCATTCGAAACGGTGCATAACTGTTCTCTGTGCGTCCATATCTTCGTCCTGTCACTCTCTCGCAGTTCTCCGGAAACCGTATTTGTGCAAGGCGGACACTGTGCTCTTAGACTGGACCATTCAGGGGTATTGTATCGTCCTTCAGGAAGTCTCTATGGCTGATTGGAAACTGGATGAGTTGGAACTGAGATTGAGACTGGCATTACTGTCTTTGGAAAAAAAATATGAATCCGTGTCCTTTTGTCAGCTATGGGCATAATGGCATATGGTGAAGTGATTACTTGTTGCCTATATTTTCACATGTTGGAGAATTGAGAGATATGAAACCCGGACAAGGGCGGTTCTCTCGCTGTAGTCAGCGCCTGGGCTCTTGCTTACCATCACTTTTCAGACAGATGTTCGTTATAGCACTCATGCCACAACTACTTGTATGTTATGCCGAATCGATGAAATTGCCTAATTGGCGAAATTTCAATTCGATCAAAAGGACTTAAAAAAAAAAACAAACTATTTCGTATTCGGCGTATCACATACATAAGAATCGCAACATCTTGTCACCCAACCTACTTGTTCATGTAGAGTAGAAAAAAAATCGCTGAACCTTGACCATTATTTACTTCCTTTCACCCAAATACGAACAGAACAACTTGTTTGCACCTACAACCCTATTCGACTTTGAATATTTCCCAGCTTTTTTGTTCCCCAGTCTAGCTCCATTTAAAAGAAAAAAAAATTCCAGTTGTTGTTTGAATATTTATCGTCTATTTGCGTTTGTTCGTTTGTTTTTCACTCGACTCGAGTTACCCGTTTTCCCGTTCCGTTCTTTCTCTGGGGTCGGAAGCAAGACAATTAGGCTATTTAAAGAAACTGGTGCGCACGTGAATAAGACACTGAAATGTATCTATATTTTGACCTACAAATTACAAGCTCTCGAAGTATTCTTTGTGTGTTACATGTCTCTCACGATGTGCTTTTGTCACTGAGCGCCCACAGGTCACTATAAGGAGGACTGTCTCTCTCGGTGTCTGGCAAGGAATGATATAGTTGATAATGTAACTTCGTACTACATTTACCGTGTGGATTATTAAAAAAAAAATATTGAGAGTTAAAATTTGACTTCTAGTATATTAGATAATCCGCTTTGAAAAAGAAAACTTTTCCTTCGCCAGGAGAATAAGTTGAACTAAGAGTAGGTCAAATTTTTGAATAAAACATAGTTGAAAATGTCAACAATTCAGTTTTAGACAATGATAAAAAAGTGGTCTGGGTGGTTGCGATATAAAATGACTGAAATAAAGAAGAAATCTGTTCTAAAATGAAATTGATAATTGGTAATGATTTATCAAAAAATCCATTTGGTAGGGCAGCTGCCTCGGAAAGACAGACTTCTGAAGATAGGAGATGCAAATTAGTCTTACCAGAGGTATATTCTTTATTGCGAAATTACGATCTGGAAGTCACGATATAAATCAACTAAACTTGATATGAAAGAAATACTCATAATTTTCATTCATGTTTATAACTATAGACGTATTAATAGAAGCTATAGTTGACTTCAGATGTAATCCTAGGTAATTGATATGGTAATAGGGTTGGAATCATTCAAGGATCAAGTTCGACCCCCCCGTTCCCGACAGTACGTATGCTGGCTACGAGCTAGACTGACGTTGATTTCTGGGAACTTGTTAATAATCGTCACTATTTTTATTTTAATCAACAAGTAATGGACAGAGTAATGAGGAAATGGGTTTTTCCATTGATGTTTAGTGGCATGCTTTGGAGCAGGGCTTAGGGGTCGGGGCCCCGCAGAAATATTTGTAAATCATTTTCATTTTTAGAGAATTAATGTTTTTTTTCTTTTTCTTAATCTCTTTCAAAAAAGTACCACTTTTGGTGCTTTTTGTAAAATAACGAAATGCAATCCGCTAATTCATCAATAATAAATTCCGTTTTAGCAATCGGACATTTTTTTTCTTGAATAAATACTGTAAAACATGATTATAATTGTGTTGTGATTTTTGACATTTTCTGATTATTTGTTTTTGTTTATAGTTGCTGTTAAATTACGGCTTAAGACTAATCTGTAATATTTGAGTCTTTTTTTTGTTTATTCCTGCCTCTCCTCTGCTAAAACTACGAGGCCTATCAATTCTGCATGTAGACTCAAGAAGTCAACTCAGCTTATGTGGTATGTAGGGTTTACCTCAGAGATCATTTGAGGTCACCAGAAGTCATTTCAAGTTTTTGGCCCCAATTTAACACCTTCGAAATTTTGCATAGAGGTACATCTTTCCATGGTGAAGCTCATATGCGATGAGGAGTTGAAATCTGAAATCACCATTGGTAACTTCTAGCCAATTTTCAGAGTTGCAATAACGATGCTGAAAGCTAGCTTATGGGTACATCTTCTCAAGGCAAAGATAGTAATGTTGAATTCTGAGATCATAGATTATTTCTGGTAATTTTGAAATTGGTTTCCAAGTTTTTGGCCACAATTTAGCACCTATAAAATTGAAATTAAGCATAGAGGTATGTCTTTCCATTTCCATGATAGAAGTCATATACAATGAGGAGTTGACCTCCGTGGTGATTTGAGATCAACAGTGATCATTTCTGGTCATTTCAACTTGTGGGACTCAACTTTACACCAAGGATGTTCAAATTGAGCTTATGAGTACATCTTCCCACATCAAAGGTGACATTAAGAGATGTTAACCATGGAGGTCATTTAAGATTGCTAGGGGTCATTTCTGCTCAATTTTTCAAGATTATACTCATAATTTTGTACCTATGTGACTGAAATTTGGTATAGGGAAAAGATTTTCCTGTTAAAGGTCGTAGGCTATGTGAGGTCACCTGAAGTTTGACATAAGGGTAGATTTTTTCACAGCCAAAATATTTAGAAGTATGATTTTGACATTGGGTTTATACTGGGTCACTGTAAGTCATTTCTGGTTATTTTTAGCAAAGTTTCTAAGTTGTTAGCCACAACATTGCACCTATGATACAGAAATTTTGCAAAGAGGTACATGTTTACTCAACAAAAGTTATAGGCAATGTTGATTTGATGCTGGAGGTCACTAAAGGTAATCTCAGGTTTTTTCTGGAGACTGGAACGAGACACAAGGACAGTCTTGCATAATCGTTGACCTTTACCTGATTCCTCCATGCTTTTGTCCATACAATGCTATATTGGTTGTTCTAGGGTTGAATCCTGAATCAGTGTTTTCATGCTGACATCCGATTGGAGAAACACTTGTTATCTCAAGTCCTGTCAAATTGAGTGACAACATCCTTTTCTGTCCATCAGAATATTTCTTCCACTACAGCCACTTTTTCATGTGTACATAGTTTAAATAATTTTTTTTTTTTTTTTTTTTTTTTTTTCCTTCTATTTGCTAGCTTGTGTATCAAGTTATTTTTATCCTGGGCGAAATTTCATATTTTATCTCATCAAAAAGCTGTCCATATTGAACTATTTTTTTTTTAGCTTCTATCGATGCCACCTAGTTATAGTACCTGCACATTGATAACATTTGCATAGTTTTCATTTATCTATTAATTAAATGTTCATTCTACTTACAAGCATATATGCTATTTTATCAACCGTTTTTCAGATTATGCCCCCCCCCCCAATTACCTTTGGATCTGGATTTTGAAACCCAGATATCACTGGTTTTAGAGTTACAAGATGGAAAGGTTGCACTTTAGCTGCATAAATTACTAGTAAATGAATACTATATCACAGTAGGATCGATTCAACAGATACATTGAATCTTTCATTCACTCCGTTGGTTGCATCTATAGTGAGACGGCAAATACTAAGAGCATACCAAGAAAGTGAGGTAGATGCCAAAATTTCAACAATTACATTTTACCTGAACAAATACAATTCTAGAGTTGATCATTTAATCATGGATATCATTATAACCATCAAATCAGTTGGTCTCAAATTCTTTATAAATTTCATTAATTTCTTGTGTTAAGTTCTTTATAACAATGAGCTTGAACACAATGAATTCATGTAAAATCATTTCAATTTTCGTATTCTTCAGAAATTATCAGTCAGTTATTGTAATTACAATTATTGCAAGCATTACTGACAGACTAAGGCTATTATGCATACAATTTTTTCCCAGTTGGAAGTAGGAAGATAATTTGTTAGAGCTTGAAAATTAATTCTCATCCTCTTCACTCTGGTAGAGAAAAAGTTCCAACTTAAATTACAAACATATTTGTAACTTCGGATTTTTCTGTCTAAGCTCCTACTTTTCCATATATATTTTTCTTGAATGAGTTTTTGTATTATACTGAGCCTTTTTTTGGTAGGCATTACCATGTCCTGAATATTTGAACAAAATCAAGTAACAACAATTTGGTCTTGCTGATTTTTTTCCTTCTTTGGTTTTAGCCACTAACTAAGAGCTTTAAACCTTACTTTTTTAACTGGTGATACTAATTGCTACCACTTTACTTAGACTTCTGTCTTGTATATTTCAGGTGTAGTGTATGCCCAACACCCAAGATGTGAAGAAGGAAGTTGTTATCCTGCAACTGGCGACTTGCTTATTGGCAGAGAAAAGAACCTTCACACAGATTCAACGTGTGGTCTCAATGAACCTGAACAATATTGCATCGTGAGTCATTTGAAGGATGTCAAGAAATGCTTTTACTGTGATTCTCGACAGGCTTATAGCCCGCTGAGAAAGCAGCCTCTCAATCATCGCATAGAAAACATAGTTTATTCATTTGGTCGACGCAAACGGGGTCGATGGTGGCAAGCCGAAAATGGCAAAGAGGACGTCTACATCCAGGTGGATCTCGAGGCAGAGTTCCACTTCACCCATTTGATCATGCGATTCAAGACTTTCAGGCCAGCTGGTATGTTGGTGGAGAGGTCATATGACTTTGGCAAAACCTGGAAAGTGTACAGGTACTTCGCTGAGAATTGTGGGCAGACATTCCCTGGTGTCAAGACAGGACCTGTGAAGAAGCTTGATGATGTGATCTGTGAATCAAGATACTCGGATGTTGCGCCATCTACTGGTGGAGAGGTAAGTGCCTGTAATCTCTCTGCTAATTCTGGTTAGGAACTATTGGGTTGGTTATTTATTTATCTATTTATTCATTTATTTATTTTTTTCCCACATAAATATATATCTATATTGTTTGTACCGTGCTAGTCACTGAGTGTCACTTGATTATTGATAGGGGTGTAAATCAAGGACATGTGAATGAAGAGAGAAAATAAAATAAATCAAGATGGTGCCATAGATGTCTGAGGACAGTATGTATCAACCAAATATAGGTATGAAGAATAGGTTCATCATTGAACAAAATGATGTGAGCAAAATATTCTGTAGATACAAAAAGCCTGTGATCTGTAGCACAATAGTTGGGAAAACTTATTGACATTAAAGTGTATTCAGCATTTTATCAATTGCACTTGCATACTCTTTAACCCATTAATATGTACAGAAGATATTTTCAAGGATGCAATTATGTTGAATTTGCATTAATAATCAATGTACCTTATATCTGCCCAACCCTGCCATTATTTATATATATATATATATATATATATATATATATATATATATGTATGTGTGTGTGTCGTGGGAAATATGGCCAAATAACACAAAAAAAATCCGTCAAAATGTTTATTTAAGACCTCAATTTACGAAAAAGGTTCCGAGAAAATTTGTCATTGATGGGTTTGAGGTTGTTTGCGAACAAGTGAAGATGTTACTTTATTCTGGTGAAAATCATGTCTGAATATTAAATGCAGAATTGAATCGGCTGGCTCTTGATGTTTAATCTGGGGAAAAGTGCAGTCGAAGCATGGCAATGAATCACTGAAGCTTACAATAATGATGCAGTGGGTGCAAGTGTGTGTTGAGAATAGTTTGCAAAGTTTCCAAAAGATATTTAGCTCAAGGACAAAGAATGTTTGAAGGCAGACGTAGCACAGATATGACGTGAACTTGGGGAAAAATTGAATCTAGTTGAGTCAGCTGTAGATCATCATTTACAGGGCTTGGGAAAAGATTTCAAACTAAGAAAATGTGTACGAGAATGAATATTGTGTAGCACTCTTTTTTTACAGATAGACTTTACAGATGTCTCTGGAGACTGGCACTTCAGTCAGTACTGCCGTACCATTTTATTTATTTTAGGAATGACCTATCTGCATTTGCTTATATGGGAGATAGACATTTGAAGATCCTTTTTTTTCCTCCTACCCTCCTCTGAACATTTTCATGCTTTTTCTTATCATTACTGTCAAAATATGGTAAAACTCTTGTGCTCATGAGTGTGAAGGGTGGAATACGTCCCCTTTTGTACTGGCTTAGGAACAAAAGAATAGGGTTTTGAAAATATTTAAATTGAAGTTTCAGCTTCTTTCCCAGCGACCCTCAGCAGTGTTTTTTTTAAATTTTTATTTTTAACCATCCATCATCCTTCTGCTGACATGCAAAGATGTTAAAGCAATTGAAAATCTTTCATTTATTTTTTATTTTTTTTATTTAAAAAAATTTTTTTTAATGATCTTCTTGGTATTAATGATTCATCAATTTTGTGTTGATAGTTACATGGTGAACAGGATTGGTCTTATAGTTTACTTTTCAGTTAACCATGCTATTCACTGTTGGTAGGAGGATTATAGATATTAGCTGTACAAAAACAATTTGAAAATAAATCCTTGTTTTATAGTGCTTAACGAAAGCTTTTCAAATGTACATGTTGATGCTGTTCCCTTCAATGAAATATTCCAAATATTTATAAAAATAGTTCCAATTGCTTTCTATCAGTAAACATAATAGAGACTGATTTTGGACTAGACAATTCATGGCTTGAATAGACCCATTTGTTGAGCTCAAATAGTAAGAACCATGACTGTTAACTAAAATTTGTGCTTTGAACCTCAAGCAGATAATGATTTCAGTGGCTTGCTAACATAGTCATTTACCCTTTTTTTAAAATCCACAATCAAGCAGTATATTCACTAGAACTGTCATTCTCAATGGAGGCCAGAAGTCCCCCTCAGCACCCTTATGCATTTGAATGTAGCATAGACTTGAATAGTACATTAATTTCTGTATATCTCTTTATGTTGCATCCCTATTTTATATTGGGGTCTGGAACCTAAGAAGAGCTCTCAAGAGGGTCATCACCAAAAAAAGAATGGCTGGATAGACAATGGTCAAAATGACCGATGATGGTTCAGCAGAAGCTGCTTTGGATTTTTCTTCCCTAAAACACTAGTATGAAATTTAATGTGCTTGTTTTGATAGATAAGTTTGATAAAGCCAACATGAATATAAGACCATCTTTGTGGTGTACTCTGAGCAAAGAAACTCATTTACAATGACTTGTGAGATGATCAATCAGTAATAGGTGGACTTCTACTTGAATCTGTACCTGTGAAAATTTCTCACAAATCCGTGCATATGAGTTAATAATTTGTCATGGGAAGGTCTAGACTCCCGTCTGTTCAAGAGCTTATTAAATGTGACCCCTGAAGAGCAACCTGCTGTGCACACTCAACTTGATAGTATATTGTGTAATCTTGCCTACATTTTGCCTTCTCTTTCATCTGGTCGGGGATGTGTCAGTTCTTGCTTCTCTCTTACTTGTTCCCCTCTTTTCACTTGCTTGAGTTTTCCCATTCAAGTGTGTTACTCAAAATGATGGTCTATGCCTAGCTAATTAATTGCACCTACTCAATTTTGCATGGTTATATCACATGAACTGTGAAATGCAGGTTGCACCAGAACTGATGATAATTAAAATTTGAACTGATCACTCACTTGAAATGATGCAAACAAGAAAAAAAAATGACAGATATATGGCCTGCCGGAATTGCACTTTCACTGAAAACTGATTGAAAGTGAAAAGTTTGAAATGTATTCAAACCTAGACAGATAACTGAGAATATTGTGGAGTGTCAGGGTTCTAATTGGAGCTCTTGGCACCCTTGGATCAATCCCAAAGAACCTTGCAAGAAGATTGGAAGAATTAGGAATTAAGTAAAGCTGATATGAAAGTCATAAGAAGCACAATTATTCAGTTTCTCACTTCTCAGATGATCTTGAATTTTGCAATCCATTTTTTGTTGATGTCGCCAATTTTAGAAGTATTGGATTTACCATTAAAAGGAGATGGTCCCTACCATAATCAAATATCAGTTTTCTTGGTCAAACTTGAATGGACAGTCTGCTACAAAGCAATAAATTCTCCCAGCCATCATTCTGTATTCTAAACATTGTGATCTTTTTAGAATAGGGGAGGGTGATGTTTGATGATTACCTGAGAGGTGTAAACTTTTGATTAAAAGAGATGTGTTTATTGGGGAGTGATTGCACAGCTGTCTGTATTTATACATGCTCTAGCACCTTTCACAAAAGAATGTACAATCCTTCATGGCTAACTTTTGACCTTGAAGCTTTTTTTATAAAAAGTTCAGTTAAAAAAGATATAGTGTTTTTTTTTTCTCTTGAGCCTGATTTTTTTTTTTGTCACGCTTTGCTGGCCAAGGGCTGAAGTAGATTTTATAATTGACTATCATCTCTGCTATTTATTGGCTTTATTTGTTATAGAATATTGAGAAATAGAGCAGTGATAGATTACTTGTGTGAATGTGTGCTTTTTATTTTTTCTGTTTTCTCTTTCATTTCTGCAGGGACAGTGTTGGTGTTTTTCTGCATTGTTTCTTAAATTCTCTGTATGAGTAATGAAAGGCTTGGCAAGTTGAGACACATGTAAAATGTCTGACTCTTGTGTCATTTCCTGCCTCTTATAAAAATTTGAAAATGAAGTAGATGTCCCAAGGGAATGAGTTTTGTTGAGGCTAATAATCTGGTGTCCCTCTATGCTGAAATGAAATTTAATATGTATCTTTTCTTATGGCTCTCATTTGGATTTTACAAGATCTTTCAAAATGGGGCAACATAGTAAACAATCGAATTCATTGACACACTGGAACAGCCAAACGGTCTCGCATGGGTGTTGGTCATGATGTGGCAGCTCGCAACCTATTTGGCACATGAGCTTCAATGTTTCAGGTTCAATGAAGCCAGACGTCTTGACCGGTACACACTTGTAACCGTTGGTCTGTGAGCAATATATTGCCATC
Organism: Thysanoteuthis rhombus; assembly: GCA_963457665.1. Lineage (NCBI taxonomy): Eukaryota > Metazoa > Mollusca > Cephalopoda > Oegopsida > Thysanoteuthidae > Thysanoteuthis > Thysanoteuthis major. The sequence continues at coordinate 33,731,167 of OY735222.1, forward strand.
TTCCGCTCCTCAGCGACAATACCTGGCCAACAAGATCAGGTTGCTGTCGGTGAATGAATCACTGCAGACGGCATCCCGAATAGGTGGTTTGCCAGCTGTGAATGGAGAATACAGTTCTCCATAGTGACGGTGGGAACAAAGTTGTCAGTTTGAATATATATATATATATATATATATATATATATATATATATATATATATATATATATATATATATATAATTTCGCTAAAAAGAGGTAGAAGGCAAGAATGATATCACTTTAATTCTAACGGAGTTCACATTTGTTTTCTTTGTTTTACAAAAAAAAATGAAAATCAGATTCATGGACAGATGTGCTCTGTAGACCCGTTATAATGCATCACTGCTTATAAGATTGTCTGAGCATGGACCCCTGTTTTTAAAACGTTGAATTTGGCTCACCATGTAATGGCTAAATAAAAAGCCACCAAAGAAATGTTATGTACTGGTCCTGTCAATGTCTAAATATTTTGAGTCTTGAAAGTGCCTGTATATTCGGCCCACTTTCACCATAGCGTGTCCAATCTCATTAGATTTTGTTTGATCTCTATCTTTTAAGCAACAGATAATAGGAGAAAGGAGTTATGAGTTATGTTTATCGACTTCTGAAATATCTATTTCTTTGGCCAAAACTCTTGACACTCCTCTTTCTTGCTTCCTCCTCTCTCATTTGTCAGCTGCCTGTTGAATTTTGCTACGTATGTATTTATTTTGTCAAAATGTAGCCTTCTGGTAAGGTGTCACCAATTTTGTAATTATTTTTATAAAAAAAAAAGATTTATTTCTGTCTTCCTAAAGGACTACCACTTCAAGGGCTTTCTCTCAATTTCTGCACAACTTTTGAGGGTCGGTCTTGCAGTTATGTTACGTGTTCATCGTGAATGATACTAATAGATCACTAACTTTACACCTATTTTCACTTGCTGTCGGGAAATGACACCTAGCATTCTTCGTGCAGAGAATTACTTGGATCAAGGTTTGAAGGAAAAAAAAGAAGGAAAATTCGTTACAATGCGGACTCAATTATAACGCGGCAAAAGCGTTTTAATGGCTGTATAGTGTAGTTACTATATATGAATATCTTACAAATTATGATAGCCTCTTTTGTAGGGGGGTGACATGGTTCCTTATCTTATGAGAAATTTGTATCAATATTAACTAAGAAACTTTTTCTCTTGGCAAAGATCAATGTGTAGCATCTGTAAGAAACTCGGTCACATACGGTAGGTGAGGAAGTGCCTTTTTAGAGGCTTATACTAGATAAGTAAAAGATGTTAAGAAGCTATAACATTAGAATAAGAGTGACAGTAATGGGCAGATTGTAGTTTCTTCTCAGTTTTGATATTTTAGCATTAAGACTATTGATGTGCATCAACTGTTTCAAAATATTTCATTGCTTCTGTTATTCCTATTATACATGAATTGAATTCCAAATGCTATTTTGATGTGTTCTCAATGCAAAAGTCTTACAACTGAACCCTGATTTCTTTCCAACACTCTTTTATGACTGACTTTCTGGGCCAACTTAGGAATAAATGATCATTTTAAAGATGTCTTGTTTTCTCCTGCTTCTAGATGATAGTATTGAGATTTGGAACCCACCACAATGGCAAATCACCATCATTGCCTTATATCAACGATTATCATTGAACTCATTACATATAATCTGCCCTTGTGGTTGGTACACATCAACTAAGATACACTCAATTCATGGTTTTTCTCAGAATCAATGCGTATTTCCAATGCATTTAAAAGTATCAGGACTTTTCTTTTCTACATCTCTTTCCTATTGAAAGGTTAGCAAACTTGTCTTGCGGCCCATTTTTCTGGTGACTTTGATCTTCTCCAGGTTCTGGACTGACCTGAACTAAGTATAAAGAATGAATCTGAATCCCTCCTCAGGTGACAAGGTCTCCACACCTCAATTGTATCTGTAAAGCAGATTTTTCAAGTCAGGAATGTGGGGAAGAAGTGTATCAGTAGTCACAGGGTCAATGGATATCCCTTGATAGTATCTGGTTACCTTCAAGAGGCCCAACCCTTATGACACCCACCCTCACATCTTGGCTTTCATTTCTTCTGAAGTACTTGAAAAGAACATTTTTTAAATGCCTGTCCCAGTCAGCATTCTGATGTCTGACTCCAGGCTCCATTTAGACCCTTAAAACTAATTTGATGCAACCTCTTAATTAATCCCGGCTGTGAGCTTCATCTCTGGGAATTTTAACAAATATCAAGTGTATTAAATATCAAAATAACTAGTATTCAGGTTTATATTTTGAAGATTTGTGGTGTATCAAATAACCACAGATTGACACACACAGTGGATTCCAGTTAATTGAGAGACAGTGGAAATGGCCGAATTATACTGCTGCCCTCAGTTGTGCAAAACATCATATTAACGATTTAACCCTTTCAATCAGTGAGCAAAATGTTTAATATCAAACAAAAACTTGGATGAATCATTTTGATAATCTTGAAAACCTTACATTTTTTTCACAATATTCCACATATATAAACTGCAATGTGTATCCATTTATTGTACATAACACTTTTTAATGTTTCAATGAGCGCACAAATACTAATCTTTCTTTGATTCTAGGTCGAGCACTTGGATATTCTGATCTGAGGCAGAAGTGCCATAATTTATAAATTCTCCCATTTTTCATCGGTACTGTACTAATAATACATTAGTCACTGTTTTAGAAAGACTATATATCAAAATCTGTGCATATATCTTGAAGTTATTATTTTGAGATTTTCGCTTTTTAATCAAGTGATAATGGATAATCTCAACCAGCCATAGAACTGATTGTTCCATCATATTCCTTGTTTACAAAGGTTTTTTGAATGTGTGTGTGTGTCTGCATTGGCAAACATAACTTACTAGAAGCTTGTCAACTGTCTGTGGCTTGCCCTGTCTAGCATTACAAATGGTTTCTTTTGTCTTCTACCCTGAGTGTCCTATTTTGGTTTTGGTGGGCCACTGGTTGAGTGGTATCTAGGTCACATATCTCCAACCCCACTGACACACAAACCTGAAGATATTTGCCTGAAAGATTTTTAGCACCTTATGTGTATGAAAAAGAAACCTGCAATATATTCAGTATGCTCACTTGATCACTAAAATACATCCAACTACAATAGACGAAATCAACATTAGTCTGTGTGTGTGGATGCACAGCAATTACTCGACTACTGGCCATTGTAGGAGAAGGGGAAGGGCATTCATCAAATTCGTTACTCAGCACACTGTGCAGTGTCAATTTTAAAAGTCCAGTAGTTCTTGAGAAATCTGATTGAAAAAATTACAGAATCATTTTTGTAAAATTACAGATCTAAATTTTGATATAAAATCTCTAAATGAAGGAAAATTATTTACACGAATATCACGGCAGGGTGCTCAACACAATATGAAGTCGGGCTCCTTCCAAACAGGCACTGCTCTGAAAGAAAATCTAATTTAACTTCTACCTTTTCTGTGAGCAAATTTTTGATCCATAACACCCGTGTGAGTTGCAGGAAGCTCTCAACTGATAAAAACTGGCATGTACTTAGGCATAACCTGATTGATATTTAAATGCACAATTTAGTAGAAAATAAAGTAGGAATTGAAGCCTCCAATAAACATGAATAAAACATTGCTTTGTTTGCAAAATAAGTACATACAAAATACAGAAATCTGAACAGTAGCCACTTTGTAAGAGTTTTTTGAACTATTGAACTCATCATTCTTGTCCTTCCCACCATGTTTTTAAGGTGTACTTTTCATATTCAAAGAGCCCCCCCCCCCAGTGTTAAATAGAAGATGGAAACAAACAGAATTTTTTTCTCCACCTCTCTGTTAATTGCATTTGTACAAAGAAAGGAATTAAAAACATCTTGAATTCTTTCTCCACTTTAAATGACAACACTTGATAATAAATTAGTTTGTTACTGGTGTGTTTTTTTGTTTTTTTTCTTTCTCAGAAAAAAATTCTTCTAATTAATATATATATATATATATATATATATATATATATATATATATATATATATATATATATATATATATATATATATGGATAGTACACCTGAAGTAGGCCATAGAATAGATTGGCGGAAATGTTGTGGGAACAATGAAAATTGAACTTATTCTTTCTGTAATTTTCTGGATAACTCTTTTAATGTTGATGACTCTAAATTAGCTACTCTGTTATTAGATAAAGAAATCATGCTGCAAAGTCAAAGAAAACAAAACCAGATTTTAAATGCTGATAGATTATCCTCACTCAAAAAGTTGGCATGACGCAACCTTCCCATTCTCTTCATTTCCTTTCGTGCTGGACTAGGCAAAAATGGGCTTGCTTTGTTGTTGGGATAGTTGCTATTCTGTGAGGCTCATGTATGCTGTTAGTGTTAATTCCAGTGCTATTTCCCCATCATATAGACCATCATTCTAGATGGAGTATGATCCAGCTGGAGATGCTCAGTTATACTAAATGTTTCTTATGAGGGTCCAACTTCGGTGAGGTTGTTGCAATTAGTGGTTGTACCATTGAAAACCTTGCGTTAAAAAAAATGGAATCACACGTATCGTATAAAATACTGTTGGTATGTTTTTTTCTTCTTTTTGGCTTATTTTCCTTGTTGCTTCTTATCGATGCTCTCAGGATGCATTCTACGATCATCAATGAAGAAGGAGCTGTAGATTGGATTTTGCATCTCCCTGTTCTTGGGAGCATGTCCAACTGGGACAGAACCTTACTGAGTAAGCTGTGAAAGTTAACCAGCAAACATCATCTAAATTCAGTTGTACAGCTTCATTCTTCATCATTTGATCTTCACTTCATATTGTTCGTTTACACCTTGTATTAGGAGGTGTTCATTATCTCAATTTGACAAAAATCTTTTAGATGAAGCATGGTCATTAAGAAATCCGGACAATTAATCATTTTTAAAAGAATGTTTGCATTGAAGCATAGGGCACAAAAATTATCTTCTATCTGTGTATATTTGAGAATAGACCTGTTCAATTGCTGAACATGATATACAAACTCAGGATGGTCTACTCATCACTGTGAGTATGTGGTTTCCTTACCTCCTATCGATATGAAGAGTATTGAAAGACAGTTGGATTTGGGATTAGGTTGTTCAGAAGAAGTTCCTATTTCACCTCTTAATTCTTTGCCATGTTATGTGTTGAAATCATCTACACAAAGGTTCTTCTTCTCATACACTCTGTCTGACGGCCGTGCACTCTCTCTATCTGACGTCCATGCACTTTCCATCTCGCATATGCACCCTTTCTCTCACATGTGCGCACACACTCTTGTACTTTCTCTCTCAAACTCTGTTGCGCATTCTTTCTGTCTCTATCTATAGAGGTATCAATGTTTAGCAACTTGCAACATATTCCAGTCCATTTTGTCTTCTGACAGATGCATTGTGTTTGATGGAAACCTCCTGTGAATAACTTTTAGGGGTGCAGTTGAAGCTGAGAAGAGGACTGTGGACAAAAAAAATGTTGTCCAATGTGGTTGTAACTTTGACTGGAATGATGTCTGGAAGAAATATTGCATCTGTTTTCATTGTGTCTTATCTGATAACCCAATCTCTAAACTAGTGCTGGGACTTGAAAAAGTTGTTTCCATTGGAGTTATTCAGTCTTCAAGCACGTATCCCCGCCAGAAGCTAATGTCTTTAACGGGTAAGTGGAGTTTGGGACTGGATTATTTTCCTACGTGGACATGCTCACTCAGTATGTGCCTGTTTCTATCTCCATTAGGCCATTTATCATCCACATATATAGGGTCCTTTTTATAATCTTCATCAGCTTTAATTAGTCACTTGTTCTCCAGATTTTGTGTGGGCCACACTATGAAAAGACCATCCCAAACTTGATCTCGTAATATTAACAAATTCAACTGAAGTTGATGGTGACAAATGAAAGAGATAAAATGAAGGTTTATAAGAAAGTACTCCTGATGGATCAGCTGAACATTTTTTCTGACTCAACTTTTGATGGATAATGGTTGATGGTTTAAATTTGATAACAGTTGAGTAGACTATTTTAGTGAAGAGCCGATAGTGACAGTGAACCTAGTTTACATAATTTACAATTCAGTTGTGGCCGTGATGACTGGACTGACACCAGCTCCAATCCTCACATTCAGACTGTATGTCTCATGAAAGCAGATGACATAGATAGATTTTAAAAAGAGAAAATCTTGTGAAAGTTTTCAGAAACTTTGGTGGTCTTTTTTTTTCCATAGGGAATTGTTTATAATTTCTTGTCACTGATAACCAGAAGAGTTGTGTGTTGAAGGTAGGGAATTTGAGGCAGCTTGATAGATGATGGTGTATTTGACACAAAAACTCAAGTTAACCTCATTTTCTCAGTTTCATGGAGGCAGTGGAAAATAGGGTTGCTGGCATTAGGAATGTCAAATTTTAATTTTCTTGGTAAAACGCTTTGAGTACATGTGTAGAGTGGAATGATTGAGATGTGATCAAAACATTTTTCAGGTGTTCATTTGAAAAAGAAAAAAATCTTTTTAAAACATTTGTAAGGTAGAGCGTGAGGTCAACACATCCCATGTTTATTTTTTTGTTAAAGGATCTCTAAAATTTGTTTTCATTTTTTTTATTCTGTCAGGATTTAAAATTCTAAATTAGACCTTTTTTTCCAGTGTCATTGAATATATATACACATAATATATATGGTACAGATCGGGTTAGCAATATAGCATAATATAAAGCAACATCTAATGTGATGGATTTATTTCATAGAGTGCTCGATACATTCAACTTTATACTTTGAAGTCAAGTTGTTTTAGAGTAGAACTGGAAATAAATAAATATGAGGTGGATTTGCTACACAAATTAGTTTGTTTCTGCCCTCTTTGGGCCTCATCAGGCGAAGAGGCCCAAAGAGGGCAGAAACATGAACTAGTTTGTGTAGTGAATCCACATCTTATATATAATGTGTGTTTACTGCCTAAATTTGTAGAAAAAACGAATGTGCAACTTGTATGTATAAGGGTACTAGTGAAAATTAGTTGAAAGAATTTAATATCTTGGGAGCAGAGTAAAGAAAATCTTCACTTTTCTAGGGAGGCAGTGGCAAAAAATATTTCTAGGTGAATGTTGGGTCTTCCTTGTTTGTAATTCTTATTATATAGTTTTTTATTTTTAACTTGAAAATTTTAAATTTTCCTTTTAGGTGATTTTCCAAGTGTTGCCCACATCAATCAGCATTGGCAATCCATACAGTTCTGAAGTTCAGGATTTGCTTAAACTGACCAATTTGAGAATAAATTTCACCAAACTTCACACTTTAGGTAAGTCTTTCTCTTTTATTAATTTTAAGGAATTCTGAAAACTGTCTAAAATGTCATAACAATTTGAGGAAAAACATGAAATGAAGAAGACATCAGTACTGGGCAGTTCCTCTACATTCTTTGGTCTTGTCATTTTTTTTCTTTTCAAAACTATTTTTGTTGAAGAACTTGGTTCAAAATATTTTTGAGTAATTATGACTACATGCTCTATTACTTTTTCAATTCATTTTCCCTTCTACTCTCTACCTATGATGTGTCTTCAAGATGATCTACTTCTAGTATAATGATTGTGTATGATAATATAAATGATGATAATGTAGTACAATGATGCATACACATGGAGTACGTTGCAGCAAATTCAAATTTCGAGTCATGTCATTTAATGTTGAGGACCAAAGCTGACATGCATAATTTAATAGTACAGAAACCTGAAAGAAAAAAAATAAGTTGCATTCTCTCTCTCTCTCTCTCTTTTTTCTTTCTCTCTCTCTCTTTTCTCTTTTTTTTTTTTTTTTTTTACTAACTAGAAACTTAGTCCCCACCACGGAAACAAATTAATGAAAAGACCCCCCCCCCAAGAAAATGTGATTTTATCCCCCCCCCTTTTTAAGCCACCGTACTTTGAAATTATGGACTAACAAGTAGGTAAGGACTAACAAAAAGACCTGTTATTGATTTTCAGTTGGTAGGCTGGCACAAAATGTTTGTCACTGGAATGTTTCAAGAAATTGAGGATCACTTAACTGTAAGACTTTGGTGGGGGGGGGGAGTAAATTGAATTAAGGAAATTTTATGCATTGGTTTTTTTTTTGTTTTTTTTTCAAATTCTTGAAAATACATGTGGAGCAAGCCTGGCTACTATTAATGAATGAACAATAAAATGTTAGTTTCAGAAATTTTACTCAGAAAAGGATATACAAAATCACACTTCAGGAAGACCTGCCAATGTCATCAATGACTGTCAGTTAAGAAATTAGGGTAGATAACCCTAGAATAACAAATCAAACTTTTTAGCAAACAGTGTAGTTTTTTTTCTATGATACTTTCTTGTCACTTGGAAACTTGGATGATAAATAAAATTTCAGAAACCAGAAACTGTCATTTTGCGGTTTCCTTATCACTGCTAAAGATTACATCTGGGTATTGCAATTAAAAGTAATGATGAGAGATGGAAAATAAACCATTAAAAAATGACTGAAAATATATACTGAATTCACTACGCTTTGCATAAAACCACATTGCTTATAGCAAGTACTCTTAAGTGGCCACTCATCTAAGTAAGTTTGACGCTGCTTAATTTCATGTGATCACTGGAGAACCAGTGCTTTCAACTTGACTGTCAGCCATATTTTTGTTGGGTTCTCACCAAAGATTGAACTTATCACAGTGGTGACAGTCTGCTCAATCAACTTGCTTACTAGTAGCAAACAGTCAAGCACTCAAAGAATATTCTTGACTTCACTGATCTATTAAAGTCAACCTCACTCTTGGTTAATGTCTGTTGGTACTTATCAGTTCTATAAATTTTGGACTGCATTATCTTTTATATGTAGAATAGTAATGTGTGTTTGTACTCTTATTCAAGAATGATGTATCCCACAGAAAAAATGGAAGCCTATTAGGATTGGAATCAGCACATTCCAATCATACCTTTTTAGGTAAATGAATATTCTTTTCTTCAAAGTTAATAAGGGAGGGTGTCTTATGGCCAGAGAAGGTTGGAAATTATTATCTTATATAAAGGGGAACAACTCAAAAAATTTCATCGAATAAAATTTTTCACTTATACAGAATAATTAACATATTTCTCGATCTAAAACAAATACAAATTAGTTATTTTAAATTTACCCCCTATCAGAAGTAAAAAAATTTCATGAAATAGAATCCAAATTTTGTAAGAGCTTGTTTTTTTTTTTTTTTTTTCAACTGTTTTTCATCTAGAATAATTAATTTCCAGATTAAATATCGTTAAGCTCCATTTGGGCCTTCCACAGATATTAGCTGGAACCCTGTCCCATAGTGCTGGTTTGCAGCTTGTTGACATTTTGAATTGAAGCATTAGTAGATTTAGTGCTTTAATTTTTTCAAAATTGGAAGAAAACTGAACAAGTCGCAGGTATGAAAATGTGGAGATGCACTGAAATTAGAATCAGTGGACCAGGTTCAATTTTTAGCTTGGGTTGTTGTTTTCACTTTTGCTTTAATGCCCTTGGGAAAGGTTTGCGTCAACTTCTTCCCCCAGCGATGGGTAAATAGCTGGGTAGTTAGACTGCTTTAGCACTGTAAAGCAGTTCAAGAGTAGGTTACTCTGAGAGAAAAAAAAAAAGTACATACAACTTGGCAATCTCCATAGCTGGTCACTAACCTGAGTAAAGGAGGAGGGTTAACAACGACACCTCGTAAAACATACTCTGTAAGGAGTCTACATGAATAAACAATGAACAAACAGGTATGAGAATTTGTGAAATACCATTTAGAATTGAATATCCTAGGGTGTGTACCCTTCCAGTTTTCTTGAAAGGAGAAAAATGTATTTGTTGTCGGCTGATTATAAAGATGGAGTGAGGAGAAAAAAACTGAAAAGTTGACATTTCTCTCCCTCCAACCCATCTTTTTCTTCAAGTCAGAAATGACGACATAACTGTTGACAACAAACTCTAAGTTCATTGCATAATTTGATGTGAAATAATTATTCCAACACCTCCTTTCCCCCGCTGTCCTGGCCTTAAAACCCCCACCTTCGGTCACCCACCAGTCACTTTATGCTCTATGCTCGGTGACTTGATTTTCTGACTCATGCAGTGATATATAAAATGGCAAATGGTTGTTTATGAATTCCCTGTCTGTGTAATTTGGTATTCTTGTTTTGAACCCCAATATAAAATCTAATTATTTTACCAAAAGCGAACCTGATAGGATTTAGCAACTGTCAGGCATTGCTATTAATAAGCTCAAATTGGTTTTGGGCAGTGAGATGTGTTTTAAAACTTATATAAACAATACTACATACATGCGCGACTGAGCCGCTACCCCAAATTTGGGAAATTTAGATGGTGCACATAAATTGAATCTATTACAGACATTTGTTGCAACCTTTCATGAGCAGTATTGAGTATGTGTGCAAGCAGAAGGCAGAAGACTACTTCGAAGGAGATGGTGGAAAATTGAAGTCATTTTTTCAAGGTCAAATTCCTGGAATTAGGTGGTAGTAGAACACGTTGACAACTTTTTGTGTTACTGTCAATGCATCTTGAAAAACTGCTGAACCAGTGATGGAGATAAGAGACAAAACTGTGAAAACCAACTTTCAATAGAAATGAATTCTCCTACTTTTCAAACCTTACCCTGCAGCTGCTGTTGTCAGAACCTACCTGTTTTGTATCGGAACCATCAGTGGTCTTGCACTTGAGAACTTTGTTTGCTAGGCCCAACTGAACATTTGATTTATATAAATATTTTTTCTGCCCATAAGTAACACATAGACTTGACAAACTGAGTTTTTTGATTCACTAAAGGTTTTTAACCATATGTGGACTCTTTGCCATGGCATAGTGGTTAGCAAGCTAGTCTTGCAAATGATTACTACTGTGGTGAGTTTGATGCTCACTAGGTATCCATAATTGTGGCCTTATACTAGACTTGGCTAAGTTTAGTCAGTGCTATGTTTTCATTAAGTCTCATATGAGAACTTTCCTCGTAGGAAAAATTGAACTATATTCGGGTCTTGCTGTCACAAGTTCTCTTATTACTCACTGATCAATTGATAAAACTTGATGATATTCATTGACAATAAGGGAACTTTTGACAGGGTTGGAGTATGTTTACTATGACCAATATTTAGCCACCAGTAGACCCCCCCCCCTTTTTTTTTTTGCAGCATTGCCTTTCTCTAGAGACACACTTCTTTTTTTACTTATTTATCCAAGAAAAAAACATGCACACACACACATTTATATATATATTGGGGATCTATTCATTCTTTTCAACATGATAGTTATGAATTAAGAAAATGGATATGATTGTACAGAATGATTATAAATTGCATTATATACAAAACACTATTTTTATTCATTCTGTCAGATCATACATATCCATCTTCTAAATCCATAACTGTCACGTTGGAAAGAATGAATTGATCAAGAATAGACGTGATGAGAATTTGGAGTGAAAACAGTTATTTGGGCGTTTGCATTACCAGTGCCTGTTCAGCTCAATGGTAAGAGCAACACTACATTCAAGTGGCTACCCTATCAGCCACAGGTTCGATTCGTGCAGGAGATCCATTTTCTTCAATCGTTCATTCTTTTTACATTGTCTATGTTCAGTGATATATTAACCATGTAATGACGGGAGATCTTTCCAAATTAGTTTTTATATAATATAATGCAATTTATAATCATATAAATTGTCTAGAAAGCTTTACAGGTTTAAACACTATACATTAAAAAAACTTATTCAAAAGATTTTTTGTATCACTCCAGTCACCTATCTCTTAATATCTGTCAGTGCAATGTAATTTTCTTCAGTGTTGTTTTTTTTTAAAAATCCTGTTTCACATAAATATTGTTATTATGGTACAATGTATAAACTTTCTCTTGTTTGGATCATCAGTTGTTTACCATGTAACTATTATGGGGATTTTAAAAACAGAACATGGCACCCCAGCAGTGTTGAGCAAACACCACCTCCTGTTCTAAAGATATAGTTAATGTCATACATGTAGTTAATCATTTTATATAAGGGTTTATGTGTATTGTACTGATATTTTATCTTACATATTTATTTTTTTGACATACATACACACAGCTGTATAAAGTGGTACTGGCTTGAAATTTACAAACTGAAAGTTAATATATTCACCCAAACCTTCTAGACATTCCGATCTTTTTTTTTTTTTTTTCGAAAGGCGAAAAGAAAAATTCACTCAGCAATTTTATCCTCTTTGTTGTTTGTTGTAAAAATTTGTCATTTGTGTCTTGCCTTTAGTGGGGTATTCATTACTTACCTCCAGAAAATGACACTGGAAATGAGAGAATTGGGGATATTTATCTTTGAAGTGTAGAAGCAGGAAGAAGATTTAAATATCAAAACACCCCACCAATTAAAGATGAAAGAAAAATAGAGCAAGGGAAAAAGTGTGGCATCTTGTAATCTAATCACTTTTAGTCATCCAATCTCGCTGTTTAAATGAAAGAATTTGTCATGAATAACTGTTCTTCTCAAAGAGTGAAATATACCAGGAAAATTGTAAATATCCAACAATGAGGAGTAATTTCTTTCTTAGTGCAAGGTAGTAAGGGAATATCAAGTGTGTGGATATATTTACTAAATTTAGTACCGAACAAAGCCAAATAGAGGTAGGGAAAAGATGTTCCAAACATGTTTTGGAAATTGGGATTCAAAATCTTGGCTTTTATTTAGCCTAAAATATTGTCCACAGGGACTGATCAGAAATATGGAACTTTTTCAGCCACCAAGTGGGCCTTTCGATGTAGTGATGTGCCTCCGTTCACAACTCTCTGGCTAAGCCTTTTTTATTTGACCAACAACCATATGTACATTCAAAAAACAAAATTTGAATTTTGTACAGAACAATGTATCCATATTTATAATTATCAAATTGAATTGAAATATATATCCCTGAACTCAATATTCTAACCATCACAACAAAAACAGATGATCCATAGTGCATGGGTATTCAATGTTTGAGTACTCATATATATATATATATATATATATATATATATATATATATATATATATATTATCAAAATGAGGTTGTTTGGAAAGTAATATCACAATTTAGGAGATATGATAAAAACTTATCAAATGAAATAAAATTTGAATCAGTCAACATGATAATCATCACTTAAGCAATGAAAAAAAAGCTTATTGGATTGATGCCCTGTGAGTTAGGTAGCCATTCCAAGGAACTGATATGAACTTGAATCCATTTTTAGCATAGAGCACCATCCTGCATGTATTGTTGGTCACTAAAAGTGATTATGAATTCAGATAGGTACTTTGCTATTGAGGAGTTACATTTATTATCATTCATACAGATGAAAAATGGCATCATTTTTTTCATCCAGGATAATAGTCCTCTCCATACTGTTAAATAGGGAATCAGTGAAGTATTATGATGAGAAAAATGGCACCAATCAAAATCACCATGAGAGATCAACTGGAAAAAATAAAATCATAAGACAATCTGAATGCATGTAGTCAGCATAAGTCTGCATAAGAGCTTCCAGAGTGAAGAGCAAGGCAGTGATCAAAAACATTTACTATCTTTGTAAACGTTTACTTTTCAACTTGGGTTAATACATATTTCTTTTCTTGTAAGTTCTTGCCAACAATAGAAGAATGCAATATTTATTAATCGAAAAAAAAAAAAAACATGATTTTTGATAGGGTTTCCAAACTTCACTCTATGTGAACATTTAAACCAAAGTTTCATGCCTTTAAAGTCTTGGTGATCAATCAGGGGAATATAACGAGTCTAATCTATTGAAATCTCTTTGAATAGGACAAAAAAATCACCTCAGATTTTCGACAAGTAATGATTTATCATAAATATGTCCTCCTTCTGAATTAGAATGCAAGAAGACACTCAGTAAAATAACCTCTGGAGAAATTGGGTAGTTTGGTTGGGAGGATCTCCCTCAATATCCCTATTCACTGGATTTCATCATCATCAGTCTTTGAACGTCCATTGTTGGACATAGACCTTCCCCAGGATTCGCCACACTTCTCTATCGTGGGCATTGTGGAGCCAGTACTTTCTGAATTTGTCTAGCTCATCTCTCCATCTAATATTCGGCTGGCCTTGGTTCCGCATGTGATCTCAGGGGATCCATGTTGTGAGTCGCAATGTCCATCGGTTGTCCGCCATTCGTGAAACATGGCCAGCCCACTGCCATTTGAGCTGTAATACGCCTTCAAATTTTCATGTATTCAGATCATTGAAACGCTTTTTATGTGGGGCAAAATGTTTGAAAGTTGGGAAGAGATCAATTCAGTATTATCAGAATTCTTATCATCCAGAATTCCAGTTTCTTATAACAAGGATGAAAGAATAAATCTAATAATGGGTGTTAGCTGTTGTTGATGCGGATCCGCACGTTCTCGACAAATAAATTTATTGTTTGTTACATTTCAATGTTTTTTTTTGTATTTAAAAATGAAATCTGCTTTTTTAATGACCTATTGCTTGCTTGCGTGTGTGTACTTTTAACTTTTGTGAGCACATATGAATCTTCTTGTGACATTGTCTAACTCTCACTAAACCAGTGATGGTGGAATCAGGTTGGCAAGTGGAACAGAGAAACCCACCGCTGCAAGTCTTCTCATAGCGAAGAAAGGATTTATTGTCTGGCATCGAGGAAATTCCGAGATTGCCCAGTACAAGTTGTAAGTCTGGGAGTTGGAGAAAGTTTTGTTTGTTTTAACTTCTATTTCTGAAAAGGTTGTCTTTGGCATTTTGTTGAAAGTTCAGACATCCCCCTACAACCCCCTATCATCACACCCCCCCCCCCCCCCCAACACATTTGTTTCTCTCTTTGTCACTCCCTCCTTTCTTTTTCTATGCTTATCTGCTGTTCTGATTGAGACAATGAAGTCTTAATGTTCTGTGCCTGAGAAAACCCTATCTTAAAACCTAAGACAGAAAAAATTCTTTCCTCTGGTGTCCTTTCCCCCCTTACACTGAATTCTACTCTTCATGGTTATGTGAACTTGAGTTTATTTTTGATTAACTCTTTGCAAGTCTCCTGGGATATATATATATATATATCCATCCCCAGGTTTCAATGACTGCTGGGAAATATGTCCTGTAGATCTTTTAGAAGTTTACTGAGGCATTTTAATTCAGGCAATAAGCACCTTGATGGGTTAGTCTTGATAGGGTTAAAGAAAAGGCCATGAGGGACATAGAAAACAAGCTTTTAATTAAAAAAATGTGTCTGTTGGCCTATATATCTGGAGCACTTTGCAAAGGCTGAGATCACCCTCAATGACTTGTGAGATCAGCTTGCTGAATACTGGATAAACATGAATGCTCAATTATATACATGTATGCAATGTTGAAGGGTTTGAAGAAAAATGCAAATTTCCGTGTGGCATGCATATATTTTGCTAGAGAACTCTGGCTAAGTAGTATACAAAGAAATACTAATGGTCTTGTACTAACAATATGTTGTAGAATCTTATTTGTACAGTTAGTGTTTAGAATTCTAATTTTTTTAATTTACATACTCTTTAGACTAACACTGGAAATGTTTATTGGTTCTCGAGTAATAAGTCTAGAAAATACAAACACAAAAAGCCCTCTGTATTAATTTTGGTACACAAATATGAGAAATATGAACTAAACCTGAGCCTATATGTTTTCAGGTCACACCCTTAGGCTAAGTAGAGTGCCTATCAACCTCTCTTTCACATCATAAGCAGTTACAAGTGAAAACTTTGGTTATTAGAAAAATAGCCCATTGATAACTTGCTGATTATGGGAATCTTTGAAAAGAGCTTTTTGGCTTTATGTAATCATAATATAATAGTTGGTATGCTATAGAATCGCATTATTCTTATGTTTGTACTTGTTCAATTTTCACACCAGTGGTTCTCTCTCTGGGGATCAGTGACATAGCAAGGGTTATCAGTATTGCGTGTGTGTGTGTGTGGGGGGGGCAGTGGCACTGGCACTACATCCCAGGGTAGGGCCTTTTAATTGTTGTTAATTAGCAAGCATTGTAGCACTGAAGAAATTTGCCCCCTACCCCCACACTTCACATGGGGCCCCGGTGGGGAATGACTGCTCTGCTGGAGATCAAGTAACAGCAAGTCTCCTTAATACTCGAGCACTCTACTCAGTAATATAGCAGATTTTAGTAATACTCTTGTCTGGATGCTTTTGATACTTCCTGAGGACTTGGCTTAGTTTGGCACAGGGTCGTAATTGTGAAGGGCCCTGTGGGTATTTAACTCACCATCAACTGATTGAAGGTTGTTCGCTAACTACCACTTTATGGCAGCAGCATGGCCAGAGTTCTCAGTGTCCGGGGACAAAGACAATGCCTGGGGAGAGTTGCACTATATCCCAGGAAGGGCATAATTATTGATTAACAGGTATTATAAGTTGGAGGAAATTTGGCATCCCTTCATAACTGCCACCTATCAATCTCCCGCCCTCTTCTTGCTATTCCTCTTCTTTATGATGAGTGTTTTCAAAACTTTTGAATAAGACTCTCATCTTTGATAGAATCAAAACTTTGAAATAAACCTTTGTGAATGTCATTATTTTGTTTATTAGAATCCATTACCATATTCATCTTTCTCACCCCCTTAGGTGATGTCCTACTCCATGACCAAGGAGATACCAAGAAGAAGTATTATTATGCCATGTATGATATGACAGTTCGAGGAAGTTGTTCCTGTTATGGCCATGCTTCACGCTGTACACCACTCAACCCAGAAGCCCATGGCAACATTCCCAGGGATATGGTAAGTTCCAGAAATGAAATGTTATAAAATATTCATGGAATGCCCAGAGACTGTCAAAGCACCAATGTAATAATATGCATCTTTTGGTGATTGTAATTGTTGTGAGTGGTACCCCAAAACAGGACCAATTTTAATAAATTGATATGACACAGCATCAACTGTAATGAAATATGTTTGTTTTTGCGAAGCCGGTGATCTTTGTCTGTGTTAGGGATATTGAAAATAAAACTCTGGCTTTTGTAATTGAGTTCTCATTCTGGATGTAGAATGGAGAGAGAATCTCAAACAAGGGATGAAGTTTCTTTAATCAAACATGGAACCGATTTTACCCAAGAGCCTGCAATTAACTGCATGTAATAGAGGGAATATTTCAGCACCTTCTCTGTCCAAATTTGAATGTCTTACTTACTGACCTGAGGCTGTAAATAATCATTTTGTATGTACTTTCATTTTTAAAGCTATATAATCTTTGTGTACTGAAAGACTATATTGCAATAGCTTTTGAATAAACGACAACTTCTGATGAAGGTGATAAAAGAATTATAGTGATAATGAGTCGAATAGTTTTTTCTCTTTTGTTTACTGTTTAATGTTGGCCGCTGCTACTTCTCTTTAATATTGGTGCATTTTATTTGTGTCAGGTCCATGGCAAATGTGAATGTGCGCACAGAACAACAGGTTTTAATTGCGACAAATGTCAGGACTTCTACAATGATCTTCCATGGCGACCAGCCCGAGAAAGACAACCAAATGCTTGTAAAAGTAAGTAGTGTAAACATTTACTTGTGTTTGCTCAAGGCTTGATCTCATGTACCCTCCAAGTTGGTATTTTTAATTTTAATTCAATTTTGTAAAATATCCAGAACCGATAAGGTATTTTCAGTATTTGATGGTAGCCTCTTTTTGATTGTGGGGGTGGGGGTAAATTTCAACTTTTATCAAAAAATTGAAATTCATATGTTCCTAATGAAAGCTAATTTCATCATGAATCACTGAAATTAATAAATTCCCATGTCCATGAATTCACAAAACATTCAATATGGCTACTTTCACAATCTTTTTTTTTCTTTTTTTCTGAAGAATCAGTAACTAGAGCTGGATAACTCTTTGTTAATCATGCACTTATTTTTTTTTCTGTTGGATCTCCAAGAAACTGCCTTTAACACTCTGAGGATAACTTTTGAATGCTCTTGGTTATCTGAGTATTGAAAGGTACAGTCCAGGAGATGAACCTAGCAGTATTAGAATGAAGCATAGATAGTCAACCTTTTTTTTTTTTTTTTTTTTTTAAATTTTTTTATAGTGTTTTGAGTGTTTTAATTTTCTTTGTTTCGAGTGGCAGAGTTCTTGCCTTGGTTGTCGTAGTGTTATTCAAAATAGTGGTGTAAAGAACTAGTAGGATCTGAAAAGGATTTAATACTTGTTGAAAATTTCATACTGGCAAGAGACTGGCATTCTCCTTTGAATTGGAGAGGGGAAAAAAATCTTTATTTAGGCTCCAATCCAATCAACCCTTTCGAGATGAAAATATTTAATGCTTGAGTTTTTAAAAAGGTATTAAAAAAAAAAAAAGCCAAAAAACATTATTTTTTTTTATTTACCGGTTAAAGAGGATTATTCTTTTATTAAATCAAAAAATTTCCATGTTTTAAAAGACCGAAATCATGATGCGATACATTTATCCTGAAACACATGAAATTAGATCACCCAATGTATATGTCTTCCCTGTTCAGTCATGTAATATGCATTTGTGGGAAAAGTGAATATAAGCATCCTTTGCTGAAACTTGAACCCAGTTTGCTAATTCCATCCTCTGTGCCAATAACTACTGTGCTACACTGAATCTCCAGCAATAGAGTAATAATGGGTTAAATTTTTATTATTTACCTTTTGTAACTAAAGTTTGTTTTATTTTTAATTTTCAGAATGTAATTGTAATAATCATGCTACTAAATGCCATTTCGATCCTGCGGTTTATGAACAAACGGGCCGTGTAAGTGGCGGTGTTTGTGATAATTGTCAGCATAATACAATGGGAAGAAACTGCCAGTTCTGCAAACCTTATTTCTACCATGACCCTGTCAGAAGTATGACTGACCCAGACGCTTGCCAACGTAAGCTACTCTTAATTTTTTTTTTTTTCCCTAATAATTTTTGAGAAAAAAATGTTGATGCTCTAATTTGATTGATTGATTGATTTTGCCCTCAGTAGTAATAATAATTACTAGTGGGACCTGTGGAAACTCTATGGTTATTGCGAATTGTACGAGACATATATATATATATATATATATATATATATATATATATATATATATATATATATATATATATGTATGTTAGTTAATTTGGCAATTACAGTATCTTCATTTTGAAGAGATTTTGAATCTTTGAGATTTTAATAAGTTTTGAACTCAATGTCTAGTCACTCCTCATTTATAGAATTTACATTATGATTATTTGCAAATGAATAAATAATGAAAAGAAATATCTCTTGAATTAGCATTTGATATACCAGGAGTTAATCTCCATGGAAAAATTTGATCATCATAATATAGATTATTAGAGTGAGCATGAATGCTAAGCCCTCATTATCATAATTATTATTATCATTGAGCTGCAAATTAGAGTGGAAGTTGTTCATCATTCGGGTTAGACTATTCTAATGGAATTGTACCACCAAATATCTATGATGTGCCATTTTTGCTGTGTTATGATAAATAAGATACAAATGTACAGAAATCTTGATCATTATTGAATAGATTTCAACTGCTATACTATTTTGTCATCTTAAATCCAATATAAATTTTTCTGCATAATACAATTTCTTAAAATCGTGAAAATCCTAACCAATTGTGACCGATTCTTATTGTTGTGACTGCAGATTGCAACTGTGATCCCTCTGGATCTCTGCGTCAGGGAGAATGCCACAGTCATACAAGCAAAGATAGACGTTACATTGCTGGTACCTGTGACTGCAAGCGTTATGTTGAAGGAAGACGATGTGACACTTGCAAAAATGGCTACTGGAATCTGAGATCAGATAATCCTGATGGTTGCGAAGGTAAGTTTTTTGTTTTTTTTTGCTACTATGTTTCCTGAGTTATCTGATATTCATATTGAGTGTTTCATCTGTTTCTATTCAAATTCAGGTTTTGGTCTAAATAAAAAAAAAATATATGCATAAATTGTGTGGACAATATGGACACGCAATCTCACTTGAAAATTGACACCAGAGAAATTTGAAAATCTGGTAAAAATCAGCATATTATTCAATCTTAATGAAATTTTGATACTCATTTATTATAGAATGAATTTAAAATTAATTTTTTTTTTCCTTGGGAAAATTTTTTTTTTTTTTACTTCTGTTGTATCTATCATTAAAATAATATATAAAATTGTAAAGCATTGTTAAATTAGAAATCTGCCAGTTTAAATTTCTGATAGTTACATGTTCGCTATTTACTTTCTTTCAAACTTATCTCTAATGTTTTAATTGCCCAGTTATACGATGATGACATGTAGTCCAAGATCAATTTTGATCAGCCATCACACTGATCTGGGTGAAATATTCATCTCTCTAGCCATAGTTTTCTGCTTTTCCAAAGGATTTCTCCAGATTCTTTCTGCAATAGTTTTGATGGCACTGGAGGTCCTTACTGCGTGAGAATGAAACAATCATAGTACGTCTTTGATAGTTTGATGTTCAGTGAATCTTTTTATGGTACAATACAGAAACATTCTACGGATCCCATGTGGTTTTAGCAGTGAGAAAATTGCTGAAAGTTCATGACCAGCTCTATGTAGGCTGATCACTGTTTTTCTTTAGTTAGATACTATATTTACTAAATCATGCTCTTGAAAATGTGAGGTGACTGCAAACAACTTTTCTATTGACAAGTCAATCAATTATATGAAAAAAGTAAAAATGATGTATTGTATAAATCAGTGACAGTATTCATGGCAGTACTAATATATATATATATATATATTCATTCATGATTACTGAAATGTATTTGCTGTGGAGCTTCCAACTGGGAGTAATTTTACCTATGTAACTTATGATATCATGGATGGGATTTTGAACAAATGTCCATCATTTCATTCACTGTCAGGATTATGTATATAGTGCTGTAGTGAATTCTCTCAGAAAGTAAAAAAATGGAATAATCATGGTTGTTGTTTAGTGCTGACTGCATTTGAACCTGGTCAATGTAGGCCAGGATCCACCCTATAACTGCCCAATTACTTCATTGTCACTGTACTACTACCCTTCTTTGCGTGTTCAAACTTTTGCAATTTTCTATTTGAAACTAGTTTCAGTATTTGATTTAGATGTAATGCATTGAAAAAATGGAAATGTCAGTAGTTATAAATTGATGTAATCATTGACAGACCAAATAGGGCTATTCATATAACTTGAGTAGGTGCTACTCAAAAGATCAGGGAATTCGATCATAATAAAATGACTTACACTAATAGTTTTCACCATCTTTTTTTCAGTAGTTTTCTTGTGAATTACAAAGGGTTGCAGCTAAAGTCTGTACTACATTCAATTTGCACACATTGAAATTCCTTGAATTCTTGAATAGCACCTATTTATCATTGTTTTAAAAATAATCATCCACAGTAAAAATGTTTCATTGGGGTTGCAAAGAAAAAATTTGTGACCTGTGAGCTATTTCTCGGTCCAAAATATATATTGACGTATTTGGAATTTATATTTTTCATTGTTTTGTCAAAGTAGGGATTATAACTCATCAGATGGGATGAAAATGACAAAATATGTCAGCTGAATTCAGTGTCAACTGTCCTATGTTCACCATGGTGTCAATTTACCCATGTACACAATTTTGAAGCCTCCCATAGGTTTTATAATGCCTAAATTGACCATCATAGGTCAACAAACTTGGAGCCCATAGGCCTTAGCCATCTCATTCAAATTTGAAAATGCCAAAATTAATCTTAAATTGACCTTTACTGGTCGCCAAAGGTTAGAGTGCCTCACTTGAAAACTTGAACAATGACCTGATCTTAACTTGACCTTAAGAGATCAGCACCACCAGTCCAGTGCTGACCCTGGTATCAAGTTATCTTTGTACATAAATTCTCAGCTAATAGGGTTCAACCATTTAGGGGTCTATAAAAAACAAAGAAATAAACATCAGTCTTTATTGTATTAAATTTTTTTTTCATCAAATGTGGTATAGTCTATTTTCCCTGTCTTTATTTATTTATCTCAATATTTTGGCCATGTACCTCCCAGCCCCTGTCAGGGGTCTGTTAAGATCAGAAAATAGTCTGACTATACCATAGTTGAACCCCTCTTAGTAACAAAATCAAGACAAGAATCCTCGGTTAGTTTACCAAAAAAAAAAAAAGTGATGGTTGGGAGTTTTTCTTCTCTTTGCTTTTCTGGAGTTCATTGTCATATCTTTTTTTTTTGTAGAACGTGATTGTGATAATAGCAAATACTGATGCCTGATAATCTATATTTCATTTGCAGCCTGTATTTGTGATCCACTTGGAACCAGCGCTGGTAATAGCTGCAATAAGAGAACTGGAGACTGTATTTGCAAACGTTATGTCACTGGCAAACAATGTAACCAATGCTATGTAAGTATCCATGAATGTCCTGCGAATGAAAAGATTGACTGAACGTACATAGGAAATTCAAATGTAACATGTATGCCAGACATTTAACTTGAAATGAAAATTTGAAAAAAAAAAACATGCAAATATTATAGTGTGTCCATTGTGCTGGTATTATAACTTGGGGTTCCCATCTACTAAAGCTTGATATAGACAGTTAAGAGGCTTGGATGGAATTTTTCAATCGTGATTTGTAGTCCTCCAAATTCCCATTTCAACCATTTGTCATGTAGTCTGGCATATACAGCATGTTTATTTGCTTTCAGCGTGCTTTTGCTTGGCTTATACACTTCATATTAAATTGATGCAGAAATTCCAAGTGTCATCTTTGTATAATGTAAGGGGAAAACACAGTGTCTTTGAAATTAATTAAGCACTTCACTTGGACAAAGACTTACCTGTAGTATGCCGTTTACAAAGCTTTGGGGGGAAAATCCCGAAAGCTTGCAAAACTTGTTCCATTTCTTGTTTTCTGTTCTGTCACAACTCTCAGGAACGTCATTTTTGGACTAGATGGTCCCTGGTGATGAAAATTCCAAATGATTCAGAGTCTGAACCCAAGTGGAATCTACTGGCTTTGTGATTGAAAATTTTTTCAGTCCCATCAATCATAAATGATTGAAATTCTTAGAATTAGCTCGTAATCTTTGGTCATCGTGGTAGTAGTTGTATTAAGAAAAAGAAATACAACGCAAAATGCTGCTCTATAGTTAATAGCATCCCAGGCTTTATTCGGATGAAGAGAGAATTAGTGATTGAACATGAGATGAAGCTTTCTCATTCTAAATCATCTGACCACTTTCAGCAGTGTGGGATGCAGCGCCCCGTGCCAAAGTGCAGGGCATTCAGAAATCAGGAGCACCCGAGGGTGAATGCTGGAGCAAATCTTTACCAGTTGCTGCTATAGATGCGTTTCCCATCCAAGACCACATCAGCACTTCACATTGTGTTCTTAGTTGGTCATGTCATTCTTTGATATGTTGTGTACTCGTGTAATTATGTTGACCATGATCTGATCCTCTTTGATCATGCCATGGTGCTGAATGTATTTTATGATCCCTTTTGTGTAGAGCAGACAATTCCTTTTCACTTGCACTCTGTTTTCAGTGTGCTGAACAAGAAACCACTTGTATTGCAACGTTGATGTTTCACCATGTTCTCATGAAGAAAGGAAAAAAAGCTAGAACAAGAGGAAAAAGACTAATCAAAAATGAATAATAACTTGAGACTGTTACTACTACTGCTCCGTTGTAAACAATTGATGAGGCAAGAATAATTTGAGCGGGGTAGCAATCGGATTATAGATTTGGGGCATATCTAGCCATAAAGCTTCTCTGGTTAAATTAAGATACTATTCCAATGAGCTATAGTATGTGAGTTCAAGTATCGCCAGAAGTACTTGACATTACCTTCTTCAGCAGTTGGAAGATGTTCTATCAAAAATATTGTAACAAAAAGCAAGAATAAGATTAAGTATTTTCATGATTATTTTTTGACTGGCTTTCTCTGTCTCTGAATTCAAATACTTTGGAGGGGGAAAAAGAAACACTTATGTTTATTTTGGTTGGAGTATCTATTCTTTTCTTTTCAATTCATGCTCTTTGGATACCCCATTAACAATTTAAAACATTGAATATTTATCCCCTTCAAGGAATATCTCCTTTAGCTGCTAGAATATACTAACACGATTTTTGTTCAGGTAAAAGATCTAGCAAGCTTGGCTATGCCAATGTTGGGATACTGGTTTTCGGTTTATGGCTTATGGCTCATAAAAGCATTTTTAAAATCTTTTTTATTTTCCAGCCTGGCTATTGGGGTTTAAGTTCTGATATCAACGGCTGCAAACCTTGTGATTGTGACATCGGTGGTGCCTTGGGAGAAACGTGTGATCAAAGCAATGGGCAATGTCAGTGCCGACCAAACATCTATGGACGAAGGTGTGACCGTCCCGTACCTCTCCATTTCATCCCGGGACTGGATACATTCTTGTTCGAAGCAGAATTTGGACGTGGGCTGAAGGTGAGTCTTCTGTTCTGGTTTTCAGAGTAGTCATAAGATAAGGAAAACTAGCTAGAGAGATTGAGAAGAAGGAAATAGAATGGAGGGATAATTTTTGAATTTCAAACTTTGATCTCTGCCAGACCAGAGGGAGGCAGACTGCTAGCTTGATCCGAAATGGTACATTTGTACCTCTTTAATCTGGCAAT
Source organism: Thysanoteuthis rhombus (assembly GCA_963457665.1). NCBI lineage: Eukaryota > Metazoa > Mollusca > Cephalopoda > Oegopsida > Thysanoteuthidae > Thysanoteuthis > Thysanoteuthis major. The sequence goes on from OY735222.1 coordinate 33,755,868, forward strand.
CATAAACTAATAGTAACAAAGTCAAAACAAGTTGAACCATAGAAGTTGCTGGGCCATGGACTGCCAGATTAGAGAGGCGCAACTTGTACAAATTAGAGATTTACAGCATTTCAGAGTACTAGATATTGAGAAGATCTTTGAAAGTATTGAATCTACATTGGCACGATGTAGCTGTTGTAAAGTTGATGTCATAATGTTGTATTCATTATCAAATTTTGGCTGTTCCCCCATTTCATATTATTGCTATTCTGGAAAGGCCTTCCCGTGTTTAATCTGAAACTTTTTTTCTTTAATACTTTGGTTGTGGAAAAAGCAACAAAGTCATCCATAGTTGAACTCTGGTTGGGGCAGGCGTATTCTGACCTTGTTGAAAGTTTGGACATTATTGAAATAGGTTTATAATCCCAAGAGAATCATTGATGGTTTGTTGGGTAGTAAGGTAATTCATGATTAAATGAATTTTGGTGTATCGGGAGCATTATATTAGGTGTTTGTCAAAAGTTCTAGGAAATTAAATCAGGAAATGGCTTCTTTAAGAAAAAGAAAGAAATAATTGGTAAAGAATGAGGTTCTTAATTTCCTGGTTGTGTGATTTTGAAAGATGTGTTGAATGTCTGTTCAAATTCCCAGAACCTTTAGGTAGCACATTAGGTAAATATCATATTGCAAGCATACACAAACAGTATTTTCACTTTTCTGCATATATACAGATATCAAACACATTTAGGACTAATGTAAACATCATGTTTCATGATATAGTGAATTCTCATGAATTTTCAAGTTATTTGGGTGCTAAAAGTCAACTTTTAATGATCTGTCCAAAACCCCTAAAATTTTGGGTGACACGCTGTTCACTAAAAGTAGGTGGCTAGGTTTAAACAAGACTAACAATATATACATCAATACTTGTAAAATGTATTTTCGATGAGACTTTTTTTCTTTTCTATGAAGTTATTTTTTCTGTTTTTTCCAGAATGCTCGTGTGGACATCCGTGAACGTGGTCCAGATGAAGCTATCACTTGGACTGGACCTGGTTTTATGAAGATTATGGAAGGTGACTCCATTGACTTCACAGTAACAAACCTGACAGCCTCAATGGAATATGACATTGTCATCAGATACAATCCACTGGTATGTAATGTTATTTTCTGCATTCTCTTTCTTTATCTTTCTGAAAATAGCAATCATTATTATTAGGGCTCTTACATAAATTCTGGTAATTTTGTATTGTTTATTCCTTGTTCATATTGTTATTCTTCTAATACATAAAGTTTTGTTTTTACATGATCAAGTTTTGAAAGCAGGTAGATAATCTATTTCATTGCATTTATTAGTATGTTTTTTTAAATTTTTTTATCAACTAGTCATGGATGAAATTTATTGATTAAATGTTATGATTGGCTAATCTTTATGTAAGTTTTTTTTTTTTTTGAGGAAAGGAATGTGTTCTTCTCAAGATCACTTCTCTAATCATGTATGTAATGCTTTAAATTGGAAAAAATGATAGAAAATCATTATATATGTTTACGGGATTGATTATATAGTTTTCAATCAAATAAATTCATAAAATCATATTGAAAAAACAAAACTTCACGAATGCTGAAATTTAGGACATTTTCCTAATTGTTGTTCTTCCTTTTATTACTGTTTTCCCCAGGAGTTAGGTAAGTATATGTACAGAACTCCAAATTTTTTTTTTTCCTGCTTTAAAACAACTTGTGAGACTGTGTGTTGTGAATTTCTGACCTTTGTGGGTGTGAACTATCCTATAATTCCTCACTGCAAAAAATGAAATAAAGATCCCAGGTTCAGATATGGCTTTTGTCTACACATTGCAACATTACAATCTTTTATTTTACCACTGGCATTAAATGTTCTGAGATTGATTTTTGCTAAAGAATCGGCAACGTCTTCTGGTATCTGCACTGATGTCTTTATTCCTCACAAGTACTGGTACACCAATATTTTGACAACTTGATCCTCTTAGCCTAAGGTGGGAGTTAATCATGAGAGTTTAAAGATGTATATATAAGACAATGTGTAACCAAGCTATGTTTATTTTATTTCTTACCTAAGTTTCTTGGTGGGTTTTGTTGATGTTATCTTTGTTGGCCCTGGGTATTGGTTTTCTGTGTATCCCAGTCTGTCACTAGCTTTTGGGCCCTGGGTACTTGTTTTCTGTGTACACCTGTCTGTCACTGGCTGTTATTGTCTGTTGGTCACTCTGATGTTTTCTTTGAACCTAAATCATTGTCTTGCTCTTCCATTTAAAATCACATGACCGAGTTTTGATTTCCTTGCCTGAGGTTTGTATTTTTCAAAACTTAGAACCAGTGTTGTTTTTTTTTCCTATGGTGTTTCTCCTTTGAAATTATGGCATGAAAGAGTGCAGTTGTGTTGAGGTTTTCCGTCTCTCTCCACATGTTTGTGTTTTCCGTCTCTCTCCACGTTTGTGTTTTCCATGTACAGATATGCATGCTCACCCATATATATTTAATCTATTGTTACAAAAAGACATATACATACACAATATAATGAAATATATAATATACACATACAAGATACTACCCAAAGGTTTAGGGAATTTGAGGCACAAAATGGCTGCTTCTTCAAAAAAAGAAATACGGTGATTAAAAAATGAGGTTCTTGATTTTCTGGTAGAGTGATTTTGAGAGTTGTGTGAAGTATCTTTTTAGTCACAGGGGAACAAATAAACCAATCAGGTCACTTTCCTCAAGCCTTTGGGCAGCATCTTGTTACATAATGTATATTAAATGTGTGTAAAGGTTCCTAGTGGAAAACAGGCTTTCAGTTGTGTTTGCAGTCTTTAGTTTTTAGCTTTCAAAAGAAAAAACAGTGCAGGAACCTTGGTGTACATTCAATATGAAATTTAACCTTTTCTCTCAGCTACTTAGTATTCGTGTCAAATATCAAAATCTTGGAAACAACTCAGGCATTATCATGTTATTTTATTTATATACACACATTATGTATTAGGCCTGGCTCATGGCTGATATTACTGCATATTTTCTCATCGCAACTTTGCTTGGTCTATGAGCCCAGGTAAAAAGCCAGAATTTCAAATGGTAATTTTTCAGGGTAGGCAGGTCCCTCCCACTTTGAAAGATTGGCACAACACCATCTTCCTAAACTTCTTTTAGCTTTGTGCTAGACTATTTTGAGATATATATGTATACACTCACTCTTTCTCCTTTTAAACCTTAGGCTTTTACTTTAATTTCATCATGGTTTCGTTTTTCAGATGCCTGACAGGTGGGAAGATGTCAGAGTTGTCATTGACAGACCAGGGCCAGTTAATCCTCATGGACCCTGTGCTAACAGCATTCCACAAGATGATTATAAGGCCACAAGCTTACCCCCAGGTAAAAAAAAAAGAAGTCAGATAACTTCACCCATCATTTCCAGCAAGGTATAATTGATTGGTTCTTACCTTTTGCAAGGGAGAACAAAATGGGATTTTTTTTTCTTTCCAGGTAGTTTTTCTTGGCTTGAATTTTCATCTTATTTCTGCTCATAAAATATTCATCCTAGTCCCACAGTAAGGAAAATAAATGCATTTTGCACAGGTTTATTAAGATGAATTTTGTGCTTTAACATTTATCACCTAGTCAAGGAAATAGTAAAAATATTTTTCCTAAGTTAGAAGAATGGAACATTTGTTTTGTGTCTTTGGGGAAGGAAGATGAATATGTAAGCCAAACAGGCCAAAAATTGAAATGAAAAAGTCAAGCTACCTCCCATCTACCAGATACGCCCCCCCCCCAAAGATGCTTCTCCAGACGACTCATTGCATCTTGTATCTCCATTTTGCAATTCCCACCTCAATCCGGCTTCTTATGCCTCAGGCTGCTATTCACTTCAATTGAACTGCAGAAATGATTCCTTATGCTCTTGAGTCGTATGTTACTGAAAGATCCTCTATCTATTTGGGCTGTTGGCAGGGTTAATTGACCAAAGAGTTTGATTCAGCAGATTTTCAACACTTCATTTGTTATTCTGTTTACTGACAAAATACAGAATGGATGTAGGAATTGGTAAAATGAAGGATCTGGGCTCAAGTGGTGTACAGATAGTGTATTACTTTCAAATACCGATTTCTACCTTAGCATCAAAAGTTGTTGAATTCTGTTTCAAACTGCGATTATTTTTTATGTTTTTACACAATCAGATCAACAAGTCATTTCATAACCCTCCTCCCCTCAGGTCACTGTTCAAACCAGTTTGAAACCTTTAAAAAAAAAACACTACTGGTAGATCCACAAACTAATGGCGGTAATTTTAAAATGTGCTACACCACTGAGTGCCAGATTAGAGAGGTACAGCTTGTATCTCCTTACACCCCAAATATATTTTCAAGTATATGCCTATGAAACAAATGCTTTGGTTGCAATTTTGTAAGAAACCACCGAGGAGCAGTCTTTGTTCATTCTATAATTTTTTTGATCCAGATAGATGTGGTCTAGGAAGCAAGGAGAGAGAGTATGAGAGTATCTAGAAAAATGTTTCATACAATCTATGTGGTCAGAATGCCTAAAGTAGTCTAGCCCCCCAATAAAAGGACTTATTTCCCCCTCCTCCACTGCCATGTCACTACCACTCATGCATGAATATTGGTGAGCCAATAGCATATATACGAATGACTTGGATTGGCTACACTGGAAATATTCTCCAACAAACACTTTGTCTTCAGGCTTTAGACTTGTAAACTTATGTTGTTGAAACATTCATTCAAGGCATCTTGAAAAAAATGAGATAAGAACAAAAAAAAAAAAATAGAATACCGTGTTTAAATTGTTTTCTAAATAAAGTTTGTAAGGATGAGGGGCTTCAAGTTCAGTTGGTAGAACTATTGTAAAGCCAAGTCCATTTAAATGTAAGCCATATAAGGCTGGTTAAGCTTCATTTTTATTTATTTATTTATTTTTTTTAAATGTTAAAGGAATGTTTTTGTTTTCTTAGTATTAGAAATTTGAAAAAGAAATTTGATTAAAACCTGTCCAACAACTCTATATTTATTTTACTTTGTGATTTAGGTTCTTATTATACTGTTGTGAAGCCACCATCTTGTCTGGAGAAAAACGTCACCTACATCATCAAGCTTGTATTCAACAGATACAAAAGTGATCGTGCAACACCGCAAGCTTCTGCCTTGATTGACTCTGTGAGTATTATTATCAATTTTTACCATGAAAAGCATGTATACATTTCATCAAAAATTCTCTCAAACTTGATTTACTGCTGTTTGGGTTAGCACAAGGCTACGAACTTAATTTAATGATCCTAAGTGGTCACCTATATTGAGAACTAAACCAGATTTGATATTGCATGATTTGTGATAAGACAATATTGCAGAAGCAGACTTGAATGTTTCCAGTTCATCAAAAACATGTTCCTTCTCTACACTAACATTCATTCAAGGCACAATTTCACCTCTCAACAAAAAGTGAACACATGCATTATTACGAACATTTTTATTTAACTCATCCCTTCAACTTTCATGCGTATTCCTTTCTGTACCAATTTTCTTCCAGTTTCTCCGTTATTTGTTTTAAAACTAATTCTGATAAATTTGTTTCATTTGTTTGGACAGTTGAACTAGTCCATAATCAGCTGCTGGGAATGTTAACAACCATGAGGATACTAAATCTCAGCCAAATCATTTATTTACTCAACTTTCAAGTGAAACGATTTTGCCCGAGTAGTTTCCCTTGATTGAGTAGAAGAACGTTGAAAAATTTGACTTTTTTTTTGTTTTTTTCCTCTGCGTAGATTGTTCTCATTCCGAACACGGACAGCATCCCAATTTTCCAAGGGCCACGATTACCTCAATTCCTGAAGAATAATTTTATCCGATACAAATGTGCTGAGAGCCAGTATCCGGCTGTTCAACCCAGAGTTATTGATATCTGTAAACGCCTCTTCTTCAGTATTTCTTCCGTTTTACACTTGCAAGCTGCTGGTGAGTAACCTCCCTTTCCCGCTTTTTTTTTTTTTGTTCAGCATACTGTTAACAGCATACTGTATTTTTATTCTACGGGTTTGAAAAATGACAGTGATGCTGTTTTGACTTGTGCAAAAATTGTTTTAACGCATAAATAATTGGGTCCCCCACCCCTCCCTTAGTGGTGACCGTAAGAAAGCTATAATCTATTTGAGATGAAAGATCTTTTTGTCTTGGTACAATAATAAATCTCTTATCTGGAACACTTATGACCAGACACATTTCTGAATTTGTGATTTTTATGGATTTTTAATGGTGCCTGGAACTAGCCAGCACTGCAACAAGTTTTTTAGAGCCCAAATGTCAAATACCTGAATATTTCTGCAGCAAGCCTCATGAATATTTACACTGAGTGGAATAAATAGAAACTATAATATCACTGTTTATTTGTATAGTACTGAAGTGATGAATAGAATGTACAAAGACTGACTAATTTTACTATTTACTTTTAAGTGGACATTTTGTTGTGATGGTGACCATAGTCTACAGCATAAATCACAAATCAATTAGAGAAACAAAGGCATATGTGTAGATGCCTATGAATCTAGAAAATTGAATATTAAGGAAATGGAGGATGTGTATTTGCAAAACTTGATTGTAGTACTTGATGTTGTAATGCATTTCTGATTTTCAAATTTTTAATTCATGTTCTTTCTTTCATTTAAAAAAAAATTCTAGTCTGTAATTGTGATCCAACTGGTTCTGAGAGTTCTGAATGTGACAATTATGGTGGCCACTGTAAGTGCAAAGAGAATGTTATCGGTCGCAGATGTGAACAATGTGCACCTGGAACCTACAATTTTGGACCTAATGGGTGTTCACGTAAGTCTTACTTTTTATCATCAAAGAGATTTTTAGCCTTCAAGAATACCTGCCATTCACTAGGGCTGAGCTCTCTTGCCGATCTGTCGTTTCTGTAGCAATGAGATTTTTCCTGGAGTAGGGGCGCTAACCCTGCATTTTATCTACATCTTTTCACATCCTGGCAAGCCTCTGATGTAGTTTATCCCAGATTAACTTTGGACTGAATATTTTGCTTGCAGCAGTCTCTTTCTTTCGCAAATATGTCATCCATTCAAAGTAAATTGTGTAGAGTAGGAATAATATTAACTTCCAACAGGAGCTCATCTTTCATGGATGACTCGTTAGCCAATTCAGGTGCAGAAGTCTGTTTTGATGGGACACAAATCTACTGCCATATTGCCACCTCTCGCCACTGAACATTTATTGTTCTTACTACCTACTTGTTGTCTTGTAGATTTGTGTTGTCTTGCTGCAAGTTTATACGACCAAATTGATCTAGGCACTGTTCTTAGATAAGCTCTTGGGCATGGGATGAATTCATATCTTACCTGAAGCTGTCTCTTTATTCACACTTCACACTACTTATTTTTAAAGGTTGGAAAGTATCATTCCACAAAGTTGTGATAAGGAACAAGATGAAGAAAAGACTAGTTAGAAATCAATTATGAAAATACTTTCACAGAGTTCACATAACATCTACTTTCGATGTATTCTATTTTCAGCTTGTAACTGTGATGCTGCTGGTTCTCGTGACAATTTCTGTGAGCCTGATTATGGCCGCTGTCTGTGTATTCCTAATGTTGAAGGCCGGGCTTGTGACAGATGTGAAGAAGGATATTGGGGGTTCCCCCGTTGTAGGAAATGTGAGTGTAACAACATGGCAGACACCTGTGACAACCTCAACGGACATTGTATTGGCTGCAGAGATTTCACTTCTGGCCCTTATTGTGATAGGTAATTGTTTTTTGTTTTTTTTCTTTTCCATTATATCAATTTTTTTTCTTTTAATATGGAAAATACATCCATCTTATATTCTGTATTTAATAAAGTACATACCAAGGGTTTATTCATTGGAATGTAGAAAAATGCAGTTATGAGTTTTAATGAATAATCCCCAAACTGTGGAGAGTTGGTTCTGATCCCTTTGTTTCCAGCCCCCCCCCCTGTTTCTGCTCTGATTTTTTTGCCCCTCCCCTATCTTTGTTGGTCTTGCCCCCCCCCCCCCACCTTTGCTTTCTTTATATCTATGTAGGACCAGTTTTTTTATATTTTCCTTAGTTTCCTTGCTAACATTTTCAATACTTTTTTTTTTTTCATTTCTCACTTTTTAAAATTTATAATATTTCTTATTTACAAGCATTGTATTTTTCAATTTCCTTGGTTTCCCTTATTTCCGGCTCGCTTACATCAGTATATTTAATGAAGAATACTATTATCAGCTTTCATCTTGAAGCCAGTGTGTGCTAATGAATGAAATAGTCACAAGAAGGGAATATTTTTTTTTTTTTTTACTCCTATACTGCTGCTCTGTGTAGTATAGTTTTCAAACAAGTTGGAACAGTCATTCATTGTTCTTTTTTAATTATTTGAACTGTTTCTTTTCTCCTTTTTAGGTGCCAAGCTGGTTATTACCAAGATCCACGTGTTACTGGCCGCATTGCTTGTCAACCATGTTTCTGTCCTGATGGCCCTGGTAAAGATAATCAGCGTGCTGATACGTGTTCATTTGACCTCCATAAACGAACTGCCATTTGCCACTGTCACTTGGGCTATGCAGGTGAGAATGATTTTGAAAAAAAAGAAAAAAAAAAAATCTCCAATCCAGAGATATCCTCCTCGCTGCAATTAATTTTTCTTTTTAGATTTGTTGAATTTCTATTAAATAAAAATGACCTTGTCTTGCTTTCTCTTTGTGGCTGAAGATGATTATTATTATTATTATTAACAGTTTTAGACAAACTTTGAATCGACATGGAAAAGTGATTATTGAGGTACTAATCATATTCCTATATGACGTAGGATGTGACAAAATCTTCTTGTTTTATGCGATCTTTGAAGAAGAAATTGTGCACAAACTCTTCCCTTTAAGTGCAGATGGGAAGTTCATCTTGGGGAATGGATCCCTAGAGAGAAAGTCAATATAAGAACCTTCAAAACTGAAGAGTGTCTTCTATCTATATATCTATCTTTAACTTCTGTTGTTTGAGTGCTCACTTTATTTGAGAGGATGGTCAGAGAGGGAGAGAGTAAGAGATTCAACAAGGGATGAGGTTCCCTTATTTCAAATAGTCAGACCACTTCCAAATTGTACAAAAAGGTAGAGCAGCAAGAAGTGGGCAAAATCGGACTCCTCCTCAAATGTTCCAAGTTACTTAGCTGGTTGCCTTCTATGTTTTCATGGATGAAGCCACTTGATGATTATGTGCTTTCATTTGACCATGTGTAAAATCGACATAGTTTCTTCCACAATACTATAAGCTTTTGTAGTAATATTTTAAGATATTACAAAAGTTCCGTTCATTAAACATCAACACATAAATATATATGGTGTATTTTGATGGGTAAGGCAACCTTCAGATAAGATGAAACCCCAAATTCAGTCTGAATTTCATGGTTTTATCTCGCAGTTCAGTTACTGTTTTTGTGTCTGGTCCATAGGAGGGGGGCATTGAATGTTCAAGTGTTGTCATCGGCCGAAATATATGGTACACAGTTTAGTCTGGTACAAGGCTGATCCAGGATACCTGTAAGGATCAAATTTGCTTCACTATCTAATGATCTTCCAAACTAGCTTGCTAATTATTGCTCTAAGGTAAGTGCTTAAGGCATTGACGTATAATCAAGGATTTTGTACCATGTGTTATTTTAGTTCATTCGAATATATTAGAATGTTGTGTTTTTTCTTAATGTCAGCCCTATGTGCTAACATCAGTTTTATTTTATGAATTGGGGCATAATGGGTTACTAAATTTAAAAATGAATTTTCTTTTGTTCACTTTATTATCAAGGTAACAATTGTGATAGGTGTGCCGAGAACTATTTCGGTGACCCTATATTAGGCACCTGTAAACAGTGTGACTGTAACGGAAACATTGACTACCTTTTGCCCGGAAGTTGTGATGCTAACACTGGTGAATGTCTCAAGTGTCGTTATAACAGTCATGGTTTCAACTGTGAACACTGCAAACCTGGATATTATGGAGATGCCACAGCACAAAACTGTAAAGGTCAGTATATCTTGTTTATTAAGTCTTTTGGCTATCTATCTACTAGTTATTTTTTGTGACGAAGATTCACTGGTTTCTCTAAATTTGTATGAGATGATTTTTTTTCCAGAAAATGAATCCATATGATATAGTCTAGAAAGCTTCACAACTTTGAACACTAATCATTAAGAGACTTTTTCAGAAGATATCTGTCAATGCAATTTATGTATTTTTCTTCAGAGCATTTTTTCCCTGTTTCGAGAATACTTTAAGATGGTACTATGTATAAATTGTCTCTTGTTGGGATCATCAGTTGTTTATCGTGTTACTGTTTCTGGGATTTTGAAAACAAAACAGTTATATGAACATGGCACCCCAGTATATATATATATATATATATATATATATATATATATATATATATATATATATATATTAGGCAGAATCTGTGAAATTGTCTTGGTGGAATTTACTTATTTTTTCTGAAAAAGGTTTCATTCCACTTTTTGAAAAGTAGTTCTGTAATCAATCAAAAGGCAATTTTATATCTCTTGATTAAATAAAATTTTGAACTGATTGAAACCATGTACATATTTTTTGCAAAAAGTTGAAATTTTGCCAATTTCAACTATTTGGCTTAACATATATTGTGAAGGCTGTAATGCATTTTGTAAAAATGTCTACTTGTGTTTCTGTGAAGAAACTGCTCGAACTTCACATTCTCCTAATTACTTTTAGATTTAATTGTTCACCATTTCAAAGTTGATAGTAATAGTGTAAGTAAATGTTCACACCTTATCGATTTCATCTGAAGTTTTATTAAAAAAGGATGTAATTTGAAGTGGTATAATATATTTTTTCAAATGGAAGGTAGGAAATATTTTTATTAGCAAAATTATGTTCAAGTGGAAGAGTCCATTCTTTCTAACAGAAACTACCAAAAAAAAAAAAAAGAAAAAAGTCTCACTGTTTAAAATATGGATAGGTTCATAACCTCTATAAAAATTTGTCATTTGAAAAATAACATAGTCATCATACTATGAATTATTTGCATTAAATTAAGTGCTTAAGGCATTGACGTATAATCTCATCTCAAAGATTCCGAGATATACTATACTATGAATTATTTAGACTAATATCCTATTTTTTAAATTTTATCACAATACATTTTTAATGTTAATTTTTGTTTAGCGTGTACAGCAAAACCATTCTCCATCTCAGATAACATACTTGCTTTGGTTATATGATTTACAGAATGTGTGTGCCACCATCTTGGAACTGATATGTCATCTCGGTCCTGTGATCGCATCACTGGTCAATGTCATTGTCATCCCAACGTAATTGGTACTGAATGTGACCGTTGTGCTCCTGGATTTTGGAATCTGGCCAGTGGAGAAGGGTGTGAACCATGCAACTGTGACCCACATGGTTCTTTCTCATCTGATTGCAATCAGGTAAAAACATTGCTTATTTCAGTATTTGGTGAAACCAGTTTTGTTCAATCTTATCAGTTGAATAGTTATAGTTAACTTCTCCCTAGGTAGTGAGCTGAAATATGATAAATATATTTGTAGAAGTATTGTGTTAATGGATTATTAAAATTATATTTTAACTCAAGTATCTGTGTCTCAAATTACATTTTCTTTTGCTTCAATTCTTCTAATTTCAAGGCATTTTTCTCTATTTATTTGGGTTTCCCGAGATATATAATCACTGCCTTGTGAATGTTCATGGATAAGCCCTGCATGGAGAGACAGTCAGGTGCTGGGGGTCCTTGCTAAGGCTACATGGAACATTTAGGGAGTGCGAATCATGAAGGATTGCGGTTGATTTGGAATGTTGACTTGACTCTCTGGCTGATATCACATTACCTACACAGTCTCTTGGTCTCGTTAATTCAATAACTGTTCACATCAATGTAAGATGGAAAAGTATAAAAACCTGCGGGAGCAATGTGTAAGACATGTCTGGACAATCAATATATTTCCTATTCAAGTTGGATGCTGAGTTTTTATTACCAACCCAACCTTGGTGTACGTGACTTCAACTTCAGACTATCATTAACAGAAAATATCATATATATTAAGAGGCAAGAGCAAGATATGCATGGATCTAGCATTCTCGTACTGTAACGGAAAACCAACGAAACCTGGTGATGTGAGGTATTGTTAGGATGCCCTGAGTTAGTGGTAATGTTTCAGCTTCAAAATCATGCTTGACCCCAGAGACATTGTCTGATGACAACTTTGTTGCTGTTTTTGCTGCAGCAGTTTTTATGAATTTATTATTTGAGATATATAAACTTGCTTCAGCAGAATACTCTCCCTGTCATTTAGGTCACCATACATTTAAGAGATACAAAAACTCCTAATAATGAATGATTTTACTTCACTTGTCACAATGGTAGTTTTGGATTGTTGGAGAGCATATAATTGTCAAGGTTGAAAAGGGTTATAACCATTTTAGTGTTGAACAATTAGTGAATTTCATTGACAAAATGGTTGACTCATAATGCTGAATTCTTGTCAGAACAAACTTTGTGTGTGTGTGTATTAATAATATATATGCACAAATTGTTAATATACTAATTTGAATGAATTGTTAGCTTGAAATAAGAAAAATTATGACATTAGGAATTGAGGACTATTCTGAAGAAGCTCCTATACACTCATCTGCTGAACTTGAAGAGTGGTATATCTTTTCAAACCTATTTCTCACAAGCTATCTAATGAATTTAAAATAAAAAATAATCCAAATGAATTTCATTTAAAGCCTGAGTCTGAAAAGAAAGACAATGATTCATTGTAAAAATGTGTTTGATTTGATATCATATTCAAGTTGAATTGGCAGTTTCTGGAAAGATATTAGGATCGTTCTAAGGCAATTCAGACTAGTGTCCTGATCTCTTGGTTTTCAAAATGAGGTTAGTTCTCTGATGTTCAACTGAATTTCTAATCCAGATACCTTATTCATTGATTGATTCAACTAAGTTGTTCAAAAAGGTCAACTTGAGCTTTGTTAGTTTCCCCAATCTTCTCTCATCTGTTTTGTAAAAGTGGTATTTTCAAATTATTTATTTGAGAATTTTTTTCCCTTTCTTTACAGTTTGATGGTCAATGTCAGTGTAAAACAGGCCGTGGGGGCCGTACGTGCAGTGACTGTGAGGACTACTACTGGGGAGATCCTTCTGTCCAATGTCACCGTAAGTATCTCTTTTTAGGTATAAAGGGAGATAACCGAAAAATCGTTTCAACTCGAGACAGCCTTGTTGTCACAATCGATTTGAGGGCAAGTGCCCTCTACAGATGTCCCCCGACTTGGGGGAAAAAAAAAAAAAAAAAAAAAACCTCTAAAAGATATCAATCTTTATTACTTGGAAAGTTGATTTTAGTTCAATAAAACAATGTATATGCTTCAAATTTAGCAACCTTAGTAATCAGAATTCTTTGAATATCGGTTTGTATCTGTTGATTGATTCAAATGTATCAAGTACTCTCTTAAGAAGTTCATGAATTTACTGACGTAATTTCCTCAATTCTTGTTTTGATTTTAGCATCTCTTTTTTTTTATTTTTAAATTTTCTTCTGTCTATTCTTTGTTATGACTATTCATAAAATGCTTTTTTAGCTAATTCATTTGAAAAAAAACCCCAAAACTCTTACAGCTTGCAACTGCACTCGTGTTGGTTCCTTATCAACCCAGTGTGACCGCCGAACTGGTCAGTGTACTTGTGTCCCTGGAGTAGCTGGACATAATTGTGATCGCTGTGCTCGAGGAACCACAGGCACCCTCCCTAACTGCAAACCTTGTGGTGAATGTTTTGACAGCTGGGACAGAGAAGTCCAAGACCTTAGCAGTAAGTAATGATTTTTATTTTTCCAATAACATGTTGCCTCTGTTTTGGCATATCAGAGGTCAATTCTTTAGGTATGACTGTGGGTTAAAAATTGGAGATCTGGTATATTTAAAAGACTCTTGCTTCCTTAAGATGGATATAAAGGCTCCTGGTGCCTGAATAAAGTACACGACAACTTTTTTTTTAGCATAAATGACCATTATATAGAAGTTGGTGTGCTATGAACTGATTTATAATCTACAGTGCATTGCCATATTTCTTTTGAATACAAGTTATTACCCAGAGTTCAAAGAAAAACTGAAGATAATATCAAATGGAGATAATAGCTGAACCTCTAAAACTCACCCTTACAAAAGCCTCCATAACCCAATAAATGCCTCTCAGCTTGCCTGTTCTTAGCACACTAGTACCCAAAGGAAAGTGGTAAAAGAATGTACTATGTTGGGGTTTGGTAGTTGAGGACTACTCTCACTGCTACTGTTATGTCACCTCTGCACTCTTCTATTTTGCTCAGAGCTAGGGTATGAATGGTTGGCACTTTAGTGATGAAGTCACCCAAAGCTTTCTGTTTCAGTATTGACTGTATACAAATGTGTTCACAAGAAGCAAATAGTGTCCAGTCAACTCTGAGAGCAATTCATTACATTTGCCACAGATATAACAACTAGAAGAACTAAAGGACACATATATAATGATTTGCTCATAGACTGTACAAATTCCATGAAATTTTGAGCAGCAATTCATATAGTCTGAACTCTACCAGGTTTTCCTTCAGTGGCTGTTTGAAACATTGTGATTGTATTAGACGTTTTTAATGAACCTCTTTGTGTACATGCAATAAAGCGGAAATTTGTTATTCAAAACCCAATTTTTTTATTTGAATAACTTTCAGTGAATAATTTTCCTTTCAGTCCACACTCGGGATATTGTCAACAAGGTTACCAACATCACTGTAACTGGAGCAGCTGGTGCATTTGAGAAAGAGTTTAACATAATGAGAGAAAATATTGATGAAGTTCGTCAGATCATAAATGCTGTCGGAGGCTCCTCGGAGAATGTGAAGCAATTGTCTGAAATGCTGGAGAACATTAAGTAAGTACCGTGCCTGTATAAATATTGAAGAATATTGGCGTTGAATTGCTTTTCTCCCTGTTGCACTCTGCAATGATCTTGAGTCATTCAATTAGAGGAAGATGACCATAAATATGTAGACCTGATTATAAATACTTATTTGTGTCTTTGTTATTAATGAGTGTCATTATAAAACTCATTTTTTTCTGCGAACAACATCAAAACAATATACTCTGAATATTCGCCATTACAAGACCATGCCCCCCTCGGTTTCCTTATGATTCATTATAACCTTAATTAAGGATCAGCTATTTACATGAGCTTTGAGAAATTTATTCAAGATGTCATATGTTAGGAATGTGTGCAAATTTAGGCTATCAATTCACACCTTAATCTTTCACCCACTCATCATGTTTACATATTATAATGCCACTCATTCTGATAACAAACATATGAGCCCAACATGGACTTTCAAAAGTGTCAAGCCATTTTCCTGGTATATATGATGATAGAAATTTTTGAAGGTTCATTGAGGATCATGCCTGACTGTGCAGATGTTATTGATCAGTCTTGATCAGAGATAAAGAATAGTCTCTCACTGAAATACACTCCTCTTGGCTCAGAAACCAGGTTATCTGTACTGCAGCTCATTAGCTATGAGAACCGTACAGCTAGCATAAGATCACATCTAAACATGGACACCTACCCTTCATTTTCCTGCCGAGACTGCTTGGTACCAGATTTGCTGTTGTCTTTATGTGCACTAGTAGTATTAGTAGTTGTAATATTATCTTGATTTTTTAAAATTTTTAATTAACTGAAGCATTGTCAACCGTTATTAATTTTTGACTGGTATTTCTTTCATTTTTGTTTGGCATGCATGGTAAAAAAAAAGTTTTAGAATATGCCCACCTATTTATACATTTATATGTATGTGAAAAGATTTTTGGAAGTGTGTAAAAAAAGAAAAAAGTTTTTGCATGTTCATAATGGAATGTGATTAATCTTTTGGCTTTGACTTTCAGGAGAAATTTGACCACCAATTCAAGGCTGGTGACCAATACGGAAAAGAATTTGGAGAATACATCCAGCGATGTCCTTACCTACAAGAACAAATTGGCAGCCCTTCAGCTCCGAATTGAGGAACTTAGGGAAGAGGCCCAAGCGCTCAACAACAGTGCTCAGAGCATAAAGGAGAGAGACTTTGAAGGTAAACTGCTTATTTAAACAGATCTTCATAAAATGGAAATGACGAAGAAACATCCTTAAGTGTACAAAATTCAACTTATTTATAATTCATCATTAATTTTTGATTCTTATTTCATCTTATTGTAGCTTTTTATGGCATAAAATTATGCACACACAGCAAATATATTACTTACTGTAAGCATTGGAGGAGATTTGACCTTGAATGTTGTGATAAAAAGTAACAATAAGAGAAAAATTAATTTATTTGAATTCTGAAATTGAGACCATTGCTACTGCTACTACGACTAGGTACTAAACAAACTATATGTTATAATTAATTAGAGGAGAAAAATTACGATTAGGCCCTGTCTAACCATTTTATATCAATAGTATAATGGTGACAAAATTACTTGATGAC
This sequence comes from Thysanoteuthis rhombus, assembly GCA_963457665.1. Taxonomy (NCBI): domain Eukaryota; kingdom Metazoa; phylum Mollusca; class Cephalopoda; order Oegopsida; family Thysanoteuthidae; genus Thysanoteuthis; species Thysanoteuthis major. The sequence continues at coordinate 33,772,434 of OY735222.1, forward strand.
AATGCATAATGGTAGAGGAATAGAAGAAACCTGTGAAGGAATGAGGGCTCTGAAAACTACTGCAGAAGCAATACTGTCATCTTTGAAGGGTCTACCATCTACAGTGTTAGGATTTTGCCTTTTTGGCTTCGGGAAGATATATAAACCACTTTAGCTTGTTAGGATAGGTCAGTGCACACATTTTTTTTTCTTTTCATACAGCCATATAGAAAGTAAATGTCTAAAAATAATTGCACCACCCTGAATTGAACCTTTCTATTTCTTGTGATATTTACCATTGTACTTGCATAATCCTTTGTTACTATATTACTTATGTGGCTTTGCTGTTGTTGTTATACACTAAATAGCCATCAATGACTCAACTACTCATGAACTAGAACCTATGATACTAGAAATTGTTACTTGTGTGCATACTTCAGGGATTTGCAAGCTTGTATAAGGAATTGTCTAAAGGTTTTTGATGTATGGATATAAAGCATTTGGGATTTGTTGAAAAAATTAAATAAATAAGATAGATAAAATACCATGGTCCTAAGGCTAAGCTTTACCATCTTATCAAATTATCGCTTACCATAAGTTTGAATTCAGGCCTGTTTTTGCGAAGTGATTTGTATTTTTATTTGCAAATCTAGACGTTTAATACTCCTGTTGCCATGACGCTGCAGAAAAGTCAGTCACATGAACATAATATAAAAAATGAATAAAAATTTGATCTAGCTTGATGTATTCAAAACAAAGATGAGTTCATCAAAACTTTTTTTTATGAGAAAGTGGTCAAGAAAAAAAACTTTTTGCCTGTAACTTTTGGTACTTTCGAATACATTATCTACCCCCTTGTAAAACCAGTTTTATAGTCGGGAAGAAAACTCGTGTCAAAGTTTGATCAACGATATATTCATGGCTGTTTGTACTCGGAGAATCGGTGATCTGACAAGATCCAATAGACAACCTAAGTGAGGCTTACGGTTAGTTTCTAGATGACATTGTTGATTTCTTTTTTTAAAATTCTTTCAGGGGCTTACAACATCACGCTTGAGGCTAAGGAGAAATCTGATATGGCTAAGAATATGGTTGATGATGCTCAGCAGCTGGTAAAGAAATCAAAATCTGTGCGCGAAACACTGGATGACCTCATCACAAATCGGAAAGATTCCTTTGACAAACGCTTGGAGGAAAACAAGGAAGAGTTAGATGATCTGGATAAGAAAGTGGCTAAATTGGATGACAAATTAATGGATATCAATGAAATGGTAATGTTTTACTTCAATGTGAAAGGCTCTAGTAGTAAATTTTTTTTTTTTTTACATTCTGTCTATTCACCCAACCTTCTCCTCTGCTTCTATTTACACTCTTATTCTCCTGTCCAACACTGTTTCTTCTGCTCATATTTACCCTTTCCCTGGTTATCATCGTCTAACAAAAATCATTTTTACAGGTTTGTGGTAAAAAAGGTGATCCTTGCGACTCATTATGTGGAGGTGGTGGCTGTGACAAGTGTGGTGGTTTTGGCTGTGAGAATGGCGCTGTCACTAAAGCTGACAAAGCCTTGGACCTTGCCAATGAGGCCAAACTAAAATTGGCTCAAAGACAGAACAAAGTGAAGAGCATTTTGGGCAAGGTGAGTCAATTAGAATAATTACTAAATTGTTCAAGCATCGGACTGCTGATCATTAGTTCTCTGATTCAATCTCAGGTATTGCTCTCTTGACCAGTTAAAGTTATAAATTAGTTATTTCCACTTCGTAAAAATGAATTTCCAAATAGATATAGAATACAATTTTTACATGTGAAACCAAGTTTTTAAACAAAGACCTCAATTCCTAACCTCTGAAAATCCATTTTTCAATTTATTTTTCTGTGTATGAAATGTATAACAAATTTAAGGAAAATTGCAAAAACCAGGGCATGAAATGAATGAAATATCCCTATATTAAGTAACCATTGAATTGGATTTAATTTTTAATACATTCGTTTAATAAATCCTACCTGTTAATTCATTGGTTACATGAACTACCAGTTTGAAATAGAATTTTATTTCATTTGATGATTGAAATATTCTGGTCACCAAAGGAAATTTAAAAGCTTTACTTTCTGTTTTTTTGATGAAAAGAATTCGAACTTTTTTCTGTTTGATTATTAGTAAAATTGTTTATAATCTTTGGTATTATAAGTATCACCCCTAGAAATTAGTAAATAGTTTGAGTTTCTGACAAACACGGTTATAGACATTGAATCTAAAGCTCTGATGTTAATGATTGATATTTTTCAAAGAAGCTTAAACTTTTTTTAAAAAAAGCTTGGAGAGGCAAAGGAAGAGACTGAAAATGCCAAAAATGGAGTGCAGACTGTTTACAATAAAACTTTGAAGGCAAAGAATGAATCTGAACAAGCTCGTGCTGATCTTGAGAAACTCCTCAAAAACATTGGTACCTTCCTTAGTAATGACAAAGCCAAACCAGCCAATATCAGAAAAGTAAGTTCTTTTGGTTTTTTTTTTTAATAATTTTTTTTCCCCCTTCCCTTGATAAAATTGTTGGAATGATGGTTTGTCATTTGAATCCAGAAAGGGTTGAAACAATTCATGGATTGGAATCTTAAACTGTATTATGATCAATAAATTATCAATTTTTTGACTAGTTATCTTTCTCGTCTTGATTTGCTAGTTGCTTTTCATTATATAGGCCTTTAATCAACAAGAGTAAGTTGAGTTGTAAACAGTACAGATTGGAAATGAAGAATAAGCTCTCAGTGAGGATTTGAACTCGCATCTTTTTTGTTTGCCTTAGAGAAGCTTGGTTGTACCAACTGATTTACCGATTGAGCTAAGAGAACTGTACAGTTTGCAGAAGATCAGGACTGTTTACACGCTGACGTAGATTGAGGGCCAAGATAAAGTTGTGATAAAAATAACTAAGAAAAAATGAAAGGAAATACTTGTCAAAAATGAATGATTGTTTTTCCTAAAATGAAGCATTGTTGAAAATAATATTGTTGCTACAATTATTAGATTTACAAACTTTTTGACTTGGCGTATGTAATAATGCATAAATTCCTATCTCTTGATTTCAAGAAAGAAGATGAAAAGTTTTCAAGTGGGCACTAGTGAAATGAAGCAAAAAGGATGGAAATCGAAATTGCCCCCTTCTATCATTAATCCATTAATTGTGCAGATGGCAAAGAGTAATACTTATCCATTGCAAGATGAAAGCCCTGACTCGAAGAACTGAGATGCTCTGAGAAATAATAAAATCAAAATTTTATCATGTGAGTCGTTGAACTGCTATGATTGAAACTCCAGTCATTTGCAGTTAATTGGGCTGATGAGGAATTTGATATAGAAAAGATTCTATCCAGAAATTTCAGAATTTTTTCATGAATTATATCTCTCTTGTGACTCTCTCGCTGTATGTGCATGCAGAAATGTCTACATTTACTGAAGTTTGACCCCTTTGACACTATAAAGTGACATTTTTTCCCTATTTTTCATCTCAAGTGTGTAGCATATATATATATATATATATATATATATATATATATATTTTTTTTTTTATCTTATTTAAAAAAAAAAATTTTCTTGAACCTGATGACAAAAAATTATATAGAAAATAACACCTCTGGGAATTATCTCAAGCTCATCCATTTGAAGAGGAAAATTAAACAGCAACTTTTTATATTCATCTGCCTTATACAAATATATTGAAAAAAAAACACTTGCAATCACAAAAAGGCGATTAGTTATAAGAAATTTCTCTTAACAGAGAACTGCAGACCAGTCTGAATCATTTTCCCCTCTGATGTAACAATTTAAAATCTTGTACATTCCAAACATCCGTTCATGCTTAAAACAAGATGGAAATTTACACAAAATTTTGTTCTGCGGTTTATCACTATTTTATAGGATTTAATTTGCCACAAGAAACAAAACCTCATTCATCTGTTCATGTTTCCTCTTGCAGCTTGCTGAAGAGACACTGGCCATTAGCATTTCACTGACCCCTGACCAAATCCGAGATTTGGCTGCTCAGATTAACACTACAATTAAGGGACTGAATGATATACAGAAGATTCTTGCTGAGACAAGTAATGACTTGAACAGTGCCCGTAAACTCAAGGAAAGGGCTGATAAAGCAAGGTGAGTTTATATCAAATATGCTCAATTGAAAGAAGATTGAAACAATAAACCTATTGTGAAACCCAAGTTGTAGTATTTGATCTCTATATGGTCTTGCTAGTTGATTTAAATGTATCACTTTTTAGATTATTATTATTAGCACACATATTAACCTCTCTGATAATACCTTAAATGAGACCGGTCGTTGAAGTTGAAGACTGATACCAGGTTTTTCCAAAATAATTGGACTTTACCAAAGCCTAGTGTGTCTTAAGTCTGATTTATCTCCCATTTTACTCTAATCTTCTTTTCTTTATTTTGACAGTACATTTTTTTTTTTCTCCATCATAGAATTGTGCTGTGAATTTTGCTGACATGAGAAGAACTAGGTCTGCAGAAATAAAAAAAAATCCTTTAGATACAAAAATGTTATCTCGAAATTTCATTCAGGACATTTAAAACAATTTTACCACTGGAGATTGGACTCGTATTGAACATTGTGATAAAACAAAATGAAGTTCATTGTAGTGTAGGGTATCAGTTATTGGCATTTAGCAGATGGAAAAAAAAAAATTTGGTTTGGAGGTAAAGATATGTCTACATGGCATTGTAAGCTTGACTAAGAGGACATATTATGTACATCCTGACATCATTGCCCAAAGAAAATTCTGAATTTTCTAAATTATGACTTATAACATTTTCTATCATATAAATTGAATATATCATTTGTGATGGTGTTGCAATCATAAAGTAATGAAATAAATGCTTGAAATTGGAATTTGACAACATGACCATCAAATTCTGCTTTTTTCTTTTACCTTAAATCTGTGAGCAAGTTTTATTATTCAATCTATATTTTGTGCATTGAAGATTAAAGAATAAAAAAAAAAGAATGTCAGTGGTTAGGAAATAGTTTTTTTGTATAAATGTATTGTTAATGATCTTTACTAGTCTTTAATTAGGTATTTATCCAAGATCACTTATCTGTGTTTTTAATTCTTCTTTACAGTTCAGAAGCTGGAAATGTTTTGGAGACTGCTGATAAGGTCCAGAAGGCTCTGCAAGGAGCGGAAATGTCCCAAACCAAAGCGGCAAAAGCAATTGACCAAGTCCAGGAAGATATAAAGAATGCCAAGGAAGATCTTCAAAGGGTCAGTTTATTTATTTTTGTTGGTGACGCTCAACTCTAATCCACTAATATAGAAGTACATGAACAACAAAATATGAAGTATATTTTCAGTCTGTTTGAGATAAGGTTGCTTTATGAACTGGAACGTAGAGTAAAATATGTGCTGAAGAAGAGAGTAAATTGTATGTTTATTGAAGTGTTCTCCCAGGACTATTTCTTTTTTTTTTCTTTCTTTTTTTTCTTTTTTTCTTTTCTTTTTTTTTTCTTTCTTTTTTTGTTTGAAGATCATCCCCCATCTTCTACACCACTATGTTTCTGATCAGCTTCTGAATGTATCCTTAATAACAACAATATATCTTTTTCAAGTGTTTACTTATTCATTATTGCATTGCATAAATTGTTGAACACCCTTTTTTTTTTTTTTTTTTGCCTTCTGCTGTTGTGATCTGATCACTCCTGTTCCTTAAAATGAGTGTGTAATACAGTGCACACAGCTGTGGGGGGAAAAAAAAAAAGGATCTGTTGCTTGTATCTCTGATACAGCTCTTTCACTGAAGTTGAAAATTTCATTTTGTGTCTTCTGGGAAGAGAACCCATTTACGATTATCTGTTTATGAAAAGAATTTTTTCTCGGTAATTGAATTGGGGTTACCAAAATCACATTTTTTTTTTCATACTCCCACATTAGATTGCGAAGATTAAATGAAACCAAAAAAAACAATTTTATTATCTTTGTTAATTACTAAGAGGACAATGTCCCTTTATTACGGAAAATTTATCTGAAATACGGATTAGGCTTTAATTAGAAATATAGATATCAGTACTTAAAGTAATTGAATTGCTATCATCTGCAGATGTACCCCAACTAAATATCTAACAAATACCAGTTCAAGATTTGGGAATCATTGGCCCAAAATGACAATAGAGACTTTGAAAAATACTTGAAAAGAATTAACAGAAAAAAAACCCAAATGTTTTGAGATGGTGCCTATTGGTGAACTTTGAATTTTCACACCCACTGAGATTCTAAGAGAGGAGAATGTGTAGCCCACTTGGCAGGTTGGTTGGGCAGACCATTAGTGAGGTTATGCTGATTCAATTTAAGACAATCTTTCTGTGTATATATTTGTTGTTGACATTCTCATTGTATCTTCATTTTTTCCAGATTGAGAATACCATGACTAATGCTGCCGCCAATGCCACCATGTCCTTGAAAATCATTGAAGTGCTGAAAAATAGATTGAACAGTCTGGATCAGAAGCGTTATGAGAGCAAACACAAATTAAAAAAAGCCATGACACTAACTAATGAAGCTAAGAACACAGCGGATAAGGCTGAGAAGGTATTGATCAATCATTGAATTTTCTATTCAAATACATTACATCTTCACTCTTCACATAGCCTTATGTACCAGATTTGTTTGTTTGCAGACTTGCTGTCTATGAAGAATGGGAGTCTCATCTCGAGATACACTAACTTAACTAAGAAGCATTTGGAAAGTACTTGCCTTTGTAAACACAATTGTTATTAAAAACTGAACAATCCCAGATTATGCTGAGATAAAAGATCGTGATTTTTATTTTCAACACTTGATTAATACCCTTAGATTGGATAACTTTTCCATTACTGTGTTGGACAATTTTTTGGCTGTTCAGATGTAATATCTGGCAATGTTAACCTAGTAACAATATAAAGTTGAAACGATTGTTCTTTGGCCTTTGACCTGCTCTTCTACAAGATGTCAATGAAATTCATTGTGAACTTTGTTTCAAAAATATCTAAGAAAAACAGACCAACAATCCTGAGTGAATACATAACCTCACTCAGACTTACTAAGTAAAAGTCAAATCTCTCTCCTTGATGGTGGTCACATTTGAATAATTTACTGATGGGATTCTTTACTTGTCCAGCTCCTGACCATTTTCTTGTAGAACTGAACATTGAAGAACGTATTATATTGCTGTGTTAACACTCATCTAAAATTACAAATACAAACGTGTAAGCACAAATATGAATATTTTGGATCACACTTGTATATTTGCAAGTTATGTCCCTTCTTTCGATTTGTAAGGGAAATAATGTAAGTATAAACTGTCCTGAAGTTCTTTCCCTTGCATCTGCAATAAAAACATGTAGAATTCAGTTATTTCCCTTACAAGTGGAAAACCGATTATCGCCCTTATAATTGGTTGAAAGGGACTTGTATATTGGACACTCTGTATTAGCTAGTGCTCGTGTGCCTATTCATTTGTTTTAATTTTTTTATTCTAGATTGCACGAGATTTGGAGAGGAAATACAACAGTACATCAGGAACCCTTCGCAATAAGTACAATGCAACAGCTGCTTCAAAAGAAAGAGCTGACCGATTAAAGAAAAGGGCGAATGACTTGGCTGTCAGTACAACAAAATGGAACAGAGAGCTCAAACGTAAGACCCTTTTTTTTTTCTTCTTTTTTTTTTTTAATCATAGAATCTGAGACTTACAATCCAAACTCTGCATGACCACATGAGGAAAAAAATTACATGAAGTGTAACAGCCTCACAAGGTCTCCGAGGCTTTTCTTACCTAAATAAAATCGAGATAAAACACGAGATAAAACACAGATGTTCACAGGCACATTTCAAAGCTATCGTAGCCTGAAGTCATTGACTATATATAGATATTACCAGCCATCTATTTAAATGTGCTAGTATGCTTGAGTGTATTTTGACTCTTACATTTCTTTCAGGGTGGATAAACGTACTTGTCACCGTTGAAATCACTGATATGAAGAAACCTTTCAAATTCTAGTCAAAATTTTGTCAGAAAGTGTTTTTAATTTAATTATTTCCTCATATTTTTTGTTGGTTTGGTTTTTGTGTGTTCTCTTGATGACATTTTTGATCGCATCCAAAGGCTGGATGAGTACATTGATATTATTTATTTCCCTGAGAACTTTTCTACAATCACATATAATGATTAAATCTGTTGAATATTTTGTGATTCTTACAAGGTTGCTCTCTTACCCATCATACTTAAAAATGTTTTCTGTTTAGGAAGAACAGCAAGTTACATTCCTCATACCATCTCGGAATCTGATTAGCAATCGACATATTACATTACAATCCATCAGTTCTTTAGCTATTGGGGAGATTGTGTACATTGAATAAGCTCAATTAATTTCAAGTATGTAACCAAAAATATAACTATTTTATTGTGTATGATTCATCTTGATGTCAACATAACATATAAATGGCCTTTGAGAAACAGTTTCATCACTTCAATTTCATTATCCATACTGGTAAAGAGTTTGAATTTTGGCTGGGGGTTGCTTATATGCTCTCTTTGTACTAATGCCCTTGGGAAAGACATACATCAATGTGGACATAAGATGGTTGGTTGAAAAGAGGGGATAAGTGAGCACTTAAGCAAATCACTCTCCCCTACTCAACAGCGGACCAATAAGAGGCTTCTTCCCTACATTCTAAAATCAATCATATATATGTATCAGGGTAACCTATGTAAGTAAGCCCCCTTTTGAAAAATATGTAGAATGAAATAATATCCATATACATTATAAATAAAACCTTATATAAAATGACGAATTATATTACAGAAGAGGGAGGTGGTGCTTGATCAACACTGCTGGGGTGCCATGTTAACATAATTTATGTTTTTGAAATCCCGAAACAGTTACTTGTTAAGTACCATAATAACGAAGTATAGGGGAAACCACTGAGGAAAATTACTTGAATTGCATTAACAGATATCTGGAAAATTGGTGACTGAAGTTATGGGAAGAAAAAAATTCAATTGAAAAAGTTATTAAACGTTTAGTGTTCAAAGCTATAAAGCTTTCTAGACTATATATTCTGTTAAACACTGACATTGTTTTATTGTCTTTTTCAGGTGTTGTAAAGAACTTTAACCAACGCAGCACCGAAGTTGACCGCTTGACTCTTGATATCGAAGATCTACAGCGTCAAATGGAAATTTACCTCAAGTACATAAAAGACAAGGCCGAGTTTTATGCTGGATGTCAAGCGCAATAGACTGAAAAGGCCACCGATGCCTAACATCTATGAAAATCTGCCACTCCCAGTTGACCCTCCCCTGTTCCCCTGCCCCATTCTCTCCTCTCTTTCTGCATGCTGATTGCATTGGTCTGTTTGGTAGAACTGTTTCATCTATAATTACTAATCAGTTAGTTCTGGATTTCCTTATTTGTAGCGATGGCATTATCATTACGAAATCAAAAAAGTAATGTTATTTTATTCTATTTTTTTTTTCTCATCTCTAGAATTAATCTTATGAGAGCATGTTCTGAGTATTATAAATTTATTGTCAAATTTGGGGGTAAAAAAAAAACCCTGGTGCACCAAGATCTTCAAGAGAGAAACTGAGGTGTACTGCAAGTAACATTATGGGAATTTGTTTGATTGGGAAAGTTTGAAGTCTTCCTGTACACTCTTGTGTAGAGCATCATTGAAATTGTCGTCAATGTGAAATTATTCATAGTAGCAGATTGAAATATAGCTTGATGGCATTTCATTGCAATTGAGTATTTGAATATAAATTGAATATGACTCTGTACGATTGACATCTTGCTTCTAGATTACTTCAATTTCAACATTTTTTTGTGACTGCTTTTGTGTGCAGTCTTGTCTCAAGTATAGTCATCATTACAACTTTGAAACTAAAACTACTATTTCAAAGAATGATATTGACTAATAGCATACAAAACTAAATAAAAATGAAGATTTATAAAAAATGATATTTAATACAACAGAAAATGTCATGCTGTAGTCTATTATTGTTTGGCTCTTAAATACAGACGTCAATATATTGAGGTGTTTTTCTCATTTCCTATGTAGAGCAATACCATAAAGATTATAATAAAATGATGTAGAAATAAAAGGTCAGAAATGAAAATTACCTATCAGTAACTATCATAAAGTTTTATTTTTAATCTGCAATCAAGTTTAATGTGAAGTAATTTGGCAAGGGTTTTTTGTCAGTTGTACTTTGAAATTCATAATCATGTTGAAATCATACCTCATTTTATGAATAGTAATATGATCAATGTCTTTTCTTTTGTAAGAAGTGAATTATTACTACTTGTCCTGTTTTAATAGTTTTATCGTTTTTCCAATGCGATTATTAGTATTGAGGAGCTTCATTGTGAAACAGGATTTATACATCTTGGCAGTTTCTTAATTTGACTTGTAGTATTTTACTTGAAAAACGCCTTGTGAAAATATGGAATAAATCTTATTTCACTGTTTGTATTTATATTCTGAAAACAGAATTACTATCGTAAGTTTTTTGTAATATTAGGAAAAATAGTTGTTTTAACGTTATAGTTGCTGTAAACATGGTTGGCTCTACAAAATTTAATGAAAATATATTGCTGCGATTTCATATTGTCACAATTTCTCTTGTTCTGCAATTATGATTGATATTATAGTAATTGTTTTTATATTACTATTGATGCTTTTTCATGAACACTACTGATTCTTACAAAAAAAGGGCCCAATTGGTTCTGCCTTTGCTACATTTGTTGCCATGACAACTTCCTTGAACTGACTGTTTTTGTTTACACCATTCGCTGTTGGTGTCTTGACTGTAGTTACCAATGTTACTGGTTTGTGGTGTGGTCATTCCCGTTGCTTCACTAAAGGGAGTGAGAGAAACTACAAGCTGAAGTCATCTTTGATTTGGCTGGAGGAAGCTAAATGGGTTGTGGCCAGTTTTTATCACTAATTTTTGTAAAAAAAAAAAGAATTGAGAAAAAAAATTTTTTTGAAAAAAATGTATTTCCTGACCCCTTGCTGGTATATTTTGTTTGGCCAGCAGCTTATCTCCCTGACCCTGCTGAAAAAAAACCCTTTTTTTGACGTATACCCATTAACACTTGAAAAAAAAAAAAAAGAATCCAATGAGGTCAGCTTGTATCTCTCATGTCATTATTAAAGAGATTTACACAGTGATCAAACTTGCATTAAATCTCAGAACTTTTTTTTTCATGGGGTGGGATGGGAAGGGAATTTTGAATATTAAAAGTTGAGGGAATGGCTGGGTACTACGAAGAAATGAAATCAAAGGATTATATATTAAAACAAGAAGAAATTTATCTTAGTTTCATATACAGTATGCATTTTTTAATGTCATGTACAAAGATAATATTTTGGGGTTTTGTATACATTTTATATATATATTTTATTTTGCTTCCTTTTTTTTAACTGTCATTTTTTTTCCATAATTAATGAATAAAATAAATGAGAAAACTTATGCTAACAAATTAAAATAAAAGTTTAAAAAAAAAAATGGTTTTTTGTCTTCTATATATGGATCTTGGTTCTTGAAAATATTTGTCTACACATGAACTTCATTTTTTGAAGAAAATGAATGGATGTACTGATGTAAATTTAATTGTTGACTGGTTTGGTGAGATGTTGGGATTGGCTTCTATTATAAGACGATCTGCACTGTTCAATTTAAAAAGACTTTGTGGAAATGGTGACCAAGAATCAAGATGGAATATACTGAAATTAAGAAAACACAATATAAATTTCATTACATTGCGGATAAAAAACCTTATAAATGGGATGAAACCCTGGAATTGGATATTTCTTTCATATATATATATATATAGATATATATATTTAGATCTATGTATACATATATAGATGTATGTAAAGATATATGTATGAATATATAGATATATGTATGGAAGTATAGATATATGTATAGATATATGTATGAATATATATAGATATATGTATAGATAAGTGTATATGTATATGAGTGTATACATATATGTATACATATGTGTATAGATATATGTGTGTATATGTGTATAGATATATGTATGTATATGTGTATAGATATGTGTAGATATG
>OY735222.1:33789556-33792056 GCA_963457665.1 Thysanoteuthis rhombus
ATATGTGTATATATATATATGTATATATGAGTTGTGTATAGATACGCGGGTATATATATGTGTATATATATATATGTATATATGAGTTGTGTATAGATACGCGGGTATATATATGTGTATATATATATATGTATATATGAGTTGTGTATAGATACGCGGGTATATATATGTGTATATATATATATGTATATATGAGTTGTGTATAGATACGCGGGTATATATATGTGTATATATATATATGTATATATGAGTTGTGTATAGATACGCGGGTATATATATGTGTATATATATATATGTATATATGAGTTGTGTATAGATACGCGGGTATATATATGTGTATATATATATATGTATATATGAGTTGTGTATAGATACGCGGGTATATATATGTGTATATATATATATGTATATATGAGTTGTGTATAGATACGCGGGTATATATATGTGTATATATATATATGTATATATGAGTTGTGTATAGATACGCGGGTATATATATGTGTATATATATATATGTATATATGAGTTGTGTATAGATACGCGGGTATATATATGTGTATATATATATATGTATATATGAGTTGTGTATAGATACGCGGGTATATATATGTGTATATATATATATGTATATATGAGTTGTGTATAGATACGCGGGTATATATATGTGTATATATATATATGTATATATGAGTTGTGTATAGATACGCGGGTATATATATGTGTATATATATATATGTATATATGAGTTGTGTATAGATACGCGGGTATATATATGTGTATATATATATATGTATATATGAGTTGTGTATAGATACGCGGGTATATATATGTGTATATATATATATGTATATATGAGTTGTGTATAGATACGCGGGTATATATATGTGTATATATATATATGTATATATGAGTTGTGTATAGATACGCGGGTATATATATGTGTATATATATATATGTATATATGAGTTGTGTATAGATACGCGGGTATATATATGTGTATATATATATATGTATATAGATACGCGGTATATATATGTATATATAATATATATATGTATAATATGAGTTGTGTATAGATACGCGGGTATATATATGTATATATATATATATATGTTATATATGAGTTGTGTATAGATACGCGGGTATATATATATATATATATATATATATGTATATATGAGTTGTGTATAGATACGCGGGTATATATATATAATATATATATATGTATATATGAGTTGTGTATAGATACGCGGGTATATATATATATATATATATATGTATATATGAGTTGTGTATAGATACGCGGGTATATATATATATATATATATGTATATATGAGTTGTGTATAGATACGCGGGTATATATATATATATATGTATATGTATATATGAGTTGTGTATAGATACGCGGGATATATATATATATATATGTATATGTATATATGAGTTGTGTATAGATACGCGGAGATATATATATATATATGTATATGTATATATGAGTTGTGTATAGATACGCGGAGATATATATATATATATTATATGTATATATGAGTTGTGTATAGATACGCGGAGATATATTATATATATATGTATATGTATATATGAGTTGTGTATAGATACGCGGAGATATATATATATATATGTATATGTATATATGAGTTGTGTATAGATACGCGGAGATATATATATATATATGTATATGTATATATGAGTTGTGTATAGATACGCGGAGATATATATATATATATGTATATGTATATATGAGTTGTGTATAGATACGCGGAGATATATATATATATGTATATATGAGTTGTGTATAGATACGCGGAGATATATATATATATATGTATATATGAGTTGTGCATAGATACGCGGAGATATACATATATATATAATTGTGTATAGATAGGTATATATAAATGTGTATAGATAGGTATATATAAATGTGTATAGATAGGTATATATAAATGTGTATAGATAGGTATATATAAATGTGTATAGATAGGTATATATAAATGTGTATAGATAGGTATATATAAATGTGTATAGATAGGTATATATAAATGTGTATAGATAGGTATATATAAATGTGTATAAATACGTGTATAAATATATATGTATAAATATGTGTACATATATGCATATATATATATGTGTATAAATATGTGCATAAATATGTGTATATATATATGTGTATATATGTAGATGTGTGTTTAAAAATGCGTATGGATATGTGTGTATAAACATATGTACATTTGTATATATATGTGTGGATACATATGGATAAATGTGTATAGAAATGTGTATATACATATGAATATAGATATGTGTATATATTTATGTGCATAGATGTATAAATGTATATATATATATGTATTTATATATGTAGACATATATATATGTATTTATATATTTATACATATATATTCGTATATATACATATAATTACACATATATTAATACATATATATATGTATATATATACGTATATATATGTATAT
>OY735222.1:33818413-33970913 GCA_963457665.1 Thysanoteuthis rhombus
TATAATTGTTGAGTCTAATATCAAATTGCCACTCAGACTTGCCTATGTACAGTAACTTACATCTATTGTACTATATATGTATATATATATATGCATATATATTTGTATATGTATATATATAAATATGAATATATATATAAATATGTATATATATATATATATATATATATATATATATATGTATATATAAATGTATATACATATGTATATATATGTATATATATATATATACACATCTCATGGCTTTTTCTGGTGTAGTTTCACGTGTTGATTGCAACGGTACCATTAATGAACTTGGATAGTGGCAAATCCCTGAGAAGTTTTATATATATATTAGATCAGCTGGATCTGATGAATTTTTTATTCAGACCGATTTGACATAGATAGCCATAATTGACCGGGAAGGCACTTCTAGCACATACATAAGTAAGCTGTCAAAAATGGTCTTTTGAATGTAATTTTTATCTATCGATTCTATGGCTTTTTCTGGCGTAGTTTGACGTGCTGATTGCAACAGTACAAATTGGATAGGGTGGAATTGATGTATTTTTCGATTTAGCCCAATTTGATGAAAATAGCCGCCATTGGTCGAAGAGGCACTTCTAGCACATACATAAGTAAGCCGTCAAAAATCGTCCTTTGAAAGTCATTTTTACCAATCAATTTTATGGCTTTTTCTGGCGTAGTTTGACGTGCTGATTGCAACAGTACCATTTGATCGGGTGGATTTTACGTATTATTCGATTTAGCCCAATTTGATGGAAATAACCAAAATTGACCGAAAATGCATTTTTACCACACACATCAGTAAGCTGTCAAAAATGGTGTTTTGAATGTCATTTTTACCTATTGATTTTTACGCTATTTCTGGCGTAGTTTGACGTGCTGATTGCAACTGTACCATATGATCGGGTGGATCTGATGTATTTTTCGATTCCGCCCAAATTGATGGAAATAACCACAATTCACCGAAAATGCATTTAAAGCACATACATAAGTGAATCGTCAAAAATGGTGTTTAGAATGTCATTTTTACCTATCGATTTTATGGCTTTTTCTCGCGTAGTTTGACGTGCTGATTGCAATAGTACCAATAAATCGGCTGCATTTGATGTATTTTTTGATTTAGCCCAATTACATGGGAATAGCCGCTATTGGTCAAGAAGGCACTTCTAGCACATACATAAGTGAGCCATCAAAAATGGTCTTTTGACTGTCATTTCTACTTATCGATTCTATGGCTATTTCTGGCGTAGTTTGACGTGCTGATTGCAACTGAACCATATGATCGGGTGGATTTGATGTCTTTTTCGATTGAACCCAATTTGATGGAAATAGCCACGATTGACCTAAAATGCATTTCTAGCACATACATAAGTAAGGCGTCAAAAATGGTCTTTTGAATGTCATTTTTACCTATCGATTTTATGACTTTTTCTGGCGTAGTTTGACGTGCTGATTGCAACAGTACCATTGAATCGGGCAGATTTGATGTTTTTTTCAATTCAACCCAATTTGATGGGAATAGCCACGATTGACCGAAAATGCATTTCTAGCACATACATAAGTAAGGCGTCAAAAATGGTCTTTTGAATGTCATTTTTACCTATCGATTTTATGGCTTTTTCTGGCGTAGTTTGACATGCTGATTGCAACGGTACCATTGGATCGGGTGGATTTTATGTATTTTTCGATTCCGCCCAATTTGATTGAAATAGCCGCTATTGGTCGAGAAGGCACTTCCAGCACATACATAAGTGAGCTGTCAAAGATGGTCTTTTGAATGTCATTTTTACCTATCGATTTTATGGCTTTTTCTGGCGTAGTTTGACGTGCTGATTGCAACGGTACCATTGAATCGGCTGCATTTGATGTATTTTTCAATTCAGTCCAAATTGACGGAAATAGCCACTATTGGTCGAGAAGGCACTTCCAGCACATGCATAAGTGAGCTGTGAAAAATGGTGTTTTGAATGTCATTTTTACCTATCGATTTTATGGCTTTTTCTGGCGTAGTTTGACGTGCTGATTGCAACGGTACCATTGAATCGGCTGCATTTGATGTATTTTTCAATTAAGCCAAATTTGATGGAAATAGCCACTATTGGTCAAGAAAGCACTTCTAGCACATGCATAAGTGAGCTGTAAAAATGGTCTTTTGAATGTCATTTTCACCTATTGATTTAATGGCTTTTTCTTGGCGTAGTTTGACGTGCAAATTGCAACAGTACCATTGAATCGGCAGCATTTGATGTATTTTTCGATTTAGCCCAATTTGATGGAAATAGCCACTATTGGTTGAGAAGGCACTTCCAGCACATACATAAGTGAGCCGTCAAAAATAGTACTTTGAAAGTCATTTTTACCTATCGATTTTATGGCTTTTTCTGGCGTAGTTTGACGTGCTGATTGCAACGGTACCATTGAATTCGCTGCATTTGATGTATTTTTCGATTGAACCCAATTTGATGGAAATAGCCGGTATTGGTCAAGAAAGCACTCCTAGCACATGCATAAGTGAGCTGTAAAAAATGGTATTTTGAATGTCATTTTTACCTATTGTTTTTATGACTTTTTCTGGCGTAGTTTGACGTGCTGATTGCAACAGTACCATTGAATCGGCAACATTTGATGTTTTTTTCAATTTAGCCCAATTTGATGGATATAGCCACAATTAACCGAAAATGCATTTCTAACACAAACATAAGTGAGCCATCAAAAATGGTCTTTTGAATGTCATTTTTACCTATCGATTTTATGGCTTTTCCTAGCGTAGTTTGACGTGCTGATCACAACAGTACCATTGAATTGACTGCAATTTGTTTATTTTTCAATTTAGCTCAATTTGATGGAAATACTTGCTGTTGGTCGACAAGGCACTTCAAGTACATACATAAGTGAGCCATCAAAAATGGTCTTTTGAATGTTATTTTTACCTATCGATTTTATGGCTTTTTCTAGATTAGTTTGACGTGCTGATTGCAACAGTACCATTGAATCGGCTGCATTTGATGTATTTTTCGATTTAGTCCAATCTGATGGAAATAGCTGCTATTGGTCAAGAAGGCATTTCCAGCACATACATAAGTAAGCCGTCAAAAATGGTCTTTTGAATGTCAATTTTACCTATCGATTTTATGGCTTTTTCTGGCGTAGTTTGACGTGCTGATTGCAACATTACCATTGAATTGGCTGCATTTGATGTATTTTTCAATTCAGTCCAAATTGATGGAAATAGCCGCTATCGGTCGAGAAGGCACTTCCAGCACATGCATAAGTGAGCTGTAAAAAATGGTGTTTTGAATGTCATTTTTACCTATTGATTTTATGGCTTTTTCTGGCGTAGTTTGACGTGCTGATTGCAACAGTACCATTGAATCGGCTGCATTTGATGTATTTTTCAATTTAGCCCAATCTGATGGAAATAGCTGCTATTGGTCAAGAAGGCATTTCCAGCACATACATAAGTAAGCCGTCAAAAATGGTCTTTTGAATGTCAATTTTACCTATCGATTTTATGGCTTTTTCTGGCGTAGTTTGACGTGCTGATTGCAACATTACCATTGAATTGGCTGCATTTGATGTATTTTTCAATTCAGTCCAAATTGATGGAAATAGCCGCTATCGGTTAAGAAGGCACTTTCAGCACATGCATAAGTGAGCTGTAAAAAATGGTGCTTTGAATGTCATTTTTACCTATCGATTTTATGGCTTTTTCTGACGTAGTTTGACGTGCTGATTGCAACAGTTCCATTGGATCGGATGGAATTTATGTATTTCAGATTAAGCCCAATTTGATGGATATAGCCACAATTAACCGAAAATGCATTTCTAACACAAACATAAGTGAGCCATCAAAAATGGTCTTTTGAATGTCACTTTTACATATCGATTTTCTGGCTTTTTCTGGCGTAGTTTGACGTGCTGATTGCAACTGTACCATTGAATCGGCTGCATTTGATGTATTTCTCAATTTAGCCCAATTTGATGGATATAGCCACAATTAACCGAAAATGCATTTCTAACACATACATAAGTGAGCCATCAAAAATGGTGTTTTGAATGTCATTTTTACCTATCGATTTTATGGCTTTTTCTGGCGTAGTTCGACGTGCTGATTGCAACGGTACCATTGAATCGGCAGCATTTGATATTTTTTACAATTTAGCTCAATTATATGGATATAGCCACAATTAACCGAAAATGCATTCCCAACACATACATCAGTGAGCCATCAAAAATGGTGTTTTGAATGTCATTTTTACCTCTCGATTTTATGGCTCTTTCTGGTGTAGTTTGACATGCTGATTGCAACAGTACCATTGAATCGACTGCATTTGATGTATTTTTCGATTTAGCCCAATCTTATGGAAATAGCTGCTATTGGTCAAGAAGGCATTTCCAGCACATACATAAGTAAGCCGTCAAAAATGGTCTTTTGAATGTCAATTTTACCCATCGATTTTATGGCTTTTTCTGGCGTAGTTTGACGTGCTGATTGCAACATTACCATTGAATTGGCTGCATTTGATGTATTTTTCAATTCAGTCCAAATTGATGGAAATAGCCGCTATCGGTTGAGAAGGCACTTTCAGCACATGCATAAGTGAGCTGTAAAAAATGGTGCTTTGAATGTCATTTTTACCTATCGATTTTATGGCTTTTTCTGGCGTAGTTTGACGTGCTGATTGCAACAGTTCCATTGGATCGGATGGAATTTATGTATTTCAGATTAAGCCCAATTTGATGGATATAGCCACAATTAACCGAAAATGCATTTCTAACACAAACATAAGTGAGCCATCAAAAATGGTCTTTTGAATGTCACTTTTACCTATCGATTTTCTGGCTTTTTCTGGCGTAGTTTGACGTGCTGATTGCAACTGTACCATTGAATCGGCTGCATTTGATGTATTTCTCAATTTAGCCCAATTTGATGGATATAGCCACAATTAACCGAAAATGCATTTCTAACACATACATAAGTGAGCCATCAAAAATGGTGTTTTGAATGTCATTTTTACCTATCGATTTTATGGCTTTTTCTGGCGTAGTTCGACGTGCTGATTGCAACGGTACCATTGAATCGGCAGCATTTGATATTTTTTACAATTTAGCCCAATTATATGGATATAGCCACAATTAACCGAAAATGCATTTCTAACACATACATCAGTGAGCCATCAAAAATGGTGTTTTGAATGTCATTTTTACCTCTCGATTTTATGGCTCTTTCTGGTGTAGTTTGACATGCTGATTGCAACAGTACCATTGAATCGACTGCATTTGATGTATTTTTCGATTTAGCCCAATCTTATGGAAATAGCTGCTATTGGTCAAGAAGGCATTTCCAGCACATACATAAGTAAGCCGTCAAAAATGGTCTTTTGAATGTCAATTTTACCCATCGATTTTATGGCTTTTTCTGGCGTAGTTTGACGAGCTGATTGCAACAGTACCATTGAATTGGCTGCATTTGATGTATTTTTCAATTCAGTCCAAATTGATGGAAATAGCCGCTATTAGTTGAGAAGGCACTTCCAGCACATACATAAGTGAGCCGTCAAAAATAGTACTTTGAAAGTCATTTTTACCTATTGATTTTATGGCTTTTTCTGGCGTAGTTTGACGTGCTGATTACAACAGTTCCATTGGATCGGATGGAATTTATGTATTTCAGATTAAGCCCAATTTGATGGATATAGCCACAATTAACCAAAAATGCATTTCTAACACGTACATAAGTGAGCCATCAAAAATGGTGTTTTGAATGTCACTTTTACCTATCGATTTTATGACTTTTTCTGGCGTAGTTTGACTTGCTGATTGCAACAGTACCATTGAATCGGCTGCATTTGATGTATTTCTCGATTTAGCCCAATTTGATGGATATAGCCACAATTAACCGAAAATGCATTTCTAACACATACATAAGTGAGCCATCAAAAATGGTGTTTTGAATGTCATTTTTACCTATCGATTTTATGGCTTTTTCTGGCGTAGTTCGACGTGCTGATTGCAACACTACCATTGAATTGGCTGCATTTGATGTATTTTTCGATTCAGCCCCATTTGATGGAAATAACGGCTATTGGTTGAAAAGGCACTTCCAGCACATGCATAAGTGAGCTGTAAAAAATGGTGCTTTGAATGTCATTTTTACCTATCGATTTTATGGCTTTTTCTGGCGTAGTTTGACGTGCTGATTGCAACAGTTCCATTGGATCGGATGGAATTTATGTATTTCAGATTAAGCCCAATTTGATGGATATAGCCACAATTAACCGAAAATGCATTTCTAACACAAACATAAGTGAGCCATCAAAAATGGTCTTTTGAATGTCACTTTTACCTGGCTTTTTTTTATGGCTTTTTCTGGCGTAGTTTGAAGTGCTGATTGCAACAGTACCATTGAATTGGCTTTATTTGATGTATTTTTCAATTCAGTCCAAATTGATGGAAATAGCCGCTATTAGTTGAGAAGTCACTTCCAGCACATACATAAGTGACCCCTCAAAAATAGTACTTTGAAAGTCATTTTTACCTATTGTTTTTCTGGCTTTTTCTGGCATGGTTTGACGTGCTGATTGCAACAGTACCATCGAATCGGCTGCATTTGATGTATTTTTCGATTTAGCCCAATTTGATGGAAATAGCCGGTATTGGTCAAGAAAGCACTTCTAGCAAATGCTTAAGTGAGCTGTAAAAAATGGCATTTTGAATGTCATTTTTACCTATTGATTTTATGACTTTTTCTGGCGTAGTTTGACGTGCTGATTGCAACGGTACCATTGAATCGGCAGCATTTGATGTTTTTTACAATTTAGCCCAATTATATGGATATAGCCACAATTAACCGAAAATGCATTTCTAACACATATATAAGTGAGCCATCAAAAATGGTGTTTTGAATGTCATTTTTACCTATCGATTTTTATGGCTTTTTCTGGTGTAGTTTGACGTGCTGATTGCAACAGTACCATTGAATCGGCTGCATTTGATGTATTTTTCAATTTAGCCCAATCTGATGGAAATAGCTGCTATTGGTCAAGAAGGCATTTCCAGCACATACATAAGTAAGCCGTCAAAAATGGTCTTTTGAATGTCAATTTTACCTATCGATTTTATGGCTTTTTCTGGCGTAGTTTGACGTGCTGATTGCAACAGTACCATTGAATCGGCTGCATTTGATGTATTTTTCAATTCAGTCCAAATTGATGGAAATAGCCGCTATTAGTTGAGAAGTCACTTCCAGCACATACATAAGTGAGCCGTCAAAAATAGTACTTTGAAAGTCATTTTCACCTATTGATTTTCTGGCTTTTTCTGGCATGGTTTGACGTGCTGATTGAAACAGTACCATTGAATCGGCTGCATTTGATGTATTTTTCGATTCAGCCCAATTTGATGGAAATAGCCGGTATTGGTCAAGAAAGCACTTCTAGCACATGCATAAGTGAGCTGTAAAAAATGGCATTTTGAATGTCATTTTTACCTATTGATTTTATGACTTTTTCTGGCGTAGTTTGACGTGCTGATTGCAACGGTACCATTGAATCGGCAGCATTCGATGTTTTTTACAATTTAGCTCAATTATATGGATATAGCCACAATTAACCGAAAATGCATTTCTAACACATACATAAGTGAGCCATCAAAAATGGTGTTTTGAATGTCATTTTTACCTATCGATTTTATGGCTTTTTCTGGTGTAGTTTGACGTGCTGATTGCAACAGTACCATTGAATCGGCTGCATTTGATGTATTTTTCAATTCAGTCCAAATTGATGGAAATAGCCGCTATTAGTTGAGAAGTCACTTCCAGCACATACATAAGTGAGCCGTCAAAAATAGTACTTTGAAAGTCATTTTCACCTATTGATTTTCTGGCTTTTTCTGGCATGGTTTGACGTGCTGATTGCAACGGTACCATTGAATCGGCAGCATTTGATATTTTTTACAATTTAGCTCAATTATATGGATATAGCCACAATTAACCGAAAATGCATTTCTAACACATACATCAGTGAGCCATCAAAAATGGTGTTTTGAATGTCATTTTTACCTCTCGATTTTATGGCTCTTTCTGGTGTAGTTTGACATGCTGATTGCAACAGTACCATTGAATCGACTGCATTTGATGTATTTTTCGATTTAGCCCAATCTTATGGAAATAGCTGCTATTGGTCAAGAAGGCATTTCCAGCACATACATAAGTAAGCCGTCAAAAATGGTCTTTTGAATGTCAATTTTACCCATCGATTTTATGGCTTTTTCTGGCGTAGTTTGACGAGCTGATTGCAACAGTACCATTGAATTGGCTGCATTTGATGTATTTTTCAATTCAGTCCAAATTGATGGAAATAGCCGCTATTAGTTGAGAAGGCACTTCCAGCACATACATAAGTGAGCCGTCAAAAATAGTACTTTGAAAGTCATTTTTACCTATTGATTTTATGGCTTTTTCTGGCGTAGTTTGACGTGCTGATTACAACAGTTCCATTGGATCGGATGGAATTTATGTATTTCAGATTAAGCCCAATTTGATGGATATAGCCACAATTAACCAAAAATGCATTTCTAACACATACATAAGTGAGCCATCAAAAATGGTGTTTTGAATGTCACTTTTACCTATCGATTTTATGACTTTTTCTGGCGTAGTTTGACTTGCTGATTGCAACAGTACCATTGAATCGGCTGCATTTGATGTATTTCTCGATTTAGCCCAATTTGATGGATATAGCCACAATTAACCGAAAATGCATTTCTAACACATACATAAGTGAGCCATCAAAAATGGTGTTTTGAATGTCATTTTTACCTATCGATTTTATGGCTTTTTCTGGCGTAGTTCGACGTGCTGATTGCAACACTACCATTGAATTGGCTGCATTTGATGTATTTTTCGATTCAGCCCCATTTGATGGAAATAACGGCTATTGGTTGAAAAGGCACTTCCAGCACATGCATAAGTGAGCTGTAAAAAATGGTGCTTTGAATGTCATTTTTACCTATCGATTTTATGGCTTTTTCTGGCGTAGTTTGACGTGCTGATTGCAACAGTTCCATTGGATCGGATGGAATTTATGTATTTCAGATTAAGCCCAATTTGATGGATATAGCCACAATTAACCGAAAATGCATTTCTAACACAAACATAAGTGAGCCATCAAAAATGGTCTTTTGAATGTCACTTTTACCTGGCTTTTTTTTATGGCTTTTTCTGGCGTAGTTTGAAGTGCTGATTGCAACAGTACCATTGAATTGGCTTTATTTGATGTATTTTTCAATTCAGTCCAAATTGATGGAAATAGCCGCTATTAGTTGAGAAGTCACTTCCAGCACATACATAAGTGACCCCTCAAAAATAGTACTTTGAAAGTCATTTTTACCTATTGTTTTTCTGGCTTTTTCTGGCATGGTTTGACGTGCTGATTGCAACAGTACCATCGAATCGGCTGCATTTGATGTATTTTTCGATTTAGCCCAATTTGATGGAAATAGCCGGTATTGGTCAAGAAAGCACTTCTAGCAAATGCTTAAGTGAGCTGTAAAAAATGGCATTTTGAATGTCATTTTTACCTATTGATTTTATGACTTTTTCTGGCGTAGTTTGACGTGCTGATTGCAACGGTACCATTGAATCGGCAGCATTTGATGTTTTTTACAATTTAGCCCAATTATATGGATATAGCCACAATTAACCGAAAATGCATTTCTAACACATATATAAGTGAGCCATCAAAAATGGTGTTTTGAATGTCATTTTTACCTATCGATTTTTATGGCTTTTTCTGGTGTAGTTTGACGTGCTGATTGCAACAGTACCATTGAATCGGCTGCATTTGATGTATTTTTCAATTTAGCCCAATCTGATGGAAATAGCTGCTATTGGTCAAGAAGGCATTTCCAGCACATACATAAGTAAGCCGTCAAAAATGGTCTTTTGAATGTCAATTTTACCTATCGATTTTATGGCTTTTTCTGGCGTAGTTTGACGTGCTGATTGCAACAGTACCATTGAATCGGCTGCATTTGATGTATTTTTCAATTCAGTCCAAATTGATGGAAATAGCCGCTATTAGTTGAGAAGTCACTTCCAGCACATACATAAGTGAGCCGTCAAAAATAGTACTTTGAAAGTCATTTTCACCTATTGATTTTCTGGCTTTTTCTGGCATGGTTTGACGTGCTGATTGAAACAGTACCATTGAATCGGCTGCATTTGATGTATTTTTCGATTCAGCCCAATTTGATGGAAATAGCCGGTATTGGTCAAGAAAGCACTTCTAGCACATGCATAAGTGAGCTGTAAAAAATGGCATTTTGAATGTCATTTTTACCTATTGATTTTATGACTTTTTCTGGCGTAGTTTGACGTGCTGATTGCAACGGTACCATTGAATCGGCAGCATTCGATGTTTTTTACAATTTAGCTCAATTTGATGGATATAGCCACAATTAACCGAAAATGCATTTCTAACACATACATAAGTGAGCCATCAAAAATGGTGTTTTGAATGTCATTTTTACCTATCGATTTTATGGCTTTTTCTGGTGTAGTTTGACGTGCTGATTGCAACAGTACCATTGAATCGGCTGCATTTGATGTATTTTTCAATTCAGTCCAAATTGATGGAAATAGCCGCTATTAGTTGAGAAGTCACTTCCAGCACATACATAAGTGAGCCGTCAAAAATAGTACTTTGAAAGTCATTTTCACCTATTGATTTTCTGGCTTTTTCTGGCATGGTTTGACGTGCTGATTGAAACAGTACCATTGAATTGGCTGCATTTGATGTATTTTTCGATTCAGCCCAATTTGATGGAAATAGCCGGTATTGGTCAAGAAAGCACTTCTAGCACATGCATAAGTGAGCTGTAAAAAATGGCATTTTGAATGTCATTTTTACCTATTGATTTTATGACTTTTTCTGGCGTAGTTTGACGTGCTGATTGCAACGGTACCATTGAATCGGCAGCATTCGATGTTTTTTACAATTTAGCTCAATTTGATGGATATAGCCACAATTAACCGAAAATGCATTTCTAACACATACATAAGTGAGCCATCAAAAATGGTGTTTTGAATGTCATTTTTACCTATCGATTTTATGGCTTTTTCTGGTGTAGTTTGACGTGCTGATTGCAACAGTACCATTGAATCGGCTGCATTTGATGTATTTTTCAATTCAGTCCAAATTGATGGAAATAGCCGCTATTAGTTGAGAAGTCACTTCCAGCACATACATAAGTGAGCCGTCAAAAATAGTACTTTGAAAGTCATTTTCACCTATCGATTTTATGGCTTTTTCTGGCGTAGTTTGACGTGCTGATTGCAACAGTACCATTGAATCGGCTGCATTTGATGTATTTTTCGATTTAGCCCAATCTGATGGAAATAGCTGCTATTGGTCAAGAAGGCATTTCCAGCACATACATAAGTAAGCCGTCAAAAATGGTCTTTTGAATGTCAATTTTACCTATCGATTTTATGGCTTTTTCTGGCGTAGTTTGACGTGCTGATTGCAACAGTTCCATTGGATCGGATGGATTTGATGTATTTTTCAATTCAGTCCAAATTAATGGAAATAGCCGCTATTGGTCAAGAAAGCACTTCTAGCACATGCATAAGTGAGCTGTAAAAAATGGCATTTTGAATTTCATTTTTACCTATTGATTTTATGACTTTTTCTGGCGTAGTTTGACGTGCTGATTGCAACAGTTCCATTGGATCGGATGGATTTGATGTATTTCTCAATTTAGCCCAATTATATGGATATAGCCACAATTAACCAAAAATGCATTTCTAACACATACATAAGTGAGCCATCAAAAATGGTGTTTTGAATGTCATTTTTACCTATCGATTTTATGGCTTTTTCTGGCGTAGTTTGACTTGCTGATTGCAACGGTACTATTGGATCTGGTGGATTTGATGTATTTTTGAATTTAACCCAATTTGAGGAAATAGCCACGTTTGACTGAAAATGCATTTTTAGCGCATACATTGGTCATTCTTAAAATAAATAAAATGGTATGGCAGTACTGACTCATGTGCCAGTCTCCAGAGACATTTGTAAAATCCATCTGTAAAAAAAGAGTGCTACACATTTTCCATTCTCGTACACATTTTCTTGGTTTGAAATCTTTTCCCAAGCCCTGTAAATGATCTACAGCTGACTCAACTAGATTCAATTTTTCTCCAAGTTAAAGTCATATCTGTGCTACATCTGCCTTCAAACATTCTTTGTCCTTGAGCTAAATATCTTTTGGGAACTTTCAAATGTACTTGTTGATGCTGTTCCCTTCAATGAAATATTCCAAATATTTAGAAAAATAGTTCTGATTGCTTTCTATCAGTAAACATAATAGAGACTGATATTGGACTAGACAATTCATGGCTTGAATAGACCCATTTGTTGATCTCAAATAGTAATGACTGCTAACTAAAATTTGTGCTTTGAACCTCAAGCAGATAATGATTTCAGTGGCTTGCTAACATAGTCATTTACCCTTTTTTTAAAAATCCACAATCAAGCAGTATATTCACTAGAACTGTCATTCTCAATGGAGGCCAGATGTCCCCCTCAGCACCCTTATGCATTTGAAGGTAGCATAGACTTGAATAGTACATTAATTTCTGTATATCTCTTTATGTTGTATCCTTATTTTATATTGGGGTCTGGAACCTAAGAAGAGCTCTCAAGGGGGTCATCACCAAAAAAAGAATGGCTGGATAGACAATGGTCAAAATGATCGATAATGGTTCAGCAGAAGCTGCTTTGGATTTTTCTTCCCTAAAACACTAGTATGAAATTTAATGTGCTTGTTTTGATAGATAAGTTTGATAAAGCCAACATGAATATAAGACCATCTTTGTGGTGTACTCTGAGGAAAGAAACTCATTTACAATGACTTGTGAGATGATCAATCAGTAATAGGTGGACTTCTACTTGAATCTGTACCTGTGAAAATTTCTCACAAATCCGTGCATATGAGTTAATAATTTGTCATGGGAAGGTCTAGACTCCCGTCTGTTCAAGAGCTTATTAAATGTGACCCCTGAAGAGCAACCTGCTGTGCACACTCAACTTGATAGTATATTGTGTAATCTTGCCTACATTTTGCCTTCTCTTTCATCTGGTCGGGGATGTGTCAGTTCTTGCTTCTCTCTTACTTGTTCCCCTCTTTCCACTTGCTTGAGTTTTCCCATTCAAGTGTGTTACTCAAAATGATGGTCTCTGCCTAACTAATTAATTGCACCTACTCAATTTAACATAAGTATATCACATGAACTGTGAAATGCAGGTAGCACCAGAACTGATGATAATTGAAATTTGAACTGATCACTCACTCGAAATGACGTAAACAAGAAAAAAAAATGACAGATTATGGCCTACCGGAATAGCACTTTCACTGAAAACTGATTGAAAGTGAAAAGTTTGAAATGTATTCAAACCTAGACAGATAACTGAGAATATTGTGGAGTGTCAGGGTTCTAATTGGAGCTCTTGGCACCCTTGGATCAATCCCAAAGAACCTTGCAAGAAGAATGGAAGAATTAGGAATTAAGTAAAGCTGATATGAAAGTCATAAGAAGCACAATTATTCAGTCTCTCACTTCTCAGATGATCTTGAATTTTGCAATCCATTTTTTGTTGATGTCGCCAATTTTAGAAGTATTGGATTTACCATTAAAAGGAGATGGTCCCTACCATATTCAAATATCAGTTTTCTTGGTCAAACTTGAATGGACAGTCAGCTACCAAGCAATAAATTCTCTCAGCCATCATTCTGTATTCTAAACATTGTGATCTTTTTAGAATAGAGGAGGGTGATGTTTAATGATTACCTGAGAGGTATAAACTTTTGATTGAAAGAGATGTGTTTATTGGAGAGTGATTGCACAGCTGTCTGTATTTATACATGCTCTAGCACCTTTCACAAAAGAATGTACAATCCTTCATGGCTAACTTTTGACCTTGAAGCTTTTTTATAAAAAGTTCAGTTAAAAAAGATATAGAGTTTTTTTTTTTCTCTTGAGCCTGATTTTCTTTTTGTCACGCTTTGCTGGCCAAGGGCTGAAGTAGATTTTATAATTGACTATCATCTCTGCTATTTATTGGCTTTATTTGTTATAGAATATTGAGAAATAGAGCAGTGATAATATTATAGATCACTTGTGTGAATGTGTGCTTTTTATTTTTTGGTGTTTTCTCTTTCATTTCTGCAAGGACAGTGTTGGTGTTTTTCTGCATTGTTTCTTAAATTCTCTGTATGAGTAATGAAAGGCTTGGCAAGTAGAGACACATGTAAAATGTCTAACTCTTATGTCATTTCCTGCCTCTTATAAAAATTTGAAAATGAAGTAGATGTCCCAAGGGAATGAGTTTTGTTGAGGCTAATAATCTGGTGTCCCTCTATGTTGAAATGAAATATAATATGTATCTTTTCTTACGGCTTTCATTTGGATTTTACAAGATCTTTCAAAATGGGGCAACATAGTAAACAATCAAATTCATTGACACACTGGAACAGCCAAACGGTCTCGAATGGGTGTTGGTCATAATGTGGCAGCTCGCAACCTATTTGGCACATGAGCTTCAATGTTTCAGGTTCAATGAAGCCAGACGTCTTGACCGGTACACACTTGTAACCGTTGGTCTGTGAGCAATATATTACCATCATCCGCTCCTCAGCGACAATACCTTGCCAACAAGATCAGGTTGCTGTCGGTGAATGAATCACTGCAAATGGCATCCCGAATAGGTGGTTTGCCAGCTGTGAATGGAGAATACAGTTCTCCATTGTGACGGTGGGAACAGAGTTGTCAGTTTGAATATATATATATATATATATATATATATATATATATATACAATTTCGCTAAAAAGAGGTAGAAGGCAAAGGTCTTGCTTTGAGTGGGAGTGATGTACTCCAAGGGCGACTACCCAAACAGCTGTTCCTGAGCAGTCTGCGGTTTCACAATGTCCAGCCGCATTACTTGCTTTGGGTGGGGATGATATCAAGATGTGACTACCCAAACAGAAACAGAGCCCCAACAAAGAGCTGAAGAATACATCACTCCCACTCAAAGCAAGTAAGGTAGCTTGGCCTTCTGGAACCAAAGACCCAGGAGAAATGGTCAGTATATTTTTGATCAGGCAGGGTCCCCAATGAAAAGTACTGCCTTTGCTTTCCAAGCCATAAATGCCACTTTTAAGCTTGTATTGACACCTTCTTAACACTTTGCAAAGGTCTATTTCTAGCAATCCTATAGCTTAGAAAATTACTCGGGTCACTTGAAAATATTGCTTTTCATGCTGAAAATATTACTTGTAACCTTGTTTTGGTGTTGTGTTTGATTCTTCACCAACTACGACATATTCTTGAGACCAATTAAATAAATTAAGAAAATATCAATTGAATTCGATTTTATTAAATACTATCCTTGAATATCCTTTAGCTGTTGTCTAAATTCTCAGTATCAAATTGTCACTTACCATTACATTATAAGAAATTTTGGAAAAATGCTTTTTTAAAATAATTTTCATTTTCACCTGAATACACTTTTGTTAGAGGAAATTATTTATCAGTGGATTTGCATGAGTCTGATAATCAGCTCAAGAAAAATTTATATCTGAAATAAAAGAGAAATATTTTGGCATACGTGTAAAAAATTAAAAATAAAGCAAATTACAAGAAGAGTAATTTTTTAAATAAGAACTGAAGCTTTTTAAAGAATTCTTTTGATGAAGTACTTTTATTTGTTATTACTGCTGCCCTATAATAGTAATATATGCAAGTGTAACAAATGTTATGAGGAAGAGCTTGTATTTTATTACTGGTTTTATTCCATAGAACAAATGTAGCTACTAAAGGTGATGAAGGTTTCAATCCTTTTTCTTAATGTGCATGTGTTTGCATGTTTGTTTATGTATCTGTATTCCAGTGCTCCTAGCCATACCATTTTGTCTACAGACTTGAAATTTGGCGTCAGTTCTCCGCCACACCACTTCTTATTTGATTTTTTGGAATAAAAGCTTTTTTGACCTATTCAGGCCTTAATTTGCCAGGTACATAAATAACAACAACTCTCCATAATCTAGATATTTCTAGATTTTTCTTTTCTCTATTTTAAATGTTTTACACTGAAAAACGCCACTGATGTCATAAACAGAATTTATTCTGACCATATTTATTCTTTGATGGAATATTTTTTACATGACTCCAAATTTAGACATCACGCTTGTTCAATTATTGACTGTGATGGCGAGTCTTAATATAATTACTTTTCAATTCAATTGAATACAATTAAGTACAAGTACAAGTGGAAATATCTTAAATCTGATTTTGTAAAATCTCTATAGCTGTACAATTAATCACTTTGACTAAGTGGCTAAAAAATAGAAATGAGGAAGTTTTTTTTAAAACTATCAGAAAATGGATATGATTTTCAAGAATTATTTATATATAGATATACATGATTTTTACAAACATTTAAATTCAGCTTAAAATTCACATCTTACTATAATTTACCAAAGGTCGCCAAGTGCAGAAATACCTTGAAAATGATAAATATATCTATAATGCGTGTTCTGATGTAGCATGGTTACATGAAGGGAACTTATATTTTTCACTTTTTGAGGTAAAAATCATCTGAACTTTTACCTCTCACTGTTATGGGTTGAAATCGATAAGGAGCTTTGATTTTTCATCTTTGAGGGTTAGAATCTAGGGGAAATCTCTTTTTTCTTTCCTAGAGGTCAGAAAGGAGAGGAAGATTTTTTCTCTTTATTCTTTCTTTCAAGGAGGGAGATTTTTTTACACTATTAGGAGTCAAAATTGAGGAGTAATTTTTCACTTTTAGAATCCAAAATTGTGAGAAAATTTTTTTCCACGTGTCAAATTCCAAGTTAACTTTTTTTCTACTTTAGGGGTCAAAATTTAGGGGGAATACTGAACATTTTTATCTATTACTGGTGGAGATTGAAGGGAACTCTTCTCTCTTTCAAACATTATCGCCCTACTTTTTCAACATCAGTGTTGCACCTTTTCCTAACGGTGCAAAATGTGGTATTAAATCAATTTAAAAATTAAATTAAGTTGAACGCTATCTGATTTTTCTTGGAACAGCAATTTATCTCACCCATTAGTTATTTAAAATTTCTGTTAATACTAATTCATTTTGTTTAAAAATTTTCAATATCTTATATCAATAATCAGGCATGTTACAAATGTATGATAAATTCAAGATAAAAAAAGATGTCTTTTATACACATTTATGAAAAACAATTGAAAGAGTGAAAACAAAGAGACAAAGAATTGATTTTTAGGCATTTTACTTTACAAACAAATAATGGACACATCTTGTGTATGTTGGCAGTTATGTACACCCCAATCACTCTTATTGCATTGTTCCAAAGAAGTTTCATCTCCATTGCAATTAACATCGGATAACCATATTATACCAATGCCTGGACTATTTCTGCTAAGTATATCACCTTTCCTGAAATTAAAAGTTAAACATTACTCATTCATTATGAATTGAAACAAGTTTTTACATGTTTTAATTCACTTCAAAAATTTATATCTATTTTCTAACAAGTTTGCCTTTAAGCAATTTATATATCATTTTAGTTGAGGACCAGTTTGTTCAGTCCTAGAAAAAACATACCGTCAGCTTTAATCAAAATAGTTTTACTATTCAAGATTTGAAAGAATTATACTATCAACTTCATATCGTTGTTTTTTTTGAAAACTAAATATTGGTATATATATAGAAAAACATACAGTCAAAATAGTTTTACTATTACAAACTTTACCATTCAATCATTTACAAAATAAAAAAAAACATTTTTCCAATTGGCTTTTGAGGAATAGAAATGATTGAAACAGCCTACCTGAATCCCAACATTCTGCATACCACATTTACTTCCTTCATATCCCAGTTATTATTACAGATGGTTCCCCACTGTCCTTGATGGTAAATTTCAACACGTCCTTCATTTGCACTTTGACCTCCAGCTAAACGGATTTTGGCTGCATTAAAAAAAGATAGATACGATTAAACACGATATTTCTGCAGGAATGAAAAAATAAAACATTTTCTGGTTCAGCTTCTTGTGACTTTAAAACAAGATAAAAGTGTAAAATCTGTTCTTCTCATATCAACAAAACATAGCATTAACTTTCCATGTCTAATTTGAAATGTTATGATTGTATTCAATTGTTTTCTTCATTAATTTTGATATTTTGTAATTGACAAAAACAATAGTCATTAAAAATCTTAACTATTGTTGACCCTGAAAACCATATTTGACCTATTATCATTCCCGCTTTGAATTTTAATATTTACCCCACTTGCTCACTGAAATTTCACAACTTAGTATAACTCTTAATAACTCAGTATATCATGGACACATAGCGCAGTGGTTACAGCATCAGACAAATTACTGTTAAGTAATCTGATGGTACTAGGTTCAATCCTAGTGTGAGGCAGTATAACAATACTACTAATGCTGAAAGAGGGGAGTACGGTCGATATACCCCCGTCGGATAAATAAAGGGTTCGGTTCGTTACTTCCCAAAAATCTCCCAGATGTTACCTGACAAAGGCCGTAGAGTGCAACGGCCGAAACGTTGTATGAAAAACAACAAAGATGAGGATAGTCCGAATAATAATGGAAATAAAATCTTAATAACTCATTTATAACTCATTATTTATCATTAAATTTTGTACTAAAATGGACTCTTGTTTGTTTTGTATTTTTGTAATTAAGTTATTGTATGTTTCGTATGAAAGTTATTGTATTGGTATTTATGTCCAACAAGTGTGGAATAATAATAGTCCAGTATGGAAGGGAGATGCTGAAAGAAGCCAGAGAAGATGGAGTCTATGTGGCCATTTCAATGTGGTTCATACTTCTGCTTCCCACCAAAATGTGTGATGTCATGGAGAGAGTTTGAAGAAGAAAAAAAGTCAGCCATGTTGTTTACAGTCATGTGTTCCAAACATGCAGGCTATTTTAAGTGTTGAAGACATGAATGATAAAATGTTCAAAATGAAGAAAGTTCATAACAGACAATAAAGATAAATGCAGATGATTAGATAAACATAGAAACATTTGATAAACAGACAATAACAATTACAAACAGTACATACAAAACTGGAAAGTTAAACATACAAACATAAAAATCATTCTAAGGCAGGGACAATTAATATATGATTATCCATAAGGAAGGAAAATAGAGTTATGAGGGAGATATAAACCAGCAAATCTATTTATCATATATTTCACTTTATGGTAGGATCTTCAAAAAGTTTGGTAAAAGATCATCATGCATATTAATGAAGATGGGATCAGGTTTATATATAAGAGGATATGGAGGCGCATAGGAAACGAGATATGTCATCGTGCTTACATGGTTTTCAACATTGGGATGAAATAGTCATGTAAATCGTAACTAGGTAGAAGGAAGAGAAATGTGACATCGATGTACATAGGAAGCTATCCTATATGATTTTAGCAGAAAGCAATAAAGGATATTGAATAATTGTGTCTTGATAGGTTTGGCTTCTGACTGTGAAGATGTTATCATGACAGACCAATGCTCAGTGGGCAGATAAGAAAGAGAGACCAAGCTCTCAAGGCTAAATAACCACAACAATCTTGCCGAAAGCTAGTACATTAGAAACTACTACTAGGCAGAAAATTGCCAAGAGCTTTTATAGCCAAGAGGTAAAGGAAGTGACGTCAGTAAATATGGCAAACTTTAGGTTTTGTAATTCGAACTATATTTAGCAAATAAGTTAGTTTCTTAGGTTTTATTAACTAAAATAAATGGTCTACTACAATTGTTTCATAAAATTCAAAGAAAACATCAGACAAAATGATAAAGATTCAAACATAATATAACTTTTATTCTTTTATCAATCAAAAAAAATTCACATTGAATTAAGATAGAATTCATAAAGAAAACAATTGAAATACAGCTATAGGTTTAAAATTGAAAACAGGAAGTTAATATTATGTTCTGATGAGTTGGGAAAACATATACTACACTTGGATCTTGAACTAAATGTCATGAAAGGCTGGACCATGAAACTAGGACTATGCCACAAACTTCTTCTTGTTATTTACCAAATGATGTAAGGTGAGGTTGGAAATACAATGAGGTACAACGAAAATGCCTTTGGATATAATTAACAATGTTTGATAAATGTGGCAAACTACCAAACTTACTACTGATTTACTGAACGAGGGATGACCATTGGGTGTAACAAACTTCCGGCTTTGATGACAACCCCCTCCCCAATTACTTCATTTTAGCAAGGATTTACTCTTTCTCTCTCTCTCTCAATATATATATATATATATATATATATATATATATCAGCAGAGTACCAAGCAGTGAAAATGTGTCAGATATATAGAGGCATTTATTTTGTGTTAAATTTGAATTACCTAACTGATAGCAATTTTTTATTGCTTCCTTTTTGTGAATAATTGTAAGTGCAAATATTTTTTATTTGAATGCATATACATCTCTAAAGTTGATTTATTTCAGGCAGCTAGAATTCATGGAGCTTTTGTGAATATGTTTGTTGTTGATTTTTAACAAATAATCTAAATAGCAAATTTATCTTTCAAATTTCTAATAATTGCACATGGCTTTCTTAAATGTTAAACTAGTTCAAAAACTTCCAGAAAATTTAATTTGAAGAAGGAAAATTAGAATTTGACCTTGAAGTCAAACCTGGATTGGGAAAGTTGGGGTCCAGTTTGAATTATTAATTTCATCTAAAATCAAAATTATCATGTATAATCTTTCAAAACTGCAATGTCCTATATCATCTGCCGTAAAAAGATGTAACGCTATGCTAAATTTCAGGCTCCAACATGCAAGATTGTGGCCTCCAAAGTGGATCAGACAATCGGAATTTGATTTATACATATATATGTATTCGAGAGTGGGAACGATCATATTGGAAGTTTTTTTATGTACAAATGATTCATTTTTTCTACATTTTGTTTATTATCAGAAATAAGTCAAGAATGAAGAAAATACTGGGAACATGTATTTTTTAAAGTGCTTTGTGAGATGTTGGCAGGTAGGATGGTTACTTAAATGGATGTGTTGTCTAATTTGAAGTTTGACCAATATCTGATGCTATCGGATGTGTGCAGATAGTTGGCAGTGTGGATATAATGAAATTATGCGTAGGTTGAGATTGTAGAAACTAAATCCTGCCCACAGAACAAATCTTAGAATGTCAGTTGTCTAAATTTAATAAGCAAAACAAAATTATTTAAACATGATACATGCATACACACTTATACGCATACGCACATACATAAACATGTACATATATATACATATCTACATGCCCAAGGTGATTTGTTCTTCTATCTTGGCAATGTTTTTTTCAAATCCATACATGTACAGATCATATATGTGTTCATCTACCTGTATCTCTTAGATGGATAGATATAACCTGACTATCTATCTGTCTATCAATAGATGTACATCATAATTTCAGGTGATGAAATAATTATGTGAATGTATACCAAAACATTGGTTTAAGTGCTGAAAATGCTTTCTTTAAGCCTACTTGGATCTGTTTTGACACTGAAAAATCCATTATACAACAATGCTATAGCAATTAAAAATGCAGAAGACCATTGAAAATCAATTTTCAGGGCTAAAAATGAAAAATCCATTTATACTTGATTTGGTTTTGATGCTGAAAAATCCATTGTACATTATGCACACATATGTATATGTTATGTATCAATAAATATATAACATATACATATGTGCGCATGTTGTATGTTCTCATATACATATACAAATGTACATCATTATGAGTTTTTAGAAATTTGTGTATGTACAGATCATATACATATATATATATATATATATATATATATTATCATTATTATTATGATGTTTATTCAAGTCTGTGTGTACAGATCATGTATAAATATATATATATATATATATATATATATATATATATATATATATATATATATATATATATACATATATATATATATACATATATATATATATATATATATATATATATATATATACATATATATATATATATATGTATATATAATTATATATCTATTCATAACTATCTATTTATATACCTATATCTACATATTTGAGCAATGAACTAATTATATGTACATTCAGAATTTATTGCAATAAACATATAACGCATATATATGTGTGCATACTGTAAACATACAGAGTTTAGTCCGTTTATACCAAAGTATCTATCTATACATATATAATTAAGTATTCATATGTCTCTGTTTGTATCTATCTTTTATTCTTATGTGTATGTACATATATCTATATATATCCCTATAAGTATTTATGTAATAGATTGCTTTGTGTGTATTAATATTATAGGTTATAAGAATATATTGGTACAGTTCTAATGAATGTTAATATACAACATGTATTATGTAAACTATCTATCTATCTATGTTGGTAAAATCAATATATATGTGTGTATACATATTTGTGTTTAAATAACGGATTGTGTGTATTCATATAATCAATCACAATATCCATCTAATAGATATACTACATACATGTCTATGTGCATACATAGTGCATTTAAATGTGTACATATATGTCTCTCTTTGTGTCTACATACATTTCTAAGTTTAAGCAATGTGGAGATTTAATCAAATATATATCTACCTGCACATATGGCACATCCATATGTATGTTCATATATGTCTATTTATGTATATTTGTACATCTATGCATTTCAAGTAATGTGGTGATTATGTGTGTGTATAATATTAATTCAAATAAGTGTATAGTATGTGTATACATATTACATATGTTATTAAGAAATGAATACATAATCCGTCAGAATATTTATTTATAATCCATCAAGCTGTTTAGTTCAATGTTTAAGAGTGACATTGCATTGAAGTGGCTAACTTATGGTTGCAGGTTCGATTCTTGAAGCAGCCACAATTTTCTTTAATTGCTCCTTCTATCTATGCTGTCTAGGTCGAGTAACATATTCTCTGTATAACAATGGGAAGTCATTTCAAATAGATTTTCAAAAAATATAACGCATTCATAAATACATATTGCATATATATGCATAAGTCATTAAGGTTGATTTTGGAATCAGGCATACTTGTTTATAAATCTATCTATATCAATGTGTATACCCATGTTTGCATAAAAGCAGTGGGTAATTCTAGAGTAAGTATTGTGTTGATTTAGGTATGAGGTTGTTCACTGAATTGACGGTATATGTAAACAAAAATAATACACATCTTATATACACATAAAAAGATAGACACAAACAAACTAAGACATAAAAACACATGATTATATTAGTATGATCGACACATTACATTTGTGTCTATGTTGATACATATACTAACTTACATACATACACACAAAAAAAGTACATTTGTTGTCAATATTAATCAGAATTGTACCAATGTATTCATTGTAATTTATGATATACATACACATAAGCAGTCTGCAATATAAACATATATATTCATATACAATATTCATATATCTTGGTTTGTTTGCATATATCTTTTTATGTGTCTGCTTATCTATATAGTCATATGTGCACATAAAAAGATAGATAGATATAGAAAAACAGGACATATGAATAGATAATCGTATGTGTATGATCTAAAAATGAAATTTCAATGATTCTAAAAGAAAACTTCCAATATTGTTGTTCATCTCTCATATTGTTGGATTAACCATAATCCATACATATATATATATACATATATATATATACATATATATATATATATATATATATATATATATATATATATATATATATATATATATATATATATATATAGTTGAGCAAAACAGATGAACAAGTCACATTTTCATTTTCTTTTCCTTTTTTCTTTATATTAATATATTTTTCTTAATATTAATATATTAACATAATAATTAAATGAGAATTACCTATGTTTGTTGCTGTTTGTGGTGTTGTAGTTTCTGCAAAATAAAGAGTTCAGTTTTCATTCTCTTGAATAAATGAAATAAATCCAATCTGATTTAAAACAAAATGAAATAAAACATAGGATAAAACTGTTTTCCAAAATATTATCTATTATCTAGAAACAAAATACAAAGAAAACGATTGCAATTATTCAAGTTCTTATGTAGACTGAGTTTGAAATTAATGGACAAATCAAACTATATGTACAGATTTTCAAGAAATTACTTACTCTGAAGTACCGAATAATCATGCCTGTCCCCCCCCCATGATTGTTAATTATTCCAACACTTCTTCACTCTAATGAGAAATTTGACATTGCATTTACATTATAGGAGATTTGTCTCCATACACATTGGGCACTGGGCATGTTGTCATAACTGAATATTCCTTTATATACCTCTTTTGGCACCATATTGTTTATATGGACCCAAAATTCAAAGTTACAATAATTAGATTTCCTACTTATTCTAACCCCCCCTCTATTATTCAGTACTTAAGATTCATTGATTTAACACTTCTAATGCTACTTGTTTTTTTACACTTATATTGTGTCATTCGTTCCTTTGAGACGACTGATGAGATGGGGAAAACTGGATCATATAGTTACAAAGGGAAGTAAAGTACCGCTAGAAATGAAAATCTTCATATTTAGCTGTTGTGACCCAGGAATACTACTCTCTACGAAGATCTTTGTAGAATGCACTGAAAGTGTTGAAATTAAAATAATTGATATCAATTTATGATGAAAAATTATTTCACAAAATCTTATACTAAGCATAGTTATATTTATTACCCCTAATTATTCACTGAACAAAAGGAACAAAGAAAACTTATATACGATGCTGATGAATGACTTTCCTTTAGGAATGTACTAAATCTAGTCTAGAGTTGACTTACTTTTTCTACTATAACAACAACATGAAGAACTACCCTCGCCAAATTTAGGGGAGTAAACTCTTTAGTTTTGAGTAAACTGATAAGTAAAAACATTCCTCTACCATGATTTATAGGCAGCTAAATTGACAAATCTTATTCATCAACAAAAATTCATATCAGAGATGTTCAAGGGCTCATTTCATTCTAATAAATGAATACATCCATAAAGTTAACATCTCCCTCCTATGATTTGAAATCATGACCAAGCAGTCAGTAGTTTGCTCTCTTACTGATTTAGCCAAACTGAAAAGTCTTGCATATCTACGATCCGATGCTCCAGAGCATTCACACAAAAAAATATAGATTCTTCTAATTTTTTTACTCATTATATCATCATCAGTCTCATAATGTCTGTCGTTGGACATAGACCTTCCCCAGGATTTGCCACACTTCTTTATCATGGGTGTTGCAGAGCCAGTACCTGCTGAATGTGTCAAGCTCGTCTCTCCATCTAATACTCCGCCAGCTTCGGTTTTGCATGTGATCTCTGGGAATCTATGTGGTGAGTTGTGATGTCCATTGCTTGTCTGCCATCTTTGCGACATGGCTAGCCCGTAGGGACCAAATTGTTTGATGTACATAAGAATTTTACAAAATCCTATATTCCTCCAAGCAAGGGAGACAGAACAATGAACCAGATATACGTGTCATAAGTATTAAGTTGGAAAATTTCCCAGAAGTTACTCCAAGGGAGCTGAAACAAGCCATAAAAAAATAGAAGATAAAAGGCCTCAGGACCAGAGAACATCACCATTGACCAAATGGGAACAGGCTGGCTTTAGAAAAGCTACTCGACCATAGACCATTTCCATTCAGTAAATCAACTAAAAGAGAAAGCAGCAGAATATAAAATGTATCTTGCTGTGCATTTGTTGACTTCAAGGCCTTTGACTTTGAAAACACCTAAAGTCAGTAATGCTATCATACAACAAGGCATGGACCCTGTATATGTCAGTCTTGCAACATATCTACCAACACAGTAGTCCCTTTATAAGACTACATAAAGACTCTGAACCTTTCAGCTTCTGAAGATAGGTAAGTTAAGTGATAGTAACTAATCCAAACTGTTCACAGCCTGCCTTGAGATGATCTTCCAGCATCATCAGTCAGAATAGAAGAAAGAATGGAGTTTGACCCGGCAGCAGCCAGGCTTCTTTCCTTTTGTTTCTTGTTCTATTGCTTTCTACATCTTTCTTTTATTTTTCTTCTTTTTTTGCCTCTACATTTTTTGCTATAAAATAATGATTTACATTGAAAAAATCTTTGAAAAATGCTATAGGTGATTATAAAAGGTAAAACTATTAAATAGAATGTTAAACTCACCGCTTTCAAAGCATTGCACACTAGCATCTTCTGAGTGTGAACAATCATGTAGGCCAGCATTTGGAGATACACATTGAGTTAAAGACATTTCTGTTCCAGTGCAGTTCAGTTCATCCAGCCAAATCTGACCAGTACCACTTCCAAACCTTGCATTTCTATATCCAATCCCGCTACTGGAAAATAAATTTTGAAAAAACTTTAATAAAATGAGCCCGACCTTCATTTCCATATTAGTCCAGCTGTTAAGTCTTACACTCATGTAACAATCATGCAAATAGAGACATAGAGACAATAGTATGTGGAGATAAAAAGATTATCATAAGATAATCTGATGCATGCTTTCCCTGTTTTATGGGCATGTTTGTTAGTCTCAAATGTTTATACATTAAACACATGCCAGAAAGTATAATGATATAATCTTTTTCAATGACTATTTGAAATATAAAGAAATTTGATTTAAAGAATTAAATTCAAATATTAATGATATTTACATGTTTTGTATAACATATTATTGGAAAAATGAATGAAAATTGTTGCTTTAGAAAAAAGTTTATAGAAATTTTGAATTGAATGAATGACAGTTCAAGAGACATGGCCAATAATCAAATAATGCTAAACATGGGTCAGAAAAGTATTATGCCTCTGCCACTATTCTATACTAAGGTAAATCCTGTTTCAGTTGTATCAGAAGTACCTCCATTTCTCTGGGAAGTACCTCCATTTCTCTGTCAACGTAGATGGTATCTTGTAAGGTCAAAGTCATGTTGGAAAAGGGTACCCTTGAAGATGATAAATTCATTGCCCGTTCCATGAAATTTCCATGATGTTGCATGTAATGAATGTGATCATAATGGCCATCAAACACCTAAATCCTGCACAAACCTCTGTATTCTCCTGCAACCAGCCATTGTTTGCCATATCAGAATATCTGCAAGCACCTGGAAACCTGTGTGGTTTGCACATTGAAATGAATAGCCCTTGTGCGGGTTAAGCAGATACCATGCACATGTGTTCTCATCTGACATGTTCCTACTATTCCCATCTGGTCACTGTAGCAACATTCAACATTCTCTTGTCAGATGGTATATGAAGCATACATTGAAACCAATTCTGACAATCTCACCTTCAGCAAATGGTGTGAGCATCCCAAATTCAAGTACTGGTCCACTGTGTTTGCGCTTCAAATCCTCATGCAACGGTTTGTCATCTCCATCAGAACTGATGACTTTAAACAGCTGATGGATGAGTGGCTCTTTGCCCTGGATCACATTAACTATGCTAGGTGGTTTCCTGTGCATATACATATGGTCAAATTAGAAATAGATCATTCATTACTTCACAAGAAGTTCACTGAGGGCCATTCTGTTGTTCATAAATTATCCAATTTATTCAGTTCTACTGCATAGATCAGGTCTAGGAGCAGATAAATGAAGTAATCAAAAATAGGCTGCTCTGACAAACCAAAGGTACTTCAGAAGTAGTAAGAATACTGGAAGAGTATGGGACTTAGTTCAGTGATGATGACCCCAAATCAAGGCAAATCATCATGAAATGGTCTCCAGATCTCAGAAAACATTTCAGAAAGGTGTAAAAGCTCTGCTGACCAATCTTCAAGATATTGGGATACTGTTCACAGCTGACAGTGCTGTTCACCCTAGACACCAGGGTTGTCAAAGCAGATTCAATAACATTATCCAGGAAACAGCAACTAAGCATTCAATGATGTGAATACCTGAATGATGCAATAGTAAAAAAATCAATCTTGGATATTCAGGTTACCATCCTTTAGTGCGATGAAGAAATCTCAAGCACAGGTCTCATCTCTAAATCCATCCTTTCAAGACTCTACAAATCTTGTTAGGAGACTTCAAAGAATTTTCTGTCATGAAAATCAGTCTTATTCACCATCGATCCCAGATATTGTTAAAAAAGGAGAGAAATCTGTGTGAAAATTCTTGAAGGAGATTTAGAACAAACACCTACTGCTCCTGAGGTTCAAGTGGTGCTGCATTAGTCCAGATGTTGTCATCTAA
This sequence comes from Thysanoteuthis rhombus, assembly GCA_963457665.1. Lineage (NCBI taxonomy): Eukaryota > Metazoa > Mollusca > Cephalopoda > Oegopsida > Thysanoteuthidae > Thysanoteuthis > Thysanoteuthis major. The sequence goes on from OY735222.1 coordinate 33,846,749, forward strand.
AGGCCAGAAAAACTTCAAGGATTATACAAAAAAATATTTTTTATCCGTGCTTAATAACTCAGCTTGAATCAGTTGACAGTATCTATACGGTATGGGGTAGATAGTTTGAGAACAGCTTGAAACATGGTGTGCTTGAGCTTTATGGTCTAGGATTGGGATCTGTGAAGATAGGCAGCCTTACCAGATATCCCTACACTAGTGGACTGGAAAACTTTCTCAGTCTTGATGCAAACAAGGAAAAAGCTCTTCAAGTTCCTGGCTTCATGAATTCAGGGTATGAACACCAAATAAAAAAACACCATTAATACCATCAACTATGGAATTGTCCTCAAATGATGAAAACACACATGATGGACTTTTTCCCTTTAATCAAGCTGATCTCCAATATAGAGAGGTATCACACAAGATGGCCTTAATAAGAAGAAGAGTTGACAGAAATATAATTGTCCTTGCTGTGACTTTTTTTTGAAAGATTGAATTTGAAGGAGTTATAATAGCCTTTGGGGTCAGGTAGAACTACAGATACATATCCGTCCATGATATCTGTACTAAATTTGGTAGTCTAAAAAGCAAAGGTTTACCATTGTTCCATGCATTATAGGGTTGCAATTTTTTATCATTCTTCCATGGAAAGAAATTAACATGGTAAGCCTGGGTCGTATATGCACCAGTAACAGATGCATTTCTGGCACTTTCTGGAATGCCAAATGATATAAGTGAGACTGTGCTGCATGAATTGAAAGATAAAAAATGTTTCTTGAGTAGAGCAAATGGAGCTAGGAAAAAGCTATTTGGCCATTGATCACTTATCATAGAAAATATTCCATCGACTCAAGCAGCAAATGTGCATCAAATGTGCTGTGTATCAGGCTGGATATGCATCATGCTAAAGTTTTATTACCCAGCCAGTTCTCCTTGACCCATCCAATTGGGGCTGGATATACAGTGACTCAAAATGGCATCCACACTGGACCAACCTCCCTGAAGCATCAGTTCTGTGATAGACTGGTCCAATGTGGCTGATAAGTTGCATGCAGAGGCTGTTGTAAGTGCAAAGTACACTGAGCTTTGCCTCAGTCAATGAGCTAGCTGATATGTGAGAAAATGGATTATCTATGTCAACATATTAAGATGAAAATACAAAATCAAAATAAGATGATATTTTGTACCAATGATTTGAAATTCCTCCCCAAGTTCTATCCAATGCGGAGGAGGACAAGGAAGGCTATGTTAACTTTGTGAGCCATTTCGGGGGGAAAAACAAGGGGTCTTATGTGCTGTCAAACTTATTCAATTTCAAAATGTTGCAAGAAAAATTTAAAAGATTCAAAAACATTCAATGATTAGTTCATTCATACACTTCATATTCATGTAGACATCATAATCAAACAATTTTATACCTGAAACCTAGCATGCGGCATGCAGCTGTGGCATCACGATCATCCCAGTTATCATCACACACAGTACCCCAAACATTATTGATCAACACCTCTAAGCGACCAACTGTGAAATTATTTCCACCAACCAGACGTGCTTGTTGTATTCCTGAAAAAAAAAAGATTGATGAAACATACAAAGTATATTGAAGATGTTCTTCTGCACAAAAATATTATCATAATACAGAAAAATATAGTTTATGAAATTTTATTATATCTCGGAATTTCTGAGATGAGGTATTATTATTATTTCTATTGATATTCGGACCATCCTCATCTTGGTTGTTTTTCATATAACGTTTTGGCCGTTGCACTCTACGGCCTTCGTCCAGTATCATCTGGTAGAATTGGGGAAGTAACTAACCGAACCCTTTATTTATCCGACGGGGATATATTGACCATACTCCCCTCTTAGCGTTAGTAGTATTGTTATATTGTCTCATACTAGGATCGAACCTAGAACCATCAGATTACTTTACTGTAATTTGTCTGATGCTGTAACCACTGCGCTATGTGTGCATGTGGAAACATTGTAGGAAAAACAACCAAGATGAGGATGGTCCGAATATCAACAGAAATAATGAAATTTTATGTTTTTTATCTTGTTTCAGTGATTTAGACATTATGTAAAATATTTTTCTTAAATATTTTGCGAATGAAAGTTGTAAATGTAACAAAATACAGAGATTCATTAATTTTTCTTCAAATCAAACTTATCACACTGACACTTGAAACTATTACTACCTTTGGGATAGCTTGTAAATAATGATAATTAACAGAGAAAAACATCTATTACCTCGAGCTCCTTTATTGCTTGGAGTGGTAGTAAAGAATCCTGTAATGTAGAGAAAAATATTTTATCATCAAGTCGTTTAATCTATTCCACAGTTTCGATTAGCTTATGTAATGCTAGATTTTGGTGACAATGAGTCGATCAAAATTCAGAATTGATTGGATGTGCATGATCTGGTAATGTCTGGGTAAACCATATACATTTTCACATGACTGCGGGGAACAGGAAAAATAATCATATGGTATTAGAGCTAAAACCACCAAGAATGATTCAAGCACAAATGCTATAAATTCAATACTCATGTTTCATTTCTTTTTGGGACAAATAATGCTGGGCAAAGCAAAGACATGGCTATGGATCAGATAACGCTAAACATGGGTAAGAAAAGTATTATGCCTCAGCCACAATTCTATGCAAATGCTCTATTGTGTTTGTGTATTTGTGTCTACATCACTACTATGACTACTACTACTACAGCTGCTGATGTCTCTTTTCTAGCACAGAAAACATACACCTGGAGAAAGCTGTAGAATGAATCAGCCAAAATGTGTTAACAACACAAACTACAAGAAGGTGTTTGAACTCTTTTAATATTAATGTCCCTTCTTTAAAACTTTTACTAAAAAAAGAAATTAGTTTTTTACTCAATTCTGCTGCTTTATTGTTTTCATATATTTAGAAAACAGAAAATATGAAGAAGTTGTAGAAAATCAACAGAAAAATAAATTTTATTTGAGGCATGCTTTTTTTGTTTGCAATGAATACATTCATACTAAAATAAAAGTATAAATTTGTATAATGTTTTCATATGTAAATAATCCTGTCATTTTTGATGGGTACTATGCCTGTAAATGTGATATTTGGTAGCTGATCTTGAGCATACAGCTGGTATTCTATCTGACTTTACACTGGAAGAAACTATAATAGCTGTGGTTGGACCTTGAAGTAAATACATCATTAGTGATTTTTGCACAAAGAGTTGAACCATTTCATGTAGAAATGTTTTTAACAAAAAAAAAACAAGATTTGAATGTTTAGGGAGAAAAAATCGTCAATCATGATACAAATATTGCCACTGAAGTACTTAAAGCTCACCAATATGTAACATAAGTAGAGTATAATGATTATTCAATATTCAATATTCAATATTGAATGACTCTGAAATATTCCATAGTCAAAAATGACAATCTGGGGGTCATGTAAGGCCATATGTATAAATTAAAAAAACTATGACATTACAGTCTATTGGAATGAGTTCTTATGAATGAATCCTTACCTAAATTCAATCACTTTGCTTGTAACCTATTGCCCACTATTCCTCAAAATTTAACAAAAATTTATTTCTTTTAGGGGTAAAAATGAGCAGTTATTTTTTCGAAATTTTTTGGGCAAAAATCAAGTGGAATTCCTTTTTCCATTTTTAGCGGTCGAAATCGGGAGGGAATCTTTAATGCACTTTTCAGGAGGAAAAATAGAGGGCGGCTTATTTTCCCTTTTAGGAGTTAAAATCAATGCGGAACTTTTTCCTTCACCTTTTCAACTTTTTTCTGCTTTTAGTGGTCTAAATCAAATGGCAACATTTTTTTACTTTAAGGATTTAAAATCAAAAGGGAACTATTTTTCATAATTATGGGTCAAAATCGAATAGAAACTTCTCTTTAGGGTGTCAGAATTGACAGGAATTTTTCTCCCTTCAATGTGTCAAAAGTTTGGGAACATTTATTTTGTGTACTTCTAGGAACCCCAGGTATGGAGCAAATCAGTGCTTGAATATTCCTTAACTTTTAAAGTTATTTCAACAAGGAGATACAATTCACAATATAAGTTAAATACTAAACTACACCATTCACTTTGTGTTCTTTGAGTCTTTATTGAGGGTTTTTCATTTGATGGCAACACAAATAATCATGATCAATCTTTCTATCTATTCAATTTTGACCACTGTATGAAAGCAGATGGATAATTGATCTTTTATAATTATTTCTTATTTCATTGAGAATATTCTATTTCTATATAAAAAAAAAGAGGGGGACAGTGGTGAGGTAGTTTACTGAAGAGTTAGGAGAAGAGAGGGAAATGGAATTTATGTAGTTCAATAACAGGGCAGAAACAGATGGGAGAAAAGTTAGTGTCTGTTGATGTAGGGAAGGAGAAAAGAAAATTGGGCAGTGGCAAGATTTTTTTAAATTTTGGAGTCAAAATCTAAGGAAATTGTTTTTTCCTCATTTAAGCATCAAAACCAAAGAGAGATTTTTCTTTTACTCCTAGGGATCAAAATTGAGGGAGATTTTTTTTCTGTCAAAATGTGTGTTTGTAGCTCAAACTCCGAATAATAATTTTTTTCACTTTTTGAAAAAGATTGAATGAAAAATCTCCCTCAATTTTGACACATAAATTTGGAAAAAAGTTTCCCCATGGAAGAATAAAGTTCCCCTTCAAATTCAGACTTGGAAAATTTTAAAAAATCCTTCTCTGATTTCATTCCCCACACATGAAGAGAATTCTTCCTCCTTGATTTAAAAAAAAATTACTCCCTTGATTTGATCCCGATAATAAAAAAAAATATTTCCCCTTCAATCTTGGCCCCTAATAATAAAAAAATCACCTTGATTTTTATCCCTAAAAGTGAAAGGAAAAATTCCCTATGTTTTTGAAAAAATTTCCTTAATTTTGATCCTTCAAAGTGAAAATAAAAGTTTCCTCCCCAAATTTTGTGATTTTTTTTCAAATAAGTGAAGGGTCCAGCAGTGTAGTTACATTGTAAGTAGAGACCCTTCTACCCTCCTCCAAATTTTGTGTTCTGGAAAAATGGTTAACATGTAAAAATAAAAAAACTTACAAATTAAATCTCCCCCCCCCCAACAAAAAATGCACAGTTTAGGAGGAGGCAAACATTCACAAATATAAGAAGAATGTAGAAAATGAATATCACATAAATAGAAGTTCAATGAACAATTACATCACTTTGTAAGTAGAAATCAGAAACATTTAATTGGGGATTAATGGAGGACATAGAAAATTTTGTTCACTCTTGAATGATTTCAGGTGAAGAAAACATGAAAAAAAAATTCAATTTGAGACTACCTCATAAGGATGTCTTGAATGTTACTTAAACATAAATTGGCACTGTGTTGAAATAAATCCGTCAAGGTTTTGGAATTAAATAATTTGGAACATGTTTTAATTAGAGAGAAAAGTTGATCCTACCTTGTGGAGGTGATGTTGTTCTGACTGAAAACAAAAAAATAATGAAAAAATTATGATTTTCAATGGAAGAGGTTTTTAGAGGGTGGGGTCAATCTGTAATGTATGTAAATCTTAAATTGATCCCTTAGTTTGCGTCCACCAGAATTCAGACTAGTTTATCTATCGATCATCTATGCATCTAGACTTGGCATGGGAAGCAGGTAGAATGGCAAATTTCAAACTTCCAAAGACGAGGACACTTCATTCCAGAGTTCCCAACTCAGTGTTAGCAGACCCCTAGGAGTCCACTAAATTAGTGGGTGTAGGGTGGCTATTTCTGAATTTTTAATTTTATAATAATTTGCAGTAGATTAAATATTAATTAATAACTTGGCAAATTGAGAATAAAACACAGAATAAGGAGTCAGAAAATACATTAAGAGTTAAACAGTCTCATGCATTCAAAAAATCTCTGATCTAGAATGTAGGAATATAGTTGAGAATGATTAGTTTGGGAAACACATGACCTAATGGGTCTAATGTCGTTCAGTTTATCCATCCAATGGAACATAATTAATGGCGCCTTTAATAATGAATGATGTACTTGACCAGGCCAGTTTATCAAGAGACAGTTGGTTAGGTGAAAACGAGATAAGTGAAACAACTGCAGTGTTCGTGTTGGATTGCGATAAAGCTTTTATGGATTCTCACATTGAGGAAGATTGATGACAAAAGACAATGTCATGGTCAAAGAATGGAGATATATATATATATATATATATATATATATATATATATATATATATATATATATATATATATATATATATATATATATATATATAAGAAAATCAGGGCAAATGGTCAGTAAATAAACAAAGTGATGCAATAGCCAATGTGGGTAAATTTAAGGTTTTGTATCTAAAGCTAATACTTATTCATTTTCATCTTTAATTTTAACTGAAAAGGAAGTCACCACAGAAGCATCAGAGAGAATAGAAATAATGGCTAATACCAGGAAGAATGCAAAACAAGCTTAAAAGAAAGATTCCTTTTAACTAAAAATATTACCTTTTACAAGTTGATATAAGTCATGAGAATGACTAAAAATATAATAATGACATAATAACTTACTAATAGTCTTAAAACACTGAACTCCGGCATCTTCATCATGGCTACAGTCATGGATTCCCCAACGATTTCTTTCACACTGGGTTATTGAATTCTCACTTCCTTGACATTCAACTTGGTCAAGCCATATTGGTCCAGTTCCTGCTCCAAATGATTCACTTGCAGACCCATCACTAGAATCAGAAGAAAATTTGGAGAGATTTCAGAAATTAAGAATTTTAAGAGAAGGAAAAATGGCGTTGTAAAAATTCAAGGTGGGCCATAAGTTGCATAAGAGTTAAATCATTCCATAATTTTAATTCTATTTGTGTTTATTACAAAGCTTGAATTACAACATAAATTTAAGATTCAAATTTATTTCTAGAATTAAGGATGGAAAATCATGTCCGTCAAATGATGCCCCTCTGCCTCCTTGTAAAGTCATGAAAAATTATGAAATAAACCCTGTATAAGATTGTTAAAAGTCTTTTGCTGAGAGCAAGAAATAAAGCAAAAATATTTCTTAACTGTGAATAGGAATGTAAATATTTTCATCAATCTTTAGGTATTGTTTTCGCTTTTTTTTACACAATTTTTATAGTTAGAAAAGATACTTCTATTTCATTTCAAAAATATAAATCCTAAATTATTGAAAGACAAATCATACACAGAGTGCTTAAAAAATGTAGACGAACATGTACACACAAACAATGTTCTATTTTTCATACATACAATAGCTTCTAGAAAACACAAATGCAACTCAGATACAACTAAAGTGTGGATACATTTTTCAGTCATTATTCTTCACATAATTTTTTACTTTTTAAGAGGTTCATGTTATTCTACAATATTGATTTTACCAAGGATCATTAATAAAAGCAATCCTGTGAGAAGAAGAAAGAGATCATAGGTAGAGGCTATTTACAATTAATTTACTGACAAGTAGATGGCTTTCACCTTCAACATTTATGCTATGGTTTCATTTCCATATTTGAGTATTCCTTTCCCCATAAAATCAGTAAATATTGTGTATGTTTTGAAAGGGTTTGTATATCTCGGAATTTTTGAGATGAGGTATTATTATTATTTCTATTGATATTCGGACCATCCTCATCTTGGTTGTTTTTCATACAACGTTTCGGATAAATAAAGGGTTCAGTTCGTTGCTTCCCCAAAATCTACCAGACGATACCTGACGAAGGCCGTAGAGTGTAATGGCCAAAATGTTGTATGAAAAACAACCAAGATGAGGATGGTCCGAATATCAATAGAAATAAATTGAAAGGGTTCTTCAGAGAAATGAACTCATCCTTTTTAATATTCTTTGCTGATCTCGCTGACCATCCTTATGTAAAGAGAGAGACTCTTTTCTGTCAGTGCCAAGAGTAAAAACAGCAGCAAAAACAATTTCCTTTTTTCTTTGCTCATGGCAATGCTTGTAACATAGGTTGCTAATGTTTTACATTTTTTACTAAACAAAAAATTTCATACTGTGCCTCTGTTGAGTATTATAGTACTTTTTTCACTAAAAAAACAATATAATTATGAAAATGACTTACACATATCCAAGCATCTGGCAAACGACACGTGCATCTCTGTCATCCCATGAGTCATCACAAACAGTACCCCATTGTCCATTATACTGGATTTCAACACGTCCACTGTTCAGAGAATTACCTCCAGCTAGTCGCACAGATACTACAAATTAATAATGAAATTATCCAGATAATTTTTTATTCTTAGTATTCTGGCAAACGTAAAATGTTCTTGAAATTTATTGAATAAAAAATACAAACCATGTTAATATGTTACACACAAAAAAATATACTAAAGTAAAATTTTGAACCAACTTGAAACTAGAGACACATATGCTGGCACTTTTGGTGACAGTTTTTATCGATAGTTTCAAATATTCTTCTGAAAATTATTCAAAAATCAGTCACTCAGTAGAAATTATAGTAAGGTAGAGTAAAGCTAATTATGACACAGGTCTGGTTAGTCACTCAAAAGAAATCATCACATCGCAAACATCTTTAGAAAGCATGCCATGTTGGGGGTGATCAATGAATAATTTATTTCTCTCTTCTTTTCCAGGGCAGAGATCACTAAAAGAAGTCTGAATTAAAAAAAAAACAAGTGGACACAAACTAAGGATCTATTTAGCAGAGAATTTAATTGCAAATTGAACTCCCCACTAAAAACCAATTTAGAAGAAGAATCACCCAAGAAATGTCTTTTGTAGACATATTTGGGAATAAATGTTGAAAATTTTGGTTGATTGTTTTTAACAGAATAGAAATGTGAAAATGCATTTTTGGACAATTCAACACCTTATTGTAAGAAAATGTAACTAAAATAGGTATCTCCAGTTTTTAAGCTGGTCTATCTGGCTCTCTGTTGTCAATTGAACTCAAACTATCTAGACAGAGGGGGTCCAGTATACACCTGGCTGCTGTTGACCATAATGGGACTATAGTTAAACGGAAGCTGATTTTACACCTTAAACCCAACTCCTTACAAACAATATTCCACGCTGTTGTTGCTTACAATTGAGACCTAATACAACGATATTTAAAATCTTTTTACAAATTTTATTCTTTTGGATGAAGTATTGCAAAATTATTTTTTGTTGACATTTTGACTAATTCATTATTTGGCCTTCTTATATAATATCCGATTGAATCAGCTGAAAAATTGAGTGAAAAAGAAGTTAAAAAAGAATCTTTGAATGTTAAAAACCCTTCTCAAAATTATCGATAGTATCTTTAGAGTCAGTATGGACTTGAAAATGCTTTATCTAAAAATTTCAATGATATAAAAATCATTACCAAAGATGACTTTTCACAAATATATATTGAATAATTTATATTGCAGACAAAAGTTATTGATAATTATATCATTTTATATCATTATGTCATGATGAATGGAATGATTTTCAGGTATTGAAACTGTGAAGTAGCAAAAGTATGATATCAGAAAATTTAACAGTATAAGCTGGTAAAGAATTTGATTAAAGCATGGTATAGATGGCATAGAGAGGCACTAAAAAACGTGATAAGTATAGTTCTTACCATCAGAACCCAGTGAAGGTGTAACTGTTGTAGCTGAAACTAAAAAAAAGAAAATATTATGCAAGTCTTATTCTACAAAAATTGTCAGATTCACTAAGAATGAAATCATATAATATATGATGGAACAAATAGACATTATGTGATAGCATAAGATGAAAGAATCATCTGGAACAGTAAAATATGCATCTTACCTTTGTGTGAGAAACAACTGACTGATGCATCTTCACCATGATTACAATTGCTTAATCCCCATGCATGCTTTTTACAATCAATAATACTCGTCTCATTGCCTACACAATTTACTTCATCTAAAAAGATCTTGCCTGTTCCAGCACCATACCAGCTATTTGGCAAACCAATACCATCTCTACAAAATAACAAGATGATCTTATGAAAAAGTTAATACAGTCAGCTCTATTGATATGGGAGGAATGTAATTTAGTAATTTTATGGTTTTATGGTATTTTTTAAAACCCTTTTCACACTGAATTTATTTTAAAATCTTATTGGTTTTAAAGTAATAAGTTCAAATACAATTTGTGAGCAATCTATACAAGTTAAGCCCTCTATACTAAAAATATTCTGGTAGGATTATGCTCAGACTATATATTGACACATAAAAAGTGAAAAAACATTTCCTCAATTTTGACCTCTAAAAAAGAAAAAAAAAATCATCATTGATTTGTCCGCTTAAAATGGAAAAGAAAACAACAAATTCTCTCTTGATTTTAACCCTAAAAGTAAGAAAAAGTTGTCTCACAATGTCAACCCCTGAAAGTGAAAGATAATTTCCCCTTGATTTGCAACCCTGGAAGTGCAAAAAAATTCCTCTTCCATTTTATCACCTAAATGTGAAAAAAAAGTTCTGACTTCATTTTCACCTTTACAAATGTTCATCTCAATTGCTAAAAAATAAATTTCCATTCAATTTTGACTTTTAAAGTGAAAAAAAGGTTACCCTTCGATTCTGATACCTAAAAGTGGAAAATTAGGGTAGCCCTGCAATTTTGTCCCCTAAAACTGAAAAGGAAGCACCCACTCAATTTGACCCCATAATTGAATTAAAAGATTTCCAAACCTTTAAAAATGAAAAAAAAATCTTCCCCCAATTTTGACTCTTAAAACTGAAAAAAATTCCCCTTCCTCAAATCTGACCACTACCAATCTCAAAATTCTCCCCAATTCTGATGCTTAGGAGAGAAAAAAATATTCCCCTTTGATTCTGGCACCAAAAAATAAAAAATGAAAGTTTTTCAATTTGGTTCCCAAAAATTGAAAAGTGAATCTTCCCTCTATTTTGACCCCTAAAAGTAAAAGCAAAAACTCCCACTCTTTCGACCCCTTAAAGTAGAAAAAAAATTACTCCTTGATTTTGACCCCTAAAAGTGAAAAATAAACCTCTTTTATCAATTTTGAGCCATAAATATAAAAATATAAGTTTACTCTCAATTTTGACCACTAAAAGAGAAAAAATCCCCCATCTTTGATTTTGACATTTAAAGTTGAATAATAGAAGATGCTCTTTCGATTTTGACTAAAATTGACAAAAAAATTTCCTTATGGTTTTAACCTTTAAAAAAAATTCCTTTAGACTTTGACCCCTAAAAGAGAAAAAAAATGAAATTACCACATGATTTTGAGCCCTAAAAGTGAAAAAAAGGTCCCCATGCAGTTACAACACCTAAAAGTGAAAAATGAAAGTTTCCCTTCCATTTCGTCCACCAAAATTGAAAACAAATCTCCTCATTGATTTTGACGTCATAAGGTGAAAATAAAGTCCACTGAAATTACGAAAAAAGATTTCCTCTCAATTTTGCCCTCTAAATGTAAAAACAAATCCCAATCCTTGAATTTGACTCCCTGCCAAAATTCTCCATTGATTTGGACCCTTAAAAGAGAAAAAAGTTCCCATTCAATTCTGGCAACTAAAAGTAGAAAAAGAAAATTCTTCTCCAATTTTGTCTCCCAAAATTGAAAAAAATTTTTCCCTTACTTTTAAACCCTATGAATGAAAGAAAATTCCCATCCTCTCGATTTTGACCACTAAAAAAGAAATGTCTCCCTTGATTTTGACCCCTAATAGTAAAAAAAAACCCCTCAGATTTTGACCATTAAAAGTGATAAAATAAAATTACCCCTTGATTTTGACCCCTAAAAGTGAAAAAAAAGAATACCCCCCCCAGGTTTTGACTCCTAAAAATGGAAAAAAGATTTTGAACCCTAAAACTGATAAAACAATTACTCCCATATTTTTACCCTTAAAAGGAATAATAAAAGTTCCTTATCGATTTTGACCCCTAAAAGTTGAAAATAAGTTCCCCCCTCCCACATATAACCCCTGATCCCCAAATTTTGTGTTTTGGAAAAATGTACCTTAACTATACTATATTGAAACACACACTAATCAAAACTGCACTATCCAATGTATTCATCATTCAATCAATGACATAATTCTACATAACAATCAGGAATATATTCTACTTGCTTGAGAGCCCAACTTAAGATAGCATATCTAATCTCTCTTCTACTTAGTTATAAGCTTCATTCTATCTTAGATCATTTCTCCTTCTTCAAAACTCCATTTTTGCTAATCAGGCCTGGGATAAAAAGGATCATCATAATGTTTCCTATTCCAACATTAATTGTACTGTTTATTAATGTTTCATTTGTTGATTCATTAAATGTATGTTCTATTGTATGTATTAAAACTCTGTTTTGTTGTCTTTTTTTCAATCATTAACTCTTTGTCTGAACATTCTTATCTTCAGCATCCATATAAATAAAATTGGCTCTTAAAATTTGTGTTCCTAAAAAAAGCAATATAGCGACTGGATGTTTATATCTAGATAAAACACAGCTGACACCAGACTTCCATCTTCTTCCTCAAACCTCTCTCCGCAACATCACACAGATTTGGCGGCAACCTCTCACAATAATATTAATCATTATTATTATTATTATTATTATTATTAATCATAATAATAACAATAATAATAATAATAATATTACTCTCCTGACTCGTAAGAATCTGAAACCTACAATTGTTTGTATAAATGAATAGTTTGTTAATCTTAGAATTTGCCTTTTTCAGTTTTTGTTGACTTCAGTTTTATATGGGGATGCATGTTTTGTATACGAGATTAACATGTTATGATCAGATTTTTTCTTTTACCACGCACATGAGGGAGTGAGTGCCTCCTTTTCTCCTCCACAGATGTACCTAAACACAATATATCTCTAACCCCTTACATTGTTGTAGCAACCTCTTTCCTTCATAAATGTGTGTGTGGGAGGCACTCATCTTATTCCAATTCATAATACAAAAGGTCTTGGCTACCATACATACATACATACATACATACATACATACATGTGTGATAATCTTACACACACCATATACTTGTAATAAGAGTGGCTACTTTGCTGCACCTTGATGAATATTAACTCTTACTTAACCTGTTGACTTGATCTTTTGTGATTTCAATACTTATAGGCACAATCTGAAAGAACTTTTTAACCTTTGAATTTCGGCCAGCAATTTTATATTGGTTTTCAGATAAAATCTTTGTTGATATCTTACCATCATCAATTCTTATTTGCCCACCAAATCAGTATCTAATGGCATAAATATAAAAAGGTTCTAACTGCTACATTACAAACTAAAATAATTGTAAGGTATATATACTTATGAATTATATTGTATTTAATAGTATTTTTTAATAGTATTTAAATTATTATAGTATTTAGAGAAAATGATAATTGATTTCCATTCTATGATTTGCGGGCTTCTGTGATACTAAAGTACCCAATATAAACTGGGCCCTTTGAGAAAGTTGAGTGAATGGGGAAATGTCATAAAATTGAAATATGTATGATGGCCCCAAAAGTCAAAAGAAAGCAATAGACTTAAAAACAGGGAAAAAGGTGTTATCAAGTCTTCTCAGTTTTTATGTTCTCCCTCAATAAAATAATTTAGTATGGTCGATTGTTTTGAATCTTTAAAAAAGGGATTCCTATTTTGATTTTATTTGACAGACAGACCGCAAATTTTTGAAAGATATTCTATTTTTACAACTAATAGAAATAAATAATTCTTTTTGTCAAGTTTAGACCAGCTTTTTCTTTACTACTAAACATCAGATGACATGATTGAAAATCGTGACCTGTTGCATTTTATGAATATATCATCCCTTTTATATTTGGTATCATCACTATCATATTTAGTACCTTTGAACAAAGTTATACTCAGTTATGTGTCATTCCATTATGATAGGATGGTACATGATTAAATTGATTGGTTTGTTCAGATTTTTGCAAGACAGACAAGTGAAATATCCATTCAAAAGTCTGGAACAGAAATTTGTAAGCACAGTCAGATGTTGCAATAAAATTGATTCAGATGCTTATTTGGAGTTTCCACAATTGCCTCTATATTGAATAATGCAAATAGTTATGGAGATAAAAGGACTGATACTGATATTTATTAGCCATGCAAACATCTTAGAGTCATAACTCATCTTTCCAAGATAAAAATTTGGATGACATAAACGTACAGTTTTAACATACTTTGTTCACACTAGTCTTTTCATCTTTGTTGCTTTCACCTCAATAGAAAAGGCAATGCATAAATGTTTAAGACAATTCAACATGAGTCACATTTACTAGAAGAGAATAGCCAGACGAAATCTTAGTGACAAAAGCAAAAAAAGGAAATGTTTATTGTATTTGTATCAATTTTACTAACGAAGCCTACCTTTACAAACTTCTCAGTTTTGTTCTTATTACTCCTGAATAAGAAGAATTATCCTTGCATCAGGATCACTATCTGAATGGATAAGAAATGTATTCTCGGCTCCATAAATAAATTGATAATGTGAATAATATTGGGATAATATCAAAGAATATCTTTACTTACATATAACCAATCATGCGGCAGATCACACGGGCATCATTGTTATCCCATCCATCATCACAAACTGTACCCCATTCTCCATTTAAATTCAATTCAACACGGCCAGAAGATGGATTTTCACCTCCCACAAGACGAACACTTACAGGAACTATATAAGAAAAAAAAAAGAAAAAGAAATGGACTTTGGTTTAAATACAGTTTTAAATGAGAAATTGGACATTGCTAGAAATATTCACTGTCATATGTTAGCTATTATGATATATATATATATATATATATATATATATATATATATATATATATATATATATATTCTGAGAATTTTTAGTAAAGTCAACCAACCCAATGACTCATTGCTGTTGTTCTTGGCAATTTTCATTCTTTTGTCTTCAGATATGCTAATAAGATTATCATATTGGATTCATCTATCTATCTATCTATCTATCTATCTATCTATCTATCTAGATAGATAGATAGATAGATAGATAGATAGATAGATAGGCCAGTTCCTAACTGGATTGACTTAGTTCTAACCAGATTCATCTGGTTATGTCCGAATCAATCTGGTTAGAATCAGATCACTCCAGATTCAACTGTTTGGATCTTGATTTAGCCAGTAGGATAAGGAGCTATTCTGTGAGGTTTGGTTCTAACTAGATTGATCCAGATCTAATCATTTACATAAGATCTAACCAGAGATATCTGAATCTAACATGATATATTTGGATTCAACTGGACATTTCCAGATCAAAGCAGATAGATCTGGATCTATCTGGAGGGAGATCAGATAGAGCTAGCTTAGTAGTATGAGACAAGGTGGCAACTACCCCATTCAGGAGAAATAGTATGAAATTTCAGGAAAATGATAATGAATGGATGAGAGAAGACTATTTCAACTCTGAAACTTTCAATAAGACATTAATGGTCTTTTTTGTCTATGTCAGTCTTTTAGGGATTCAGGGAACTGCTTTCTCGTAAGTTACCATTATTGGTAACTTTATTTTATAAGAAGATAAAAAAAGAGATATTTATTCTCCAAAGATTATTCTTATCGCATGTTTTCAAAATCCTTTCTATTATGAATAGCTTTTTTTTCAGACTGTTGTCCTCATCTTCGATCATCTTTTTAATACAACATTTCAGCCATTGTACCCTATATTTGGAATGTTGGGATGAAGCTTGGGGTTGAATTTCCTCATTTCACTGATTATTTTTAGGTGGGCATGGTAGGGGTCAGTTAACCCTTCCCCTTTTTTTTAGTGGTCTTAGGAAAAAGTGAATGGTGAAGGGGAGTTAATCATGTTTTGAGCAGCAATGTTTATTATGTTAATTTATTTTATAGGTTATTTCATCATGCAATTTTTTAATCATCATACATTAATTTCATGCTTATTTTTTAATCTCCATATCCAATTAGTAAGCCAGGCATAGATATGAACATCATAGGGGAGCCTTCGATTCGAAAAAAGGAACTAGGTTTAAGGCTCTAAAATTCCACTACCTGTTTTATAACATGACTTACTAAATAAAAGTTCAGTTGAATTTATCTGGTTCTTTGAGAAGAGCAAGAGTACACTAGCTCAGTAGAGAAACAGAATGTGTGCTTCCTTAAGAAGTATTGACATTTATAAGTTCAGGAATCCTAAGGAAAGACATCAGATGTGACAAAAAACAATATACCATTTCCACTGGATGAGGTGAAAGAAAGGCTTCCATTTAAAAGCTCCCTTAAAATTACCAGGAAAGAAAAAAACTGAGGTTCAGTAACATCCACAGTTGGCATCAATACAGCTAAAATAAAGAGGCAAGTCAGAAAAAATGCGTATTAATCATAATACTGAGAAAATTGTTTTTCCAAATTCTTTTAATAATTAAAATCCTCAGACTTACTAGCATTTGTACTGCATTCAGCTCCAGCATCCTCACCATGGTGACAATCATGAACTCCCCAAGGGTTCCTGGGACAATCCATTATGGAACTCTCGGTGCCAGTACAGTTGACTTCATCAAGCCAAATATCACCAGAACCCATTCCATATTTGGCAGCAGTAAAAGCAATGCCATGACTAAGGTAAAAATGAGAGAAATTTGTATGAAAATTTTCAAAGCATTTCCATTTAATTGGCACAGATTAAAATAAGCCAAAATGAAACCAAAAATATTTAAGATTTTGGTCATTTTCTACATTTCTGCTGTAGATCCTAAATTAAGATCTTGACCATTTTTTATATCAAAGTACTCTACAATCTTTCTTCTTATTAATGACACAAAAATTAGTTTTTTGACACATGTGGAGGTACCAACATAACACCTTGAATGAACTGTGGTTGGGGAATGCAAAAAACACTTCAACTTTCCAGCTTTTGTTTTTTGTATGAAATGGTGAAGCTTCTTCTAAGCAGATATTCTTGGCGTGTTTTTTTTTACTATGAACAAGACAATAAAACCTTTCTTTCTGGAAATTCAGGTGAATACACAGCCTTTCTACCATTTCAAATGTTCAGACAAATGGGTGCCAGTTCATTTTTTTTATTGATCACTTCGTCAGTGACATAGTCAGGTCATAATTTGAAATTTTCCATGCATCCTAAATTTAAAATTCAGGCGATGATGAAATCTTTTATTGAAAATTTGGTCTGGTCACTAAACCTGCTCCTATAAGTAGGTGGTTGGTGTAATAAAGTAGTGAGTTTATAAAAATCTCCAAAGGTCACATGATTAAGTAAACGAAAAAAAAAATGATAAATAATGAGATTTGATTTTTATTGCATAAGGAACTAAAGAGTTGAAAATATTCAGAAATGGTGCTACTTTTGAAAAACGTGTTCCCCCATTAATTATGCCATTGTTTGGCACCTCAGTAGAGTTCACTTGTGTAAAATACCTCTAATTTTTATTGAAATCAGAATTCTCCGAGCACTGGGTGAACTTTTGATGAAATGTAGAAAACCTTTTTTCTTTTAATGAACAACCAAAAGAAAATTCATGATAATGATATTTCATTGCAAAAATTGTTGAAAGAGGCTTATATATGTAGATATACTGTGTTGAGAAACACTTTAGATTATCCTTATCAAGTTATTATGATAAGTAGAAGTTAATCAACTTGCTATGATGATGTTTTATTAGTTAAACTGACTGAATTCCCAAACAGAAGCATAAATTGAACCTATTGAAACTGAAAATATAATTTCAATTTCTACAAGGGAAAAAACTGTTAAAGGGAGGTAATTCAATCAATATATGTATCCCAAAGTTGGAAATTTGAAAAAAATGACAATATTGATTCCTTCTAATTATAAATGACAAATTTAAACTTACTTGTATCCCAGCATACGGCAGATAACACGTGCATCATAATCATCCCATTTGTCATGACATACGGTACCCCATTTATCCTGGTAGTTGATTTCAATGCGTCCACTTGCTGGTGATTTTCCTCCAACTAAACGGACAGCTACTACCAGAAGAGAAAAAAAACGTTTACAAAACTCAAAAAGTTGTAAAGAACTCTGTACTATTTTGAATGCAAAAATAAATCTTAAAATATATTAGTTCACTTTCATTTTAATCCAAAAGTTAAAATCTTTTACTTTAAATGTATTCAAATACATTTCAACAAATAAGATTTAATTCATCTTGAAAAATGTCACTTTATGAAATGTTGACTTGAAATGTCTTGATGCATTCAGAATACCTGTGTCTTGTCAGAATTTGTGATATCAATAAATTGCTAAACTATTGTAAGATAACTCACAATTTGACTCTTAGCTGGCCTCGTAACTCAGGAACGGAGTTGCCCCATCTCGAGGCGTGTTGGTCCACTCATTTTTGTAAACCTGATTTTTATATTTAAACAAAAGATTTAATCTGCTCAGATTTGAATATAGAAGATTAACCATTTTTAATTATAAACATGCCAGGTATGTCACTCAATAAAAACCATTATGTGACCAACATCTTTTAGCAGCATGATCAATCAAAAAATTAAAAAAAGGGGTGATCAATGAATAAGGGCAGTGATCACTAAGGATGGCCAAATTTTCAAAAAACAAGCATGAATGCCACCAGACAAGGAGACCAAATTAGCATAAGCTTATATTGTAAATTGAATCCCAGTTAAAACCTATTAAGGAGGTGAATTTTCAAAATAAACGTCAGTTTTGGACATAATGAGTAAACGTTTAAATTTTCAGTCCTCTCGCTTTACTGGTGTGGCCAGTACACAAAATACATATACAGTCAGCCTGACCAACTTGAAAACTGGCAAAATCTATGTTGACATTTTTGTTGATGGTTTCTAATATTTTCTTTAACTTTAAAAAGTAAAAGGTATTGATAGAAATATGATCTACCTTAGATTATTGAAACAATTAAAAAAATAATTGTTAAGAAATAAAAATTGGAAAATTTTGGGGTCTGCTGGTTTTTGAAAGTAAAGCTTGTTCTATCAAAGGCTTGCCATCCTCGAGTGATTCTTCACTTGATTTCCTTCTCTTTTGAGGATCTCATGGAGATTCGTTGTCCTAGGTAGATATAGTGGTCTACCTTGCTTAGTTTTGCACCTTCTATCTTGACAGTCATGTTCTTATTCTCAATATGATTGTTGCACATGATTTTTGTTTTACTAAAGTTTGTATGCAGACCGACTTTTTTGCTTTCTTTGTTTAGTTCATCTAGCATTAGTTGGAGGTAGTGTAGGTTCTCTGCGAAAAGGACGATGTTGTCTGAGGATGCTCAGATATTCACTATCTATTTTGATTCCTCTATTCTCCAAGTCCATTATACAAGTCCATAATGACACTCTCACTTACATACATAGCTACAACAATTAGTGAGAGTACCTTGACTGACATGGATACTCTCAATCATAATTCTCTTTTGATCTTCCTCTAAAGAACATTCAAACATCACACATATATAAAATCATACTTTATTCAACATAAAACCTTTTCACAGACCTTTTACTCAAAAAGGACATTTATTTGAAGCATGGACACTCAAGAATGAACAATCGATGAACACTATTCAAACAATACATTTTTCCAAACTTGACAAAATTGTCTCATATGAAATTTTTCAGATATATATATAGTTAGCGAGTCAGAGGGTGCATGTCTCTGCCAATGCCATTTGTAGGGGAAGTAATTCTGCAGAGACAAATTTATTCACTTCTTCTGAGGCCCATAGCCTACCCTTCCACAAAATTTCATTGAAATTCATTGCAAAATTTTGAGATTTTGTGTGGACATACATAAAATATTTTTAGTATCAAGTCATGTTGACGGATTGGGTACAAATTGATGTGACCAAATTGATATCAGGACAACTTAATATCAAGTCGATGACAGGCCAAGCTGATGCCAAACAACTGAAATATTTGGAAGATAGTTGGTTTGAGAACTAAAACATCAATTTTTGTATATCTATGAGATTTCTTTTCAAAAAATATCAATTAGGCTGCCTTTATTTCTATAAATTTGATAACTATGTAAAAATTAGATTTATTTATTATTTTAAGCTATTCCTCGTAAATATTCCTGAAGGGTCCTTTCTTCAAAGTTTGAAACTATATTAGTTTGATTTATATAACTAATAAAAATCAAATTATTCTTAATTTCCATGTTGAACAACCAACAAATGGTACATGTGTGTACAAATGATGTGGAGAAAGCTTTAATGGTTTACAAATTTCTAAATAAAAAAAATACTGAGATGAAAATTCATAATATAGTTTCAAAAATTGAAGAAAAGAACTCTCTGGAATATTCAGGAGGAATAGCTTAAATAGATAATTTCAATTTTTAAATAAATATGAAATTTATAGAGATATTTTCATAAGTAAACTTGATTTTCATGTGTAATATAGTTTTAAACATTGAAGAAAGGAACCCTCTGGAATACTTACGAGGAATAGCTTATAATCATAAATTAATTTCACTATCAAAGTAATGTCTATTCATTATGCTTTCATTGAATATCCTTCATTCATTGTCATTTGATAAATACATAATCAATACATAATAAATGTATGTCTTAATCACGTTATATACTTTATTTTATCTCAAGATATCTTCAAAGAAAAAAAAAAACATAATTTGCCATAAATTGTCCTGACATCGAATTAGCCACATCACGTTTGTCCAGGCAACAAGTCGGCCACATGAAGTTTTTTCCCTGATTTAGACATGTAGGGTAGGGGAAGTAATTTTGCGTGGATCTATCCCAAAATTGAATCACTTTCATAGATTTACATCCTTACATAAAATTTCATAGGAATTCATTTAGAAATCTAGAAATCTAGAAATTTTGTGGAAAAAATACTTACACAAAGGGGTGCTGGTCGTTGTTGAAGTTACTCCTGAAACAATTGAAGGTGATATTTTTATGGGTTTTATCAAAACATCAAGAACTTGGAAAAACGGGTTTATCTTAGATTTCTTGGAATTTGATTGAAATAAAACATTTTTGCAATTCAAAAACAAAATGTATTTGGTTTCCAGCAAAAATAAGTATCTTATCAATTACTCTCAAAATTAATTTTAATTACTGCCTACTTAACTGTGTTAGAATCTAATAACTTGTTAGCTCCTGTAAATAAACAGTGAACAACACAACTTGAATGAAAAAAGGCTTGTTTATACAATACAATCATAATATGAATGAATGAAAATATTGTCTCCTGGAGAGTTGACTTTATTATCTCAATTAGTCCGACATAGAATGTAAGATTTCGGAATTCAAGACATGAATATGAGAGTGAGAGAGAGAGAGAGAAAAAAAAAAAGAAGTGTGATTCCATGACGTCATGTCATTTCAACTCACTCTTCTGAGTTCTTTGTATCTATTTTCGTAATCATTGAATTTCTGTTATGAGAATATTATTTTTCTATATTAACAAGTATTTTTTTTTCAGTGAAAATTACGTTGCCATTAAAGATACTTGATATAATGATACAACTATAAAACAATATGAAAACATAAGAATTTCAAAAAGGCAGTTGGTATTCATTCGTGATTTTGAGGTATTCGTCCTACCATGTTATTTATAATCACAAATAAATTTCAATTTTTAGTAGTGTGTACATGTGTTCTAGGGCATTCTGCTAGCCAAGATTTGGGGATTGAATATAATTGGGATTAAAACATTTTCATTCCTTTTTTCCTTGCTTTTCAAGTCAGTGGTGGATTAACCATTAGGCTTTTCCAACTTTCTTTTTTCAAACTCTTACGTTTGAGCTTTGACTTTATTTTTGTATATAACAATGACGGATGGCAATGACCAGAAGAAAAACGAGTGACTTCATGCACAAATAATAGTGACAGGTGCAAATACTCATTCATTCCCATCTCTAAAGCCCAACTGAGGTCAACTTGTTTTGCTGAAGTTTGCAAATCCCATTTACAGAAGCTATTGATAAAGGAGTTGAAAAGGGACGTATGAATAATATTCATCAGATTTTCTGTAAAATGTAAATCTTTCATTTGTTGTATGTATGAAATTCTCATCATTCTACAAATGAAGAATATATTTTTTTTGAACATTCATTTTAGAGGAATATGAGTTTCCGTACATATTGATCACACTGTTCTTAACATAAAATTGTCAATGATGCCAAATTATCTTGCATTTTAACATTTGTTGCTCTCGAAAATAACTTGTGGCTCCCTCAGTTTATTTATGAAATAAAGGTCACTGATTTTGAGATCAGTTCCTTCAACAAATTGACAAAAAATGTGTTCACTTTCTACATACCACATTTGACTCCAGCATCTTCACCATGTTTGCAGTCAGTACTACCCCAAGGATTCTTGCCACATTCTGTGATAGATTGCTCCTCTCCTGAACACCTAACCTCATCCAACCAAATACTACCATTACCAGGTCCATAACTTCCACCAGCAGTGCTAATGCCATCACTGAAATGATAAGGAATTCATAAATTTTATGATAACATTTTTATTTGTTTTGCATTTTCTGAAAAGCTCAAGAATTCCACAAGCAATCTCGGTATTTGTTCAATTTTGTAATTAAAAAATTCTATTCTATAATTTGAAAAAATGTTGCATTTGCAAGAAGCTTTTGAATACTTTTTAGATCATAAACTTTGCCAGAGATGGGCCGCAAAATCTGATATTCCAACCATGAAAAACTAAAACTAAAAAAAGAAAAAAGCAGATGTTGGGGTGAGTTCGCACACTGGGCAAGCCAGATTTTTAAAAGAATCGTTTTCATGAAGTTAATGTAAAATGAAATTTGATTAACAGATATTTATTAGTCAATGTCAACTTTGATAAAAACCTGAACTCATAGAGAAAAATTATAGTTTTATTTTTTTCTTATTTTACCTAAAAAAAATTATCAAAAAAATTTAGACTGTAATGTAATCTCTCTATATTCTCTCACTCTATACATACACACACATGCGCACACAAACACACATATGCTTTAAACAAAACTATACATATTCTTCATCCAAGACTTTGTATAATGATATTACCTGTATCCCAACATACGACAAATTACACGAGCATCATTATTATCCCACTGGTCATCGCACACTGTGCCCCACTTTTCTTGATAAAAGATCTCTACACGACCAGTTGAACTAATGTTACTTCCAGCAAGTCGTACCAATAAAGAACCTGTATATAATAAAACAATGCAACAATAACAAACAGGACTTGTAAGAATTTCACACCATATTTTTGCAATTTCGGAAAAATACTTAAAAAATGAAGATATTTTGATACTATAGAAATACTATAGAAAGAAAGAAATATCATTTATACTCTTAAATTGCAGTTGATCCATTTAGAAATACACACAAATACATGTTCGTTTTCATTTAGTTGTAAAGCCAGAGTATGCACTAAATTTCAATTGTTTCAAAGAGGCAACCAAGATAATTAGATAGATAAAGCAGAAAAGATTCTCAGGAACAACTTATGTTTAATGTACATCAAGATGCACTTTTAAAATGACTTAATATCAGTGTCCAACACTATATATTTCTTTCAACGATTCTCTTTCCTCTTCCAATATCTACTTGCTGAGTTGTACGAACTGAAAAAAAAACTTGCTAAATTTGGAAGACATTTCAGTAAATGAGAAACATTTTTAAAATCAATGAAAACTAAAATTGAATCTGTAATAAAATTAATAGTCATAGAAACTAATGTGATAGTTAGGTACTTTGCAAAATTTGTCACCTCTGGTTTCTCAATCTTATTTTGATCTTTACAAGTCAATTAAGTGAATTCAACCAGTTGCCACATTTGTACTTAGGTTTTTCCTTATATACGGATGCTCTCAATGTTTTCATAAGAATGCCAGCAAAATATACCGAGATGACGTAAGTGAAATTGATAAACATTTCATTCTTTATTCAGTTTTAATATATATTGTGTATATTTTGTTCACTAAATTGTATTGAAGGCCAGTCTGTTCATGCTAACAGGGAATCTCAGCATTGCCTGGGGAAAAAAACTTTTCAACACCCAGGGACCATCTTCCAGCATTGTCCCAGTGCTGTAATAGAGCCCTGTGGCCCTTGACACGCTAGAGGGACTTCCAGTGAGTAAGAATATTTTGGGTTGTAGATATTCCAGATCAAACATTTTTAGCGCCATTCGTCATAATATTTTTGCTGTGATGGCCTAGTCAGAAAAATGTATTTTCCCATCATATATGGGCATATTGTATGTTGGGAAGGAAAAAATGTGCAAAATAGGTTACCACTGCTGCCTATTACTTCAAAGATTTCCTTTTTGATAAATAAGTAATATATGTGTAAAATCATAATAAGTAGTTCATAGAAGGTTTCAGCTTTAGAAATTCAATGTATTATTTCACAAGATAAGATGAACACAGAGAAATATACTTAGAATGGGTTCATTATTGAAAGAAATATTGGTTTTCTTATAATTTTTTTTCTTCATGATTTTCCATAAAAGCTTGTCTGTTACCTCCAGTACTTGTCATTGGTTGTTGTGTTGTTGGAAAAGTTGGAAAACCTTCAAAAGAAAATAACATATCTCATATCAACATAATGATGACAAACAATAATAAATGAGTTTATATACATGCATATGTTGATGAAAGTGACAACTGGAAGGTGAAAAGAAAAAAATTTAAGAGAAATGTAGGTGTTACATCTCAAAAAATTTTCTAATCAAATGAGCATCTTCCATAATCTGTGAGGGTCAGGCTTTTCTAAATAAGACACTGTCACTGCTCACGCTTATCCAAGACAAGCCTGATATTCAAAGACACAGATACAAACACTGCCTGATTCCTCCTCTCATAGACCCTTCTTTTTTCAGATCAAACTTGACTCTCAACCACACAGATACAAACACCTCCCTTTCTAATCCTACTAAATAATCCACGGCATAGAAATATCCCCATGTCTTTCCGCAATCTCGAACATGTAAACAGCATACAACTTTCTCTGCACTATAGCAAGTTTCTATGTAAAAGATGGCTAGCAACTGTTGAAATGCATCAAAACAGACCCATGTGATTATAAAAATTTTCTAGATATAACACCTACTTTTAAAATTTTTTTACCTAAAATGTGTGTATATATAATAGGGATGGTGTCAGATAAGATTGTTGGCCAAGGACAAATTCAACATTAAGTAATAATAATCCACCATGCCATACACACTACTTTATCTATTGTCAAGACAGAGTAGTTTTTAAAGAAAATCCAAGCTTTTATTTGATATAGTTCTGTTTCAATACAATTGTTTGTCCGTCTGTGAGGAGGGGTGTTTTGGCTATCTAGGGTGGGAGGATGAAAGCAAGTGTGTATATCATCTGCCAAAAAGGCAGGTGTGTAAGGGAGAGAGCTTATCATTAGAGGATAATTTCACACACATGGTCCTACAGCTGTGGAAAAGTCTTCCAATAAATCTTTGTTTGTGGAACCAAGCCATTACATATATATATATATATATATATATATATATATATATATATATATATGTATATGGCTATTGAATAAGGAGACAGCTTATGTAAGTCAAACAACAGCAATCATGTGTAAACCACATTGTTGTTGATTATTTTGAATAATTTGTCCAATGTCTTGAACATCAAAGCTGTTGAAGTGAATAGGTATCCACAACTTTTATCAACTTGACCTTTATAAAATCTCTTGTGCAATCCCAACACATGTGCACATGACATAAACTTCAGTTAGCTTTCAAAAAGATTTGGTAGACAATTTGGTTCAATTGCATCAAAAATTTCGAATTGATTTATTGCCTCATTTCTGGATTGACGATTTTTCTAATATGTCAGAAGAAAAGTTTACTGTGTGCTGTATATAACAGCAGACTCAAGATGTGAGTACATTTAAACTTTGAGGGGTTGTTTATGCATGTCCATTGGTCAATGTAACTTTCTATGTGTGTTTTTCTTTCCTTAATTTGGATATATATATATATATATATATATATATATATAATTTGAACCATAGGAAGTGAGACAGACTCTGGAGTGAAAGTGTATAGAAACTAGGTTTATTTATCTGTTAATGTTTTCATTGATAGTCTAGACATGTTTCAGGAGGTATTCCCATCTTCAGTTGTCTGTGCTCTGTGTGTGTGTGTACCATTTAATGGTTATAAATTTGCTGTGGAATATAAGTCAACCATCAGAAGCTTTACTTTGTGAGCAAAAAATGGGATCCCATCTGCTAAGGTCATCCTGTTATGTAGGACTTAACTGTGATGAATTCTGTGGTATTAGCAGTAGTAGTAGATCTTGGAGAGGACATAGGGTGTCAGAGTAGAATAGAAGTGGTTTGGCATTAGATTGTGTGGGTAGGTTAGGGATAGAATAGATGGAGGGGTAATAAAGTTAAAGAACTTCATATGTATTATCCTAACAGGTCATTGAAAGTTTGTTGGTTCTGATTTGTACAAGTGGGATGCCCTAACAAGGTTTTAGTTGTTATTGATTTGAGTGACTGTGAAGTTCCCTATATTAGATATAACTGAGAGGGGTGTATGTGGATGTGAGATTACTATTAGAGGGAGGATTATAATTTTGAGATCTGTGAGGTTAGGGTTGCTAAGTTTGGTGTTCAGTCAAATAGGGGAGAGAGTTTTGAGTTTGTCCATCCACATATCTTCACGTCTTTCTAGAATTTTAGTTATGTCAGTGGGAATATTTTTTTCAATTTTTTCAATGATAGTAAAGCTAGCGTCTGTGGCAAAATTTTGTCCGGGGTGCAAAAGTGTAGTTCTAGGGGCAGTGGACAGGGATTGTTTTGTAATTTAAGTCCGTGGTCGCAGTTGTTAAGTCTGATGTTGAATTGTCACTTGGACTTGCCTATTTTTTCTATTTTTTTCAATGATTGTAAATCTAGCGTTTGTGGCAAAATGGTGTCCAGGGTGTGAAAGTGTAGTTCTATGGGAAAGGGACTGCAATTGTTTTGTGATTTAATTCCATGTCTGTAGTTATCAAGTCTAATGTTGAATTGCCACTTACACTTGCCTATGTATTGTATATTGCATCTATTACATTCTAGGAGGTATATAATGTTCTTGCTACAACAGTTAGTGCTATGGTATATGTAGAAACTCTTGTTAGTAATAGAGGTAGTGAAGGTGTTGGTGTACTAAAGGTGGTTGCAACATCGACTATTTCTTTTGTCGCATGGTTTACAGACTTTAGTGGTTCTAGGGATAATGTTGTGTGAGATTTTGTTGTGAATCATATTGTTGCTGCGAATCATGACTTTGATGTTTTGGGGTCTATGGTGAGCGATGACACATGGATTAGTGAATATTTCTCTGATATCTGTTTTAAGGGTGAGGATGTTCCATTTCATATTGATAATATGTGCTGAAGGAGGGAGTGTGTTGTTGAAGGTTGCTATAAGTGGTATGTGGTCAGGTTTAATATTGTTAGAGAGCATAAGGGTTTCATCTCTGGGTATTATAGTTGCCTTTTTTACTGGTGAGTATCCTCATTTAGTGAAATGTTGTAAAAGGTTTTGGTTGGGTCTGTTGAGTTCACTATCTGTAGAGCAAATTCTTCTAATTCTAAGAACTTGAGAAAATAGTGGGCTTCTTTTTAGGTGTTGGGAGTGGGCTGATTCAGAGTGGAAGTAATTGTGAGCATCTGTGGGTTTAGTTTGGAGATTTCTATTACTATCTATGTATGTGCAGGTGTCTAGGAGTCAATGGATGTCACAAAATTAAACTTAACTGAATCATGTGCAGAGTTTATATGTGCAAAGAAATTCTCTAGTTTGGCTATATCTTCTGTGTATATGAAAAAAATTTCATCTATATAATTACCATAGAAGATGCAATCATTGTATATCTTCGGTTATATGTGGGTTTCTTCAAATTCACCCATGAAAATGTTAGCATAGGATGGGGCTGCTACCGTGCCGATAGTGCAGCCTTTCGCTTGGAGGATGTGTCGATTATTAAAGTTAAAACTTTTAAGTGTTAAAATGTGTTGCACAAGGTTGGTAATTGTTTCAGCACTGGATTCTTTTATTTTGTTTAGGGCTTCTTTAAGGGCTTGAATGCCTTTGTCGTGTTTAATGTTAGAGTATAGAGATTTGATGTGACTAGAAGTGCTTAGTTTGGGATTGTTGTGATGTGCTAGATTCTGTTTAAAAGGTCTTTCGTGTCTTGTATGTAGGATTTAATTTGCATTGCTAAGGGTTGGATGTAGTGATCTACATATTTAGATAATTTTATAGTGTGGCAGTCAGTGGAAGAGATGACTGGTCTACCTGGGTTATTTGGTTTGTGGATTTTGGGAAGTAGGTAGAACTTTGCTGGTTTTGTGGAAGTGGGTTTAAGTATATTCTGTGTTCTTTTATCTATCATGTTGTTGTAGTATAATTCAGTTTGGGATTGGGTTATTTCATTTTTGTATTCATTGGAGGGATCATTAGGGAGTTCTTTGTAAAATTCAGTGTTGTTTATTTGTGTTTGCTTTTAAGAGGTATTCATCTAAACCCAAAATGACTATAGCTCTCCCCTTATCTGCTCTGGTGATTATTAAGTCTGTATTGTTTTTAAGTTTGTTAAGGGACTTTCGTTCTTCAGTAGTGAGGTTGTTGTGTGGTAAGGAGTGGTGATCGTAGTTGATAATGGAGGCTTTTATGTCTTCTCTAACTGCTAGTTCCAATGTTTGAATAGTAATGTGTATCTTCTTTGGGGTGAAAGATTTGTTGGGGTCTTTATGTCTATCTAAGATATTGCTATCATGGTGTGATAGCCAAAGTGGGCTTCAAATTTAATTCTTCTAAAGAAGTTGTTAAGGTCTATGTTGAGGATGTTTTTGTTGAAGTGTGGAGGGGGAATAAATTTAGGCCCTTAGTAAGGAGTTTAAAAGATGTCCCTAGTGAATCAAAATTTTCTCAGGTTAATTACTTTGCCTTTTGGATCTTGATTCTATGGATTGTATGTATCTATTTCCTAATACATTCATCTATACATATATATATTAATGTATGTATTAGGAAATGAATACATACGATTCAACAGAATGGTTATAAATCATTTTCTTTAATTGTTTATTCCATTTACATTGTCTTGGGTGAATCATACATTAACCGTGTAATGACATGAGATCATTTCAAATATGTTTCTATATAATAATACACAATTTTTAATTATATATATAGATATATAATTTCTACTTTATCATATTTCAATTTAATACTGGTTGCAATAAATCAAATATTATAAGTAAGCATTCATAGATTCTTAGAGAGAAAACTAAGAAATGCAAGTTATGTACCATTTTATGTGATAATTAATTTTAACAAGATCATCTTTTCTGAATGTCACAGTTATTTGATGTAGCTAAAATTATGTATTTGCTCAACAAAAAATATTTCTTTTAATCAGAAAAATAAAATACTCTTCAAAAGACTTTAAAAAGTTCTTACCTCTTGTACTTGTTAAAATTTGTGTTATTGAGACAGCTGTAAAAAAAAAAAAGAAGTCCATTACTGATTGTTTTATTAATCACCTTGAGTAAGTATGCTTTTCTATGACATTTATAGGGGATTTATGCTAGGCTTAAATTTACAGGATAAGAAGCTCTAGAAGAAAAATTCCTATCTTGATTTATATCAGATTCTCAAAAAGATAAAACACTGATAAAAAAACTGAAGAGTATATTCAACAAATACAATATTTTATATTTCAAAAGAATGTGGTGATCTACATATTTAGATAATTTGATAGTGTGGCAGTCAGTGGAAGAGATGACTGGTCTATCAATATATACATACATATATATATATATACATATTTATATACATAAACACATACATATATACAGGTATATTCATACATTTATACATATATATACATACATATTAATGGAATCTTCTTATTCTTGAAGGTTGAGCTTGCTCTCCCAAAGGCTTGCTTTCAGAAACAACTTACTGATAGTAATATTCATTGTTTCTTGAAAAATTACAGGAATCAAATAGGTGATGTGTTGTGGAACAAGGTTTTATCTGTGCTATGAACAGGTTTGTGTGACATCCACAATTTATCGAATGAAGTAATGAAAACTCTTCTGTTTTTGGTGACCAGCATTTTTATTATTTTATCCCATATTTATAAAGAAAAATGATTGATAACATTGGGTGAAACTTATCAACCCAATAAATATTTGACAGCATTGCAGATAGAATATAGTGGCTGGGAGAACAGAGAAAAGATAAGAAATTAGGAGAATGAATGACTCCATTGACATCAAGTAACAGAAGACACTCTCTATGTCTCCATCCAGCTTAAACATTTTCCCATCCTAAATTGTCTTTTCTGTCAAGTATTGGTTATTTTTTGATGACTTAGTTATTATTGGAGAAAAAATAACACTACCTTCATCGTAATTTTCTTTTTTCCACCAAGATTGCCCTATTCTCTAGCATTGTATTGGGATTGACAAGATATGAAAAATGCATTGTGATCAGTTTCCATTGAAGAGCTACAGCCATATATAATATTAGATTATTATTGTATTCAATATTACAATACAACCATTAATGTCTGATGTACAGTATTTCTGCTGTTATCTATTTAGAACAACATAAAATATACATAGGCAGTGTAAACTAACAGCAAATGACAGATGATTTCAAATTGCTATGTATCCTATTGAAGAAGTATCATAATTGATCATTTATAATTAAGATTGATGAATCATCAATTAGCCTTTTTCCATCAGCAGTAGCTGCATCAATTATCGACAACTGAAAATCCTCTTCTGATTATCAATGTACAATAAACTGCTGAAATTTGTTGAAAGGGATTTCAGGTAAAGAAAATTGTCAAGTTTGGTGCTTAGTTATTAGATTCTTCATTATTTAGTTAGTGTAGAAAGTGACTAAAGCTAAACAGGGTAATAGTGGAGTTATGATAGTTATGATCAATAGTCAGTGATAAGAAAAGCTGAAGTTTTGCCGTGCACCAAGTTCAAATGTATTCAATACTAAGATACACTATGATTATTGTCAACCAGTGAGTCACTATATATGTAATTATTAGAGTGAATAAAAGTTTTAACATATTTGTTTATTAAATCGCACCCATCATATCATGGGTTATATAGAACAGCTATTAATATTTATATCAATCAAAAGGTGAAATCAAAGTCTTGATCTTAGAAACTTCACAATAAATATATATATATATATATATTGTTTGTCGTAGAGCTAGTGAAGGTGTTGGTGTACTTAAAGAGGTTGGAACTATTTTTTTATCGCATGGTTGTCAGAATTTAGTGGTTTTTGGGATGTTGTTATGTGGCACTTTATTGTTTATTATATTGTTGCTGCTAATGATGTTTTTGATGTTTTGGGGTCCGTGTTAACTGATGATACACGGATCTGTGAATATTTCTTTGAGATCTGTTTTAGGGTTGAGGATGTTTCATCTCATTGATAATGAGTGCTAGGGGTGGGAGCGTGTTGTTGGAGGTTGTTATAGGTGGTATGCAGTCAGGTTTATTATTGTTAGAGAGCGTAAGGGTTTCATCTCAGGGTATTGTAATTGTCTTTTTTATTTGGTTATTTGAATCATCCAGTAAATATCTTTGTTTACTCAAATGTTGTAATAGGTTATGGTTGTGTTTGTTGAGTTCACTTTTTTGTAGAGCGAATTCTTCTAATTCTAAGTGCTTGTGAGCATAGTACGCTTCTTTTTAGGTATTAGGTATGCGCTGATTTAGAGTGGAGGTAATTGTGAGTGTCTTTGGGTTTCTATTACTATCTATGTATATGCAGGTATCTAAGAAGGCTATGGAGTCAGTGGATGTCACAAAATTAAACTTAATTGAATCGCATGTAAATTTTTTCTAGTTTAGCTTTATCTCCTGTATATATAGAAAAAATGCCATCTATAAATCTACCATAGAAGATGCAATCATTGTATGTCCCCGGATATATGAGGGTTTCTTTGAATTCGCCCATGAAGGTATATATACATAGACACATATATGTATATACACACATGTACATATACATATGTATACAGGATATTTATACATATATATATATATATATATATATATATATATATATATATATATGTATATATATATATATATAAATACATGTATATGTATACATATACATACATATACGTACATATATATAGACATATACATACACATATATACATATATTTGCATGCATATATACATAAACATACATATATACATGTATGTACAAACAAATATATATACATAAACATATATATATACATTTACATATATATATACATTTACATATATATGTACATACATATGTATACATATATATATATATACATACATATATGTATATATATATATACATATACAGATATAAACACACATATACATATAAATATACATAAATATATATACATACATACATACATAAGAATATACATATATATACATATAAATATACATATATATATACATATACATTAATACATACATATATATATACATATACATACATCTATCAATATATACATACATATATATATATATACATATTTATATATATATACACATACATATATACAGGTATATTCATACATTTATACATATATATACATACATATTAATGGGATCTTCTTATTCTTGAAGGTTGAGTTTGCTCTCCCAAAGGCTTGCCATTCTTGTGTGATTCTTTGCTTGATTTCTTCTTTTGAGGGTCTCATGGAGATTCGTTGTCCTAGGTAGATGTAGTGATCTACTTCCTCCAGTTCTGTGTCCTTGATTTTGATCTTAGTGTTTCTATCTCCAATGTGGTTGTTGCACATGATCTTCGTCTTGCTGAAGATCATGTGTAGGCCGATTTTCTTGCTCTCTTCATTTAGTTCATCTATCATTAGTTGGAGGTCGTGTAGGTTCTCTGCTAAAAGGGTGATGTCGTCTGCAAATCTGAGGTTACTCAGATACTCGCCGTCTATTCTAATTCCTTTACTCTCTCAGTCTAGCCTTCTGAAGATCATCTCGAGGCAGGCTGTGGAGAGTTTAGGTGAGCTGGTATCACCTTGTCTAACTCCTTTCTGGAGTTGAAAAGGGTCCGCTGCCAGGTATACTATATTTGATCTGAGACATCTGTTTTGCAGGGGGATAACTATTCTTATTGGTACAATTGCAGTCTTATTTCTTTGTATTTATGTTTTCTCTATTTGTGTGATTTCTAATGATTTTTTGCTATGTTTAGTAATGATTTTATTGAAATTTTCAGTACAACTAAAGCTAATTCTCAATTTGTTTTTATCAAATATTTTCCTTAGTTAGTGGTTCGGAGGGAAACTTTTTTTTTTTTAATTGAATGAATATTTCACCTAATTTAGATCTTACTTGTAGGTTGAATGGGGGTTTATACGAGATGATTTTTCTATATCTGCTTTTTTGGTTTCTCTATTTCTTGGTATTGGATTCCATTTTTTTGTCGTAATAAAAATTTGTTTTGGAGGAACCACTATTATTTAGGGCTTTGATATAGTCATGTTTAACATATATTAACATTCTATAGATTTGGTGATCTGTTTATGATTTTATTTGGATGGTTAGAACTGGTGTTGATACACTTGATCACAGAGTTTTCTTTTCTATATGATTCATAAGTGTTATTTGATAATTTAAAGGTAATATCAAAGAATTGTAAAGTTTTTATCTTGGCCTTTATGTCTACTTTGGAGTTCATTTAACATCAAGACAAGAAAAATACTCCTTCCAACATAACACTGAAATATATATATATATATATATATAAATACATATATATGTATATATGCATATATATAAATATATACAAATATACATATGCATATTTATATATACACATGTTTACATCCATATTTATCAACATATTCACATACATATCTATATCTAAATATATTTATGTGAGTATATTTATATATATATATATATATATATATATATATGTATATGTATATATATATATGTATATATATATATGTATATATATATATGTATATATATATGTATATATATATATATGTATATATATATATGTATATATATATATATATATATGTATATATATATATATGTATATATATGTATATTTATATATGTATATTTATATATGTATATATATATATATATACATATATATATATGCACATATATGTATACACATTTACATACTTATGTGTACACATATATATGTATATATATATGTACGTACACATATCCAGATTTTGTACATTTGCATACCTAAATGCATGTACATATATAGCAGTATATAGATAGATCTTTATCAATAACAAAGATCTATACATCATCATCATCATCATTCTTTCAGCATCCGTCTTTGGATTCGCCACACCTATATTCACATACATGTATATATATATGTATATATATATTTATACACATACATCCATATATTTATACATATATTATATATTCATATACATATGTATATATACATCTATATACATATACATCTATACATAGATACATAAATGAATTCATGTATATATATATTTAGACACATATTTATATACATATATAGACCGATCTAATATACTATATATACATAATACATCTCTATCTGTATATTCATACATATATATATATATATACTCACATACACCTATACATATTCACATACACCTATATATATGTAAACTGACATACACTTATATACATGTTTACTTACATCAATTTATGAATATTTACTAACATACTCGTATATATATATATATAGATATGCATGTATACTTACATCAATTCATATATATATATATATACATATATACATCTGTATATATATATATATATGCATATATGCATTCACCTATAAATAATCATATTCCTCTTTCAACATATATACATTCATCTATAAACATACATACAACTATACATATATACATAAATAAATATATATATATATACACACACACACATATATATTTATATAAATACTCACATATATATATGTATATATATATATATATATATATATATACATACATACATACATATATTATTTGACAGAATGATTATGAATTGTACTATATCATAATGAAATTGTATTTGAAAAGATATCCTGTTATTACACAGTGAATGTGTCTTTTGATTGAGACTACCTAAAAAGAATAAGCTATTGAAGAAAACATGTACAGAGAAGGAGATTTTTAGGTAATTTCAATAAGCCATCACCAGAAACCCAGTATGAAACATCATTGTATTGACTGGAATCATGGAAAAATGAAAACATTTGACTCTCATCTATCTGTCTTCTAGGCAGTTGGGTGGTGTGGGAGATTGAACAAGGAATGACAAGTAAAAAATTGTCCAAGTATACAAATTTAAAAGCTCATTCAAGTGTTACTACCAGCTAGACACTGGTCTGGTTCCATTTCAACCATGTATATAAGGCTAATATATTTGATAATTTGAAGGGAAAAAAACAAATCGATGGAAGTGAGATGGTATTCGACATGAAGAAATTAACTTCAAGTTTTGTGGAAAATACTGTCAAATTCTTGGTAGAAAATCAACTCAAAGAAATTTTTCTTTGTAATTAGCATTTTCAAAGATAATATCACAAGTTGGTCAAGCACAATGGGTGAACACTCAATAGAAGTGACATGAACAGTATAGTCAATACAAGGCATTGCAGATTTCATTTTTTAAAATGTTAGGGGAATACTCTTCTTTCAAAAAAGTCCCTGTCATTCTGAAAGTCTCTGCATGGCACTGGCTGTAGGAGTGTGAAATTACAAGAAACTATTAAATATAAAGTGACTTGCCGTTGTATAATTATTTTGCATGTATATCAATGACAATAAATAATTACTGTAAATACAAGCATATTCTGAATAGAAATATACAAATACTTACTGCAGTCAACACCAGCATCTTCAGCATGAACACAATTATGCTGGCCCCAGGCATTCTTTTTACACTGATCAATTGAGGTTTCATTTCCTAAACAGTTGACTTCATCAAGCCAAATCTTTCCTGTACCAGGTCCATATCTTCCATTTCTTTGAGCTGTACCACCACTGCAACGGCAAACGATTTCTGATAAAAATAGTTCTATCTTAAGAGACATGATACAGTTAGTTTTAGACTATACTCTTAGCTGCTCAATTGCCAAGGAAGGGGGGATAAACAGAGAGATTGGAAAATCTGTCGCAATTTAATAAGCAGGGTCTGGAATGAGCCCAAGATGGGTATGAAGCTATGGCCACTGATACAATTTAGTAGGATCTGAACAAGATAAAGTCGTTAGAGCAAGATCCACAGTATGGGAGGTAAAAACGTCCAGTATTGACAGGAAGAAAAAATTCTTTCATTTTCAAAGAAAAATTAGACTGAAAAGTCTTCAAAATTGTTGAAATTAACAAAATACTCATATCACATGTATTAATAGTAAAAATACTAAATTATAATCAAAAGGAAAAAATACTGTAATACACAGGATCTATCATTATATTACTAACCCATCAACCAGTAATAATTTGAAATGTTCTTATGAAATATACTGATTTGTACATGAGTAAATGTACCAGAGAATCAGCCAATAGACAATAGCTTTGCTGTAAAGCAAGTACTAATTTACTTCAATACAGAACAAATTAAAGATTAACAATACGTGCATACAAAATTTAAAACTCACTTTCATAAGAATCTTCACATCTATTGGAACATGTGACGCAATATCCCCATTCTAATTTTGATTTTTTTCTTGAATTTCAATTCATTTTGAATTTTTTTTTAATGATTTAGGATTTTTTTTGAAAAGTTTTCTTTCAATTTCTAAAAAACAAAAGTTATGATGATTTTTAATCACTGCTGTCACATGACTTTGGGTTTTAAAATTTAATACAATCCACCTCAAAAAATTCATAAAAATTACTCGTTCATTGACTTAATTTTATCAAATTTTTTATATTACTATTTCATCATCATCAGTCTTTTATTGTCCATTGTTGGACATAGACCTTCGCCAGGATTTGCCAGATCTCTCTATCATGGGCATTGCAGAGCCAATACTTTCTAGACTTGTCTAGTTCCTCTCTTCCTCTTGTATTCTGTTGGCCTCAGTTTTGCAAATGATCCCTGGAGATCCATGATGTGAGTCATGATGTCCATTGGATGTCTGCCATTCTTGCAACATGACCAGCTAATTGCCATTTGAGTTTTCTAAAGGATTCTATGATGTCTTGGACTCCTGTTTTTTCTTTATATACTGTGCTGTCTTGTGATCTCTCCATGTGAGGTTGAGCATGATTCTTTCATGTGCACATTGCATGCCCCTCAGTTAGTGGGTCAACTCTTGGTTAGGTTCCATGTTTCAGCTCCATAGGTAACTATCGGGAGGATATATTGGTTGTATACCCTTCTTTTTAGGACAAATAGAATTTTCTTGTTCTTGAAGGTTGTGCTTTCACTGCCTAAGGTTTGTCATCCTGGAGTGATTCTTCATTTAATTTCTTCTTCTTTTGACGATTTCATGGAGATTCGTTATTCTAGGTAGATGTAGTGGTTTACTTCCTCCAATTTTTGCATTTTCAATTTTGATCGTTGTGTGTTTATTTCTGATGTGATTGTTGTATATGACCTTTGTTTTGCTAAAGTTCAAGTTAAGGCTGATTTTATTGCTTTGCTCTTTTCATATAGTTCATCTGGCATTAGTTAGAGGCCATGAAAGTTCTCTGCAAAAAGGATAATGTCATCTACAAATCTGAGATTGCTTAGGTATTTGCCATCTATTCTGATTCCTTTATTTTCTTAGTCTAGGTTTCAGAGGATCATCTTGAGGTAGGCTGTGAAGAGTTTGGGTCAACTGGTATCACCTTATCTCCCCTCTATTGGGAACTGAAAGTCCTTATTTAGCCTGACATAGGAGTTGCTGTGACTGTATATATGTTGCAGTACTCTGATTTACCTTCATCTTAATATTTTAGTTGCTTTTCATCACATTTCAATCAACATTTTATCAACATGAAACAAGATAAAGTGATTAATCTTTGTTACAGTGCTGCAGAGATTATTTGAGAGGGAAGAAAATCATAAGGCAACAAATTGCTTGCTGCAAGGGAAAATGAGAGAGATAAAGAGTGTAATTGGAGGAATTAGATGGCAATGTCCTATCCACACAGGAAGAAAATTGTCAAAACTGAAAGGAAGTATCTTGGAAGGATAAAAGATGATAAAGAAATTCAGGCAACTTATCATGCTATGGTCCCAAGAAATTCACTCAGTGCAAACAGCAACATAGATGGACATGAATAATATAACAATAATGAATTGGTTTTTAAAGATAAGGAAAGTTTCCTCTATGAAATTTGATCAGAACTCCACCAATGTAGGAGGACATGACATCATTATTTAGAGTGATGAAAGCTTCATGGTGAAAAGAAAGTATCACAGAAGACATAATGTGGCTTGTGCATGGATTTTTGATGGTTGCAATACCACAATCTACATGGGTTTAATAGATTTTGTGTGTAATAGAAGTGAATAAACTCTGCTGAAATTGATTAGAAAATATAATCTGCCCAGCACCATTATACGCTTGGTGGACTGCTGGAAGACCTATCAAGAAATTGGTCAACTTCCAGTAGTCTATCATATATGCACCAAACAGTAAATCATAGCAGAAATTTTCAGGACCTCACCACAGGCGCTCACACAAATGCAGTGGAGGTGGTGTGGAAAAAATGCAAGAAAAATTTAAAAAGTATGGTTGGTGTGTATAAATAGATAAATTCATCTGGTGACAGCAATACACTGAAAATGCCTCCAAAAATATAATGGCATTGATAGCTGAGAATTCCCCAGCACCTCAAGGTGTTTTCTTTAAAAATTAGATTAAATTTTGTATGGAAATATTGCTAACTAATAAACTGTTTTGTATTTTTTTTGCCTTGATACTTTTTTTGTAGCACCAGAGGGATTTTGTAGGGGATTTTTTGGTGTATACTGTCTCTTCGATAAGTACCATAAAAAAAATAAAAGGCAGTAAAAATAGTAGGGAGAAAGCTACTAATTGATAAAGACACCTATGGCCCTTGAAAGAAGAGATGGTACTATGAATGACATGCTAAAAGCAATTACAAAAATGTATTTGAAACAAATGAGAAAGTATCAAATATACCTATATCCCAGCATCTGACATACGACATTGGCTTCTTTATCATCCCATCTGTCATCACACACGGTGCCCCATTGTTCTTGGTAAAAAACTTCAACTCGGCCATTGCTTCTACCATTGCCTCCAGCCAAGCGAACTGACACAGAAGGAGTTGTGATTGCTTCATAAAAACAAATATAGTCATGAATGAAAGAAGAACACATGGTAAATAAATTACTATTAACCTCCAAGTAGTCAGCATTTATGTAAAAAAACAGAATAAATTGTCTTAAATATGAAATAATGGAATGTTTTGTACATTTTCTCAATAAAACCTTGGACGATTAAAAAAAGTTCCTCTCTGAAGCTGAAAAAAATACTTTAAGCAAGAAATGTATAATGGAAATATAGATATTTGGCTTATGGGCTGTGGACATTAAAGAAATTAAGATAATAAGGTACTACATTTTATAGA
The DNA here is from genome assembly GCA_963457665.1 of Thysanoteuthis rhombus. Lineage (NCBI taxonomy): Eukaryota > Metazoa > Mollusca > Cephalopoda > Oegopsida > Thysanoteuthidae > Thysanoteuthis > Thysanoteuthis major. Next base: position 33,886,358 of record OY735222.1, read on the forward strand.
TCATGGAATAAAATTTAGAGTCGGAGTCAGGCTTTCTAGTGAGGGAAGTTCTGATATGCTTAGCGTCATCTTCAAATACTGGATAGCATATTTTGGAACACAAGGATCTATTCTGACCGATAACAGCAGAAAATTCAATGACCAATCATTTGGGGCCATGATGCAGGAGCTGAATGTTGTGGCACATACCACTGTGGCTCCATGTCCATGCAGCAATGGGTTAATGAGAGAAATAGTGAAGAAAACAAAGACACAGGTTAGTACTAGCAGTTGCACTAGCATAGACCACAAGTGCCAAAAATGCACTTCACAGTATTCATAGTTATAGTCCCAATCAACTTCTTTTAAGTAGAAATCCTATCCTGTCTTCATTTTTAAACTACTCTCTGCATTGGAAGATATTGCCAACAGCAAAGTTGTAGTAAATAACCTGAATGTTATGTATGCAGCTAGAAAAGGGTTCATAGAGTGTGAATGTTTGGAAAAGTTAAGATGTGTATTGCATCATCAAGTAAGGGCTAGTATCGCACAGTCTTACAAAAATGATGATGTGGTTTTTTTTACAAAAGAAATGAGTATGATAGATGGCTCAGTCCAGAAATTGCCATAGGCTGGGAACATAAGCAAGTATTTGTTAAATGTGAAGGCACATATATAAGAGTCCATCCATCTCGTTTTGTGCCCTACTCTGAAGGGTATCAGAGCTCTTCAGAAAATAACAGGAAAAATGAACTCCCTATCCCACAATAAGGGTGTAACAAAACTTCAAAAGTACCAATTCATGAAGAGAATGATATGGATGATGAACTGTAAACCCCAACAGAAGATGTTGAACAGCATCAAACTATGAGAGCAAAAGGTAGACCACTGAAGCAAAAATCTATTCCAAAAATGTTATCTTGCAGATGACAAGGATGCAGCATGGAGAAAATTGAATGTTGTAAGTAGGGCAGGTAAAGCAAAAGGCAAAAACAAGTATTTGATGAACATGCTTATGGACCAAGATGAATCATTCTGGCTTGATTTCAAGCATGAAGTAACAGAATGGCAAGCAAACTATGTTGAACAAGTTAGAGAAGCTGAACACTCTTCTTCTGGTGAGGAAAATGTAATGATTTCTAACTTGAATGATGACTTGGACTTGGCAAATGAAAGGGAACTTCAAAGCTGGGTCAAAAATCAAGTTTATACACAAGTATCAGACCAAGGTCAACCCAGGATATCCACAAAATGGAATCATACTAATAAAAAGTCAAATGGCGAACAAATTTGTGAGGCTAAACTTGTGGCAAGAGGTTTTCAGAACAAAGATGCTAGTAATATTAGAAATGATTCTCTCACATGATCTCAATAAGGTCAAGGTATAGCACTGGGAATAATGATATCTCATACTTGGTTATATTTGGAAACTCTCAAAATGTGCATATGGCTTGACTAATGCTTCAAGATCTTTGTACCTAACACTCAAAGAGGGAATTAATGAATTTAGGTGCAGTAGCTTCAAAATATGACCAAGCAATATTAAAATGTAATTGTGGAAATAACCGCATGGTATATTTGCTACTCCTCTTAATGATTTCTACTTTGCAGGGTCAGAGATCTTTCAGACTAGAGTTATAGACAGGCTTCATAACTTATTTAAAGTTAAATCTGAAGAAGTTACTGAGTTTCAGTACATTGGATCAGATATTAAGAAAAATGGGGAGAATATTAGACTTGGACAGGAGGAATATGAAGAAGAAACAGAAATATATCCCAGTAGAAGGTGGCATAAGCTTGGGAGATGCAACATCCATGACAGAAATTACCAAAACTAGACAGCTGATAGGTCAACTAAATTGGCTATCCATGCATACAAGACCTGATGTTAGTGCGTTGAGTTCCATAATGAAACAAGAAAATGTAGAATGTAAAGAATATACTAATAGAATAGTTAAGAAAGCAGAAAAGAAAAAATCTACATAGATAGATATTCCAGATTTAGGAAATCCTTAACAAATTGTGGTATATATTGATGCCTCTTTTGTCAATCTGAAAGATGGGGGAATCACAAGGAGGCTATATATTTCATTTGGTAAGTGGTAATAATAAATATATGCCCGTTGTGTTTGGCAATCTAAATGCATTAGAAGACGAGTTTTCTTACTGGTTGACATGACAGAAGCTTGTATTATTTATAGAAAATTATTATTGGAATTGCTACAAATAGAAGACATAACTGATAACGTAATTAAAAAAATTGCTAAACAAACAATTCCTATCTCTATGATGAAGTACATTCAATGATACAAATTTTGGATAAAAGACTTTACATTGAGATGTCTATCTTGAGGAAAATGAGAGACGAAGAAGAAATTGCAAAGATATCTTGGACACCTACAGATGCACAAATTGCAGACTCTTCGGCAATAAAAGGGATGCCATCCTTGGGTTTATATCAGAGCCTAAGGAATCATCTGTATAACTGATAAAGCTATATTCTCCATTTTTCTCTTGCAGATGAAAAATTTGAAAAACTTTCTAATAATCATAAAGACTTGGTTCAACTCCAAAGAGAAGAAAAAGAGAAAAGGGAAGAACTGCTAACACCAAATGTTGTCCATACAGAGTTATGGCCCTTATATGGTCCTTCCATTTGTGATGCTCCTCAATTTGGTGGAGATGGGCACCGATCAGCTATATTGTATTAACAAGTGAATCCCAGGTTACGTAGAAAAGCAGTTTATAATAAACTATTGTCTTACTATCATCTGTAAGTGTTTTTTTTTTTATTTCTTCACAATGCGCTCAAGGCGAGAATATTTTTCTGTAACATCATTACCTTGAGAGCCATTAGTGGTCTTTAATGCTCAGGTTTTCACCAAATAAAAGATGCCATTTTTAGCCAGGAGAGATTTGTTTCTTGACTCTTCATTGGATATCCGTCAAAATAACATCCAGACAGTCAGGAGCCAAACCAATCAAGACAAAATCATTCAGTATCTTTACTTTATTATTGAATAGCTTCCTACGCAAAGCCATATCACATATCTTTTCCTTTCTACCAATATTTACTATCAATATATTCACTGGTGTTGAAAACCACGTAAGCACTATCGTGTCTCATTTCAATGTATATGTATTAACCTGATCCTGTCTTCAATGATGTAGCATGATTATCCTACACCAAAGCTATTGAGCACATCTCTTTAAGATTCCTGTTGTGTAAAATATATCATGAATAGACAGTGGAATTCCTGGGGTTGATGTCACCCAATGTGGTAACTTACTAGCCCAGAGTTGCTAACTCGAATGAATTAGCCTTTCTTTGGTCATTTTTAATGGCTGAAAATGGTTTGATTAAACTGGGTAGAAAATAGCAGAAAATTGGCTAAAATTGCAAAAAAAATAGTGCTAAATGTAAAATTTCCTTTGATGCCAACACAAGAAACATGCTAAATTCAGCACAAAAAGCACTAGACTGGCAACACTGGTCACCAACATCCCTTCCAGAATTTGTCCTCTTCCCAAGATATCTGGGAATTTTTTTTTCAGGTACATGTATCTCAGAAGATACTCTAAAATTTCTTTCTGCACAAAATCTGAGGGGAATTTTCTTCCATGTATGCTTCTTGCTCATAAAATTTCTTCCCGGGGAGATTTGAATGTAAGACAAGAAATCATACTTTCAGTAATAGTTGAAGTTTTTCTCTTTTAACTATGTGTTACTGTAAAAAAACACTGATATATTCATCCATAAATCTAAAATATTCAAACTATTATTACTAGATCATTGGTCTTTTTGCCCTCTATAGTACCATGTAAATTGTCTCACTAACACTAAATATGTTAAAAATCGAAAGAGGTTTTTTTGTTTGTACAGAGTATTGAAAGTAATCTATAATACAGAACCTTTTTTTGGTACCTGTTCACCATTGAATTGGAAAATAGTATTCTTATCACCCAGCAAAAGTCACCATTTCCGAGATGCAACAGAATTTGAAGAAAAGCAATTATTAATAGTTCTCCAGATAAAAAACAACAGTTTTCAATCTAATGTTAATTTTGAAAAAATCAAACAGCAGTGAGTGACTTTATATCTTTTGAAGTAGCATTTTTTAAAGATACATACATTGAACCCTTGATATAGTGAGACTCAATATAAAAAATTTTAGCTTCAACAAACATATAGACCATAACAAATTTTCTTCTTATTAATCACCAACTGGAATACTCAGTGTTGCCTGGCAAAAAAGTAAACATGACAAAACTGGGAAGCAAACAATATTTTATAGAGATTTTTAAACAAAAAACAAGAAAAGGCACCCGTCACACCTGCGTAGCCCCTCTTGAAACCACAAAGATTAATTTTTCTGAAAACTGAGAATTCATTCGATCACTTTCGATGTTAGTAGTCTGCATATCAAAGGATTAGGATTCTGCCTATTATTCATTATGCTTGGATTCATATTGGGATCAGATAAGGGTTAGCGTTCTTGCTCTGTGAAAAATATATTTTATTGTCAGTTTAAGGTTAGATTCTTAAAAAAGATTCTGCCAAACTGGTATTAGCATTGATAGGAGGAGAAATTCATGTCCAGGGTCATCTATGATGAATGGAAAGTAAGGATGCAGTTCAGTATCATAGCTACATTATAAAAAGAATCCTCTCTTATGAAACCTTAAGATATATCTTTTCTCAAAACAGGCAATTTTATGGAAAATTTGAAGGTCTAATAAATTGAATACAAATGAAACTGAAAGAAAGAAAGTAAAATTTTCTCCTCGGGTCTGGCAATTGTATTTACAATGTATGTAAGCATGAGCCCCCCCCCCAATATATTGGCAGTATACTTTTGATAAACTTTTACTTTAATGTGTGCGCTGCAGGCAAATTATGATCTGACGATTTGGGATATGCCTTTGTTTTTCCTCTGTGATACCTAATCGGTTGGGCTAGTATTCCAAGGCAGACATGCGGCACACTAGTGCATAACATTGGGGAAGCTGACATAGGCACTTGGAGAAATTCTCACTTATAACGGATGGAAATTAAGGTTGCGATTTAGCATTATAGCTACAATGTAAATAGAATCCTCTATGATGAAAACTTGTAATATTTCTTTCCTCAAACCTATCATATTTCAAGAAGTTTTGAAGGTCTTATATAACTGAAGGCACATGAAATTTAAAATAGAAAATTAAAATTTACTACTTTATTTAATATAGACGCATCCAAAATTACATGAGCACTGAGAGGAAAAAAAATAGTTTCTCTGTCTGAGATTGAACTCAGTCGGGCAATTCTATTTTCAGAGGAAAACCTCAAGCCGACTGAACTTTGAAACTGTAAATTACCACCCAAAAAGAAAATTAAAAAACATATGAGTTCACACTTGCTTTCTGTAAGCGTGAATGGAAACCCAATAGAAAGCTCCGAACATGTTTTTATAAAATTCAACCTTAAAGTGTGAGCTGCCGGAAAATTATGATCTACAGTATTAAGATAAGTTAATTTTCCAAGGATTTAACCTCTCAGCTATTACATCCCCATGACTTTGTAATGATGAATTACTGTCCCCGCCATTTTTTAAAGCATTGGACCCCTTTATGTCTATGTTTGAATAAATAATGAAAAACAAACAACCTCCTCAGATGAGGAAATTCAAGATGGATAAAAACACTGAGAAAATATATTTTTGATAAGGAGCACAAACACAGATCCCATAAAAATCAACAAACTAGTTTTTGTGAAATTCAACCTTCAAATGTTAGCTGTAGACAAACAGCAAATTTTGGATATGCCTAAAACAAAGGTCTGGCTCAGCATTATAAATAAATTGTAAATAGAACCCCACAATTAAACCTGACAGAAATCATTCGATTAAAACTGACATATCTCAGTGAAGTTTCAAAGGTCAAATAGTTTGAAAGAATATAAAATTGAAAGGAGAAAAACTTGTTTGCCTTTGAAATGGGTCGACCCATTTGAAAAAAAATCAAGGTAGTCATCATGGTGTCATCCTGTTGGTACACCACTCTGTGAATAGATTTATTAGATCACATCACATTCATATCTATACTAGTTTATTTCTTCTGAAAGCAATACGACCATTGATAGTTTCACTTGAATTCTGTAAGTAGACGAAAATCCAACGAAAAGAAAAGTTAAATTAAGTGTTAAGAGTCACAAGGTTCTATTAACTTTTCAAAAGTGTTCTCCTTTTTGTGTTTTTTTGAACAGGAAATGTATTGATCACAGAACTGATCCATATCTTGAAAACTATTAAAAATAGAAGGATGCGCTTTATACTATTTGATAAGATATGGTTTGGAGAACCCTTTAGGTTTCAAAAAAAGACGTGTTAGTCACACTTTTCAAATCTTAATAACTCAAACATTAATGAAGATGGGATTTTCAACAATCTTTAATGTGAGATGACCCTGGTTGTCTATGGGAGTTTTTTTTCTGAAGCAAATAAATTTTGGTCTTCCTTACTTTCGCGGGTTTAAAATACGGTAGCTAGACACACCATGCAGTGAAAATTATTTTACACCCAAGAATCTCATTTTTAATGTAAATTGGGAACATAGAAAGATTTTCTGAACATGTTTTTGCTACATTCATTGTGTAAGTGAGGTGGGGTTGCCAGATTGGGCTATAAGTAATTAATCATTAAAATCATTTTCTGCTATTATTTTACCTTGAAAGTATAGATCTTATAGGTAATTTTATTTCAGATTTTAAACAAAATTTGCTTAAAAGAACTTAGAAGAAGTTTGACTTTTACCATAACAACACACAACAATCCTCAGCTAATGTAGGAGAGTAAACACTTCACTGTTTGTAACTCGTCACCTCAAACCAAACAGATATAGAAAAAATAGCATTTCCCAACCGTAATTTGGGATCATGACCTAGTGATTGCTCAGCAGCTTTTTCACCAACCTAGCCAAATTGATAAGTACTATACATCTATGAATTTATCTATTATATATACAATACCAAAGTTGCGGCCATCATCTCAAGTTGGGATATAAGTAGGAGTAGACCCTGCGGCAATCAGGCTAGTTGAATCTATATTCATCTGATAGTCATATTCAAAATATATCAATCTTTTAAAGAAAAAAGAAAAATTAATAAGGACTTTCTTTATGATCCTCTAAAGTCATCAAAAGTTGGATTTTATAAGAATAGAAACCCCTGAATCTTGAACTACACTTCAAAAACAAGATATTACTTTTAATAGCAAGTATTTTAAGGTTATTTACAGTTAGTAATTGAGGTGCAGCATAAAATTAGGTAATTTCCTAACTTACTTACATTAAATAGTCAAGCATAAGCATCAATGGTTTTTCAAACAAAAACAACAATTTCTTACCTTTAGTGCTACTTGATGGTTGTTGAGTAGTAAAATCTGCAAGGAAGGTATCAATGATATTATGATAGTATTTATCCAGTATACTTGACTTTATTGTAGTTGATTACTTGAAATTATTGTATAGAAATTCATTCATTTTAAGTAGCAAAATAAAATAGGTATCAATAGCATTTTTCATAAAGATTTCCTCACCTTTGGTGCTACTTAATGGTTGTTGAGTTGTCAAATCTGCAAAAGAAAGTGAAATTTAGCTTTGTAAATGTTATTTCTTTAATTCTATTATTATATCATGTGCCCACTCCAAGGGAAACCATTAAATAAATCTTCTGGAATGATTGTTACATGGTTGATATATCTTCTCTAAAAGAAACTGTCTACATAATTCTATAAGCATTCAAAAATATTTCATTTAAAGGATAATCACTGCACAAAGTGTTGTATATACTCGATCAATTACAAACACTGAAAAATAAACTTGGAAAGTTGGATAAACTTGTAATAAAGTAACACAAGTGCCCTGAATGTATCTCAAGTCAAATTAAAAGCTCATCAATCCATCGTTATAGATAGGCTTAATTTGCTTGCCTTATTTATTGTAATTTTCTAGAAATTTCTCCCGAATTAAGCTTTACATAATAAATACAAAAATGAGGTTTGGGTTATCAATATGGCCTACACTAAGATGTAGCGTGGCCTGTACAAATGATAGCTAGTGGGACTGACTTAAAAACTGAAGAAATCTATTTTGACGGTATTGGTTTAATGGTTTTTAACATGCTATTTAATTTGCCTTTATTTCATTTGGAGTGGACATGCTTGAATAAGTCATTTTCTCAACTGGATCTGCTCCAGTTCAGAAAATACTTCATTCACATGAAAACTAGGCAAACTCACTTAAATAAGGTATGGAGAAAATGACAAACATAATTATCAAGATTTGTTAAAAAACCTTTTTAAAGATTATTCATTTTTGAATGATCGTAGTCAAGAAATCACAATAATTTTCGTACAATTAAACCCATAGATCCTTACATTTTCTATGATTGCAACTTCAGTGATGTCTATGCAAGTGTTTCATCTCTGAACAAAAACCAGCAAGTGAATTTCACTCATATTTTTGTTGTTTTCCATCAATTTTGGACAATTTGTTCTCATTAACCTTTTGCAGATGAAATCAAAATACAGTGTATAATCTAACAAGCTGACTATACGTTAGCTCACTGCAACTTACACTTATTTTTCATCTTTTATTTTGATGTGATTTAATTTTCTCTGAATTTTGAATTCTGAACATTAACACATCTAAAAATTTCAGAAAAATCTCCTCTATTTCTCTCTTAAGTAGTGTAATGACATCAAGTTCGAAAGCAAAATAAAGTACAAATAATGAATTCTCCTTCACTCATTTGTTATCGTGTTTAATGGTATTAGTTTTCAAGAACTAAAAATAAACAAGGAGGTGGTGCTTTCATGAATAATGTTTAAGCAAAAGATGAAAATAAAGAAAATCAAACAAACAAGAGAGAAAACATAATAATTATACTACAAACAATTCGAACAGAATCATTCAAAAATTCATCTATAAGCAATGTATAAGTTTTAAAGCCAGTCAAAATGAAAAAAAGAGCCCTCTTTTGTTCCATAGTGGAAAAACACTCACATACACATATTCCCATTTCTTTGAAACAGATATTCAAGTCTGACTTCAAACACAAAATTAGTGTGCTAACATCTCTTATACAAAATCAAAAATTATTAAGAATTGACCAAAAATTGTGTATATTTACAGCAATCAACACCAGCATCTTCAGTATGTCCACAATTGTGTTGACCCCATGGATTCTTTTTACACTGATCAATTGAGGTTTCATTTCCTGAACAGTTGACTTCATCAAGCCAAATCTTTCCTGTACCAGGTCCATATCTTCTGTTTCCTTGAGCTGTACCACCACTGAAACAGCAGGAATGAACATTAAAGAACAATAAAAATATGGAATATATAACATGAATTTTGATATTCTCTATTTTTCAGAAAAATTTTAGCAATCTATATACATGTATATATGTGTGTGTGTGTGTATATATATATATCTATGTGTGTGTGTATATATTTGTGTATTCATATTTGTGTATATATATATATATATATATATATATATATATGTATGTATGTATATATATATATATATGTATATATATATATATATATACATATATATATACATAATATATATATATATATATGTGTCTGTGTTTATATGTATAAATGTATGAGTGTGTATATATAAACAGGTATATATAAGTGTAGATATGTATGTGCATATATATATTTGTATATATATGTATATATGCATATATATAGACATTTATGTACATATATATATACATATATACATTTATATATATATGTATATATATATACATAGATAGACATACTTATGAATATATTTATATGTATATACATGTACATATTTATGTATGTGTATATAGGTATATATCTGATCATATATGTATATATATATACATATATGTGTATGTATATATGTCTGAATATTTGCATGTATATATATATGTATGTATATATTTATACATATATAGATACATGTGTATTATATATGTATATATGTATATATGTATATCAATACTAAAGTTAACAACTCTAACCACACAGATCTACTAAAAATGGGAATACCTCCTGAAACATGTCTAGTTATATCAATAAAAACATTTATGAATGAATAAACTTACTCTCCATGCAATTTCACTCCTGAGTTTCTCACACTTCCTTATTCATATTATATATATATATATATATATATATATATATATATATACACGTATATATAACTCTATATATATATGTGCATATATATATATGAGTGTATATATGCATATAGATGATTATATATGATATGTATATGCACATATATTTGAATATATATACGTATATACATACATATGTACATATATATATATATATATATATATATATATATAGATGTATATCTTTATGTATATATATATGTATATATGCAAATATATATACATATATATACGCACATATATACATATATATATATGTATACATATATGTACCTATATATATGATGATATATTCATATGTATGAATATGTATGTTTATATGGAAATATACATGTATAGATGTGTACATGAATGAGTATGTATACATGAACGGATGAACAAATGTATATCTATGTATACATATATGTATATATACATATATATATATATATGTATATATATATACATATATATATATATATATATATATGTTGGCTAATAATTGAACAAGTGAAATGACTGGCTTAGGTGGAGCTTGCTATGGTTTTGAGTGACTTTGAAGTTCCTACTATTGGATGTATCTGAGTTGGGGTAGATGTGGATGTAATGTATATATATATATGTATGCGTACATGCATTTGTATATATATATATATCCGTCCATACATGTATATATATATTGATGTACATATATATATGTCTGTATATATGTATGTACATGTATATATATATATATATACGTAAATATCTAAGTATATATGTTTATATATATATATATATATATATATATGTTTACATATATGTATATTTATGTCTGTAAACATACACATGTATGCATGTATATGTTTGTATATATAAATGTATATATTTATGTGTATACATTCATATATGCATATACATATATATATACATATATCTACATATATATATAATAATTTATGTATATGATTATATATATATGTTTGGTATATATGTATGTGTACGTATATATCTACATGTATGTGTGTGTGTATATATATATATATGCATGTATATATATATCTATGAGTAAATACAGATGCGTATGTATATCTAAATATATATATATATGTGTGTTTATGTATTTATTTATGTGTATGTATATATACATGTGTATATACATGCATATATGCATGCATGTATGTATGAATGTATATGTGTACATATATATGTACATATTTTTATATGTATATAAATATATGAGTATATATGCATATATTTATGTATATAAACATACATATATATTTCCATATATACATATATATATGTGCATATATACATTTATATGAAAATATGTATATATATGTATGTATATATACATATATATTTAGATATGTATGTATATTTAATATATGTATATATATATATAAGTATATATATATATATGTATATATATGTATAAATATACATGTATATATATGTTTATATGTATATGCACATGCATATTTGTATATGTATGTATATATATATATATATATCTGTCTACATATGTACATACATGTATATACGTATGTATGTATATATGTATATATTTATCTACATACATATGTATGTGTATGAATATATGTATGTATATGTATGTAAACATATGCAAATATATGTATGTATGCATATATATATGTACATATGCATATATGTATATGTATGTATGTATATGTATATATACCTATGTTTATATATAAATATATATACATATATGTACATATATATGTACATATATGTATATATGTATATTTGTATACATTTATATATTTATATTAATATATATGTATATGTATGATCGTTGTGCATATATATATATGTATATAAATTTATGCAAACGTATATATGTTTACATATATATATATCCATACATGGATATTTCTATGTATATGTATGTATTTATGTATGTATTACTTGCATGAATATTTTTGAATGTAAACGTACGTATTTATGCATATAAATGTATGCATATATATATGTATTTATTTCTAAGTTTATATATCAATATATATGTATATATATATATATGTATATATATATATATATATATATATATATATATATATATATATGTATATATATATATATATATATATATATATATATATATATATATATATATATATATATACATATGTATGTATATATTCATTCATATGTATATATATTGATGTATGTAGTTTTTACCATACATCTAGTTTGTTATTTTATATAAGGTTTTGTGTGTATTGTATCTTGACATTATTATATACTACATATTTACTTTTTGAAACAAGGCTTACTTCAGTAGGTTACCCTTAGAACGTTTTCAACAAAGTGGGATCATTAAGTATAACAACAGACATGACTCGCTCTCAGTGTCATTTCTATTGATGTTCACCCATGTGAATTTAAATCCGTTGTGTCGGCCTCAATTTCAGATTAAATGAAAACCAACTTATGATGTCATCTGCAAGACCACAAATTACACAGAAAAAAACTTCTTTGAGTCAATTCTCTACCAACATTTTCAACCATAGTATATATACACACACACACACATATATATATATATATATATATATATATATATATATATATATATGTGTGTACATTTATATTATCAATTATAACTTCTCAATCATTATATCATATATATATACATAATCATGTAACAATAGAAAAATTTATCTAACTATATATTAGTGTCTGCTTGTGTATATTCTGAAAAATGAAAAAGACTAATCAAACTGAATCTTACGTAGTCTTTGGTAAAATGTTATAGAGAAATGATATTCCTGTGGTTTATAGATCATATAAAGAGTTTAACAAGAAGATCAGGGTTCAGCAAATTGAAATGATATTTGATTAGACATAAACTTTGAAGATCATATCAGACTTAAGGGTAGAATTTTTTGCATTTATCTTCCAGCAGATAAATTAGTCAAATCAGGGTTGTGACATTTCAGTCTCTTGATATAGTTGTTTTGGAAACTAAGGTCTAATATCAATGTGCAAAGATAAGTTTTGAAGGCAAAGAAAGTGAGTCCAGAGACAACCAGGAAATAGAGTTGTGCAGGAAATGATTAAATTTACAGAGAATATTTCATTAAATTCCTCTCTTAAAAAGATTTAGCTCAGAATTCGTTCTTTCTTTGGATTCGCTGGTGATTTTATGTATGTTATAGTGAACATTTCAGTAATTTCATGAAATTTAGAAAATTGAGAACCATGCAACGTGCACATGAAAGAATAATGCTGGGCCGCACATGAAGAGACCGCAAGACAGCACAGTACATGGGAGAAAAGACAAGAGTTAGAGACATTATAGAATGCATAAAAAATCTCAAATGGCGGTGGGCTGGCCATGTTTCAAGAATGGCAGACAATCGATGGACATTGCGACTCACAACATGGATTCCCCGAGACCACATATGCAACCGAGGCCAACAAAGTGTTAGATGGAGAGACAAACTAGACAAGTTCAGGAAATACTGGCTCCGTGACGCCCATGATAGGGAAGTGTGGCAAATCCTGGGGAAGGTCTATGTCCAACGATGGATGCTAAAAGACTGATGATGATGATGATGATGATGAATTGGTGTAGTAATGGTTAAAAGCTTGTGATTCTGACTTCACCCACTGTAATGAGATCAATCCTCACTGGATGTCCGATTAGTGTGGCATTGTGCTAAACTTGGTAAATATCAAATGTATTCTGTTTCACTAAGTTTAACTTATTCAACTTATTGTGTGTGTATGTGTGTGTATGTGTTTGTGTGTGTGTGTGTGTATGTGTGTGTGTGTGTGTGTGTGTGTGTGTGTGTGTGTGTCACTCTCTCTCTCTCTCTCTCACACACACACATACTTAACCACACAGATTGAATGAAAAAGTTTTTGAGTTGGGCATAAAATTTCAGGAAGAGTGGTAAATATTGTGATAAGTTTTCTCCATTATTTTTCTTTACATAAGTACATCAAAAAGTCTGTAAACTAATGATGAAAAAAGCATTTATGTTACACAACAAATATTTATTAACAGCATAATCTCCTTCCTTGTCATTGCACTCATTTCAGTAGTGAATATTAATCATGTAGATCAAACATTATACAGTGAAAGTTTCAGATCAAAATTCAGCTACTAACTACAAGTAAGGCTACAGACATATAAATTCAACCTCAAATATTATCTATCATCCACAATGTTAAATCCTCCAAATATGTCCATTGAGCATCATTTCTAAAATATTCAATGTATGGAATAGGAAGTAAATTTGTTTGCTTGAAATAAGAATAAATTTTTACCTGTATCCCAGCATCTGACATACGACATTAGCTTCTTTATCATCCCATCTGTCATCACACACGGTGCCCCATTGTTCTTGGTAAAAAACTTCAACTCGGCCATTGCTTCTACCATTGCCTCCAGCCAAGCGAACTGACACAGAAGGAGTTGTAGTTGCTTCATAAAAACAAATATAATCATGAATGAAAGAAGAACACGTGGTAAATAAATGGATGCAAAATCAATAAAAGATTAAATGAATCTCTCAACAATTTAATCTGTAATAAAAATTAGTATGGTCATAGAAACTAGTGTGAAGTAACTTTGAAGATTTTTTCTCACCTCTGCCAACGAAGTTGGGAGAGATAAATGTATTCACCCATGTCTACCTGTATTTCCACAAGATATCTCCAACATGACTGATAAAAAAGTTTCTAAAACATTCCAAGTACCAGAGTAATTTATGGCTTCCATTTTTCAGGGCTGTCTCCGATTTGTGCCCTTACAACTTATCTGTGTTGTGCAATCCTGTTTGTTTGCTCATCATTATTATCATCATTAATTATGTTGGTCACATGATGGTTTCTGGAGAGTGATTAACCAAATCAGTTTTTCTTTTTATTGCGAAAAATATCATCAGAAACAATATAGAAGAAAAGTAAAGTCATTTTCTTCTGCAATGGTATTTTTGATTAAAGTCAGTTGAATTTCAGGGAGGGTCAATAGCTGTGTATGTTTGAAGGTTGGTTGACTATTGAGTGGCGACAACTGAGCTGGGACAATTGAGCATGAGGACAATTGAGCATGGGATATGATAATGTTGAACATGAAAAATGTAAAAAATTGTAATTTTCAATTATGCTATGTATTTCAAAGTACTCTTTGACTGGAATACTTTTTGGCTTGCTTGCCTGTTGAGTTGGAAAAGTGCATAAGTTCTGCTTACCCTGCTTGCCCTGCTCGCCAAAAATCCTAGGGCTGCCCATAAGTACTACTTTCATACCCTGGGGGAGGGTGTCTTGAAATTTGTATTTAATATCATGTATATCAGTGGAGATTCGTTTGTTTTTTATGGCAAGTCAACGACTCAGTAGAAATCCCTAAGGTCATGGAGGCCATCAGTCGCCAAGGTGTTGATCCAGTATATGTTGAAGTGTTGAAACATATATACAATCACGGCAGCTCATTTATCAGGCTACATAAAGACTCGGACCCCTTCCAGGTCCAGAAAGGAGTAAGACAAGGTGATACCAGCTCACCTAAACTCTTCACAGCCTGCCTCGAGATGATCTTCAGAAGGCTAGACTGGGAGATTAAAGGAATTAAAATAGACGGCGAGTATCTGAGCAACCTCAGATTTGCAGACGACATAGCCCTTTTTGCAGAGAACCTACACGACCTCCAACTAATGATAGATGAACTAAATGAAGAGAGCAAGAAAGTCGGCCTACACATGAACTTCAGCAAGACGAAGATCATGTGCAACAACCACATTGGAGATAAAAACACTAAGATCGAAATCGAGGACACAGAACTTGAGAAAGTAGACCACTACATCTAACTAGGGCAACGAATCTCCATGAGACCCTCAAAGGAAGAAAAGATCAAGCGAAGAATCACACTAGGATGGCAAGCCTTTGGCAGAGCTAGCTCAACCTTCAAAAATAATAAGATCCCATTAATCCTAAAGAGAAGAGTGTATAACCAATGCATCCTCCCAATAGTCACTTATGGAGCTGAAACATGGAATTTAACCAAGAGATAGACCCGTAAGCTGAGAACCATGCAATGTGCACATGAAAGAATAATGCTAGGCCTCACATGGAGCGACCACAAGACAGCACAGTACATCCGGGAAAAGACAAGAGTTAGAGACATCATAGAATCCATAAAAAATCTTAAATGGTGGTGGGCTGGCCATGTTGCAAGAATGGCAGACAATCGATGGACATCACGACTCACAACGTGGATTCCCCGAGACCACATGCGCAACCGAGGCCGGCAAAATGTTAGATGGAGAGACGAACTAGACAGGTTCAGGGAGTACTAGCTCCGTAACGCCCATGATAGAGAAGTGTGGTAAATCCTGGGGAAGGTCTATGTCCAACGACGGACGCTAAAAGACTGATGATGATGATGATGATATCAGTGGAGGCACTATGTCGAACTGCATCCCTCACAAATGCAAATTGATAAATTTACATTCCTCACAACATTAAGAGGTTCCAATCATTGTTTTCGGCCTTGAAAGTTTTATTCTGATTATGAATTTTATTTATTTAAAAATATGGTTACACTCAGACTTGCTCTGCAAACTGCATTCAAAACAAAATATGTATAACAGTTTTTAAAATGATGATGAATAAGGTCTATCGAATACAGCCTCATCAATATTCTCAGAATAAAGCTTCTTTTTGGAGCATATACATGAAGTGTTTCCTTACATTCATTTTTTTTACTACAGTGCACAAAGTGATTTCTACCTATAGAAAAAGAATTATCCATTTGACAAAATTGAAAAACATTTCTTTCGATTGTAATATTTCATGCTCTCATTATATAGAGCAGTCAAGTGGCGTAATTCAATTTTAAATTCAGCAGGTCGTAACTGGTTGTGATAAAAGATGCAGTCAAAATTGTTAAAAGTCTTATTTGTTTTATTATGACTTTTTATGCTCGTCAATATTGATTTTTGTGGGGCATATCCTTTTGTTTTGGCCTATACCAAGAGTGATTGCATATTATTGCTGAGTCATTTCATTATATTTCAATATGTAATTGAGTATTTCAGTAAATGTTATACTCTATAAATACATAATCTATTCGAATTCATTTGAAGTGTTTCTTTTGTGTTATCATGACTTGCATTGTAATTACATCAATTATAGACTTGATGGTGCAATCATGCTAAAATGCAGGGAAGGTGGTCCCGATATTGTAATGTCTCACACAAGTAAAATAAATTAACAACTTAATTAATTCAAAGCAATAGCAATACTTTTTTTCTTTTCATTAATTCTCTTATTTCTTCTTATTTGTGCACTGTTCATAACTTCACTTGCAAAATTAAACATGTTTGTTCTTGTGCTATCTTATATTTAAGACTGTAAAATGTTATCAAGCTGCTTTACTCCACTAAAAAATAAGAGAATCAAAAATTATTTCAAAAAAAAATTTTTTCAAATATTTTGGATAATTCAAAACATTGAATTTCTTATAGGTGTAATGATTCTGTTTATCATAGTAAAAAAATAATTCATGTAAGTAAATGCATCATGTATATGTCCTGAGAGAGAAGTTTCTAAGATGAAAAATTGAAGAAACCTTATTCCCCCCAAAATTGATAAGACTGTAGTTTATTGATCTCAATTAACTTCATCTTTGAAACTCTTTTGTATTTTGTTGTGAATACAATCAAAAGAACAAGTTTGAGTGATACAGTATTTTATTTTAAGAAAATAAAATTTGAAATCAGAGCGAAACTTTCAAGCTAAAAAGTAACTGCTTAAACTTTTCCTTTTGTGAGGGGTGCAACCATAACAATTTGCAGAGGGGCACAGTCGTAATTAACACCTCCACTGATATACACTGAAGTAAATACACATGTGCTTATGGCTGGCCAAAGGATCCTTGATGAGTCAGGCCAACTTGAACAAGCTCAGGAACACCAGTTGCAATACAACATACAAGCAAACAAAAAATAATTTCATTGAAAGAGTCCATTTCTTAATTTCAATATTATCATTGTGTGATTGAAAACACATATGATTGAAGGTGTAATATAGATTTGTCAATTGTCCTGATGCTCGATTGTCGTCACTCAGTTGACGCCAGTCAATTGTTGCATGCTCAATAAATAAAGCACCTGTTTGTAACATGTACGCATATGTCAAGACTATACTGACAACAAACCTTCAGATTGATTTATTTGGAATTTGTCATACACATGCTTTTCAACTGGGGTAGTGCAATAAACATAATTGGATCATGCTGAAATTACAGAAAAGAAAGCCGCATTTTCATATGAATGTTAAGAAAAGCTTCCATTAGCTTGACCTGGCCTTTTTTTTTAATGGTTGTACAACTAGGAGAGTCACAATGGATTTAGAATATCATTTTGATTTTTCTGCTGATATTAATTGCTCAGGAAGGAAATTAGAACATTTCCGTTTTAGAAATTACAGAGCAAGCTTTGCTGCAGACATTACTGAAATTTGATGTTTACAAGTTTTGCATTTAACATTGAAATCTTCTGATTGATACCGTTTTTTTCTACTCTGAATCACTGGAAGATTTGACTGATAGGATAGACTCTCTTCCCTCATGGAGATCACATTTTACACCTGAAGAGTGATGTAGAAATGAAATTCAAGTTCAAATTGCCTGAAAAAAGTTGATATATAATATTTCTGTCTGAATCTCTGAAATGAGGATCTGTCTTCACTCTATTCAGACTAGTGTCTTCATCTTAGTTGTTATCATCATATTTTAGATGTTGAAGCCTCCAACTTCCTCCAGGTTTATGCCATATTCAAATACAGAGATGAGATCTACTGCTTTTAATTTTAGATTTAACTGATACAACAGTAGAAGGAGAATAATTTACCCGCATGCACTGAAAACATGAGTTTGGTTTGAAATCCCAAAGAAGTTACTGAATACAACAGATACCTAAAAAAAAGCCAGAGGGTACAATGTAAAACAAAGACAGTAGTTTGAATAGATCAATGAGCAAATATATCAAGACTAGTATATTCTCAACAACTCTCAAAAAGTTACAAGCTAAATGTCATCCAAGTCTACCCTCCCACTTTGCAATCAATCAGAGAAAAAGTTAACAACTTTTATGATGACTTGAACTCCCTATACAAAAAAATACTTCAATATCATCATGGGAGATTTCAGTGCATAAGTAGGACAAGGGAACAAACACTGCGTCGAGGAATTTGGATACAAAAGACGGAAACAGAGAGGTGAAGATCTTGTAAACTTTTCAACCGCAAACAACTTCAAGATCATGAATACATTCTTCAAAAAGAACCCCAACAGAAAATGGACTTGGAAGAGCCCTAACCATGAAACCAAAAATGAAATAGACTACATCTTGACGGACAAAAGCAATACCATTAAAGACATTTGAATTCTAAACCAACTAAACATAGGAAGCGATTATAAAATGGTGAGATGTAAGATGCAAGTAAACACCAATAAAGAGCGCAGGAAAATGTTCCACATCAAACCGCAACCACGTAGCACACCAAATAGACTCACCCAACTTTTCAAACTAGAATTTAAAAACAGATATAGAATCCTAACTGCCGAAAATGACACCAACATTAACGAACTCCACAGCAAAATAACATATTCAGTAGAAGCTGCCACTATGTTTAAACCAAGAAACACACAGACCATTAGTAAAATCTCGAATGAAATCAGGAAATTCATTGAAAATGCAGAAACCTCAAACCACCAACAACCACAAGGGAAAAAAATAGAAGAGACTGAACAAAACAAAACAATAAGAAAGAAACTAAAAAAGAAAACAAAAGAAGGTATACGGCAGCCATCATCAGAACCTTTCTTGAAAACATTGGGGCTTCAAGCTCTCAGTATAAGACAGGAACAAATAACTAGCATAGTCGTAGAAAATGGAGACATAACAACAGAGACAGAATTGTCAAACGCATCCAAGAATTCTACCAAAAACTCTACTCATCAAATCATGGGCAGCAAACCAACAACCAGGATATATAAGACGCTGACAATCAGTTTGAGGACTTCCTAGAAGTTACACCATGGGGAGGTAAGGCAAGCCATCAAACGATCAAAAAAAGGAAAGGCACTGGGACCTGATAACATCACCATCTGCCTACTCAAAAAAGCTGGTAAGTTTGTCAATAAAAAGCTAGCTATACTATTCAACTTTTGTCTAAAGTTATGGAAAACTGGAACATGGCAATCAGAATGCTTCTACATAGAAAACGGACTCCAAAAGACCTCAACAACTACTGGTCTATAAGCCTACTCAACTGCATCTACAAACTTTTCATAAAATTCATCACCAACTGGATCACTAAAATAGGAGATGAAAACCAACCATGGGAACAGACTGGATTTAAAAGAAGTTACTTAAAATGGATACATGATCTGTCAGAATGATAATGAATTGCATTATATTATACTGAAACACTTTATTTGAAATGATCTCCCATGAATGTATTCATGACCATAGGAATTTCGAATGTCTGTAAATTCTACACCAAATGGCATTTTGTATTCTGCTGCTTTCTCTTTTAGTTGATTTATCAAGTGGAGATGGTTCATGGTCAAGTAGCTTCCTCTAAAGCCAGCTTGCAAATATGGTTGGTTTTCATCTAGTGTTTCGGTGATTTGGTTGGTGATGATTTTTGTGAAAAGTTTGTAGATGTGGTTGAGTAGACATTGGTCTGTTGTTTCCTTTCCTAGCTAATTTCCAAATGATCTTACCAACTTTTCTGAGCAGATTGATGGTGATGTAATCTGGTCCATCGACCTTTCTTTTTTGCATTTGTTTAATGGCTTGTTCTACCTCCAATAGTGTAACTTCTGGAAAATCCACAAACTGATCGCATTTTACATATTCTGTTTTGTTTTATAATCCTTGTCTGGTAGAATTCTTGAGCATGTTCGACAATTCTGTCTCTTTCTGTCATTAGGTCTCTATTTTCCCTGAGTATACTGGTTATTTGTTTCCGTCCTATAGTGAGAACTTTGTTTATTGCTTTAAAGCCCTAACCTTTTTTGGGAATTGTTTCAATGATTGCTGTTGTGCATCTTCTTTTGTCTTCTCTTAGTTTCTTTTGTAATGTTACATTCAGTTCGATTACTTCAATTTTCTCTCCAGTTGTTGTCGATGGTTTGAGCTTTCAGCGTTTTTCCATGTGATCCTTGGTTTCATCTGAGATTTTACAAATAGTTTGTGTTTAAATATAGTGAAGACTTTGATGAAAAAGGCTGTTAGTTTGTTGTTGAATTTGTTGAACTCTGATTCGGCAATTTTATCCAATTGAGAAGTACATTGAAGTTGAAGACAGATTTGTTTCAGGAATACATCTCATATATATATATATATATATATATATATATATTTATATATATATATATATATATATATATATATATATTTATATATATATATATATACAATAAAACATAATCAAATGGGTAATTTTGAAAATCTTTCCATACCTCTTGTGCTAGTTAATGGTTGCCGAGTTGTTGGAGCTGAAAAACAAAGCAAAATATTCAAAATTCTCCTGTTAAAAGTATCTTTTCCATTTCTTATTTGATTGATATTACTGAAAGTGAAAACTACTGGTAAATCTTCAGGGAATAATGCAATACAATGGATAATCTCAAAATAAAGCTTTTCTCATTATTATGCTATGCACTTGTGCAAAGAATATCTATTAATTATGTATCAAAAATTGCATTCAGCATTTTATAATACACTTTTTGCCTGTAAATTCCGATCCTAAACTAATATCTTTTATCAATTATAATCACTTTAGCTTTTTATTTTCTGGATGAAACCTTGCGCTTCCTTGCACTATCATTGAAACATGGAACAAAGTTGTATTAAGTTGCAAAGAATATTCTATTGAGAGGTGTCTTATGATCATTCTATCTTATAATTCTTCCAATTAGATTCATCATGTAACTCATAAATTTCACTGAAAGATATTCATTGAAATGAAAAATAAATTTCATTGAATAATTTAAAATAGAATTTCATTATGTTATATATACTGACAAAATAAAAGAGTACAGTTAGTATGAGGTAATTTACAAAATGCAAAAAGAAATATTCAATTCTTGGGTAATAACTTGAGAGCAGGGTTGTCATTTTAGCCTTTAAAAGTATGAAACAATAGCTAATCTATGAGAGTCTTTATGGCTGATTGGTAAAAGCAGCTAGGCATAAACTAGACTCCCTCTGGCAATGAGGGGATGAGTTTGATTCATTGAAGTCTTACTCTTTACTTCCAATTATATTGTTATTCATTGCCATCAAAACAATGGCCAAAATTGAAAGTTGTTTAAAAAAGAACTGAAAATAAGATGAAAGAAAAATACTAGTCAGAAGTTTAGTGAAAAATTTGAGCTGTACAAACTTTTTGGAAGCTGGTAGACAAGGTTGAATTTTTACATATAATTGATTTAGTACTTTGGATTTTTGAACAATGTATTGAGAAGATTCAAAATGTGCATGTAACCGAAAAGATAAAACGTCAAATACTCAACTGAACGACCTCCACCACGAAGCACTTTTCATCATTCTCAATTCTTTCATCTTGACTTAATTCATCAAAGTCTTTTTATACCCAACAGATTCTCTTCTCTAAGTTAATTTCTACCCCCAACAATTGAACCTGTCGTATAGCTAAATCAAAAGATTCTCATGGCCATTTTATGTGCCCCCTTTTAATTTTTTTATAGATTTTGTTTTTAGATTATTCTATTTCAAATATTCAAGGACCCTCGGATGAATTGTGCCATCAATTGCAGATTCTTTGTACCCAACGTGTCGCCTCTGCTTTTTATTGCAACTTCACACTGGAGGTCATTGTAAAATTACTATAAAACAATTGAAAAATCAAAATGAAAGTAAGTTGATTAAAAAAAAATGATTTACGATACTTCATCTGATAAAAATGAATAATATAATGATTGTTTTTAAAAACAATTCTGACATATGGCCATTTTTGGACATTATTTTGTGTGTTTTTGGACAGAAATGTCTCTAACTGTCTGGCGATCCTGTTTTAGGAAGTGCTTCATATAAATATAAGACATAATGGGTGATAGTTGGGAATCCCATTGCTATATCTACAATTAGTTGATTAATAGCTGAGCCTTTAATAGATTAAATTATGTTTAAAACTACCAATTTAAAGATAAAAACATTTCATTTTGATGTTTATTTTAAAATAGCAAAGAACTCCAATTCTTACCTCGAGTGCTAGTTAATGGTTGCTGAGTTGTTGAAGCTGAAAAACAAAGAAAATGTATTTTTGAAAGAAAGCCAATCTAATAACTGGAAAAAAAACTTTTCTTATCACTAACACCGATTTATAATACTGGAAAAATGCTTTTTGATTGACATGCACTGAATTCAGATATGCATTTAAAAAAAAATATCTACTGGCTCTGGGATTAGTGTAACTCTTAAGGATCAATTTTAACTGAAAATTATCATCTTCAATTTCAAAATTCCTTTAGTATACAAAAACTTACTGCAGATAACACCAGCATCTTCAGCATGTCCACAATTGTGTTGACCCCATGGATTCTTTCTACACTGATCAATTGAGGTTTCATTTCCTAAACAGTTGACTTCATCAAGCCAAATCTTTCCAGTACCAGGTCCATATCTTCCATTTCTTTGAGCTGTACCACCACTGCAACAGCAAGAGAAATCAATGATTATGGTAATAACAATGTTTGCCTTATCCGTTTTTTTCTTTGGCTATATCGCCAAATACATCTCTCAAATTATTTTGCTTTTTTCTTCCAACAAAGGGTCTGATACTAGTGTAAAAATGAAAAAAATGACTGGCAGAATATTACTTACAACTCTTTATTTTTTTTTTCTACATCAGACGCATGTAATTTCGTTCACCTCATTTAACAAATGACCCTCCTTTACTAAGAGTGTGAACTAAGTCTATAAGTACTCTCTGTCCAATAATCTTAAAAAGAAGAGTATACAACCAATGCATTCTCCCAATAGTCACTTATGGAGCTGAAACATGGAACCTAACCAAGAGACAGACCAACAAACCAAGAAGCATGCAATGCGTGTATGAGAGAATCATGCTCAACCTTACATGGAGAGATCATAAGACAGCACAATATATCAGAAAGAAAACGGGAGTCAGAGACATCTTAGAATCTATTAAAAAATTTGAATGGCAATGAGCAGGCCATGTTGCAAGAATGACAGACAACCAATAGACATCTTGACTCACAACATGGATCCTCAGAGATCACATGCAAAACCAAGGCCAATAGAATACAAGATGGAGAGATGAAGTTGACAAATTCAGAAAATACTGGCCCCGCAACACCCATGATAGAAAATAGTGGTGGATCCTGGGGAAGGTCTATGTCCAACGATGGATGTTAAAAGACTGATGATGATGATGAAATGACAGCATTAGTGAAATCAGCTAGAATACCAAGAGGAATGCTGTTGAGAAAACTTTCACTTGATCTTGAATAAAAGTTTCTAGTTATGATTGATTTAAAAACTCAATGAGTATGCTATAATTATGTTCAATGCCACATAAGCTACTCTGTTGCTTGATGAATTTTTCTAAACTACTCTCTATTTCATACTCAAGTAAAAGGTCACATATAATAGAGAAAATGAAGCAATTTTATCATTGCTACATAAGGAATTATTAAGTTATCATTCAGAGTGCTTTATCTTCAGACTGAAAGTAAATATTTAAGAACTAAAGAGGTCACTAATATATATATATATATATATATTTTTTTGTATGTATGTGTGAGTGTATGTCTTCTGCCATAATCAAGTCATCAATCTTGTCTTTGTGGTTTTTTAATACAGTTATTTTAGTTACTCTACCCGATGAAGTTTCAAGAAAAATAAGTCATGTGAATTTTTCTTTTCAAAAATTTAAATCCATTGAACTGAAGTGTATCTATGCAGACACACAATGCGTAGGGTGGATTATTCTACAAATACAGATTATTATCATGTCTTGGTTACTTCAAACATAAATTAGCCTTTATAACAGATTTAAATGATTTAGGCAGATGTGGAATTGGAAATGTGAAAACATAATTGAAATCCAGGTAAAGTGTATATATATTTTAGGTGACTCTCTCTTTCCAGAGATTATTCTGTAATATTTTAAAAAAAATGTATTTTTGTACGCAATATATAAATCATTGATTTCAACATTGATATTAAAAATACTTGATCAAATTAGAATTACCTGTATCCCAGCATACGGCATATAACATCTGCATCACTGTCATCCCATTGGTCATCACATACTGTACCCCAAATCGCTTGGTGTAAAACCTCAACGCGTCCATTACTTCTATTGTTACCTCCCCTCAGGCGGATAGACAGAGGAGTTGCAGTTGCTTGTTAAAAAAATAATAAAGTACATCAATAAATTTCAAGTGATGCACAATAAGACATTTATTGTCAATCAAAAGAATGAATGCCAGCTGGCTACGATCATTACTTCTCTGGCTGCCATGTTTTCAAAGCTTTGCAAGATCAACTATTTTGCTGAAATAACATAAGTAAAGTAAGTATTACTTCAAGGACATTCAATTGTTCAATATGAAATTACTGCTTTTGGTTCAAGCTTGACATAAGGTTATAATTTTTGAACAATAACAATTCTAAAATTATTTCCTCTTTTAATGATATATCATTTGTTGATTAGTCAGTAGAAATTACATTTCTTTATATTAATTTCTTCTACCGTTTTTCAGCAAATAAGGGAAGTCAAATTCATGATTTTTGCTTTTCGTACTTGTATGACCATTATGAAGCTAAAGCTTGAAGAGATATGAAGTCTGCATTTGGGGAAATTTCAGTTCAGTACACCAGGAGAAAAGTCTACCAATACCATCAATCAATGATGAAAAGTTGGAAGCTATGTTGGGAACTGATACCTAAATTGCAACAAACTCCAATGAATTGGTTGGAACCATTTCATATCATTTAACAGTGATTAGGGAGAAGAAATGCAGGTTCCAATTGAATGAAGAATAAAATATTGGATGTATAAGAGTCTGAATTGATTATGTCAATGGTACAAAATATATCTATTTTTGCTTTGTATTAAAATGTGATGAGAAATTAATTTTGTCTGATAGATAGAGGAGATCTTCAAAAAGGTTGAAATGCTGTATTATCAAGTAAAGTTGTCCTATTGATCTAGAAAGTTCATGGTGAGTATTTGGAAGAATAGGAATGTTTCTATAGATTATAACTCCCTTTGAAGTTACCAAAGAAAAATATACATAGATATGTCAATCAGTTTGAAATAAATCATTTAGACAATTTTTAACTTGAAGTCTTTTTTAGCTACAGAGATTATAAATGTGCTTATACAACAAAACAATCTTTAAAGTATTGAAACAATACATAAAACAACTTCCATAATTAGTTTTTAGGGTGTCTGACCTTATTAGAAATAACATTTCAAATGGCCAACTTGAAATACACATGACAAAGTATAACAAAAACAAAGTAAATAAAATAAAATAAAATTCTCACCTTCGTGTTCTGTGATGGAGACGGTAGTACTTGTAGTAACTAGAGTAAACATGACAAAATTGAATATTTTGGTTTAATTTTTTATAAAATAATTCATAAAAACGAAAAATGTCAATAGCCACTTGAAATGGATACTTCAGTATTTAACCAAGAGAATAAATAAATGAAAAACATTTTCAACAAAGATCTTACAAATTTCTTAGTGCCAAATTACTCATACTGAATATGTTTTGGACATACATTTTCTGTCTATACGTATGTTACATATTGTTACAAAAGTAAATAACCGATACTTGTATAATGCATATCAATATAAACAAAAAACTTCATTATTTGTTATACCTGGGAAGTTGCAATCTCTTGCAAATATTATGGAATTGCCACACTTAAAGGATGTTCATCCAGCTTTTTTACTTCATTGCAAATAAACAAATCACAGACATGACACAAAACATTTTTTTTATTTCATAGCTGAACATTCTGGCTTCATGGAATATGCCTCAAAGAAATCAAATCCAATTATTTTATCCAATGGGATATTTTTCCATACCAAAAAGAGGAAACAAATTATAGAATCATAAAATTATGTTGCGGAAACAATTATGTTCATCAATAAAAAATAATCACAATTAGTACTTTGTTGCTCCCCTTAAACCTAAATGAGACTGATTTTTCAAGGCATGGACTTCACTAATGAAAAACAATATTCTGCATCAAGCTGAATACTGGTTGATAGATCAGTTTTGTAGGATTGTGCCTTGTCATGGACCATTTATAAATGTTTCCATCATAAATTTTCAATTGGATCAAGACCTGTACTGTTATTTAGTTGATATATCTTTCCTGTAAAAAGCTTTGACACTCTTTGTTTTGTTGCAAGAGATACTATCATCCTGAAAAAATGACTTCATTACAAAACATATTTTCTATTGATGGAATGAGAACAGTCTCCAAAATTCCAATGTTCACCTATTCATTGACTATTGAGATGATGATTACCATTTCCCCTGGTCCTTTGCAATACTATTAACAAATGGAGGAATTTGCTTGTTTTCTTCAGACTATCATATTTATATATTTCATCGGGATGGCATCAGGCAAAAGTTTCAGCATCATTGCCTTGATCCATACAGATTTGCGATTCACTATTGAATATCACTTTCATCCATTCATCCACACTCCATTATTGGTTCTCTTTAGCCCATTGTAACCTTGTTTTCTTCTGTTTAAGTGTTAGTGCTGGTTCTCATTTGGCTTTTCTGTACATCAATCCCATTTCATTCAGTCAATTTCTTACAGTTCTGCCACAAACATTGACTGATGTTTTCACCCATTTCTTTTTCATTTGTTTTGAAGAGCATTTTCTATTTTTCTGATGTTTTTATACCTTCCCTGATTTCTGTCTTCCATTTATAACTATTGCATTTTATGTACACTTTCACTGAATTTTAGACATAGCTTACAGGGAAAAAATAGTATATTTTGCCACACTCCATGATGGATTTCCTTCTCAAAGGAGCTTTATAATACTTTCCATTGTTTCAATTGACAGTTCATTTGTTGGAGCCATGTTTCCTTTCAATTATCCAAGTTCGTCAGCTCCTTGAGGTCTGCAAGCACTCTCTTTCAACTACAGACTAATTTGCATATTGAGACTTGCACTGGTATTTGTTTGAGAAATATTAATTACAAAGTAATTCCTAAATTTTTTCCCTTACTTGATCTGGAAAAAAATATGTCATTAATTTAAACTAGACTAAATATCTACATTTTTTTTCTGTACAAGCTGAGTAAATTGATGTCAAGAAAAAAGAATTTATAAAATAGAAAGATACATTGCATTTAATTTAAAAAAAAAAGAGTCTTATTTAAAGCAGAAGTTGCCATTAAAAGCAAAAGAAAAATGAAGTAACAGCTCTTACACTTTCATTGTGAGGGAAAGAGTAAGAGCTAGAGTTCTTAAAGACGGGGAGGGCAATAGAAGAAGGTATTGCCTGCATAGAAATTTTCTAATGATTTGAGGGAGTGAGAGAATCTCTTTGAACTGTATTGCCTCTTTCTAAGTCTCTCATCCTCCCTAAAAGCGATCAAAGCACCTCTCGTCTCTGACTCTGGCTGGAAAATTGTTTGTTTCAATATAGATTTTCTATTGTGAATTGATTAACGGCCCTGAAAATACTGGCGGGGGTAGGAAGTTTAAAAAAAAAAAATTTGCTAAAAATATGCCCAGGACTCATGGAAAATTTCTTGGGGTTCATTTGTATATTTTCTGCAGTACGCAGTCATGTACGGACAGAAGGACGGACAATTGGTGAATTATGATGCAATAATTTAATTTAATTTGTTTGTGGTATATTTCACGAAGCCAAAATATTAAGTTATTAAACAGAACAGGTCTGTTTAGTCACTTGATCAATCCCATCACATGACCAAAGTCTTTTAGCGGCATGCATAATTAAAAAGATGGAAAAATGGGTGATCAATAAATATATTATTTCTCTTGCCTTCTGATTGGCAGTGATTTCTAAGAAAAATTAAAAAGAAAAACGAGTGTGAGTAATAAACTAAATGACCATTTTAGTATAAATTTACATTGCAAAGTACGCCCCACATCCCACAAAAACTTATCTTGGGAGGAATTTTTCAAAAAACAAAAAAGTGTTCTTTTTAGACATAATAAGGATTAGATGTTTATGTTTGAGCCCTCTAGCTTTGGTGCTGTCAGTATACATGATACCTACATAGCTAGCCAGTGAGCTAGCCAAACTCAGATAAAGATTGAAGAAATCAATGTGGACAGATTGGGTTAACGGTTTCTAATAAATTTTGTATATCTATGATTTATCTATTTACTCTGAAGTAAAAATGCTTGGTAAGCATCCTCTGAATGTGGTGATTCCATAATTGCTACCAGGTGTTGTTGAATCTTCTTTTTTTAAAGTGTATGATTCCACTTCTTTAGCAGCTGAGCTGGAAATGTTAACAGAATCATCATAAATCAAATTCGTTTTTGGCGGGAAAATTTTTATACCAGTGAAAAATCTTGGCTAAAAGTTGAACTCCTCCAGAGTGATTTTAATGAAAATGATGACTTTCTTCCTATTTTAATCCATATTCTAAATTTGTGTCTATGAATTTTGAAGAAGTGAAAAAAGAGTATATACTTGCAAATTTCTTTCCAAAGGAAAAAAAACTGTATAATTACGTACATAAAATTTCTCAATTTTTTTGACCATGAAAAGAAAAGTATCATATTTTAATTTTTGACAGAAAAGAATGCCGGAGAAAAAAAGATTTTTCCTTTACAACTTTCAATTACATTACAATTGTCAGAATAAATGCGTTATTCAAGTGAAAAGTAATTAGAGACATAAGATGTTATAATTTTAAAAAATTTCATATGACTATTCCCAAATCAATTTTAACCTTGATGATGATATTAATCGATAATGTTTTTTCTTTATTTCAGAAAAAAAAAATCACTTCCCATACTTTAAAATAAACTTACCTACAGATGTTTCAGTTTGTTGACGTGTACCTGGAAAGATATACAGAACAACAACAGAATGATAAAAATTGCAATCAACAAAAAATATGTATTTGTTCATATTTCAATGTTTATTTACATCGCCCTCAGAAAATGATGAAAGCATTCTTTAACCTTTTCCTTATTTTGATAGGTTGATAGACAACATCTAGATTTTTCCAGAATTTAGATGCTTTTTGATGTTTTTTTTTACTTCATTTTAGATGTTTTCCAGTGGAAAACGCCAGTGATGTAATTAATAGAATTTATAATGACAGTATATATTCTTCGATAGAAATTTTTTTTTTGTGACTTCTAATTTTGACTCTATGGTTGTTCGGTAATTGACTATTATGGTATGATTTCTTCCTTTTTATCCTTGAAATTTCTAAAAGTGTAAAAACTTTTAAAAGTATAAGAACATTTGAGTATTAGCATTGAAGACAGAAACAGGAAGTAAACAAGTATGAAAGATCAACACAGAACTGATGGACTAAGTGAGTAATACAAATAGAAATTTCTGGCTGCCTCAGAGACAATAAAATTATTTTTATTTGATTGTAGTTGGTGATTTCATTAAAAGTCTCACATGATAGTCAAGAAATTTGACTGAAGTTTCATACCTCAATGGAAAAATTTAATTAATGAAAAGTATCAGTTAAAATTCGATACTGAAGATACTTCATCTTGGAATCCAAATGACAAAAAATTGAATTTTTTCAACATAATGTAATCTCTAAATAAGAGTACACTTACTGCATTCAACACCAGCATCTTCAATATGCCCACAGTTGTTGTCACCCCATGAATTTCGAGGACACTGGGCAATAGAGCTTTCAGTACCAATACATTCCGTATTATCAACCCATATAGGGCCTGAACCTTGTCCATATCGTCCACCAGAAAAAGCTATACCATCACTGCAAATAAAAGCAATATAAAAACACTAGTCCTAGGAGATAAGCTAAAACATATTTGTTATTACTAAATGATTTATATAGTAATAACAATACAAAATATTATTTTCTATAACAAATTTTCCAAATTTGGATTACAATAAAATAGATCTTGAAAGTAGATCTTACAGCAGATATTGCTTCAAGATTTGCTTTGACTGAAGTTTGTTGAAAAATTCACATTAATATAAAGATTTTAAAGTTTTCTGAAATATTATTTAAGATGCAAGGCTGTTGTGTAAATTTCAGGAAAACCTTCAGATGATCATTTTACAAGCTGTTAAATGTCTGAGAAATTTACAGTTGAATAAAAATTTGCACTGAAAATAAGATGGATCTATGAAAACATAAGAGAAATCCAAAGGTATTTACGACCGAAGTGGACATGCATATTTTGGGAACACCTTGAATGTAACAAAAAACTTATACACACTTTAGTAGTAAAGAATTGTTTAAAGTTACTGTAAAAATTATGTATATAATAACCCTGTTTTGCTGTCTGCCAGTAATATTATTTCTTGACCACTGACAAAGCCTTTTCTTTTTCATCTTCAATGCCCAACAAACAGATTAAGAGACAAAATTTACCCAAACAAATTTTAAGTAAAAAAATTTTGTGTCTAATTGTCAAATCTTTCCTCTACCAAGACAAATAATAAGTTTGTTTGTAGAAAATGACTAGCGCTAGAAGGAGGAGTGGTAAAGTCAGTGGGCAGTAATGAGAAAAAGTTAAAACTTTGCCTGCATATATCAGGTTAAAATGCAGTTGGCACTGTGATTATTGTTTTATTTGTTCTTTCCTACCATCAGAATTAGCTGAGTCAAGATAGAAGTTTTGATGTATTTGTTTAATAAAGCCTACCTATGATATCACAGGTTGCATGAAGAGTTAGTTAAAAGCAAAGATTAGTTGTATTATGATCAATTAATGCAATGGCTTTATGGTGCATAACATATTTTCTTCATTTTCTTTTGACAGTTTTTTTATATATGCATTTATTTTTGAGAGTATAAAAACATGAAAAGAAACATGATAATCATACAAAATCAATCATTAAAAAAAAAAACGAAAATTATTCTGCTTTCATTCTTAATGAATAGATGAAAAAACATTGATATGTATTCATTATGGCAATTACTTTCTCCAGGGCTGGAAAACTTATCAGAATAACTTTTTATAATCCTTTCTACCATTTACTTGAGTGAATGAAAGAAATGATATTATTTCCAAAGAGAAAAAAAAAATTGATTTAATTGCAGTCTAAATAAATGGAGCAAAATAAATAATTTCTTTTTATTCAGAATCTGGCATGAATAGATGATTGCTATGAAATCAGAATAAAAATGCTAAACTCACGTGTATCCTAACATGCGGCAGATCACATGAGCATCATTATTATCCCACAGGTCATCACATATTGTACCCCATTGACCCCTGTAAAAGATCTCAACACGACCATTGCTTCTTCGATCACCTCCAGCCAAACGGACAGTTATTGGAGCTGTATTAAAGTATACATGATAGAGAGATTATAAACATAAGTTGACAAACCTTATAAGTGACTTTTGCTGAAGAATAATGACATACTTCTGTACATTACATTATAAGAAAGCATGCAAATTGACGGTTAAAAATAACCACAATAACCACAACCATTTTCAATAACAACAACCAATACCCTTTTTTAAGGAAGTTGATATCATTTCCAATACAATGAATTTTTTTAAAGACCCCCAGGGAAACAAAGATTCTTGTAGCAGAGATTCTAGATTTTTGTAAAACCTCATGTTTTATAATTAACATACTGATATACCTCTTTGTAGCAATTTATGGTAAGAATATTTTTGCTCAATGTATATATATATATATATATATATATATATATATATATATATATATATTTTATATATATATATATTTTATATATATATATATATATATATATTATATATATATATATATATATATGATATATATATATATATATGATATATATATATATATATATATATATGATATATATATATATATATATATATATATATATATATATATATATAATATATATATATATATATATATATATATACAAGCATTGCAAAAAAAATTATGAATAACCACCATCTATATCTACTGTGTTGGGGATGATCAATTAAAAAGGTTGGAGAAAAGGATGATCAATGAATAAATTACCTCTCTCACCTTTGTTAGGCTGAAAAAGGTCTAAATTTTCAAAAAACAAGCTGGCTCTAAGTAATCACCAAATTAGCATAAATTTACATTACATATTTGAACCCCTCACTAAAAAAACTATTTTGGAGGGGAATTTTCAAAAAGCATAAAGAAGATTTTTCTTTCTCATTGAGAGGAGTGTGTAAACAAAACTTCAAGTTTATACAACAAACGGTAAAGGCTGGGCAAAAGCCTGATTGATAGATAGGTAGATACATACATACATACATATAAATGTCAAAACACACGAATAACTTAAACCAAGCAACAGTGATCAAACCAGTCTGTTGTGGGTAGCAGTGATTAATCATATATTTCAGGTCTATTAATGATCTTGCGGGAATGGAAAAACTAAATCTATGCCAAATGACAATAAATAAGGTTCAAAACTGCAGTCTTGATAAACTTATGTCTTGCAATACTCAAAAAAAACATATTTAGTACAAATCCTATGTATATATTCTTACATTTAAGTGTATTATTACAAAATGATTTAGAAATAACTGAAGATTCGTTTATTGGGTTCAGAAATATCAACTTTACTGACAACATTGACAAGAGCAAAATTAATGAAAAATTATTTTCTGATTTTCTTAACAGAAAATAAATCATGTATTCGAGTGTCAATAAGCATTAGCATCAGATAGCTCTGAAACATAGAGGATGACAGTAACTCTGAAAAACGTGCTAACAGGTAATCAATGCATACTGTGATGCCTTCAGTGAACTATATGGATCAAAACCAGAACTGATTCACTGATTAACACAAGAATAAGGGAAAACTTTATGTATAATATAGTCGGACTATTTCCCTTGTCTATGTGCTCATTTGTTCACAACATTTTGGCTGTGTAGCTTATTACCTTCCTCAGTTGTTGTTGGTTCAAGAATGTGAATCAATACTCTGAGTGCATACTTCATTGGACTGGGCACATCATATACGTTTTTTGTACATTTTATATGTGTTTTAGGGGCATTTCTGAGTTTCCTCTGTTGTGAGGAAAATAGTGGGACCATATCATACAAAATGATTAATTCAAAATTCAGACAAGAAGGGAATCCCTGCCTCATCCACTTCATAAGTACTTCACCTGAAATCTACACTTTGCACTTTATTTCACAAATATACACCTTGTATTTTCCATGTCACCGGGCATTACTAACCCAATATACAGTAGCACTTGGCTGCCATAATCTGTTAAATGTTGTTACACTGTTTTTATATGGACAAATCAAACTTACTTGAACAATATAAGCATAACTAACCTTCAAAGGGAATTATGAATTGCCATCATCCATATATGCTTCTTTTTACATTGTCAATTAAGCAGTGGTGGTGGTGAAATAAAGTTATCTTGATAAAAATAATATCAGTATGGTTTGAAGCATAAATGTATCATTCAAAAAAATTACAAAATGATAAAAAAAAAAACATGTCTGTTTAGTCACTCAATAGAAATTGAAATGTGACCAAAGTCTTTAGGCAGCATACCATGTACGGGTGATCAATTAAAAAATTGGAAAAAGAGGGTGATCAATGAATTAGTTACTTCTGTTGCCTTTTTGGGAGCTGTGATCACTAAAAAGCCCAAATTTTCAAAAACCAGCACAAATGCTCTTGAACCAAGGGATCAGAATGGTATAAACTTTCATTGTTAAACATATTTTGGGAGGAAATTTAAAAAAAAATTGTTTTCCCAACACACTGAGAGGAGTGTACGTGCAAAATTTGAAGTCTATACTATAAGGATTTAGGTCTTTGCAAATCAGTATACATAGATATATATAAATGGCAGAACACATGAATTACCTAAACGCAGCAACAGTGTTTAAATGGATCTTTTGTGGGTAGCAGTGATTAAAAACATTGACCAATAGTATAAATGAATTTTAAAATATTCTTACATTCTGAACTGGATTCTTCTGCACTTTTACCTAAGATGAAAACAAAGATAAAAACAGTAAGGATTTAGCAAATTCTTTTACTAAGAAGGACAAACATTATA
Organism: Thysanoteuthis rhombus; assembly: GCA_963457665.1. Taxonomy (NCBI): domain Eukaryota; kingdom Metazoa; phylum Mollusca; class Cephalopoda; order Oegopsida; family Thysanoteuthidae; genus Thysanoteuthis; species Thysanoteuthis major. Next base: position 33,921,816 of record OY735222.1, read on the forward strand.
AAAAATACATCATCTTATTCAAATTGATATCATTTAAAGCAATCCAAGTCTACAAATAAAGGATAATAATAAGAATCTAGTAAGATGATTAAAAAAAATTTCTCTTATTCTATTCAATAAGTTTGTGTCATGAAATTGTTCATATCAAAATTCATTAGTGTTTCATTCAATTTTGATTTGTTTAATAATGTATTGAATGCTAATGTCATTAAAGGTAAGAAAATATTTTTCAATGCAAGTATTATAAGAAGTAGACCTTTTGTTGCCAAGTAATTATGAGAGTGTTGATTTCAGATGTTTTCACCCAGCCACTTTTTTCTCAATCAATTATCTGCTCAAAATAAATTGGTGAATAGGCAGAGCGAAGGGAGATTTGGATTCATGCCTTTCCCAGAGGTATAAGTATAAAAATGACAAAAGCAGTCCAATTGAAATTCAAACTAGGTTTGCCAATTTCAATTTCTAAAGTGCTAACTGTTACAATGATTTACATTTTCTTGTTCGGCAAAATATGTTAATATTATTAGTGTCTATCTTTTTATATATCGTATGTCTTGTGTTAGATGGTATGAAAAATATATAAAATTTGACAAATTCGCATTGGAAATCAAAAGATATCAATTTGGAAAAATATGATAAAGTCAGATTTCAAAAAGATGAAACTGAATGATTTTAGATACAACAAAAACTTTACGTAGAGTAATTAAGTATGAATGGAACTTAGGTAGATATAGTTCTCGGCTTAGCACATAATTCCCTTAGATTAATCGGTATAAAAGTTTCATTATCTGTTTTTTAATTGGTCATTTTATAAAACAATATTTTCCCATATCATTTATCTTTATTAAATATATCTTATTATAATTTCAGTCTGTCTGTTTATATGTACTTGCTTACTGCAAAAACCACTGAACATAATCCCCAGAAATTTTCTGTGGGTATGGGTGTGACCGCTGATAAAGTTTTTTTGCTGATTAGATTTTGAAAATCACCCACCAAAATGTCTTTTGTGATATTGACGGATAATTTACATGCTAATTCATGTATGTACTTGGTGATGTGGTGAGACTTGAAAAAGGAACATTACAGAAGAGATTAATTCTCAAAATAAAACGTGAGGTAATGTAAGAGTTCATTCTTTAATCTGTAAGATTCTTAATCTACAATTTGAGAGAGAGAGAGAGAGAGAGAGAGAGAGAGAGAGAGAGAGAGAGAGAGAGAGAGAGAGAGAGAGAGAGAGAAAGAAAGAGAAAGAGAAAGGGAGATAAAAACAAGCTTGGCAGTACAGTAAATTTCTAGTAAGCCTTTCTTATTTTTTTTTTTCAAAATAAGGTACTCTACTACCTTTATAAAATAGTGTTTAATCAAATTTTAGACGTGCAATACATAATTACAATTAGTTGCGAAATACAAATGATGCTATTAGAACATTACACCAAATTGTTATAATCAATGGTCTACTCAACCAATGGTCCATTCAACCAATGGTCCATTCAACCAATGGTCTATTCAACCAATGGTCTATTGAACCACTACATGATTGAGTTGTGTTATAAAATTGATATTACTATTTCTTAACCAAAAATGTTGTATAACTAGTGTAAAATTAACCCTTTCGTTTATTACACAAATATTTCATGGTTAACAGTTCAGACCCCAAAAAGTTATTCTAAAAAAAAGTAGGAAAATAAAAATAAAAATAAAAGGGTAACATTTACTGGTTCCTTTAATACACTGCAGACTAATATCTTCAATATGTGCACAGTTATTAGTGCCCCACAAGGCATGATTGCATTCTGCCAATGAAGCTTCATTGCCAACACATCTGACATCATCTAACCATATTGGTCCAGTTCCTGGATAAGTTTGTACTCTGTAGCCAGATCTGAAATAATGAAAAAAAAAAGAATGTATATAAAATAATACTGGATTATGGGTTTTCACTCCAAGGAAAGGATTACAGGTTGCTCTCTCTCTCTCTCTCTCTCTCTCTCTCTCTCTCTCTCTCTATATATATATATATATATATGTGTGTGTGTGTATGTGTATGTGTGTGTGTGTGTATGGTGTAATGATTGTAGGGACATTTTATTTGGACACATATTTAACACTAGTCCATGTAAATGGCGTCATGATAGATTCAAACCTGTGTCCACCAGGAAGCAGTCTTAACCCAATTCTGCTCTACCAACTGAACTAACAACACCCTTGGTAAGCAGGAATTCGAAAATAAGTGTGTTATTTTCGAACTGAACAAACAGCTTACAAATAAGAGATAAAACATACACATGCATATGCTTGCATACATTAATACATATACAACCCACATATTTGCGACTTGAAGTACACACACAATCTTACACCATCTGCTCTACCAACTGAACTAACAACACTCTTGGTAAGCAGGAATTCGAAAATAAGTGTGTTATTTTCGAACTCAACAAACAGCTTACAAATAAGAGATCAAACACATACATGCATATGCTTGCATACATTAATACATATACAACCCACATATTTGCGACTTGAAGTACACACACAATCTTACACGATCCCAAGACTTACTCACTTTTCTACATTCGTACGGTTTCTATGAACATTAAAGAAACATGACAATCAATATAGACACTAACAAACTATCCTTTATTACAGTTATTCTGAATGAAAAATATATGTTAACTTATATTCGCCTCTTTGTCCAATGATTTACTGAACATGCTTTGAATATTAAATTTAGTTGTTGGTTGTTCATAACCCATGCATAATAATCTCACAATCCCAATCATCATCATCTTAAAGAACAGGAAAAACATTGCCAAATAGGCAATGTACAAATAAGTCATCTGCTCTATATAGATGAGAGGAAAATGTATGCAAAATCAGATAAAGAGGCAGATTTAGATGAAATGTATACTTAAGGATCATCTTGTCAAATGAAATGAAGGATAAGGAGGAGAATGAAAAGGACGTGTCTGAGTACGACAAGCGATTACGATCTATTTTGAAACTTTAACAGTAGTAATCAAATCACTGCCATTGACACCTTTGCAGCACCAGTAATGACATACACGGTGGGTATAATTGATTGGACCTAGCAAGAACTTCGGTAAGTAGATACGAAAATCAGGAAAAAGATGACAATTTACAAAGTCCTGCCATGCTGGCCAATGACATCTTGGCAGAGGGTCTGGTGGAGTGGTCACAACAGATTTCAATCAGAGTAGCCTGAGAGCCTCACTGGCTCTTAGAACCAATAACATCCGCTCTTGATATGGTAGATAAGGGCTTTCGCAGCACTGTAGGGAATTAAAATCAGGTATGGATTATGGGACGGACAACTTTTTCTGTTTTTGTTTAGCAGTATAACTATGATTTCCTCTCCGGTCAATTCTTGAGTATTGGAACTAGAGGTAAGCTGGGCAAAGTTAACACTAGTGCATTTGAGTTCACTTTTGGGTTGAACTCTCAAATGAGTGAATGATTTTGTAACAGGTCCTACAAATTGGTTTTACGAGTAGTTAGGTGGGTAATTTTGGTTTGATCATACCTCTACCTTATTTCCAAAGGTTTCAACTTAGTAAAAGTCCATGGAAAGGTTTCATTAGGCAATGAACACTTGGCGTTTATCTGAAGCTCCTGATTTTAGTCGGTTGAAGGGATCTGTTTCAACATTGATAGTTTAATTTATATTTCTTTTTGCTAAAAAGTCTCTAACAGCTGTTAGAAAATGAAACCCATGACTTACAATAACCAGACTTAATTCTTATATTTGGCTCAAGGGAATTCAGATGTCTACTGCCTTTTGGTACGGAACCAGGAATACAGGAAGACAGCCGTTCCCTTGTGGTTTCCTTCAAAAAGTGCTATTTCTGTGGATTTAATTTCCATCTTAGATTTGAATATCCGGTGAAAAACACCAATTGCAACAGATGTGTCAAGAAGGCCACTTTGCTAAGGTTCACAAATTCCAGCTAGTTGGCTGCTACCCTGACTTTGACCCTCACTATCAGAGCGGCTTTTCCTGGTAACTTTAGGTGGGCCACCATGGATGAAATGCTCAATGGAGTCAAAGTCTTGATCGATGCTGGAAGCTCAGAGAGCTTTGAAGCCATCAAATAGTTAAGTGGTATGGTTGAGAGTGACTTCTGCATCTGGATCTGTCGTCATTTCCTTTCTCCTCTTTCCGATCTTGGACTCACCTTCATGTCTCAAGAGATGCGAGAGTACTTGACCAATAATAATGACCAACCTGAGCATCATGACTGGCTGGATGATGCCTTATAACCCTCGAGGTAATGGGAAGTGCGAGTGATATAATGAGGTAATATGGAAGCATATTACCCTGGCCTGAGACACTTCTGCTGTGCTCAGCCACCATTGTCACTCCCCATGGTAGAGGCTTTTTACATACCAGCGTCAGTGTCCCAGGGGTCATTCATTGACCATCTGGCTACCTGTTACTGGTGCCACCTTTCTGCCCAACAGTAAACATGACTCATTTCCTTGGTGAAGTGGAATTAAACCCCCTGTGCGATTTGATGATGGATGTCAATCGATAGTCTCTGTCCATGACTTGGTTCCGATTGGCAACTTATCTTTAATGGAAAAACCCATTGACTCTTGTATGGATACTTATTCAGGGAAACCTCCTTTACCAGCTCTCAGATCACCCATTTTGCAACACTCCAATGCCGGCAGTGACCAAGGTTTTATGGGCGATAAAGGAACAAGGGAGAGAGCTCCTCTCTCTGGTATATTCAGTGATGTCCTCGGTGTCCCTGGGGTGGTTTGTGTGGGATCACCGTGACCCTATCCGTTATTCTTCAAGAGGGGAGAATGAATGAATCTAAAACCGATTTTCTTGAAGAAATAATGTTCTGCACCTAAGTGTCTTCTATAAATACTCATTTTTTCATTGTATGTACCGTTAGGGAAAATAAAGCCCAAGTTAAGGTTACACAAGTCTTGCGATCTTTTGTTAATAATAAGAAATCAGTCAAATGTTGCGTTATTCAATCAAAATACAGCTTTACCTTCACTGCAAAGAATCACATCAGGGTTGCCAAATTGGATATTTTCGGCTGGATCTGGCTGATTTTTTCCTAATTTAGATGATAAAAATTTATGGCAGACAACAATCAGGCCAATTAACATAAATTTAGTAAGTCTATAAAATTATTGGCTTCAATCTTTTTATTGAATTTATCAACCAAATGCCACTTTTATTTTACGTATTCAAAGTACTTTTAGAGGATGTTTTCTGTAGCTTAGGCAATGCTTAATAAATTCAATCAATGTACACAATCCAAATTTCTACGTAAGGAGGAAGGAAATGCCTTTGACCAGCAGTGGACTCAAGGCAACTGAAGATATATGGCTTGTATCCATATGCTAAGCTTATATTTCATATTAATGTAATATTCATTATGAAATAACAAAATCTCCATACAATACAAAATTGAATATAAACTATAAATCTTTTTGTCTGAATGATTGAGATGAAGGATCATCAGTGTAATTTTTTCCCTTTTCTTTCAGCTCAGTTAATGTCTTCAACAAAACTTTTTGGCTGTTGTACCTTACCCCCGTCAGCAGAAATGAATGGGTATTCTTCCAACCATTAGAGAGGGGGCATATTGGCAATTGGCAATTGGTCACTCTCTAATTTAGGGTGGGTTTCACTTCGGTAATTGTGAAGTTTTGCGTCTTAGGGTGATGAATTCTTCAAAATAAATAAAGGGAGACAACCCTATCTAGTAAAAAATTACAATTAATATTTGAAAAAGGGCAATAAAAAAACACGAAAAGAATATTTTTATGGAGGTTCAGCTTCCATGAACTATCTTTAGTTTCGTTTTTATAATAAAAAAGTAGATTCAAAACATAAAATATCTCAAAAATGGAAAAATTCCCGATAATGTGGAGGTCATGATCTTTCAAAACGTCAAAATTAAAAATAAAGTATATTGAATTTATAATGCGCAATTTTTGATTTTTTTTCGTTAATAATTTGATGTATTAATCTCTTTTGTCTCATGTTTTTATTGACTTTTTACATTATTTGTATTTTTTAATTATTCGTTCGATGCTATATCCCGTAATGTATCTTGAGAATAATATCTCCCTTGAAAGTTATCTTCCTAGGGCGCTTATCTTCACAATTACCTCAATTTTTAGGTCCTGAACCATGTTGTTGGTTGTGACGGGTGCAAAGAAACTGTAGTCATCGGCAGTTGATGCCATTAGAAATCGTTTTTTAGGGCAAAAATATCCATGTAAGACACGACAATTGCTTCAGCACCGTCATTTTGGTTTGAAAGAAGGCTAGTGTCATTTCTGTACGAAAAATTGTACTAAGGGAGTTAACCCTATTCCTTCGAAGAAATCAACTTTTTTTTTTGGCGATGTGACTTTTAGAACAAGGGGAGGTAACTTTTTTTTTGGTGCAAGGGGTATCATTCGAGTATTTTTCTCATGATTTTTATTCTCAAATAGGTGGCCTTTATCTGTCATGAGAGAATTCTCAGATAATCTCCCTTGCACAAAAAATTGAAGTTACCCTCACCTCTCAAAATAACAGTAGACCATGCGTTGATCTGGTGATAATTGTTGCAGCTTGGTCGAGAAGTTTTCATTCATCCACCATATTCTGCTGATATTGCATCTTTGGATTACCATTCATTTCGGTCGTTACATAACTCTCTTCAACATTCTTAAATTTCCCAGAAGTTTGCACACACACACCTACAGCAAAGATTAGATTATGAAATTGGCTGAAAGATGGCAGAATGAAATAGTGAATGGTAGTTGGGGTTGTCTCCCTTGAAATTCATTGGAGAATAGAAAAAAGAAATAGAAAGAAAATTATATTTTTACTTCATCCTTTTCAGACAACAAAAAGTTGTGAACAAATTACTTTAAAAATGTCATAAATAGATCTTTTACAAACAATGATTGCAGCAGAAACTGAAGAATCAGTAGCATGAAAGAAGATCAGTAGTACTAGTCTCAAATTCATTTGGTGAAGCCCATTTTATATCTGTCAGTTCTCAATAGGAAAATGAATCATGCATTCTCTAATCTAATCCAATCTTTATTTTCATTAAGAAACATATTTTTTGATAGATTTGAAGTCATATTAATTTGATTGTAAAAATGTTATTTGTTATGATTACATACAGGGAACACTTAATGCTAATTGCTCTGATCCCTAAATGACCCTTCCAAAATGTTGAAAATACAAGCTGCTATTGAAGATCTATTACAATTAGCATCCTTCTGTTGCAGACCATTTCCACTTTTTAAGCTGTTTCAGGAGTGTTTCAGAGGAGTTAGATTATAATTCAAAGGTTAACTCGAAAGCCAAACTTTGAATCTTTAAAACCTCAATTCGTAACTTTCAAATAAATCTAATCTTGATGAAACCCATTGAAATGTTTGGGTTTGATTAGATTTAGTTGAAGATAAGTAAATGTTAATTTATATCATTATGTCATTATTTTAATTAATTGAATACATATTCAATAGAAGAAATTAAAGTTATGCAAATAAGCAAGTTGTTTTTAATGATATTAGGACGTTCCATTTTGAATGCTGTAAAATCTTTTCTGGAATTAAAACATATAAAATGCTTTACTCTAACATTTTCGATTGCATTGAAATTCAGAAAAAAAATTGTCCATCCTGTCATAATTCATTGAGAACTTTCCGTGATATCATGTGGACAGACATGAAATTATAGCAAAAATATGCGCTTTGGATGTCCAAACTACATATAGCTATGATATAGGGAAGGTAACTGTACATGAACCCATCCCAAAATTTGATCAGTTCTTCTATACCCTATTGTACACCACAAAATTTTATTGAAATTCATTGAGTGCTTTTGGAGATCTCATGTGAACAGACAGATGAACAGATGGAAAGACACAACCAAATATCTCTTCAGCTCCGTTGGGTGAATCAGTGAAAAATAGAGAAAACTCTCTGAGTTGGGTAATTCATGAATATTCAAGTGAATAAAAGTTGTGAATCTTGAGGAAAATCGTACAAAGAAATGAAAACTTGTCATTTCAGTCTATAACTGAATGACTGTAGTGTCAGAATTGGAAGCCATGAAATAAAAAAGGTCCGAATAAATTCTATTTATGACATCAGTGGCGTTTCCTACGGAGAGCCATCTGAAAAAATGTGTAGAAACGTCTAGATTCTGAAGAATCTAAATATTATTCCCACTGGGAAACATCTAAAATAGAGTAAAAGATATTTAGAGGCATTTAGATTCTGGAGAATCTAGATGTTATTTATGAACCTGTCAAAATATGACTCCTAAGAGGTAAAAGAGCGTTTTTTCTAAAAGTAAAAAAAAACGTTTTTGAGAGGGTGCAGTGGAGTACTGATGCCAATTTCTAAGTCTGTAAACAAAAAGGTATGACCAGGAGCGCTAGAGCACACACACACACACACACACACACACACATATATATATATGTATGTATAGATAGATAGATAGATAGATAGATAGAATAGAGCCCTTCATCATATTTGAAGGCCACGATTGTTCAATATAAAACAGGCTGTAAGGAATAGATAGTATCATGACTATTGACAGAGCGAATTTTGATATATTCTAACGGTGCTGGATACTTTGCTTTTAAAATTTCTTTTGATACTTACGCATAATTCATTGATCTGCAGACCACAAGTGTGTTTTCAGTACTCCAGCCATCATCACAAACAGTACCCCATGTTCCATTATAAAAAACTTCTACTCGTCCATTTGAGTCACTAGTTCCACCAACAAGTCGAAAGTCTGATCAAAGAGAAGATGGGGAAAAAATCTTTTGAATGGTAATTTTTAGCTGTGACGTAAGTCAGCAGTTCTGTGAATAGTCAAAGACCAGATTCAAATCGGTAAACAGCGTTTGTAAGGAATTGAATAACCCAAAGAGAGAGTGATTAAAGAGAAAGAGACAATCTTTCCAACAAAAAAAAGAATGCTATTATCTCTATAAGAGCGGGGGGGGGGGGGGTAATAAGAGAGAGAAAGCAAAAAAATTCTAAGTGAAAAGAGAGTGGAAGAAAGAAAGGAATTTAATTTTTCAAAGAAATATATTGCACATTTTTTAAAAAAGTATTACCTATTTTGTATTTATTTATCTACTTTTGTACATTTTTTAAATTTTGGAATTGAAAGAGTAACTGCGAACTAACCATTATTTAACTCCCGCCCAAACTTTGGCATAATGCAGGGAAGGTACCCCCGATTATAAAGTTTCACACCCACTCGATATTAAAAATTGCGAAACAAATAATTACATTTTTACTATTCAAATTATCTATGTATTTGCTCCCTTTTCTTTTATCAATTCTCTAATTTCCTTCCACCGTTTTCAACTGTTCTATCATATCAAGTAGGGAAATTAGAATTAAGGAAATATATGGATGCCTTCTTAAGTGAATTAAAACGACGTTGCATCAACAAAGGTGGTGTAACATTTTCTTCTAGAAATAGGATTTTAAAAACTAATTCAAGGCGTAAATTTTTTTTTCGATATTTTAAATATTTTTCTCTATACAAATCTTACTTCAACCACAAATTCTAATTTCACATCAGTCAAACTCTCAAATTGTACCATTTTGTTGAAATTGTTACGAAATTTTGTATTTTTGATGAATTTTAATGACATTTTGTGTTGTTTTGTCAATTACGTCAAAACGTTTGTGTAAACAGCTTTTTTGAACGGAATCTCTTCATTTTCTTGTTTTATTTTCGATGATGCATTTCACATCTCCATTAAATCAAATGTTAAAAGTGAAAATCCAGTTCGTTGTGGTTCTTATAATATTGGTTCATTTTGAAAATCGATCCAAAGAGGCTATGAAAAAAACTTACAATTAAGAAGTTTTTCAAAATTGTCATTAAATTCATATCTTGTCCGATATCCTTATCAATTATGTGTGTGTGTGTGTGTGTGTGTGTGTGTGTGTGTGTGTGTGTGTGTGTGTGTGTGTGTGTGCGCACGCAAAGTTTCTTCTATGAATGGTTACGGCTGGGCAAAGTCCGGATGGATAGGTAGATAATTATAAACGTCAAAATACATACACCTAGCAACAGTGATTAAAATGGTCTATTGTGGGTGGCTTTGATCAATGAAGTTATTAATCAGATGAGGTATATATATATATATATATATATATATATATATATATATATATATATATATATATATATATATATATATATATATATATATATAATAAATACGTAGCCTGATGATAAAAAAAAACATTTGTTTTGTTCAACAGATATTGATTTTCAAACGTAATCTCATTCCTTGTCAATGCATTTAATCCAGTGATGATAATCACATAGATGGGAGGGAAATGGCTAAATGGAAATTGAACAGGGATGGAGAAATCGCAAAAAATGCTGGAGGTGAAAGGAAAAGCTTGAGAGACAGCCTGCTTTTCCCCTTGATGTATGAAATCTAAAGCGACAGTGATCATCATGGACAGAAAAAAAGGTGCTGCAACGGAGGACTGAGTACACTAAAGACTTTTTCTCGGGCAACAAAAGAGAGAATCCTACAATATATAAAAGCATGGGAACCCGAGATACAAAATTCTGTAGTGAGAACACAGAAGACCATGATGAAGTGGTACAAAGCAAAGCAAAGCAGCAAGGCTAGATGAGATTGTCATTTAGAAGATTTTGCGACTGAGGAGGTTACTGAAGTGATAAAACAAAATATAGAACAGTGATAAAACGCTGGAGATCTAAATAGATCAATATGTTGATGAAAGAAACCAGGCGCAACTGAATATGAAATTCATTGAGCTTCAGGAGCCACATCACAATGTTAGGAACCGAGATTTTAATGACTGTAGCTGGTAGCGGAATCAGACCAAGAATATAAGAAGAACAATGAGCTGCTGTTGTTGAAAATTAACAAGTGTCATTTTTATGGTCAGAATGTATTCAGAAAAATGCAACGGGCAATATAGGTGCAGATGCCTAGACAAATATAGCTGAGGCCATCGCCTGCGTAATGGCGCTGCTTCGCTAAATTAAACACTAACTGATATCAATTTAAATATTCATCAATTAATTTTGACAGCTATTTACTCGGTCCCTAGATTCATGCTGTGTTTTTTTTTCAAAACTGAACCTTTCTCCTTCAAGAGATCAAGAGTGATAGGAAACTTTTTTCAACTTTTTGGGGTTAAAATTGAAGGGACTTTTTCTTTCTTCAAAGAGGTCGAAAGTAAAGGCAATTTTTCCCTATTTAAGGGTCAAAAGTAGTGGGAATCTATTTCGTTGCAAGTCTGAAAGTTTTAGCACATTTATTTTTTACTCTTTGAATAATTAATGTGATATAGACAGGAACTTCATTTAGTACAAATAATCTATGAGTTGTTTCAGGAATAAACAGCTTGTATACGGACAGCGAATGTATTGAGTGAATACACCAGAATAGAAAGAGGATTTTAAGACGGGTGTGTTTTCTGTGTGGATTTATTTAAATTTTAAAGCGAAATGAATTCAGGAGAATTAGAGGATCTACTAGGATTTATTATCGGCAGACACTGTGTTGATGGCAGATTCAGAAAGGGAAATTCAAAAAGAACTCCTTAGTTGATTAAAAGAAGAAGAAAGAACAAACAATTAATTGTGAGGGGCCTTGTAATTGTCAAAATAATGTCTAGTTGTGAGCAAAACGGACAACCCAAGGTATGAGTTGAAAATTGGGGACGTCAAAATCAAGCAGGTGCAGAGATTCAACAACTTATTATTGGTTATTTATACAATAGATGACGGAAAGTGTGACAGGAGTTTGAATAGGAATAGTGAAAGATGTTTTCTAGAACAAGATATTTGAAGATGGAAACATAAACATCGTAAACGAAGAGAATAGTACTGGACTGCTATAAAAAGTCTAATCTCAGATATAGCAGTGAATGCTGGACAATTTTATCACAAATGAAAACAAAACTGAAAATAACCGTGGTGTGGATTTATTGACGAATGTTAGGAATATTGACAAGGGGAGCAGGGACTGCAAGGAAACTGTTACCAACAATCAGAAAGAGCTATCGGGGATTTTTGGTGACACATAATGAGGAAGAAAAGCTTGGAGAACTTAACACTCATTGAACACATAGAAGGTAAGAGAAACAGACGAAGACCTACTTGTTAAGTTTGAACAGATGAATAACAAAACAGGTACTAGGAAAGGAAAGAAAGATCCTTAAGGGGAAATAATCGCTAAAAGAAAATTGTGGAGAGATATGTTCACCTTCATCCCGAAAGGACGAGAGAGAGAGAGAGAGAGAGAGAGAGAGAGAGAGAGAGAGAGAGAGAGAGAGAGAGAGAGAGAGAGAGAGAGAGAGAGATTGAATATCATACAATGAAGATTTCATATGAAAATTATCTCAATGATCACACATCGGGCCGCAGACTTGTTGATGTACCCTTGTATTTTTGTGTTTATGTACGTGCGAGTGTATGTGGAAATAGTTATATAACTAGAATAAATACATATTGATATATAATAGGTTGATATATAGATTTTATGAAAACACAAATGTACTAGCTGCGTAGAGGCTTAACACTAAAGGAAAATTCAGGCCAAGTAGATAGATTGATGGATAAATCATTTTAGTAAAAATTGGCAATGAATAATTCATGTAATGCAATATCATAGAAATCAAAATTCAAGAATGCACAACAGAGATTAGATAATAGGTATTATGTTAAAAGTAATTATAATTTGTTTTGTTTTGTGAACATAATTAAAAGAACAATAACTTCAGTGAAAAATTATGTAAAATAATATTTGTATACACTCATTAAATTTATTTTACCTGAAATTATAGAAATTCCTGGAAAAATTAGGATTAGAAATCTGAAATGAAAGGCATTGATTAAAAATAAGTTGAACATCCTCCTTGAATCAAAAGAAATGCAGAATAATATATCACAACATTTTGTCACTTCATGAATAACAAAAAAAATTGAAAATTATCTTACTTGTTTGTCCGAAAACATTTTTGGATGTTCCAAAAACCCCAAGAAATGCTACCAAAAGCAATTTACACAGCATTATAATTTTTTTCAAGGCTTTTTTTTTCTTATTGCTTTTTGTTTTTCAATACTTTTAAGTTTTATCAATGTCTGTGTGTACTTGGGAGAGTGGTGTATTGCCAGTTAGTTAGTCATGCACGAAAAGCAACCACTGCTTTATAAGGTGGGAACAAGGTTTATATATACCAGGCTGTATTTTGTCCCCACCCACTACACTTATCAATGCAGTGAGTGGAGGGTTTTAAGTGGAGGTTTCAAAAATAGTAGTGAACTATATTTGATTTTTCTATTCTAAATTTCTCTCACAGATACCAACACTTGTTAAAAGATACAAACTTTGTCAGAATTACCGATAAATGTTATTATCATAAGAAATATCTCAAATATCAATTGTCAATGTTGTCCGTGAGTGAATAAGAGAACATTTAACAAATAGGAATTGATTAATAGTGAACTGATACAAAATTTAACTGTTTTTTTTAAATTTCCATCACTCCATGTTTTGGTACGCTTTCTAATAGTAATCCAGGAAAAAGGGAAGTGAGTCTGGTAGATCATTCTTAAGCATACATAGTAGTTTAGGTTAGAACCGTTAGGCTTTCGGAAACATTCAAACCTGATTGGATAATCGTAGAATTCATTATTCAAATTAAAATGGGCTGGTTACTGATGAGTGTGAGAAACACGAAATGTCAACATTCACCGGGTATATAATTTTGTATATCCTATCATTCATATATATATATATATATATATATATATGTGTGTGTGTGTGTGTGTGTGTGTGTGTATATTTTGATATATTTTGAAATAAAACATACTTTGTATATGAATGCCAAAATTTCAAGTCCTATTGATAAAACATACATGATATACAGATATATGTATTATATAAGTATTATGATTATTGATAATATAGAATTTTGAAGCCAGAATACTAACCAGATTTCTTGCAGATTTCTTTCTGAAACATTTCATAAGTATTTCATTTTTATTCAGGGATGAAAATACGTCTATACAATTTGCATTAAAATATGTAACCAACGTTAAAGTACACATTAATTCCTGTTTTTCTAACTATTTAATAAATCCTGCACCCTGCTGCAAGAAACTCCGATCCAGATAAGCGCCATTTGTATTTGTCTTCTTTTTATTCTTTCATATAATTAATCCTTTATTTTTAAACTTCTTTTTCCAAATGTTGTTCGCTCGATTGTTACGTATGTATACTTCAATTCTCCCCTACTCTTTGATCTCTTCTCTTAACTCCTAACAGAAGTAAATGCATGAGTAGGACTTTGAACTTTTAACTGTACATTTTATTCCATTATAATATGCCACTAAACCTCCAAAACGAAGATGTATGTAAACGAAAAAAAAAAAAAAAATAAAAAAAGATAATAAGAGACACTTCCAGGGTTAAACCATCCAGAAAAACAAACCTTCTGGCACACACTACCACTGATTTGAATCAAAAGACAGACCACCCAAGTAATAAATTATTGCTGCTCCTAGCCATGGTCGAACGATGAACTTTTAACCAGTAAAAAGAAAAATCAGAATGTTTTCAACTGTGCAATAAGTACATCGAGAATAAGGACATAACTGTTAAAATCGAAGATGCAAAACTGGAGAAAGTAGGCCGCTACATCTACCTAGGACAACGGATCTCTATGAAACTCACAAAAGAAGAAATCAAACGAAGAATCACTCTAGGATGGCAAGCCTTTGGCAGAGCAAGCTCAACCTTCAAAAACAAGACGATTTCAATAATCCTAAAGAAGAGCATACAACCAATGAATCCTCCCGTTAGTCACCTATGGAGCTGAAACATGGAACCTAAGCAAGAGATAGATCTGTAAAGTGAGAACCATGCAGCGCGTACATGATGGAATCATTCGTATCCTCACCTTTTTGTGGCCCGTTCGGCATGGATTAAAGTGTAGTATCTGTTCCCCGACAGAGCCCGAGCCACAGGTATTGACACTTGCCTGCCGAATGGGTCGGAGACGGTATGTGTCAAAGACCGAGTGCGCCAGTGCAATGTGTCAACCAATGATATAATGAGGCTGCACATTGCTACGCACATTGGATTCATCCTTGGGCTCTCCCACTATTACTCAGCCAAGCTGCTGGGGGATATGATGCCCCGAGGCAGCACTGTCCCATTGCACTAGAAGGGACAGGTCGGCTGGAGCTATTTTTAAAAGGTGTCTCCTATTTTCCCCTGACTTTGTGTCGCATTTTGCTCTGGTGGGAGAGTAAATTAATAGACCGCACATTTTTTTTGCCTTTTGGAAAGGATCAAAGTGTAGTATCTATTTCCCGACAGAGACCAAGGCGCCGGCACTAACACTTGCCTGTCGAATGGGCCGGAGATTGTGTCATCAAAGACCGAGTGCGCCGGTGCAATGCGTTAGCCAATGAGGTTATACTGGGGCTGCGCATTGCTACGCACATTGGAAGCCTTTGAATTCGTCCTTGGGCTCTCCTACAATTACTCAGCCCAGCTGCGGGGGATACGATGCCCCGGGGCAGCACTGTCCCATAGCACTTAAAGGGACAGGTCGGGCTCGTGCTGGATGCTTTCGTGACTGCAGTTGTTCTAGCAACCACGGTTGCTTAGGAACCCAAGTCGCGTCGGCTAGAGCTATTTTGATGGGTTGCTCCTATTTCCCCACGTAAAGACCTGACCTTGTGTCATATTTTGCCCTGGTGGGAGCATAAATAAAGAGATGCTTTAGCAACCACGTTTGTTTAGCAAGCAAAGTCGCGTCAGCTGAAGCTATTTTTCATGGGTTCCTCCTTTTTCATCACGTAAAGCCCTGACCTGTGTCACATTTTGCTCTGATGGGAGAGTGAATAAATCGATGCTCAAAGAGATTACAACAAAGAACTGTATATTAGGGAGAAAACAGTCTGAGACATCATAAAATCAATTAGAAAAACTTGAATGGCAATGGACTGGACATGTTGCAAGAATGGCAGACAACCGATGGACATCACGACTCACAACATGGATCCCACATGCGAAACCGAAGCTGGCAGAATACGGAAGATGGAGAGACGAACTAGACAAATTCAGGAAGTACTGGCTCCACGACGCCCACGATAGAAAAATATGGCGAATCCTGGGGAAGGTCTATATCCAACGACAGACGATGAAAGACAGCTGGTGGCGATGATGATGAATTCCTGCGATGAAATGTCTTGATAAATCACAAGTTGAATCACGCACATTTTATTTATTCATTTTTCCTCCGTGTATTTTAGCTGATAATTCCCCTAATTGCCCAGCTAATCTATTTTTGTCCCCAATGATCTGAATTGGTTATTCTTCAAATAATCTTTGACGCTCTTATTAATGATAGTAAGGCATTTTTTAAAAATTCAATAGTTAGAACAATGTTTTTGTCAAATGTCGATAATTTCATCGAAAATGCTGAGTTCATCATCATTTCAACTAAACCGTTCTAAATAATGTCTCTAGTTTAGCATTTAAACAAATGAAAAATAAATTTTCAACACTCTCTATCTCGGTAGTGATCGATATTTATAATCGGGCGTTGACAGACAGGCTAATTCCTGCTGATATCCAAGTCATATGGTGGACAAAGGGGACATAATCCAGAATGCAATACGCGAAATGTATTTGAGTGGGGGAAAATTGAAAAAATTTAAATGAACTGTAGCAGAGCTGTGCAAAGAATAGAGAAAAAAGTGTGTTGTTGTTCCCGCTAATCATTTTGCAGCTCCCATAATTTGAAATAGTGGTCAATGTAGACGAACAAAAAATAAACAGGGTAAAAATATATGAAAATTACGCCTGGTAAATACTTTTTCATCATTTCATTTTGGCTAATTTTCCCTCCATTTAATGATATTTCAAAATAAATTCCAGTAGAAGCAAAATATTGAAAGAATATAAAATGTGCATCTAAAAAAAATCGGATGAAGCAGAATAATAATTAAAAATGATGAAAATTCATTTCTTAAAAACATTGAGCGAAAAAATGTTTTTCCAGATTAACGCCTGAATTATAACTAATCGAATAAGATTTTTAAAAATTGCAGGGGAAATAATTATTACCTAATTTTCCCGTTTTCTAAATCCCAAGATAAGAGTTCCTTTCTACCAGTTCCGGGATATTTCTTTCAAGGAGACATAATATTTAACTCAAGGGATTCATCTATGAATTGTGTAAAAAAAAAAAAAAAAAAGCAGAAAAGTACAATAAAATAAATCATCAAATCAATAGTGGATGGGGTAGGGATCTTATGAAAACGAATTTCTCTCCGAAATTATGAAAAGAAAATTTCAAATTATCGTCCTTTAAGTATAAAATATCCAACATTTCATTGAGATCAAACAATTGTTAAACTACCATATTTTACATTCGGAGGACCAAGGATTGTCAAAACGGCAACCATTATGAAAAGGCGTCCTGTTAGCTAAGGTCAAATTTTTTAGAGAGTCACTCCAGCTAAATTTGATCAGCATGATCCAAGGACCTTGGAAATGGTTTCAAGCCTAATTCCCCAGACAACGGTTACGGGTCCCTCATATTTGGGCCAAACAGATGCAAAATGAAAAAGAACAATCTATTCTGAAATCGATTGAAGTGAAGGACATTTCAAAATTAAACAAAACTTACATGAAAACTTTTATTGTGAAAGAAAACATTAAGACAGTCTGATAACATAGTGCTAATAACTACCTATTGAAACTAACACTCAGGACCTAGCTTTTTCGACATAAAGCTTCTCGTTTCTTAATAGATAAGTGAAAAAAATCCACGCAGAACCTTAACTTTGTATCATGTGAGTGTTAGGGCCTTCCCTAGCTTTATATTAAGCCTATCCTTCTCACTGGACCATTGGGTATTTATCAGCGGAAAAAACAAAACAAAAAAAAAAGCAAAAGAAAAAAAAAACTCTCAACGTTTGCATTACGAACAGAAAAAAATACACATAATTTAGATAGTTCAGAAAAGATAATGGGACAAGATTTGATTTTTTTTCATCGTCCATGCAGCTCATTATCTTCAAAAAAGTTTAGACCTGTCTTATCAGGTTTATACGTGTAAAGCAATGCAAACCAAAAAGAGATCAATTCAAGATAGGAAAAGGACATTATATTCCAATTGAAACGAGAGAAGATTATATTCCAATTGAAAAAAAGGAGGACTTGTCTTCCTTTTGTATATGGCAATCCTGGTTGAACCCTTATCGGGTACTTTTCACCAGACATTCAGTTAACAACAAACAAACATGCAAAGAAATAGCACCATAAAGATTGCGTCACTCCCAGGTTGCTCATGAGTACCCTCCGACATATTTTCCACTGTACAAATGTATACACCCTCACATGAACACATACTTCAGCCAGTGTGATCATATTGATGAAATCTCTGATGATAAAAAAATACATTTCCCACTCCATATGTGAAATACTTCTTTTCTACTTTTGGTGATAAGAAAAATAAATCAGTCAGAAAAAAAACATGAGAAATCATAAGTAATCAATTGCAAAAATCTCGGATCAATCACACAAAAATTAAAAATCTCCCCAGAAAGTTTTCAATGGACGTCTGTAATGGAGCTCTTTTTTTCAGTATAGAGAAAAACTGCATGTCATAGCTGAAAATAATTAAACATTTTCTCAAACTATCCTTCAGAGCTTAATTGATGACAAGAACTATCATTGAATTTAAACTTAAATAGATTTTATCAACGAATCAATGGTGCACGCCCACTTTAAACTTGAAATTTTACGAATAAGATCACTTGAATAGTTCTAAAATTAGGGAAGGATGAATTTTTTAAATGTTTTATTCTAGTTGAAGTTAATTTATAACCTCCTTCTACATTTGAAACAAAAACATGTTTTTATGCATTGGAATGGTAGTAAAATGCAAAATATTGATTGGTAATCCTTGGTCTCACGAATGTAAAATATGATAGTTAAACATAACATAGAAAGGACCCCAAAAGTTTAACTATACAACGGATTAATTAGATATTGACACTATAACGCGGCCAGAAACCATTAATGTTATACGTTTATGAGCCTCTCAAATAAGGAACCAGGACTCAATAATTATTCTAGCGGCTTCTGATCTGTTTTTGAAGAGCTGATATATTTTTGGATTAAAACGAACAGAGCCCCTGTCGTAGAGCAATTTTTCAGAAACTAACATTGTAAGCCATCACCGAATGATTACTGCTCGTACTTGTTTAGTATTAGTACAGTATAACAAATATCTCATTTACGTTTTAACATTAGTAGTATCACTTCAGGAAAATTCTGTTATTCAAAAACAAGTTTGCTATTTACCATTTCGAACGCAAATTCTCACCTAAAATAATGTTGACCCTGACGGAGCTCACATTGTTCTCATTTAGATTCGTCAGTACAGACGAAACCCAATAATTCCCTTTCGCCATAATCATTCTCGTCACACACACACACCCAACAACGACACTACCCCATTAACTACTGACACAGCAAAGTGGCGATACGAAAATTCTCTACTTCATGAGACTAAATCTCCAAACTATTTACCATGAACATAACTACTAGCCATGTCAGAACCCATCTTCTCAATTCTGAACATTTTCATTATCATACTATTCGTCATTTCAGTATAGATAAATATTTGGTTATTATTACTATTATTGATTCTTGATTCGTATCTTAATTTCTTCATTTCCCACTAGCTAAACATCTCTAAGTAGCGACTCTCCTGGTTAGCTGGACACAGTACAAACCTGAGGCAGGGGCGCCTCCACAGCATAAAATCAAACAACCAGTCAAACCAGTGTCCTAGAGGTCCACTTCGATCTGATTTCCTGAATCTACAAGATTGTGACCTCAACTATATCAAACCCAGTGACTTCAATATAACTCTACACACCACTGACCTCGATTCAACCTCCTATAAACTGACGAGCTACATACTACCATAAAATACCAGCCCTAATAGCTCTACAACCAATTGTAACTATCAACACTTGTGACAGTCGTGCAGAACAATGCTCTTTAAATAAATCAACACCGTGCTTTGATTTTCTAGCACAAAATCAGGCATAGAGTATCTTTGCCTCAAACTCATTATTAACAACTCAAGAGAAAAATCTTACAATAGATACTCAGTTGTCAATATGCTATATATTTTATTATTTATGATCTTCTCTCAACAGCATTGTGTCTGAAAACCAATTTCAAGTACTGCAAAGTGAAACTCTCTTCGTGTCAACTAATTATTGAACAGAATTCTATTATTCCAATCCAAATTGATGACTTTTTTTCTGTTAAGTAATTGTAAAATCATTACTTCTAGGTAACCTCTTTTATTCACACCTCATATCTGAAAAATTACATTTGTTGGTTATAAATTATTTAGCGGATGTAAATCTTTATGTTAAAAAATAGATGAAACCAAACAGAGGCGGAAGTGGTAACCGGTTCACAAATGAATATATTTACTAGAGGTGAATAAATTTAGAAACCGATAAAATAAAAAAAAAACATCTAAAAATATTTCTAGTTAATATTTAGACTTGTCCAGATATTACTGATATTGTAGAGCTATGAATAAGTAGGGACATTATTATTGGGTAACCTGAAAAGTAGTTTACAAAAATTCGAGTTGAATGAAGCATCTGATAACGACCAAACCAAGATCTTAATTGAGAATAATGAACGTTATACTGCATAAAAGATTCTTCAAATATCTAATCTCTTACCAGGAAAACACTAGCTCGTCTGTTTGAACATACTAACACATTAGAGCTCGTCTGTTTGAACATACTATAATATTTAGAACCTAACTTGGAAGTTTTCAACCATCTGCTGTCTATACCGGATATTGTACCTTTGGAATGCAATTTACTTTGTTCTCTATAGAATTCTGATGATGAAAATAATTACCAAGGAAATTGCAAAAGGCATGTGCATCAGTTACATGCAGAGGAAAATTTTGAAAAAAGCTTAGGGAGGATGCAATCATGAAGTTGGCTGAAGTATTGCAGAAGATAGCGAAACAAAACGATGTTTATATATATGTATTGTTTAATAAAATCAATGTTCAGAATTAGAATAAAGATGCCTTATTTTACTCAATAAACCGTTACTGTTACTGTGAAAAACAGAGTGCTAGCGGATGTATTAACCTTTTGGGAAATTGCAGCTTGGTCAATGATCCTCTGAGGGATGTGGATGCAGGCGAGTAATTTCCCTTATTGTTAATCGGGTCGATTGTAAGAAGAGTCGATGTAGACTTTGGAAAATACCCAACGTTCAACAAGTTATTTCAATTTGGACTCTAAAAAATGGATTGGTTTCTAAGTGGTTAGGTTATAGCGACAGCATGGCTGGTTTAAGAATTACGCTTTTTTTGGACGTGTGACCTCAAGCGAGAGCTGATAGAACAAATCAAGAGAAAATGTGATAGCAGTTTCAGCTAAAAGCTGCTCTTAAGGATAAGATTACGTCTTTCTCCTTCAGCTATGCCAAGCGAATTTAGAGGCGGCACTAGAATATATATTGTCCCTGGTGGTGACTAAGGAAGAAAACCCCATAACCGTAGACATAGATAGGAAAGACCAGAAACATTGATTAGCGAGAGTTACATGGAGCAAATAATCAAAGCGAAGTTAAGGAAAAAACGGGATCATAGGTGCAGAATTGCATGAGAACTCGATTGCTAGAATTAGATATCAACACGCTGGAAAGTAAATGCAATGGTTTTGCCCATGAATAGGAATTTCGAGGTTATTTGGCCGACTTTTCTTTGACTGGAATCGTACAAAATGGAAAATACTCGAAACCTATTAGGATATCGCAGCTGTCCCAACAGTAGGTTTCAGTCGCTTTTGCTGTATGCATTGGAGTTGGGACCCTTCCAATCCAAGCTGAGAGGAGCGACAACGCAGGTACTAAACGAAATAAACCCCATCTATGGCCTTTTGGCCAGGGTATCCACATACAACATATTGTGTGTTAACCAAAGAACCGGTTTCAGAGTTGTATACGAGGATGATTTTCCTTGGGCTCAATGGTAGCTGTGACTCTTATGTTCGAGAGCCGTCATAGGCCCCAAAAGGGGAAACAGACAAATCAAGTGTCGTCCAGCTCAGGCTTAGATCCTTCGGTGAGATTTCACAATCAAGGAATATATTATATCGGGTATAGCGGAAGGGGTATCTTTAGATCGGTTCACCAGGAGTTTCGGCTTGTCTGCAGGGGAGCTCTGCTCGATGTGGCTTTCAATCTCCCCAAACATTCATTTAGTGTTTGGCCCGAACGTTGCTGCCATCCAACGATTGGGCATTCAATGCTGACAAAGCAAAATTGTTATTGCTGTTGAGATAACTTGTCAGCCTGTCTTTTTTAAGAGTTTCCTCGCATGGTGCCCCATTTACATTTAGCCCCCAGTATCATGCATGTGTGTGGAAATATGTCCTCGACGACAACCAGAGTACAACGAATGGTGTTTTGTTCGCTCTGACTCCAGTTAGAAGTGTGGCTTGGAATACACACTTGGGATGGGAATCTACTCGAAAGAATATTTTTGCCTTGGCGATCTGATCACATACTTTGATCATCAGCTCCGGTTTATAATTTAAAAAAACAAAACAAAACAAAACAAAAAAACAACCGCATCAAACCCGTTGGCAAAAGGCAGGTGGATGAAGCATGAACGTAAGATATTCTAATTATCACGTGTCACGAAGAGATCAAATTCCGTCTTGATATTTCCATCCCCACCCTGTTTAGGTATGAGGCTCTACGTCAGCGAAACAATTGCAGTATCCACCCCCAGTTTTTGCAATCTTCGAAGATATTCTTCCCTGTTATAACTTTCTGCTTGTTATCACCACCGATCCGGTTTCTCTATCATTTTGCCCAAATTGTTTGCAATTTTTATAAAATCAAAATCGATGATTGTTTCTAGCGAAAAAGAGTCAAACAGGTGCAAAATGAAATCATCTAGAGTATCCTAGAAAATAGAGAAAAGCTGTCTGTCCTTTCATTCTCCCACTGCTATAATAATTCATTTGTAAATATCGTATCCAAATTTTACAAATGAGGAGATATTTTATTTGTTTTTTTAAGTTTCTTTGAGTGAATGTAATGTGATATTATGATTACTGTGAGAGACGAATACATTCTTTTGATGATCCTAATCAAGAGAGAAGAGAAAATGAAGAAAAAAAAAGCGATAGTAAAAGCCAGCAACATTTTTATATTCATCATTCCACTTACACTTCCCAGCATATCATCTGTGTTTTATGTACCGTATTGTAAATCATTTTGATCGTACACGTGAAAGGAAGGTCATGTGTTGACTAACTGCATGCCAATTTGTGGGAGTCAACCCGCTTAGAAAGCATCTTTTATAGAAAAGTTACCAAACCTTCACCTTATTGTTTGGCCTCCATAATTAAAGCGCAAGAATGTATTGATATCAAAAGATTTCTGGCCGTGAGAACACAACTGACAGAACAGGTGTACACAAACCTCAGAACCAGATTACATAGTTAATATATTTCATAAGCACATTTATATGTGAGTCGCTAGATTTGGCTTATTTAGCTCAAATGCCAATTTTGTTAATATAAGAAAGGTTTAAATTTGAATCATGTTCATTATGAAAATCCCCCAACAAATCCAATCAAAACAAGTCGAGAAAGGAACGCAAAGCTACAATGACTTTATTTCTTATTGCATGTACGACACACATTAAAAAGAAATTTGAATTCCTTGATAATCATTTCCCATAATTATGTCTCTTTCAAAAACAAATAGGGGAAATTTTATATTGATTATTGAGTGCCCAAAGGATTCGTAATTTGCGTCGAGCTTATGTTTCAATTTTTATCCATATAGGACACAGAATGATACGATTCTGCACAAGATTCGATGAAACTTCTTACTATAATTACAATGCTATCTTTTTATTTGTTTCAGTCTTTATAAACACAACATCCAACTCTTTTTCTGAAGTATAGATAAATTCCAATCGCAGCAAACAAAATTAAGAGATCATAAAATCACTTCTACATGCTGTCATCAAAGTTTCGATTGATTTAATAATACACTGAGTGGATAATTTTTTTCGATGTTCGATGAAGTTGTGGTAGAAGTACATAATTTTGAATTCGCAGTGAAATTGAAATAATAACATCTCATGAAAAGTGATAGAGAATTAAAGGCATAGTTTCGTCGGATTCAAGTAATCAACGTTTTCGAAATCAATACGGAGTTTAAACTGTTTATAAAATTATTGGATTACTTGCTGTATTTCCAGAAGCCAGGGACCCAATTTTAACCCTAAAGTGTAAAAAATTGAAGCGAAATAGTTTCTGATTCATATTTACGTTCAACTTTTATAAAGCTGCAAAATGATTCAATCAATCTTGTCTTTTAGCCAAATCATGCAGATCAAAATTGAGATTTATTTTGAACGTGAGCCATTTTTAATGCCAGGAAATACAGTTCTTTAAAGTAACCCGTCACATGTATTGCAGATTTAAAGCACACATACATACGCAATTATATACATGTATACATAAATGCATATAAGATAATAAAATTATTATCTTTATTCCCTGACTGAACCAATATCAGCCAATTGAGATTTTAGGTCACTATCGTTAACTAAGTCTTGTCTTTTTTAGCTACACGTTCGTTTGATCAATGATATCTATACACAAATTTTCCCCAACTATTTCGTATTTTTTTATAATTGAAAATATTGCAATCAAAATGTTTAAAAAGAAATGTTATCATGAATTAACGAAATTTTTTGATAGATGAACAATTTGTCACGTAATATGAAGATTTGGCCTAAATG
Organism: Thysanoteuthis rhombus; assembly: GCA_963457665.1. Classification (NCBI taxonomy): domain Eukaryota; kingdom Metazoa; phylum Mollusca; class Cephalopoda; order Oegopsida; family Thysanoteuthidae; genus Thysanoteuthis; species Thysanoteuthis major. The sequence goes on from OY735222.1 coordinate 33,946,764, forward strand.
TTGACATTAAATCGGAATATCATTAAGAATCACTAGTATTTCTCTCTTTCAGTATTTGGAGCAAATGAAAGCAGTTCTCGATAAGGAGACAGATCACAGCTGCAAATAACCTTTTTCTCGAGAGTATAATGAATTATTCCGATTTTCTGTGTTCAAATTTGTGATAAGGAAAGCAATCATCTATATAAAAGATATTTGATACTTGGACTGAATCTGAAAAAAGAATTTATGAAAAGAATAATTCCATCTTACAAATTACGAATTACGAAATGCATGAGTTAGAAATATTTTATCTTATTCTAAATATCGACTGAGAAGCTGGAAACTGACGACTATATTTTTGTCGGTCTTATTTCACAGAGATTTAAGCAATACGAATAATCGATTATGTAATCTCAAAATGATCTTCTTTAGTTTTACTTGCGCAAGTCTTTCTGCTTTTGCTCATAGTGGAGAGTTGGGAGAATGATTCGGCTGTGCACTGGGGATCCGATCCTTGAGCAGTACTCCCCACCAACAGATTGTTAGAATGATAATAGAACTTGAATCACGTTGAAACATCTGAAAATGCCAATTTCTGATAATTCATCGATACAGTTTAGCTGTACATTACGAATAAATAATATTTTTTCACTCTATTTAGTTGCACATATTTATATTACGAGGCCTAAAGAGGACATTTGTTCTCCCATGGAGCAGGCAATTGGGGGAGACTCCTATTTTATAGTGCTACATTGTCCCCTCAGCTATTGCTCTGTTTCTGTTCAGAAAGTGGGGTGGGGGTGGGGGTCACTTGGAATATTTTCATGTCACCATGTTTTTTAGTCGAAATGATTTTATCACGGGTGAATAAGTTTTCCTAGAGAAACCTTGTATAGCTCTTTCCTTGCATCCGTATATTTTGCTGTCCAGTAGAAAGTTCACCGGGGAATGGGATCTTTGGTAAATCCTCTATCCTGGACACATGACTTGCCCAGCGTGGATGGAGCTTTTGCAGCAAAACTTCAATGCTTGTTTATCATCATCACCAGTCTTTTAACATTTATCATTGGAGCTAGACCTTCCCCAGGATTTGCCAGGCCTCCCTATCATGAGCATCGTGGAGCCAGTACTTTCTGAATTTATCTAGCTCGTCAAGCCATCTGAAATTCAGGCAGCCAAATTTTCGCATATGATCTGTGGGGATCTACGTTGTGAGTCGTGATATCAAGCAGCTGTCTGACATTCTTACGACACGTCCAGCCCATTGCCATTTGAGTTTTCTGATTGCTTATGCGGTATCTTTTCTTCAATAAACTGTGTTGTCTTATGATCACACCATTTGAGGTTGAGCATGATTATTTCATGTGCATGTTGCATGGCAGTCTCTTGGTTAGGTTCCATGTTTCAGCTCCATAGGTGACTAGTAAGAAGATGCTTTGGCCGTATACTCTTCTTTTTAAGACTAATGGGAGCTTTTTTGTTCTTGATGGTTGAGCTAGCTCTGCTAAAGGCTTGCCATCTTAGAGTAATCCTTCGCTTGATTCATTCTTCTTTCTAGGGTTTCATGTAGATTTGTTGTCCTAGGTAGATGTAGTGGTCTACTTTCTCCAGTTCTCAGTTTTCGACCTTTGTCAGTTTAATGTTCATCTTTTTGTCTATCTTGGTATCAGAGGATACGACACATCCCAGGTAGATGAGATCCTTGATTGTTGTCCGTTTTATCGAGCCGATGACGATAGAAAGTGGTCGAGGTTTTAGTCGAGTTGCAAACTTCGGAAAAATACAGTTTTTCTTCACTGAATTCCAAACCAATGAGTCCTGTAGCCTTTGTTAAGCAATATATTACACAGAGTCGACCAACGAGGAATATATCCCCTGTGAATAGGAGTTACCTTCATACGGGCCAGAAGTCTCTTTAGATTGAACAGGCTGTATGTGTGAGGATGTAGGCGTTGTCTTCACTAACCAACTCCACTGTGCCCTGTTTCGACATGATGTTAAAGAATGTTGCAAACAGGGAAAGAAAATACAATCTTGCTTTGTTTTGTTTTCAATAAGGGAAGGGTTTGAAAAGTTACTGTCGAGCAGCACCTCGCGGATTTTGATGATAAAGATAAAACTTGACGAACATTTTCCAAATTCTACCTCTGATTACAGTTCCGAACGTCTTTGTCAAATCAATAATGATGACATATAACCAGCCTTTTTTTTTAGTTTTTGACACTTTTTCTGTAGCAGTCATAGATAAAACCATGTCATCAGTGCTTCGGTCATGAATAAAACACACTGGCTCCCAGGGAGGTGGTCTTCAGCAACATTTGGTATAAGTCTATTTAATAGGACATGCTTATAATTAAAACCAAATGATACTCCGATTGTCAGTGCAGTCAAACCTTTCTCTTTCTCATTTTTGTAAATGAATACAATGACTACGTCTTTCGAGTCCTGATGCTCCAAGCAACAGATAGGGATTTCACAGAGCTTTGTGTAAATCTTTGGAAAGATACCACCATTCTCGGCAGCTTAGTCACGCTTCAGCTGCTCAATAGATTTTGAAATTTCGGTGATGTTAATGTAACAATCAGTTTTTATTTAGTGGATTGTTATTGGATGTCGCATATACAATTGCAACGTCCTGGACAAGCGATTCAATATGGAATCCATGGAAAGGCACAACTAAGCCCCGTTTGCGCTACGTAAAAAAGGCCGTATGCTACTTTTAATGCCAGATAGAAACCTCTAAATTCGCAGACTTGAGTAGAAAGCTGGGTTCTTTTTGCGAGGTCGGTCCACAATTCATTTCTGAATATTTATGTTGTTTTTATCAAGCAAATAGGGACTCTCTGTGGAGAAACTGAAGATGTTAGAGATTCCCAGGAAATCCATCCTAGTTTCCAAGTTTTTGAGGTAGCTGACTCTGTTGTTTGAAGCGAAAGATGAGCTTACAGCTGACAAGGCAGTTGTTTGTGTGGCATTCTGCACCTTGTATCCTCTTAATGCATATATACTCTATCATTCCTTAACTCCCTTTTCAGGTTGAAATTGGTTTAGAAAAAAATTGCATCAATATGCTACGAATAATGTGAAACCATAAATGAATCATTTAAAAGTTTAAAATTTGATTGTTATGTGTGTGCACGCACGCATGCATGCACACGAGTATGATTAGTATCGTTAGTTTTAGTTTTCTCTCACAAGGTGAAGCAAAAACAAAATCAAAATGTCATATTGAATTGGTTATTTAACTTTTAAATTTCTAAACGAGCATTGGAATATCTTTTGTTATAATCAATGGTTTTTATTTCAAATTCGACATCTCTTTGCTGACTTTTTGTTCAGTCTTTGATCTTTGCTTAAAAAAAAACTGACTTCCACAACTTAATTCACAAATACGACCTTATTGATCTTGACCACCGCTTGACATTTCAGGTATTGGTTACTTTTCTTTGGGAAACATTTCATTCTGCAAAATCGGGTTTGAAACTTTTCTTTTAATCAGAAATTTCACAGAGTATCTTTTCTTGCCATTTCCGAATAACTCACTTGTTTAACAATACAGAAATAGAGGCTTATCTACAAATGAATTTTCACTTTTGTTCTATCTTTTTAAGAAATTCACAAAATCAAACCTCATGAATACGTTTACGTCTCTAATTAATTGACAGTTTGAATAAATTGAATGAAAGAATTGGTTTGCGAATGACGCCACTTCGGGGGTTTTAGCCTCTAAAGTGTAATTTCACAAATTGCACACAATCATGATTGCCAAACTCTTTGGAACCAGCAATATGATGCTTGAGGACTGGCATCAATGGCGAAAAAACATCAACTCGCAAAAAAGATATGGACATAACCGGAAACTAAACAAGAAAGAATCAGCTTCATGAAAAAATCAAAACATCAATGCCGTCTCTCCAACTGATTTAACCATCGTATGCAGAGATATAAAATGTCGTAATTAGGAGAAGAAAAAGCAAGAAAAGACAATCTGGAGAAAAAAGAGCGTGGAAAAGAATAATGAATAAGATACGCAGAACCCAAGCAGGATCAGCTTTGCCATCCCCTGTGTAAAGACAATAATATATATACATATAAGCGAACTATTAAAGAGCTTGTTTTATTTTCACACGGAAAAGTTCAGAGGAGCATTTTTTTCAACATTGAACGGTTAGGCTGGATATAACCACAGGATAGCAACAGTCATATATTCAGGATGGTAATAAATAATTTTTGCTACAAACTTTGTATAGAAAAAAAAAAACCAAGAATATTGTAAACAAGAGAGTGAACTCACATACCCTATCAGAAGCGTGCATGCTTTTGCTTGCTTCTCCCTCAAAGCATTTGATCTTTTTATTGGAAAGAAATACGACGTTAAATATTTTAGTGAAAGCATCGTAATATTTTTTCATCACATTGGTTTCCTTAGAAATGACTGCCTGTTGAAATTATTATGAATTTCGTTTCTTTTAGTGTCATATGCAGTACTTGTGATACATCATTTCTCTATTCCATTCAATGTATTTACAAAAATGATAAAATCATGGGAAAATCATAAGAAGAGAAACAAATTCTACCTTGTTCGTATGTATGAAATTCATATAATAAATCATGTGTTCCCACAGATAAAAGAAGCATTCGTATTGCTTCTTTCAAGTAATAGGTCACTGTAAAAAAATCCATTATGAATACAATATAGTGTATTAAGAGCGTTGCTAAATGCCATCTATCCGACGACGAACGAGCCAACAGAACAACGACGGCTTATGTTTTTGTTCGGGTTTGTGCGAAGATACAGTGGGACAGGCAAAACGTAAGCACACACGCACAAATATATCTATATATCTATGTCTCTCTACACATTATATACATACACATATATGTGTGTATATATGCACGTATATGTTGATAGAGATATAGATATATAGGTGGATTTGTGTGTGTGTGCGTGTGTGCGTGCGTGTTTGTATGTCCTTGCGTTTGTCAACTGTTTGTCAACCGCCTATTCAGCACAAAGCGAGAACTACAAGTGACGAATCTTGTCCGCACTCAACAACAAGCGACAAAAAGACGTTTACGCCCTCACCCACAGGAAACTGTCGAAGCTATAAAGGTGAGTCAAAGCCGCAGGCTATGATGCATAGCCCCTGAGATCGGGATCATGGTGCATGCAAATCACCACGAGCTCCCCCTTAGCTGCTTGAAACACAGCAATCTAACGTAGGACTCCAAGTGTCATACAAACGGGGAATAGTTTCAGATGCAAAGATTATCCTTCATAAGCTATATAACTTTTTTATGTCATCCCCCCTTTTATTTGACTACGTAACCTTTTTTTCTGCTCCCTCCCTTCCTACCCTCTCAATTAAGTGATTTTACTTCCCCTGTTGCCTTTTTTCTCACTCAGATACAAACAAATGTTCCTCCGTCTCTTATTAACTACCTTTCTATTCCTCCCCTCTCACTACTCAAACGAACTTTTTCTCTTGGTATTCCCTCAGTAAGCCAACTTTCTTTCTCACCTTCTTTTCTTACCCGCTTGTTAATTAACAGAAATCCCCTTTCTACCACTTCAGTAAACCACCTAAGGACTTGTCTCTTATTTTATTAAATATCAAGTTTACAGCAAAAAATATATATTCTAATGAAAGTTGCATTTACATAGCAAACAATGAGTAATACATTTTCATGCAAAAAACCCTCTGAATCGAATCTTTATTTCGAATATGAAGAAATGAACTCCTTCCAGAACTGTATCAATTTACCGACTTGAATTCCAACCCCATGCATCTTTTGTCTGTTCAGAGAGAGACTTAGTCTGATACATGCATTTATTAAGGAGCCTGATTTTAACAACCCAGGATATATTGGGTCTGGGGTGTCTAATTGAAACCTCATACATAGTCTATACCTTTTTTACTCTGACCCCTATCTCAAGATCATCTTTCTACTACGAGCTACAGGGATAAGAGACAAGCCTGAGTTCTAATTGAGTACTTAAACTCACCCCCTATTCTTATCTCTTCTTCAACATATTTCTTATCAACTAATAGTTCAGTATCACTAATCAGATTTATTTAAATTCATTAATTGAAGTATTTTCAAATTTTACCAATATTTTTTGTAACTATCCAACTTAATCTCAATTTTCATGGCTATTCATCGCAACTAAACTTAGGACAGTTTCTCTTTAGTGTGATTGAATGGAACCAAAATGCAGATTGCAATAAAGAATAATTTCTGGGTGAGAATCAAACTCATAGCCCTATATGCTGGGGAATGGTGGCTCGGCAGCTCAAACCACTAACTTAGAGGTATCAGTAGCAAGTTGGAGCCAAAATCAAACATTTCAACCCTACCCCGATCACTTCTGCACCGTTTCTTATTAACTGGTAGTTCAGTATCAGTAATCCAATTTATTCTTATTTTTCAGACAAAGTATCGTAAATCATTGACAATTTTTATACTGTTTATCTTCATATCAATTTTCGTAGCTTTTTATTGTAACGAAGCTCAATCCAGTTTCCCTTTGACAGTGGGTGAATTAATTCCCATCGTAGATCTGCATGAAGAATAACTTTCGACCAAGAATCGAACTCACAACAATGCCCGACTGCGCTTGCTACTGAGCTGCAGGTATTAAGCTCAAGTCAAAATCAAAAATATAAAATCATCCCCTATCCCGATTTCATCTGCGCTATGTTTCGTATTAACTTGCAGTTAAGTATCACTAATCAGATTTGTTTATTTATTTAATTCAACCAAGATCACAAGCCCCTATGCAAGAGATGGCTTGCAGAACGACTGACCGTCACTGCTCTATCGAGAACTCGTCCACCTAGAATGATTCTTCGCTGCATTTACACCTTCTTTTGAGGATGTCTTGGAGACTCGTTGTCCAAGGTAGATACAGTGATGAACTTTGTCCAGCTTTGCGTTTTCGATTTTGATCGTTGTGCGTTTATTTCCGACTCGTTTGTTGTATATGATCTTTGTTTTGCTGAAATTCATGTGAAGGCCAAATTCATTTAGCATTGGCTAGAGTTCGTGGAAGTTTTCTGCAAAAAGGACGATGTCTTCAGCAAATCTGAGGTTACTCAGGTTTTGCTGTCTCTTCTGATTCCTTTGTTTTCCCAATCTAGGTTTCTGGAGATCATATCGAGGCAGGATGTGAAGAGCTTGGGTGAGTTGGTATCACCTTGTTTTACCTCTTTTGGGATCTGAAAGTCTTTATGTAACCTGGCAAAGGAGCTGCTGTGACGGTATATATGGTACAAACCTCTGACATGTATGGGGTCAACATCTTGTGGGATGATAGCATCAATGACCTTGGGAGTTTCTACTGAATCGGAGGCCATCTTGAAGTCTATAAATGGTACTGCAAGTGGTATTCTATATTCTGCTGCTTTTTCTTTTAGTTGATTTATCGAATGGAGATGGTTCATGGTTGGGTAGCTTCTTCTAAAGCAAGTTTGTTCCTCTGGCTGGTTTTCATCCAGCATTTTTGAGATTCGGTTGATGATAACTTTGGTGAAAAGTTTGTGCATTCGAGTAGACTTATTGGTCTGTAGTTGTTGAGGTCTTTCGGATTTCCTTTTTTATGTAATAGCATAATGATTGCAGTGTTCTAATCATCTGAGACTTTATTGAGAATAAATTGACTAATTTCCAGTGATGACATGACCAGTTTTTTTGAGTAGGTCGATGGTGATGTTATCGGGTCCAGGGGCTTTTCCATTTTTGTTCGTCTGATGGCTTGTTTTACTTCCCATGGTGCAACTTCTGGGAAGTCCATGAATTGATTTCTCGTGTCTTGCTATTTGTGTTCCTTGTTTTGAAGATTAGAGTTTTGGGTAGAATTCTTAGGCACGTTCGACAATCAGGTCCTTTTCTGTTGTTAGTTTTCCATTTTTCTCGAATACACTAGTTATTTATTTCTGTCCAGCATTGAGAGTTTAGTCAATAGCTTTGAAGCCCCGACCTTTTTTTGCGAATTGTTTCGATAATTGCTGTCGTGTATCTTCTCTTGGAAGGGCGTATAACCAATGCATCCTCCCAATAGTCACTTATGGAGCTGAAACATGGAACCTAACAAAGAGACAGATCTGTAAATTGAGAACCATGCAACGTGCATATGAAAGAATTATGCATGGAGAGACCACAAGACAGCATAGTGCATCTGAGAAAAGACAAGAGTTAGAGACATCATAGAATCCATTAAAAATCTCAAATGGCGGTGGGCTGGCCATGTTTCAAGAATGGCGGATAACCGATGGACATCGCAACTCACGACATGGATCCCCCGAGATCACATACGCAACCGAGGCTGGCAGAATATTAGATGGAGAGACGAGCTAGACAAGTCCAAGAAGTACTGGCTCCGTGATGCCCATAATAGAGAAGTGTGTCAAATCCTGAGGAAGGTCTATGTCCAACGACGGACGTTAAAAGACTGATGATGATGATGATGATGATGATGATGATGATGATGATCTTCTCTTGTCTTCTCTTCGTTTCTTTTGGATGTTTTTTTTTTAGTTCAAGACTAAATCAAGTATTGTAAATCATTAACAATCTTTTGATACCATTTATCTTCGTCTCAATTTTTGTTGCTTTTTATCGAATTTTGGCAATGGGTGAGTAAATCACCATCGGAGATCAGGATAAAGAATAAGCCCTGGATGAAAATTAAACTCAAGACACTGTAATCCAGCATAGTGCTATGAGTTTAATTCTCAGGTGAAGCCCATTCGATCTTGCCAATGAATGGAATCGGTGATAAGCGCAAGTCCAAATCCCATAATATATTCCATATTAACTGCTAGTTCAGTATGGGTAATCTTATTTATTTATTCATACGTTTGCTTAATTCATCAGATGAAGCATTTTCAATTATTGATTATAACTTCCCCCTATTATTTGCCTTCATCTCAATTTTTTTGCCTCTAAACTCAGGCCGTTTTCTTTTCAGCTGTGATTGATAATCCAATTTATTCATTTATTTATTTTATTGAATGACTTATTTTCAATTATTGTTGATAATTTTATGGTACTATTTACCTTATTCCCAATTTTATTGCTGTCTATTGCAACTTCTCTTCCACCCACTGAAACATCACGAATTTTTCCCCTCTCTTATGAAACTACCTAACTTTCTTTTTCACCTTATTATTATCTACTGTCTTAATACTCCCCTCTCGCTCATCTCCTACTTAATAAACTGACTTTATCTCGTCAAACTTTTTACTTAGTATTCTCTCAGTAAGCTATATAACTCTTCCCCCCCTTTCATATCCTCTTATTCAACAACCTAATTCTCCTTTTCCCCTCTCTTCCTACTCCTTAAGTAAACTACCTATAACTATTTTTCTCCGCTCTTTCTACCTTTGTGGGGGTTTCTGTGGGGGTGGTCTCACAAACTATACTAAACCCAGCCGTGGTTCTGGGTTAGTAAAAGAAGGCAACAAAACGGAATTCCGTTTATATGTTTTATATAGAATATTGATTATCAATATCTCTGGAGACGGGAAATGCCTATTCGCAGTTGAAAAGAGAGGAGGCCGATTATTATCTAAGTCAAAATGACGACTGGTCTCTCATATCACGAACGGTAGTCTACTGAATGGTAGCAGCGGTTGACAGTCACTAAGGGCGGACGGCTGACACGAGAGAGAGCTGGCAACGACTCTCTTCTCCAAACCCAAATTTTACTCTGCTTACTTGTTACGAAAATCTCTCTTATTTAAGCCCTTGGTATCGACACTGTATCTCTTGTCCCTTCTCTTCTCTCCCTCTCCTGCCATCTCGACCTTTCCGGAAAAACCCAAAACATTGACCCTCATTCATCTCGCGACGCAGGTCTGTTCAATATCATAAATTAGTCTCCCCCTCTCCCAAGGACTCTGCAAATAACTTTTCTTTCATAAGCTTTTACTCTCTCTCTCTAGACCCCAAACACTGACCCTTATATCTGGCTTTGTTTTCAAACCCAGGACTTGACAGATGACACTAGATTGAAAAAGTACAGATAACCCAACTTCCCATGACATGGTCATCGAATCGGGAACAAAACCTTTTTCCAAAAGCATTTGTTTTTGCAACCCAGGACTTGACAGATGACACCAGATTGAAAAAGCGCAGGTGACCCAACTTCCTATGACATCTCGAAAAACACATTATCCCCTTTTACACAGATAACTCCTTTTGTAATAACAATAGTAATTACTGGTAATAACCATAGTAATTTTTAGTAACAGCCATAGTAATTTTCGGGACACGGGGGACTCCTGGCCCCCTAGTGTCACACCTTATTATTAATCTACCTAAATCAATATTATAGTAAAAAATACATACTCAAATAGAATAAATAATATTTTCATCTCCATCATTACCATCATCATTCTTTTAGCGTCCGACGTTGGACAAAGACCTCCCCCCAAGATTTGTCAGTTCTTTCTATCATTCAATACAGAGCAAAAAAAAAAAAGAAAAGAAAAAAAAGAAGAAAGTAGTACATTTTCATTAAAAAAAATCTCCTGTTTTGCTAAAACGAATCTAAACAAAATTTTTACAATTTTCCTCATCTTGAATATGAAGAAATTAAGGTAATCCGTGACAATATTATTTTATTGATTTAAAATCCCATTTGGGTGGAGTGGGGACTAATTCTTACAGGTCAGAAAAAGGAGTCAGGTCTGGGTGAGAATCCAACACGACACGTAAATTATTTGTAATCTGTAAGTGTGTTATGTATATAACACCGTCGGAGAAATGCATCAAAATCATTGACGAATATCTCCATCGCGTAAGAGTAACTAAAATAACTTTATTAAAAAACCACAAAGACCAGATCGATGACTTGATTATGGCAAAAGACGTACACTCACACATACATACAATATATATATATATATATATATATATATATATATATATATATATATATATATATATTAGTGATCTCTTTAGTTCTCAAATATTTACTTTCAGTCTGAAGATAAAGCATTCTGAATGATAACTTAATAATTCCTTATGTAGCAATGATAAAATTGCTTCATTTTTTCTATTATATGTGACCTTTTACTTGAGTATGAAATAGAGAGTAGTTTAGAAAAATTCATCAAGCACCAGAGTAGCTTATGTGGCATTGAACATAATTATAGCATACTCATTGAGTTTTCAAATCAATCATAACTAGAAACTTTTATTCAAGATCAAGTGATAGCAAGTTTCCTCAACAGCATTCGTCTTGGTATTCTAACTGATTTTAGTAATGCTGTCATCATCATCATCATCATCAGTCTTTTAACGTCCGTCGTTGGACATAGACCTTCCCCAGGATTGTTTAATGGTTCTCTTTTTATATTAACTGTTTTAATGACATCCTTAGTGGCAAGGAAACTTTCACCAAAAATAAAAATTAAATATAGATACTTGTTATCATATAAGAGTTCAATGTTTACAAAGAAAAAGAAAATACCGAGAACTCGGAAACGTGATTTAACACATGACCTCATGGAATCACACTCTCTTTTTCACTCTCTGTTATTCATATTGGAAATTCACACATCTCAAATTCCACATCTGGCTAATTGCGATAATACATTCAACTCGGAAATTTTGACAATAGTCAAATAAGTAGACGTCTGAGAAAGACGTCTGAAAAACGAATTCGTTTAAACAACATGAATATGTTAGAGCAGAATCAGAATTAGAACAAAAGATGACTTCGGTTAGCATGGGGAAGACAAAATGCAGCGTTAGGGGAAAGCTTTTACCACACCTCCTTCGGTAAGTAAAGATTCCTCTTTATATGAAACTCCCCAACGAAGTCCAAACTTGACAGAAATAAGGGAGAAATGTCTCTATATCTGTATGACTAATGCAATCCCATGTTGATTTTATTGTAAATTATGGGTTCCAGATCCCGTAAGACTTGGGCCAGCTTGTAATGAACGCACAGTACAGAACCTCTCTTATCAGCGATTTGCATAGCCATGTTCCCACATCAAAATAGAACACTGCCAATGTTAAGGACAGGTGGAGCCCTGTGGTTGATCCAGCTGCAGTCAGTCCCCACCATGAGCCGCGATCCCTAGGTAGAAACCAACCTGGGGCCAAGAAATCTTCTATTGGAACAAACTTCTCCCCAAAATCTCAGATAGGTCCCCAGACTCGGAACGATTCAAACCCTGGCCAATCTGATTCACCATCCAGCAAGCGTCACAATGCAACACAAGAAATGGTCGCGCAAAGGGTATAAAGTAGTTATGCCTGCATTCTACACAACATTTAGTAACTGCTTTGAGAACAGCCCAGACATATTCGATATGGAGGAAAAAAATTGGACGAAAATGCTTGCACCTACATTGATGCAAATACTCTAGCAAAGATCTGCAGACACGTTTGAAGAAATAACCGACTAAAAGCAGCAAAAATCGTTGAAATAACAAACATTAACAAAATCGAACCGGCAGAGGTAAACAAGCCAGAACATATCGACGAAACAATGACAAAAGAACCATCGGTATATATCCGAGATCTGACAATGGAAGAAATAAGAATAAATGCCATCTGGAAGTTCTAAGCACAAATCTCATTGAGATAAAAAATGTGGTAACTAAAGACTGTAGCAAATCAAATTGCTATAGGAGACCATGGAGCCCAAAACAGGGTGACGACGTAGATGTAGATAAATTACAAAGAAATAAAACATACAAGAGATACAAAAACTTGTCATTGTAGGCACTGGCCATATCCTCCGAAATGCCAAGTGAAATATTGCCAAACATCTGGGATTGAATCTCTTTTTGTAAATGAAACTAAAAGAAAATTTACCACACTGACTATAAAGTCATAACATCGTCGGATGCCTTAAATTTCAAGCCCAAACTTGATGCGAAAAGACAACTATAAAACATGAGCGGGGAAAAACATCATATATATATATATATATATATATATATATATTTATATATACGTGCATATACATGTATGCATAGATATAGATATGTACATGTACATATACATGGATTTCGCTACTCAAACAAGTTAATGTTTCTGCCCTCTTTGAGACTCCTTATGCGAATGTGTTTTTAAATTCTTGTTTGGTGAATTTGGTGAGAGTCTTTTGGGTGTAGTAGTAGAAGTTTTTTTTTATTTTGGTTTTATTGTTTTTAGTAGTATACGTGTTTCTGCTGCTGGTGGTAAGTTACATGTCAGAGGGTGAGGCAGTTATCTTAACCTTGATATTTGTTATCAAATTTGTTGCCTATGTTGGTGTTCTTTGTGACCATTGGGAATTGTATTATTCTTGAGAATAGTAATGCACAAAAATGCGAAAACATTAAAAATATATCATAAAAGAAATGAATAAAAATTGATTTCAAAGTAAAAATCAAGGCCAACATAAAAATTTTACACTTCCTAGACATTACCTTTAATTTAACTAAAAGTACCCACGAACCATAGAGAAAAGAAAAGACTGAATAAGCAAACCACCAGAAAACACCCACCATCAGAGGCCAGCGTCCATGTGATTCCGTGTAACGACTGCGACAAATTTTACATCGAAGAGACATCGAGACCTCTCAAGAAAAGATTATATGAACACAAGAAAGCCCTCAGGCTGGATGAAAGGACGAATGCCCTGGTCAAACACAGCAACCACGAATTAAACTTTAACCAAGCCAATCTCATCAAGAAATTCACGACTACTCGACATGCAAATACACCAAAGCAGCCATTATATATAAATTCAATGCAACAACACGTATGGCACTTTTAGATTGCAAACCCTCTGTGATTTTAAAACAGAACCACGTAGACACGATACACTACAACACCAACAACACCAACATACAAAGTACTGGCGAACCACCGACAGTCATTTCGAAAAAACGATGTAAGCTCACATACATCACCCCTTTGAGAAAAGTAAAATTAGTTTTACCCACCATCCACAAGAAAAAGACTGAATAATAATGAGAGCCATAGACCTACTTTCAACATGCTCATAATATACCAACACCTATCCATCTTAAAATAGAAATAAAAAAATCACTTCTCCCAGACAAATGACCATTCTAAACCATCTCTGCCTTTCTTATCTTAGACACGCCAAACACATACACCCCTGACCTTGCCTCTCTAACACCCTTCTAATTTCAAATCAAACGTCTCCCTACACAGTCACAAGCACTTCACCATCACTACCGACCAAACAATCAAACACAGAAATATTCACATTCTCCTCTTTACCATCAAATATAAACAATATATTCTATCTCTGTTAACCGCAGCATATATATTTTCCTTTGGAAAAGAGGGCTGGTCCCCGTCTAAATGCAGCAAACTAAACTACCAGAATGATAATAGAGATATTCGTGATTTAACATTTATTTGTTTTTTTTTTCCTTTTCACCTCCCAATTGTGATTCAAATTTCGATACATACACATATACATTCAAATATATAGAGAGATAGAAAACTAGAGAAAGACATAAGCATAAATACGTATATATATATATATATATATATATATATATATATATATATACATACATATATATATATATATATATATATATATATATATATATATATATTTATATATATATATGTAAACACACATAAACATATATATACATACACATGGAGAAAATTCATGTATATACACATATATGTGTATACATATATAGACATATCCTGCTGACATAACTGAAATTCTTGGGAGACATGAAGATATGTGGATCAACAAACTCAAAACTCTCTCCCCTAATTGACTTAATACCAAACAGAACAACCCTAATCACACTGATCTCTAAATCATAATCCTCCAACAAATAATAACCTCACATACACAATCTACCCTCTCTCAGGTATATCTAATATTGGGAACTTCAGAGTCACTCAGACCCATAACGACTGAAACCTTCGAAGGGCATCCCACTCGTGCAAATCAGAGCTGACACACATATTCACGTATATACGTATATAAACATACACATATCGTCATCATCATCATCAGTCTTTTAACGCCCAACGTTGAACATAGACCTTCCCCATGATTTGCCACACCTTTCCAACGTGGGCGTAGCAGAGCCAATTACTTTCTGAATTTGTCAAGCTCGTCTTTCCATCTAATATTCTACCGGCCTCAGTTGCGCATGTGATCTCTGGGGATCCACGTCGTGAGTCACGATGTTCATTGGTTGTCTGCAATTCTTGCAACATGGCATGAGATTTTTAATTGTTTCTATGATGTCCCTGATTCCTGTCTTTTCCCAGATGCACTGTGCTGTCTCGTGGTCTCTCCATGTGAGGCCCAGTATAATTCGTTAATGTGCACGTTGCATGGTTCTCAATTTGCGGATCTGTCTCTTGGTTAGGTTCCATGTTTCAGTTCCATAATTGACTATTGGAAGTATGCATTCTTTTAAGGATTAATGGGATCTTCTTATTTTCGAAGGTTGAGCTTGCTCTGCCAAAGGCTTGCCATCCTAGTGTGATTCTTCGTTTGATTTCCTCTTCTTTTGAGGGTCTCATGGAGATTTGTTATCCTAGGTAGGTGTAGTGATCTACTTTCTCCAGTTCTGTGTCTTCGATTTTGATCTTTGTATTTTTATCCCCGATGTGGTTGTTGCATATGATCTTCGTCTTGCTGAAGTTCATGTGTAGGCCAACCTTCTTGCTCTCTTCATTTTGTTCATTTAGCATTTGTTGGAGGTCCTGTCGGTTCTCTGCGAAAAGGGCAATGTTCTTTGCAAATCTGAGGTTGCTCAGATATTCGCTGTCTATTTTGATTCCTTGTGTTACTTCTTTTTTGGAGCTGAAAGTCTCTGAGTCTTTATGTAACTCGATAAAGGAGCTACTGTGATTGTATATATATTTCAGCACTTTGAAATGTATTGTATCTATACCTTGTCGAGTGATGGCCTCCATGACCTTAGAGATTTCTACCGAGTCGAAGGCCCTCTTGAAGTTGATAAGTGCTACAGCGAGTCGTAGTTTATATTCTGCTGCTAATTCTTTCAGTTGATTTATAGAATGCCATGGTCGAGTAGCTTATTATAAAGCCAGCCTGCTCTCGTGGTTGGTTTTCCTCTACTGTTTTAGTGATCTGATTAGTGCTGATTTTTGTGCAAAGTTTGTGAAGTCCTCGAGTTGATTGCTCACGTCTTGCGTATCCTGTTCATTGTTTTGTATTCCTTGTTTGGACGGATAGAGTTTTTGGTAAAATTCTTTGGCACGTTCAATAATCCTCTCTCTGTGTATGGCTAGGTCTCCATTTTCCTCGAGTATGCTGGTTATTTGCTTCCGTGCTGAATTGAGGCCTTTGTTTATAGCTTTGAAGCCCCGACCACTTTCAATTGTCGATTCGATGACTGGCGTCGTGTATCTTCTGTGTTCTCTTCGTTTTTTCCTGATTATTTTATTCAGTTCGGTCGCTTCAATTTTCTTTCTCGTTGTCGGTGGCTTGGGGTTTCCGCATTTTCCATGAGATTCCTAGTTGCATCTGAGATTTTACTAATGTTGTTCAGTAAGAATTCAAAATCTGTTTTCCAGTTCGAGCTTGAGAGATCGAGAGTGCTCTTTTGGTATGTTTAGTGGTTGTGGTTTGGTGTGGAACATTTTCCTGGGTTCTTTGTTGGTGTTTGCTTGCATTTTACATCGTACCATTCTGTGGTCGCTTCCTACATTGATTTGATTCAAGATTTGGATGTCCTTGACGATATTACTTTTGCCCTTCACAATGTAGTCTATTTTGTTCATTTTTCCGTGATTGGGGCTCTTCCAAGTCCATTTACTATTGGATCCTATCTTGAAAAAGGTGCTCATGATTTTGAATCCGTTAGCCATTTAAAAGTTTATAAGATCTTCTCTCCCGTTCCGTACTTAATATCTGAATTTTTCATTGCTTTGTCATACCTATGCGTTGAAGTTTCCCATGATATATATGTATATATGATATATGACAATTGGAAGGTGAAGTGAAAAACTGAAGAGACAGGTGTTACATCTCGAAAATTTTATTATCATTCCGTATGCGTAGTTCAATGCATTCCGACGGGTGCCAGCCTTTTTTTTAAGAGAAAGATATTTGCAGCATTTCCACCGAGAAAAAATGCTGTTTACTTTTCGATGATGAAGGGGTGAAATCATTTTCAGTAACAAAATGTAAACCGTATATTTTTCTTTGTGAAATCACTGCAATTTTTTTTTTATACATATAAATATAAAAGTATATACATATACATGTGCATACCATATATATTTATATAAATATATATGTATATATATAAAAATATATATACATAAACATGTATATAAAAACATATATATATGCATTCATATATATATACATATATACATGTATACTTATACATCATCATCATCATCAACATCAGTCTTTTAACGTCCGTCGTTGGATAAGGACCTTTCCCAGGATTCGCCACAATTCTCTATTGTGGGCGTCACGGAGCCAGTATTTTCTGAATTTGTCTTGTTCATCTTGCTATCTTGTATTCTGTCGGCCTTGGTTTTGCATGTGATCTCTGGGGATCCATGTTGTGGGTCATGATGTCCATCGGTAGTCTATCATTCTTGCAACATATCCTGCCCATTGCCATTTAAGTTTTTTAATAATTTCTATGATGTCTCGGACTCCTGTTTTCTTCCTAATATACTTGTCTTGTCATCTCTCGATGTTGCAGTACTATCACGTATACAGAGTCTACACCTTGCAGGGTGATGGCTTTCATGACCATGGGAATTTCTACAGAGTTGAATGCCTTCCTGAAATCTACAAATGCTACAGCAAGTGGCATTTTGTATTCTGCTGCTTTCTCTTCCAGCTGATTTATTGAATAAAGATGGTCCATGGTCGAGTGAGTTTTTTCAAATCCAGCCTGCCCTCGTCACTGGTTTTCATCTTGCGTTTTAGTAATCCAGTTGATGATGATTTTTGTGGAAAGTTTGTAAATGCAGTTGAGTAGGTTTATAGGCCTGTAGCTGTTGCGGTCTTTCGGGTTTCTTTTTTATGTAGAAGTATTATGATTACAGTATTCCTGTCTTTCAGGACTTTACTCTGTTTCATACACAAGTTGAATAGAATAGCTAGCTTTTTGTTGATGCTCTTACCAGCTTTTTTGAGTACATCGATGGTGATGTTATGTAGTCTGGGGGTTTCACCTTTTTTTGTTTGTTCAATGGCTTGCTTTACTCCCCATGGTGTAACTTCTGGGAAGTCCTCGAACTGATTGTCAGCGTCTTTTGTATTCAGGTCGTCGTTTTACTGTCCGTTCTTTGAAGAGTAGAGTTCCTGGTAAAATTCTTGGACGAGTTCAACAATTCTGTCTCTGTCTGTTGATATGTCTCCGTTTGCTCTGAGTATGCTAGTTATTTATTTCTGTCATCCACTGAGAGCTTTGTTTATTACTTTAAATCCTCGCCGTTCTTCGAGAGTGGTTTCGATGATTGCTGTCGTGTACCATCTTTTGTCTTCTCATGGTATTTTTTTTATTGTTTTGTTTAGGTCAGTTTCTTCTATTTTTTCTCTTATTGTTGTTGGTGATTTGAGGTTTCTGCACTTTTCAATAAGTTTCCTGGTTTCATCTAAGATTTTGCAAATGATCGCTGTGTATTTTGGTTTAAGCATATTGGCAGCTTCTAATAGATAGGTCGTTTTTTTGCTGTGGAGTTCGTTGAGGTTGGTGTCGTTTTTGGTTAGGATATCAAGGGTTGGGTGAGTTTGTTTAGCACGTTTAATGGTTACAGTTTGGTGTGGAACATTCTCCTGTGTTCTTTATTGGTAATTATTTGTATCTTACACTTTACCATTCTATGGTCGCTTCCTACGTTTACTTGGCTTAGAATTCGAATGTCTTTGATGGTGTTGCATTCGTCTGTCAGGATGAAGTCTATTTCGTTTTTGGTTTCATGGTTGGGGCTCTTCCAAGTCCATTTTGTATTGGGTTTCTTTTTAAAGAATGTATTCATGATTTTTAAGTCGTTTACGGTTGCAAAGTTTACAAGATTTTCACCTCTCTCGTTCCGTCTTTTGTATCCAAATTCTCCGATGCAGTGTTTGTTTCCTTGTCCTACTTGTGCGTTGAAATCTCCAATGATGACATTGGAGTATTTTCTGGTATCTTGGGGTATAGAGTTCAAGTCATCATAGAAGTTGCTGATTTCTTCTCTGGTTGATTGCGAAGTGGGAGCGTAGACTTGGATGACATTTAGCTTGTACTTATTTGAGAGTTGTATGGCAGGATTGAAACCTCTGCTTCAGACCCAGAAGCCAATATCCTACCTCTGAGTTACGGAACTGGACGGTCAGTAAGGCTGAATTTAAGTGATATATTCATTTACGCATGAATTCCCCATCCACTAGAGTGCTCTATTCCAATGGAAGAGCATTGCATAAGCTTACAATGAATGAGTTACCTCACTTAAAGAGTGCTGAACTCTGAATAGAGGAGCATTATATATATATATATATATATATATATATATATATATATATATATATATATATATATATATACGGAGCCGTTTGGTTAGCACGTGCGAAGAGAGTCACGTATTCTATTCTTGGTACTCTTCATGGGACAAATTTCCTCAGCACTCTGTAGTTAATTGTACGTTTGGGTTGGAAGGTAGGATGAGAAACGAGCATGCCTGTACCTATCTTCAGTTGTCTTGCTAACTGGAACACCAAAGGGATTATGCATCCTCCAACGTAGCAGAGGAAGCTATAAGAACAATGATTATATATATATATATATATATATATATATATATATATATATATATATATATATATATATGTGTGTGTGTGTGTGTGTGTGTGTATATATATATATGTGTGTGTGTGTGTGTGTGTGTATATATATATATATATATATATATATATATATATATATATCAGGAATCCAAAATGATATAATATGATATAATATAATGCAATATTCGATGTGTTATGCATTTATTTCAGGAATTGTTCGATTCATTCAACATTAAACATCAAATTGAGTAGAGCTCAAAATCTGATGATTCGGTACACAAACATTATTATGTTTCTGCCCTTTTTGGGCTTCTTTAGGCGAATGATTTGATGATTCGGGAAATTTTTTTTTTCGGGGTGGAGTCGATTTTTTTAGGGTGGATAACTTTCCTCTTATTCTTTTTATATATCTTTTTTTCATTTTTGTCGCTTTTGGTCACTGCCAAACACATGTTTTTTTTCTGTTCTACATTGTTGAGATACTGTACAGTCTGGTATTTATGAATTAGCAGGGGGGGGGGGCTCTGTAGGCACGTTGTTAAAACATGAGCTCCTTGTGATGTGTTTCTTCTATGGGAGTATTTTCTTCTCACTCAAATATATTTCCTAGCGTTGGGTTTCACTTTAACACGACTTAAGTTGTTAGTGTAATTATGTTGGCTTATGTATGTTTCTATACATCTAAGTTTATAATGAAAAAATGATTTGTTGTTCCTCAATTGGCTGGAGGTATGAAATAATAATAATGTTAATGTTAATAGTAATTTTGCTACTACTAATGCTAACAATAACGAGGGGAAGGAAATAGCTATGGTGGTTAATTTTTGTATACCTGTATGTAGGGTGTTGTATGTTTTTAGTAGAAATTTTGAACGGTGTCGGCATTTAACGCTTCTTCATTTCTTCTGCTTAATGATTATGCTTTTTTTTTACTGTTGGCGTCGGTAATATAGGGTTCCAATATTCTGGCATATTTCTTTTTGTTTTAATATTTTCCATTTAACAGTGAGTTTGAAGTCGCTATCAGTTAGTCTCCAATTATATATTGACAGCAATGTACTATTTTGTATTTTTCGTTTGTAAATGATGATATATTGTTGGCTAATCTTAGTTGAAAGAGTGTTTTTGATATTCCTTTGAAATATTCCACTTCTAAGGGTATTTCTTGGGTTGATACTTCAACTTGATGTACAATATTCGATTTGAGACATTTGCAAACGACATCCGTTTCTCTTTTTACATTGCAATCTAGTTCACTTACGCTTTCTCGATTGGTGTTATTTCTGATTATTTTATGGTTAAATTTTTTAAAAAACTTATTAAAATTATCCGTAAAACTATAGCTTATTTTCATTTTGTTCTTGTGATATATTTTACATAGTGGGTTGCTCAGGGGAAGGGTTTAGCTCAACGCTACGTTGAAGCAGCTACCCTATTGGAAAAAAAAACCCTCAAACAATAGACATGTTTTAATATATCTGCAATTTCATGTTGACTAATCTGATATTTGAATGTAAAAAAAAAAGCCTCGTGAACATTAGAACAAATCAACTTTGAGGATCATCCTGACAAATCTTTCGCTCTTTTTTCCCTCTAAATCAAATTTTATTGACTGGAATCACGTAGAAAAAATATCAGGATATTTAGAATTTGTCAGATAAAAATTATTGTTTTGTCGATTGTTTTATCCACCCAGTTTGACTGTGGCCCAGTATTTAGGCTCATTACTTTCTGAATACTTCATTTCTAAATGTAACAAAAGGCAAAAATTATGTAAAATAATGGAACCTGTTCAAACATTTCACTCCTGTTGAACACAATTACAAAAGTTGATGAAAGAAGCTCGTAGGCAATCAGTATTCGATTAAAAAACAAGAATCATGGAGTCAATAGAGTTTTCTAAGCAGTCTATTCCTAAATATTTAAAAATCTCAAATGTATCCCATTCATTGCTCAGCTATTTACCAAAGTATTCAGTTGACATTGTTCGAGAAGCTACTCACGAGGTGATAAAAAAAAGGTAATAAAAAATATCAAAAATAATTCAATAACCATCGTATTATCACGAGGAGATTTCTAGTAGTGTTCTGTAAGAAGAAAGCGATACCCTTTTGCGATTATATAAGATAAAAAAGAGACCGATAATTAAAATCGTAAACGTCCTCAACAAGCATAGAATCAAACCAACAAAGTTGATTCGCTGATATTTGACAATAATATTCTTGCTTGACTAAGTGATTCAAATGAAGATATCTTAGAGTGTGAAACACTTGAGTAAGAACTGCCCATGAATTGCATTACAAAAACATATTCATTTCATGATGAGAAATAGAAAATATTGTCTTTGTCAGATCAGCCACAATACGAGGATTCATAAAATCAATATTAATATTATAAGCCATGAGAAAAATATTAAACCTCATTTAGATTTCATAAGTCTGTTTTTTTTTTACAGACCCGAAACAATTGTTTAGCAAATAACGTTCTTTTTAACTTTATCTGAATTGGAATCGCTCTGAGTTGACCATGATTAGAATTTATCAATGTTTGAAATTGTCTGTATCTAATTGACTTGCAATAAGAATTCACTGATATAGAAGCACAATAGTCGTGGGGTATGATGTGGTCAATATTGAATCTACTTGTTAACTTGAGTCTGCTTTATGATCTTGTAGATCCAACAAATCTCAAAAATGCTCAATGGGATTAAGATCCGGGGAGTTTATTGGCTATGGTAACACAACTAAATCTTCTTCATGTTCCTGAAAACATTCCCACTCAATTCATGCAGTGTGACATAGCACATGTTCCTGTTGAAAGTCAACTTTCATCATAGATGAGTTTTGGCATGAAGAAATATATCTTGGTCTTCCTTGAGACAGTTGGCGATTTTTCCCTTCTCGATCCATTGCCGACACCTGAGCATTCCACAAGCTCCATCGTTTCGGAAATGCTCTGAACTTGTCTACAGGCCATCACAATTTGATTTTTGTCGAAGTCAATCAAAACTTTCTTTCAGCCCATGCTTCTGAATTCAACACATCAAAATGAAGTACTCGAGGCCAGCTTACCTGCTAATATACCTTTGACCCTGACACGCGCATCCTTACGAGACAGCTGCTGTCATTCTTGCCACATATCACTGGTGTTTTGGCTCATTAATTATATATCTATGCATAAATTTATATCTTACTTGAAGGAATAATGAATGGTTTTTAAGTGTTTAACTTGACCTTTTTTTCTGTACGTGAGCATAGTTCAATAGTTAGGGTATGCGAGAACTGTTCTGAAATTGAGAACTTTTGGTTATTCATTTATCCATTCTCAAGATCTCAGGCCCTAATGGCTGGGGATTAAAACTGGGATTATAGATGTAGAGTATTTTTAAAAATTCAATTCCAAGACGTTTGTACATTATGATCAAAACAATTCCCTTCTCTGGACAGAATGTATAAATCAGTTTTTGAATACATTTGTTGAAATACCAATACTTTGATTGAAGAAAATCTTCAACATTGTGTTCTTTATCTTGATAAGACTCGGAGTCTTCTTTGCAGCGTACAAATAGTCTACGCGTATCCTCAATTTTTCAACCTATATACTCATGAAAAATAAATCATCTATTAGTATACACGTGAATACCCGTGAAAAATCAAATAGTGTATGCGTATTCTCAATTGTTATTCTCTATATATCAGCATGAAAAATAAACCATCTATTAGTGTACAAGTCAATGCATGTAAAAAAAATCTCTGATATATTTGAACTTCCACGATTCTTTGAGAAAATGTTCTTTTCAATTGGCAACATTTTGAGCCCTGAATGGAAGTGTGCAGTATTAAGGACAGCAAAACAAAAAAAGTGACGCTGTTAATTATGTAAGTATATGTCAACTTAA
The DNA here is from genome assembly GCA_963457665.1 of Thysanoteuthis rhombus. Classification (NCBI taxonomy): domain Eukaryota; kingdom Metazoa; phylum Mollusca; class Cephalopoda; order Oegopsida; family Thysanoteuthidae; genus Thysanoteuthis; species Thysanoteuthis major. Next base: position 33,970,430 of record OY735222.1, read on the forward strand.
TGAGTTGATATCAAACCACCTTTACAGAGATCTTCAACAAGGGTCGATCCCACTAACAACGGCTTGCTCCGGGAGCTCTACATGGGTTTTAGCAAGTTAGTTTTTGACCCCTCAAAATATGATTTTTCAGTGTGTGTGTGTGGGGGGTTCTGTTTCCAATTTAAATTCGTTCTAGAATCACACTTAGGAAGAAGTTTCTGTTTAAACCTATTCCTCTAATAACGTAAATAGTTTTCGCATTTCAAGAATAAAGGGGTGTATATTGCAGAGATCGTAAAAATAGTTATATTAAACCATATCTAATTATTCTTTTATTTTTTTGCTGTCAAAAGTCTCCAAGTATGAAGAGCATTTTTGACCTTTTTGACATTCATTCATCCCGCCCTGGTATCTGACTATTTTCTTAGATTCGACACTACATAAATCAAGCTTTTTTATTGCAGTGCTTTCAAAATCATTGATCTCTCTAGTTGTTGAATAGACA